>JALXJV020000015.1:15579761-16808511 GCA_024633595.2 Lepomis macrochirus
GTGTAACCATAGCGATCGACAGCCAGATGCAACATATGATTCATAATGAAATTAACGAGGGGTATTCTCCAACAGAACTTGTAATGAGAGCTTTCTGTTATACTAACAGCAATGACGGCAGCACTGCAATAACCAGGTCTGGGGGTCGCATTTTACTGTCTCGGAACTATTTCAAGTCAAACTGCTAAAGCAGGGTTTAAAAACTCACAAGTCATGCGTCCACTCGCAACACTGCACTGCTCTGTGAAAACTAGCTTTTCATTTGTGCCATCATTAGCTGTGCTTGCATAGCTTAGATGAAGCCGACTCAGTCATCTGTGTGATCTGGCTAATGTGTCTCCTGTAGAACATCATTAGCCATTCAGCCGTGGCCTCAAGCTACAGCAATAGATGGACACAGTGCTACTGCAGCCCACTGGCAGACTCAGGTAACAACTCCCTGTCTCAGATTCACTCATACACACATTCATTCCAAGACACAAAGGTCTGTTTTTAACTCTGGAGTACAGCCCCATTGAAGAGGATTTATCTGTGCCATTGACCTTCAGTAGCAGCTGCGTGTCTAAACAGGAGCCTGATGTGAAAACAGCAAGTGTCTTAGTGAAGGGTACAGATAAACAGGCAGTCTCATGTCTGTCCTCCACTTCACAAGCCCCAGTCGAATCCTTTTTCTAAGCTCTAAGTCTCATCTCCTGGTTTTCCTGCCATTTGACTTCTAGTGATTCATCTTCCTCTTCCTTGTCCACCTCTTCAACAATCTGACTTGTTCTCACTGTTTCTTCCCTTCTTCCCTTAGACCTTTGTGATGGCAGTTGTCTCTACCTCTCACTCATAGCCAGCTCAGGCCTGCCAAATCTGACAGGTGTGTCAAATCCACACACCACCTCTGTCATTCCTGGCAGGTCAGGTCAGGTAGAGCTGGCACACTGCAAACACATAGCTGGCATGCACCACAAAGACGTTATTTAATAAAGGAAACTGTATTTGTGCGTGTGCGTGTGTGTGTGCATATTTAAATGCCTGCGTGCATGTTCACATTTTGCAGTGTGCCAGATGTGGCATGATGCCAGACATGTCTGGAGACGCTGAGCTCCACAGTTGTTGAACAGTGAACCATGACCCGTACAATCCTGTGCTTTTATCACAACATGACAAACATCTCTCTGCATTCATTGCAAGATTTCAGGAGAAAAAAAACGCTAGCCAAGAGCTGTAAATCCAGCTTCTCACATTTTTTAATATCTACTCACTGAATAATATATTCTTGGAATCAAAATCCTGATACTATGCAAAAAATAGAAGTGGATCTGATAACAGGGAAAAGGGAGATCTTGCTACTCAGCAGTTTTTGCCTTTATCAGGAAACAAGTTGTAGAGAGATCAATGGACCATCTCTTAAAGCTGTGGTATGAATCACCAGAGGCAGCAAGAAGGAGAACAATACACTCACAGGATTGACAAAGCAGTGTCGGACTCCTCTAGTGCCCCTCTATCCTCTAATGCAGTTGTAAAAAGATATGGCTCAACAAGCCATGGTACAATAATGATGTAACACTGTGACATGATTTAGCCCAGCTGAAGGTGTGATGCAGAGTCCTTGAGCCGCAGGGCGATTGTTGAGATGCAGCCTTTGAGGGCATGCTGAATGTGAGCACCCCCCCCCCTTCACATCCAAACAAATAATCCTCTTCCTTAGTAATCCACTTCAATAATGCCTATCTACAACTACAACCCTCAGCTTTTAGCACCACCCAGTAACTGGATCCAGCCTGGGTACACAGCTGATGTTAAAGACTTTTGCTGCACAGAACGAAAGCAAGCACAAAGGCATATACCAAGAATTAAAAGAAGCAACAGACACAGCATGTCAAGACTGTCTGGCCTCTCTGTTTTTCATGCACACAAGCACCCATTCCCAGGGTCCAACAATTCCAGCTCCAGACGCCAGTCTTATTTAATAGATCTTGGCACCAAATTGGCATTATCAGTGTGTAAGCAGCTAAAGTGTCTGTGTGCCAGAGACAGCTAAAGGGCTTTGTCCGCCACGCCATAAGCAAAGCTGATTTAAAACACAAGGAAAAGCCAAACAAGCAACATCCGATTGAGACAATAAATGCGTGTGGCGGACTGTGTAAAATGACAATCAAGCATTAGTGTACTGACAACTATTGCTAAAAACAGATTCTCTCCTCCCATGGATTAATCCTAGAAGTGTGTGCAGCAGACAAACAGCATATTAATATACTCCCATAGCTATCAATTATTCAATTATCTTATCTGTTTTCTATATTCATTTGTTCTTCAGTGCACCCCTTTCCACACCTCATGTTCAGGGTATTTTCAGGTGTTTCTCTTTGGTTATTTTTTTCCTCACACTTTCTCACTCTCTGTGTCAGTCTCAGCTAATCTGTAATGAGTGTAAATCTGTCACCGCAAGTTGCGATGATCCTTTTTTTTACAACATTGACTCACACAAGTAAATGTTTTTTCTTTCACCAGCCCAAGCAGGAAAAAAAGGAAAGAGAGTGAATGTCAGATAGATTGAGAGGAGTGAAAACGAGGGATGGACATGTGCACTTTCACCAACAGAATCACAGCATACCGTATATCAGCAGTGCTTGAAACGAACAAATGATTTAATTGAATTCCTCTTGCTCCCACCTCCCTTTTTGTTTCCTATCCTCTCCTGTAACCAATAAAGGGACCTACAAACTTCTTTATCATCACCATCAACCCTCTCCAACACACTATTAGTCCCTCTGTCACAATCAAAACGCCTTACATTGCTCTTCTCACACCTTATATTCCCCCATCCACTACTCAACATCCACTCATTCATCTACTCCCTGTGTCTTCCATCCACCCCCCACCCTCATGCTACTGTGTCGCTCATTTCTCCATCCTGTCATTTTACTCATAACCTTCCCTTTGCCCCTCCATTGTTCAAATTATTTTCCTCTCTACCCTCCCCTCCCCACGGTTCTTACCATCTCCCACCAGCTGCAGCAGAGCCAGGTCAAGAGGACGTTTCCAGCGTGAGTTTTTGTGCAGGGCGATACCGTAGCCTGTGGTGGCAAAAACCTTCCCCGAGCCTATGGTCATCACCTTGGAAAAAGGACAACACATAGATAATAAAAAAAATGACAAACAGTTCAACATACATGAACGAAAGGGCTCGAATGAACAAAAGGGCTTGCGTGGGTAAGTCCTCACCTTACAACCTTCGTCCTTCCTGGCCATATAGTTCAATACTGCAGCATCATAAATAAAAGCATCCAGTTTCCTGTAAAGGGATCAAGGGAGAATTCATTCATCATTTAATGGTAGAGAGGAAGCAGAGGGATGGAGAGACTGGCTGAGGCAGGGGAGGAGGCATAAAGTTAGATCTCTGCAATGTACCTGGGAAGAGAGTTGGGGTGCAAAAATATATGGCAGACAGGCGTACAGAATGATAGAGAGGGCATGAAAAGTTAAATCATAACAAGAAAAGGGAGGAAGGGTGGAATAGTAAAGCAGGCTTGGCGGAAAGCGTGAAAACACAAGGAGAATAAAATAAGGCAGAGATCAGGGAAAGATGTGCGAGTAAGAGGAAGCGGGAAGGTGGTGGAGGAGACGGAGGGGAGGAGGAGGATGGGGATTTATACGGTGAGAAGAGCATAGTGACAGGGAGAGGGATGGAAGGGGAGGGGGGAGATTTACACACTTCAGGGGGAACAGACATGGGATAGAGCCAGAGAGTGATGAGGATTATAAAGTTTAAATACAGACACACCAAGAAAGCACACTGGGAAGGGGAAAGAATGGACCAAAAAAAGAGAAGCAGAAAGGAGAGGGATGATAAGATAAAAGGGCAGATGAGGAGTAACAGGAAGGGAAAGATAAGCACAAAGAAAAGGAAAAAAGTCAGCAGGAGAAATGCAAACATTTTGTGCATGTTAACACTGAGTTATAATTGTGGTGTCAAGGCCATGGGGAGGGAAAAATGATGACAGGGGCTTAGCATAAAGTAAACTGGGATTATCCAACACATGACGGGTGATAGAGATTCTACTAGAAACTGAAGAGGGAAATGCTGCTTGCACTGTGTGGGTGGGTGGAGACAGCGGTGAAGGTGGAGAGAGCGAGCAAGAGTAAAGGTGAGAGAATCTGTGCGGGAAAGCAGTAAGTGTGACAAAAGATGTGAAATGTTAGTCAGAGTTGAAAAGGGTTCACTGTGTATGATGGGACTGCAAGTGCAAGAGTGAGAACGTAAAAAAATAACACAAATGAAAAATGGCAGCAGTTATGACTCCACTAAAACAAAATTATATAATAATATGTATTAGGTGAATTTTCATTAGATGGATAAATAGGTTTTCTGGTATGGACCTTGAGGTGTCAACTGCTGTATCCAAGGGAAAGAATTAACTTTTAATCTTAACATTTAAGCATACCTACTGTAGACAAGAAATCCTTTAAGTGCTAAGAGGAATGGCAATTTGAACATCTATAAACTAGATGACAACCGGGCATTATCTTCTCTTGGAAGATTTTGTGATATAATCACTCCACAACAGCTACTGAATGGACTCTGTGCTGAGATTGTATTGCCAACCAATGTCGAGATCTGATTGTAATTGGGCCAGTAGTCAGAGCTTTTAGTTTCATCATGTTTCATCAGAAGACAACAGCACAAAATTCTTCTTTTGGCCATTTAGTGGCACTACATTTACTTGCACCGTATCTGAACGTCAGTAGATGGGGATTTTCTAGAAGAAGTTTTACATTTCAGAGGTCAGTGCCATTTTTTAATGTTATTTTGTTCCGTATCATCATTTATGTGGCAAATGTATTTTAATACCCATCTTTCAAACACCTACAGTGACATAAGAAGTCCACTATTTCAAAAACAAAATAATTTAAAATATCTAGATTTGTTGTGGCTGTTGGAAAGCAATATGCTGAGCTGACTTTTTATAAGCAGATTTTTGTTTTGGTTAAATTCATACAAAATTAACAAAGCAGGGTTCCTAAAACTGAGTATCTTGTATCTTTCAAAGTAGGGCAATTCTGTGATGCAAACTGGTACTTTATTAACATATAGATCTGTTGTCTTGGTTGTTCTTGTATAGTGTCTTGTAAGCCTATATGGGCAGAATGATTTTACATCTCAAGCAAACAACAATTTAGTTTTACATTTGCCTGAGGAAAGTTTGAACAATATTGACAGCTTCCTTAATTTAATAAACAGTATTTTGTAAAGCATGCTTGAATGGAACCTCAGCTAATGGAAAAACAAAAAGCAAGATGTGGAGAAAGACATAGATGTAGTAGGATCCATGTAAAAGTGAGGGAAGAAACAAACTCGTATTATAGCACACACACCCGGTCTTAAGGTTCAGTATGGCCTCCTCCACTCCTCTCTGGTTGTATTTGCCCATGTACTGGTGCATGTCTGGGTAGTTGGAGCGGATGTTTTTTTCTGTGCTCCCGTTGGGCACCGTGCCAAACTTTAGAGGTGGGTACTGCTCCTCGGGATGCTGAAACTAGCGGAGCAAAGGGAGGCGAGGGAGGGAGACGGAAGGGGCATGAGACACACCAGGCTGTGCACCAATCTGTCTGACCTATTTCTGTCCACTTTCCAGACTAACTTACAACACTCCAAGCACAGTCAAATCTTTGAAAAGAGAGCAGTCTGTGGACTTAAAGTGGTATTTAGAACTGTCTTTTAAGTATTCAAGAACTGTGGTAATTGAGTTATGTTAAATGAGATTTTGTTCATTTCTAAATTCCTGTGCTTTAATCAATTTAACATTCAAATGCATGGGATTTGGCTCGCTCTAAGACTTTAATTCTCCTTCCGCTTTCCCTACTTAATCAGTATTCAAGCAATGAGGTACCTTCTTGTCCGAGAGGCCTGACACTGTGTCAATGTACTCCTCCTGGATCATGAAGGCAGCCAGGTTAGCAGTGTAGGAAGCCAGAAATATGACAGCAAAGAAGGCCCAGATCAGAACCATGATCTTGCTGGTGGTTCCTCTGGGGTTCTCCACTGGCACAGAGTTGTTGAATACAATGGCCCACAAAAGCCATACAGACTTTCCTATGGTGAATGTAGACCCTCCAGCTTCTGGCCAAAATGATGACGAGGGTAAAGAGACAGAAAGAGAGAAAGAGAAAGAGAAAGGGAGAGAAAAAGGAAAAGGGGTTTTTAGCATAATGAGTGGTCATAATATGAACTTTTTTTCTAGACAGCAATACAGCCAGCATGTGGCACAATAGTGTATTCAGTAGAGTCTGACTGCGGATGAAGCAGGCGATTCAAATTAAAATTCCTTGAATGATCTGTAAAATGGGTTTACTATATATGAAAATACCTAGCAGGCTTTTTGACACCAAAGCTCATAAGGCTGTGACTGTACATTTAGAGGATGGCAGCTTTTAATTCAGCTGCTACGTGATCTTACAAATAAACCACATGGCGCAAAACACAATTTGAAAGGCTCAAACACTCCTGCCTTTATAGGACAGGAGTAAAGGAAGAAGGAAGAAGAAAGACGCGAGTGAATGAGAGGGGTATACTGGAGGATGACAGAGAGGTAAAATTATGTAGAGCACAGCAATCATGCAGTAAAAGAGGCGAGTCGGGTTGGGTATTGGACCGAGGCATCAGGCATACTGAATATCACAGGGGTACAAACTATGCTGTTGAATAATAAATGGCCGCTTCAAAATCGAGAATACTTGGATGCATTTCAGCATACCGTAGGTATAATATCCTCTTCACCACACTCACAGTTAAGGATTCAGGGCAGTACATTCAGAAAGTACTGATGGATATTTTGAATGTAATAACTGACCAATCAGTCAGCAAGAAAACAAATGCAGTAGAAAACACAAAAGTTCATTATAATGCAAAAAAGATCATTTTGACTTTGACTACTTTTTAGGCGCTTTCCTGGAGGGATTTCAATGTTGTCGGTTTGACCTGTGCTGCAACAGCGACGGACTGCATGCACACCCATCCATCAGACAGCTTAGGCCCATCACTCACTCTTGCCAGTCTCGAGACTGCGGTTGTAGCCCACGGGGCTGAAGAACTCAAAAATGAAGACGGTCACAGCCACCACGGTCAGGCACATGACGAACATCATCACCCACACCGCTGGACTGTAGGGCTCTTTGAGGGCAAAGAAAAGAAGATTTAAATGAATACATAATATAATGGCCTATTAAACAGTTTTGTACTGCATTATTAAATTTTTATTATTCTTATTCTTATTATTCTTATTCTTATTATCAATAGAAGGGACAGGAACATTTCATAAACCTGACACATAATGTACAGACATGATGAGCCTTGTATAATGAAAACCATTGGAGTAAACGTATTCTCCAGAAGTCCATAAACACTGTTTCTCTTTTTTACAATCATCTCAAAGCAGTCTATAGGCCAATAACAGTGTTCTCCCGCTGGAGCCTTGAGTCTGCTGACAGAGTGAAACTATAAGTTGGGAAGACATGAGCAGCTAAGAAAAAGTTACAGCTAATCTAGATGTAAGGACCAGTAGCCAAAGACTGAGGCTTTTTATGCAAACGTAACGCTTATTCGATTAGATTCTGTACATCAGCTAGCCGCCTCACACAAACAGAGCCTCTTACCTAAGAAAGCGGATGGTGAGACAGTTCCGTTGCTACGTGAGACCATTACACTGATCCCCGTCTCCACAAAAGGGACAGAGAAATCCACAACCTCTGACCTCTCCTCATTGATAGTCAGAGAGCCAATGGCCATGTCCGCTCGCTTGTATACCACCTAAAGGGGACAAGAATCAGCGGTGAGAAAGAAATCTTACTATGGGTCATACCTTTAGCAGTTACAGATAAACAAAGCCAATCTTTTACCATCTACAAAGGTAGGTTTCTCAGTGAGATGGCTACATTTCTGCACCCTGACCATTTGTACACTTTAAAATGTGCCTGCATGAGAAAGGCCAAGGATTCAATCTGTTACACATACTGAACACGTGTCTCTTGTGCATCTCTTTAGCATACAAATGAGCTAAGGCCCACTTCCTCCCTGGGACCATCTAGAAAAACCTGAAAACCGCTGTGTCTGCTGATTGTACAAGTGAAATGTTAATCTACATTAGACATGGCACATCCGCTCTTCAGAGCAAATCAGCAGAAAAATGAAGCGAGGCGGAAAGCAAAGCACCCTCCCCTCAACTCTGCCAAGTCTCTGGATTACCTGATCAAAGAATGGCAGGCTTTGGAACATCTGATCAAAAGACAGACATTAGTTTGAGAAAACAAAATTCACTTGGCCTTTTGCATGAGAAAATAGATTCGACAGACAGCTCTGGCTTGGGCTCAAGTTATAAATGATCGAATAGGAGAGCGCAGTGGAACTGTTTTGGAACCCATGACAACTGCCGTTTGGCAAGTTCCCTCTGGGACAAAGATAGAAACAGTGGGGCGCTTCGATGAAACAGCAGCCCCCGTATCGATCTCAGTGTGCATTTGAGCCTGTGTGCATTCTTGTGTGTTTGTGTGTTCCTGTTTTTATTATTTTTCTGCCAGCCTCGCTGTGTCTTTCTTGATGGGAGATCATGAACCTCAGTGAGTATTGCCAATAAAATATCAAGGACTAATCACAACTAGCCAGGGGGTGTTTGATGATGTGCGTATGTGCGTCTTTGTGCTTCTATTTGTTTGTGTGTACATGGATGTATCTCTGCAGATAAACATACTGTGGGAAAAGTGTTTGAAGGAGAGTGTGTGTTCACCATGTATGTTAACTATCATGCGTCTCCATCTAATTTGTGGAACTGTGCATTTTTTACCCTCTATTACGGTGTATGTGTGTGTGTGTGTGTTGTGTGTGCACGCGTGGGTTATAAATGATAGCTGTCTGATTGCTGGCAGTGGTTAAGTGGCCATAACTCTCACAGCGATTGATGTGACACATAGCTTTTAACTGGTCACCTAGGACGCAGGAGCACAGCCTGAGGAATGCTACTATACAGCTTGTTGACAGAGAATGCACCACAAATTATGCAGACGCACAAATATAAACTCACACACACACACACACACACACACCCCTTTCACACATACACAAGTGACACGGGACTGACATTGAGAACACATTGCTCACAAAAGCAGACAGGCAGAACCACAGGTGCCCTACACAAACAAAGACTTGCCTCTCCAATCATGCCGTTCCAAACCCCATCAATTTTCTTCCCATGTTTCCCATTGGTCACTAAGTAAAGGTCATAGGTGAAGCCGACAATCTTGGCCAATCTCTTGAGGATGTCAATGCAGAAGCCCTTGCAGCACTGCTTCATGGGAGCCACACCTTCATGGATGGCACTGTGAAAGAGCCCCAGAGGAAGAAAAAATAAGTAAATAGTGTCAAACAAAAAGCTTTATAAACTGGCTCCTGATTGGGGCATAACGATGCATTTCAACACTGGATGAGTTACGAGAGGAAAGGAAAGGAAAGGGAGCAAAACCAAAGAAATTGGTCACACAGAAGGAATATTGTGGCAAGAGGCCTTGGTGACAGGTTTGATCGACCAGTGTAGGATAGGTGCTGTCATCCCTTCAGAAGCTGATGAACCATAAAGCTCCACTGTGGTCATATCTGATTCCAGACCCCTGAGTCATTCCACTGATCCTCTGGAGAGCAGTCTGTTATTGATTATGGTCAGGGAGTGAAGAGACCACAGTTTTGATAAGTGATTGATGTCTCCTCAATTGGATAGCATCATGAGAGCTTAGAAACTCCATTCATAACACTGGTAAATAAAGTGGAGGGGCTACTATTCTTTTTACTCTCATTATTATTCTATTACCACTTTTTTATGGCTATAACATTGTAGCTTTGGGTGAAACATTATCTTATGGAATAAGTCAACAATTTAAAGTTCTACTTAAAATACATCAACCTAAAATAATAAATGTAATTTTGAGGGAGTCAAACCTGGCATTAAGGGGTCGTCTGCAGGGCACTGAGTCACGGATGCAGGTCCCGGATGCAGGGTCTGCCAGCTCCACAATGACAAATGGCCTTTCCTCCAGCGTGACAACACGCAGGTGCTGGGCATCATCAGGTGGTTTAAGGAATGGCCCATAGCGGGACCAGGCTGGGTACCGAAGCCTCAGCACGCCGTTCTCCCACCAACCTACCTGGGGGAACAGACAAAAGAAACATTAGAGACAGGTGGAGTACACAAACCCATACATTTCTACCACAATCAGTATTTATTTTATTTTAATAGATACCATCGTTGTTTATAAGATTAACAAAGCAACAACCCTACACATAGCATGTACCAAAAACACATGGGTCAACCCACACTGGTGAATGTACTTTGATTAGTTTGAATGTATTATTTGTAAAACGAGTAATATTTGTAATAATTATATTTGCTCACAACATCCACTTGTCTGTAATGTAGCAATGGTGGTCCTGATGTAAGGAAATCAGTTCATGTCAACATTTGTATGGGCTGACCTGTTTGCTGTCTTACAAAGTTAGAAGGAAAGGGTTGATATTTATTTTCTATCGTACATCCAGCCGAAAGCACCATTTGTGACCTCAGCACTCCGTACTTGTGTGGTCCTGCGATGGACTGGCGACCTGTCCAGTGTGTATCCTGCCTTTCGCCCAATGTCAGCTGGGATAGGCTCCACCCCCCGCCCCCCCGCGCGACCATGTACGCAGGATAAGCGGTTGACGATGGATGGTTGGATGGAAGGCACTCCGTACTTCAACGTTAGTCTGTCATTCAGTCACATAGCATTCTCCATGGAAGCGATCGGGAAAAGGTTGAAGCGAAATTTCGTACCTGTTTTCCAGGTATGTTCGAGGTATGTTTTCTCCCGTTTGGTGCGCGTGATGACTTTAGACAAAGCTGGGTTGCATAAAAAGCTAACCATAACTTTTGCCGTTGTGGAATTAAAATAGGCTATTATGTAATTTTCAAAATGAGAAATTGATTCAAACGTTAACTTGCCCGACACTAGTTTATTTGAACACATTATTTGACCAAAATGAGTCACAAACTGTCAATATTGACACTTACTGCAGATAGTGGCAGGAGCTAAATTACTGTAGCATGGGGAGTTGTAGTGGTTGTTGGGCCACAAGTGGCCTAAATCCTTAAACAAATTTGTTTTGCATATATATATAAGGTACATGTACATTATGGAGTTGGCTATTTAATGCCAGACCCGCTAATGAACAGAAAAATAATTATTTTTTTATATATAGGCTTTAAGTGGAGTACTTTCTAATGTGATTTATTAATTAGCTACTGTTATGTTGATAGTGGATACACTTTCCTACAACCACTTTAACTGAAACACTGTATCCATCACATGTTTTAAAAATGAAACTTTGAAGCCATAAAATCAGCCATTAATCACAGGGTTGTACTTTTAATTGCCTCTCTTAATTAAATTGTAAATAATTGTTTATTAAATAGAATAAAAAGGCATATTTTGTTCTGTAATGATATCAATAACATGTCCTTTAAACATTTGCTATCTCACACAGAGTGTGTAAACACAATAACATTAACACATACAACATAATAAAGCCCCATACAAATTCCCTGCAGTAATAATTGTATTAGACTGCTTTATTTTGTACATGGTGTGTACAATATTATATCACACACTATGGCCAAAAAAACTGAGTGTAATAAGCTTCATAACGAGCGTATCTACTGCAGGTTATGGCACAGGATTGCATTGTATTCTACAGGTATTAAGTTATTGTGCCCACTTCACACTTAGAACACCATGCCATGAATATTCATTGTTATGTGGGTTGGGAGCAATTACTGGACACATTTTTGCATTTGCAAAGGCTGCACTGATTGATAGGGTCACGATGGTTATCCAGATATGTTTGAACTAGTCATTTACTTTAGTGTCAAATTAGACATTGTACAACATAATAATAATTTACATATAATGGCTTTGAGTAGGATGAAAGAAAGTAACTCACAGATTCATGGTTGCACAAACAATAGCCTGAGGGAGCTCTAGTGACAGAGATGTGTCCGTGGCAAGCAGAAATCCATATGCCTTACATCTAGGCCACTGAATAGTTTGATTTCATGTAGTTTGATTGAAGAATTTCTATGTGACAAGCTCTGGTCAAAATGCATTTTTAGAGGCATTTACACATTTAAAAAGCACATGTGCAGAGGTGACACTTGCGGCTACAGATGCCAATTTCAGATTTTGATTTCAATATGATTTGTTAAAGTCTGTTCGCAAATGATTCTGTGAGGCCACATTGTTCTGTGTCCACTCACTGTTGACCCGAAAATGTCTGTCAAACATCCCTTTGGCTGTATCGTTGTTTTCCTCTTCTCTTTGCATTGTTTATGTGCACTCTGGGTATGTTGGATGCTGGTGCCTGACATATTCAGACATTTGAAAACAGCACAAGCCAGAACCACACCCAAGAAGCTTCAGTGTCTTTTTTCCCTTCTTTCTTTTTTATGAACCTTTCTCCTACAGCAACATTTGACACATCTTGGCACGATCACCTGATAAAAGTCTTGTCTATGTGTCTTGTCAAGTATAATTTGCGACATACACAACAAAAGAAAGTGTGCATATACAGTATACTCATGCACACACAAATACACAAATACATGAGGATATACAGTAAACAAACATACATGCATACATACACACACACACACACATATATATATATATATATATATATATATATATATATATATATACTGTACTTTGGCTGTAGCGTTGCAACAGACACTCAATCACAACACACTCCGGAAACACAGGAAAACAAAACTTAGAACACACTACTCTATATCAGACAAATACCGAGAAAAACACACACATGTCAGAAAAAGAACACCCAAAAAAATACATCTTCAGACTTTTCAAATTGCTGGAAATTTTTAAGGCAAAGAAAGTGTTGTGGTTTGGAGCAAATACATTTAGGCACTGGGATCCACTTTAAACTAAAACGTTATATTTTAGCCGGTGTGCATGACGTTAATAAATGTTCATTAAATTCCAGTAATATCCTGAAAAATCAAGGTCTGTGTGCTGTATCTGTAGCTGAAACAAGCCATGCTAATGCTGGACAACCTTCAGAACTAGTCTGCAGTGTTTCAGTAAGCTAAGCTGGGTGCTCCCGGGCTCTAGGTAATGGTGCAGTCATTGTAAAGAGAACATTAAATATTCAGGGAGAGCCAACAGCGTGGATGTGCATAATAGGCAGATACAGGCGTCTTATCTTCATTGTGGGTGTATGCAATAGGGTTTATGCAAGAAGGGTGTAAGCATGTACGCATACATACAGTATGTGCCCTCATTTATGTGCACACACATGTAGAGGTCTGTGTGTAAGTTCTAAGCATCTGTGTGTGTGTGTGGGGGCGGGTTTTGTACCCTTGGTTTGCACAGAGTCGAAAGACCAGCGCAGGAGCTTCTAATTGAAAGGGATTTGAGGGATAAGGCCGGAGTCAGCATGTTATGACACGCTGAGACTGGACTCTGGTGGGCTGTTAAAACCAGCAGGAGGCTGAGAACCACCTATGTGTGTATTTGTGCATATGTGTGTGTAAGCTTGTGTGGGTGCATTGGTATTGTATTGGTGCGATGTTTGTGATTATGTTCAGTTGCAGAGTGCATGTTCTGAGTGTGCTGTGTGTCTTTATGCATGTACAGTGTAGTGTTGAGGTGCTGTGCGCGGTTGAGAAAATGAGCCTCACGCTCTCTTTTGACACTGACATGGGTAAAATCCCAGCGTATTAAAGGGAAAACATCTCCAACAGGTGACGAGGCTTCGCATTAAGGATTTCTGAAGAAACCACAGCTTTATAGAATATGCATGACATGCCAGGGGTACTGTTGCTTGGTAGGTGCGTATGCAGTTATGTATTCAAGACACTCAAACACAACAATGGTGTTTCTACAACCAGATGGTAATGACACCCAGAAATCTTCAGCACTATATAAATCTGCAAACAAGATACTGTTGATGTGAGCAACATTATAACATTACTTTTAGCAAAATGACAAAGGGTTAGATGTACGAGTAGGTGTGTGTGACTGCAGGGCTGCAGCTAATGATTATTTTCATTATCGATTAAAGGATAGGTTCATATTTTTAAAGTCTATCTACAAAGAATTCTCTCATGCCCATATATACACATAAAGACTAAATAATTCATCTTAGCTTCACCTTTAACTTTAAAATTCATTTTTGCATAAAACTAGGACTGTGGACCATCATTTACCGAAGAATGGCACGTCACCCTACCCTTTAATCTTGTGATTTACAATTATTTAAAATTTTACATTTTAGAAGCTGGAAACTACAACAATTGTCAAAAATTGTGACCAGTTGATCGTTTCAGTGCTTTAAATGTGTGAAAAGCTGAAACTGAACAGGTACAGTAGGAGCACATAAAGCATGGTCAAATGGTCAGCAGCCAACTTCTGTCCTCCGCCTCAGGCACTGATAGCCATATTGAACTTTACATGAAAATGAAGCCATGTGACCTAACTATACTCTCTGTCAGGTTTATATTCTTATTTCAGATGCCAGTGCAGCACGGATCTGCTCGTCTGGCTCACAGAGATTAAGACTCGAGAATGTTCCAATCAGCACAAAACCTGCCCTGGGTTCAATTGCTAGGCGCTTTTGTCTTTGCAGTTGTTCGCAGAGGACAAAATTAGAGTCTGAAGTGAGAGTTAGAGCACATGAAGACAAGGAACTGATATTATGTCCTTACATCTTCCCATCCACGTCCAGGTGTCCAGGAAATTACATCCAGGAAGGGGTTGGACAGGTAACCATCACCATTGAAGGAGTAATCCCGACCACCAAGTGTGATGTTTCCAAAATACCTGCATGGAGATGGAAAAGGCTGACAGTGAGTAAATGACAGGGAAGACATAATATTAGCAAATTACCTAATTGTTTTCCTGGAGGAGATGAGGAGGAAATTGATATCATAAGGCTGGTTTTGATGCAACAGTGAGCCTGCCCTGTTCTCTTCTCTCTTAAAACTAAGTCACATCACCTCTATGGTGACAGTGAGGACTTGTCTGTTTATCAAATCTACAGACAAATGATCACACGCACAGAATTGTCAGGACCTTTGAAGTCAAACAGGCGCTGCTCTCTGCGTCGGCTGCAAGATCTATAGTTTGTCTGACAATCAAGCAGGACAGATTTGTTTTAATTGTCTCCTCATGTCATCTTGCTGGCTTCAAAACACAAAACCTGAAAGCTTTTTTTACATGACAAAAAAGCCTCTGCTGGAGCAGCGTGTAGTTACAGACAGTGAACAGCAGGTAGCAGTGCAAAAAAAAGGAAATTAAAACATCTTACTCTTCTGTTGTTGGACATAGTTTATAAACAAAGAAGGAAGAATCCATAAATCATTTCCATTTAATTGCCACAGTGTTTATGCTGTCCTTCATTTACAGAAATGGGTGGAAATAACTAAAAACTAATTGATTGCAAGTTTGGCTTATTTCACACTGACCAAACTTAGAGCAGCCTCTATTCAGTATCATGTGTATATGAATCAAGAATGCCTGGGCTTAAAAATTAACCAAGATGATAACCAGAACCACTTGGGCTACCTGTTAGAGTGTGCTGCTGCCTGTTTGCACAGCCTACGAGGAATATATTAAAGCCGCCTCATTAATATACATGAGACATGGTCCGCTTGCTACAGATGCTGGGGTAATTTTGCCAACTCACAACTACATGCACCAACAACATCTATTTTGCATGGATGATAGCCAGCTCCAAATTCAGATAACCCCTCTGTGCCTGCTCTCTGACACTAAATCTACAAACTCCACCCATACAACTTCCATCTCAATCTGGCACTGAACCAACTCATTTCAGAGACGACACCTTATCCTGTCTATGTTTCTTGCTTTTCTTTTTCTTCCCTTTTCACATAATTTGTCTGGAGTCTGCCAACTGCCTTGTACTTACCCCCCAACCTTACATTTCTCTTTCTTCCCTCCTCACATTCTGCCCTTAGAGTATTCCTCTTTCCTCTTATCTCCCTCTCACCTCATCCTGCCTCGCAGTCTCTGGGTCTGATTGGCATCCGTCATGCAGTTGGTGACAAAGTTTGGCCCACCCGTGGTCCCGTAATCCTTGCGCATCGCCACTGCCCCATGAGTCAGCACAGACACACCCCGAGCAATCCTCCGGCGAGGTTCGTCCCTCCAGCCCTGGGGCCGCACAGCAAACAGAGCCCGGGGCAGGTTCTCCATGCCCAAACCTGAGAGAGCTGGCCCCACAGCAAACCACATGTGCGAGGCTCCAGCCTGACCGGCGGCCCAGGCGGCCCGGAAGACCAGCTCTGCCTCCTCCTGGGAGCAGTACAGCAAGCGTACCTGGAGGACAGTAGGAAGGTGGGGAGGGAACAAAGACGAGGGGAGACACAAACACACATAGACTCTAGTGAGATAAGGAGGGGACAGGGGAGACGTGGAGAGAGACAGAGGGTGGGAGAAGTAAGGGGAGAAAGATAGAGCCGGAGCAGAGGTGCACCTGAACGGGAGGGGAGGAGGTTGGATAGAAAAGGCCATATTGAGAAAAAACAAGGAGAGATAGCTGTAAGCTGATGTGATATGGTTCATGGGAGTCAGGCGTTTGATTCAGAGAGAATTGCACGGCTGGATGTGATGTGTACTATCCAGGAGGTGCAGGAGGCAATGAGGGTCAGTGCTTAATGAGCTTGGGCCTGATGAAACAAGTTACAGTTATGAATAATGAAAACAGGAGTAAAACAAGTAAGGGGAAAAAAAGGGGAGATGGGAAAACAGAAAAGTCACTCCTTGGAGAACTGAAAGGAGGAGGGGTGGGGGGTGGGGAAGAAAAGCAAGGGATGACATATTTTGGTGAAATCAGGGCCTGGAAAGATAATATATATTTGCAAAAGAAAGGGAGGGATGATGGAGTGAGGCTGTGGGAAATGAGGGAAGAAAACATTAAAGGGAGACTAACTTAACGTGGAAAGACAGAGCAGTGACAGTGGGTGAGCTCTCTGCTGCAAGTGCTGAGGTAAGGAGGGGTGGGGAGAGAGGGGGGAGGACCAAAGAGGGTTTTAAGGGGTTAGAGGGGAAATGCAGAGAGAAACAAGGGATCGACACGAGGAAGATGGAGCTGAGCTGAGAAGAAAGACGGAGGGGGAGGGGGGTGCTAACATGTACCCGAGGAAGAAAGAAACAGTGAGAGCATTTAAAATAAAAGGAGTACATAAAAAATGACAGAGTGACGAAAAGATACAAGAAGAAGAAGACAACTTTTTTATGGAAAAGGGAGGAGGAGGGGGGGATTCAGGGAAACAGACTGAACGCACATTTTGAGAATTGCGCCTTCATTGAATTTTGAACTGTAATGGCTTGGCAAAACAATCCTGCCTGTATGCCAATAAACCTCCAGTGAATTAGGCAGTGAATGAGAGTGACAGAGGGGGAGAAGGAAGGAGGGGAGGGGGGAGAAAGAGGGCAACAGACAGAGAGGGAGACTGAATTAAGGAGGGAAGGAGAGAATCAGAGTTATAAAAAGACACACACAATATCTAAAGACGGGAAATGGAGAAAGACATGAACATACAACAGAGAGAGAGAGGGAGAGTAGAAGAAATACTGACATGGTAGAAGCTGGAAGAAGAATGGAGCAAAAGACAGTGAGAGATTTGAGTAGAAATTGACCCAGAGACCTGCATCATCTACATTGTAGAGGACATTACCATAAATGTGGCAGAGACAGAGAGAGAGCGCATGTAATGCAAGCATAGAGAGCATCACTAAGCAATCAAAAGCATTTATTAGCCCTGCAGTAAAGAAAAGCTAAAAGAAGGGGGGTTGTTGTGAAAAGCCAGAGGGTTAAAAAGCAAGCACTGCGTATAGGCAACCCGCTGCAGGCAGTATGTTATATTAACAGTGACACTAGGAGAGGGGAGTCTAAGGAATCCAATACACATGCACACACTTACAGACACAAACGCACACACACGCAGAGCTGCAGCGGCCATGCTGGGACATTAGCAATGACATTGAGACCCAGACTAAACCGAGCCAACAGAGAGCCGAGTCTGTGGCCGGGAAGACATGCAGCAAGAGGCAATGGACAAATGGACTGAAGGAATGACAGATAGCCATACAGAGATGGAGGTGAACGGGAAAGCAGCAGAGGAGAGTGAGCTTGTCTCCAGGCAAAGAAATGCAGGAGGGGAGGCAGAGGGAGGGGGGTAGGGAGTGGAGGAAGCATAAGAACTCAGAGATGAGTGAAAGATTGCACAGGAGGGTCATGGGGTCAAAGAGGAGGTAAACGAAAGGATGGCAGTGTAAAAAAAAAGGTAAAGTTAGTGTGGATAGGGAAAAATGTTTAAAAAGTTAAGAGAAGTGAAAATGGAAGTTTGAAAGAAGAGCAAGCCAGTGGGGTAGGAGAGGGAGCAGACATACAGTGTGAAGGAATGAAACACACCAGAGGTACAAGCCAAAACCACAAGTCATTCCGGTCATAAATGAATCGATCTAAATTTGAAATGTAGGGGGAGGTTTTTTTATAGGCTACCTATTCTAATATATTATAATATTATTATAAATGTTATTAACAACTCCATATAGATATGCCATATATAGAGAAGGCAACTAAAACACAGTGAAATTAAAGTGAAATACATATATAGCTTTTGGAAACAGAATAAATCAAAATGAAAACTCAGGCCATGTCCATCTCATTTAACAAGCAACCAATGGTGATCATTACTAACCCACGTTGTGCAGCCAAATATTGTTCAAACCCACAGACCACCCCTGACACAATTGCTTTTGGTTTTGGTGTGCCACTCCAAGACTTTCAGTAGCCCCATCTGGCCACCCCTATGAAAAGTGTCTGAGGGCACCAGTGGCTGGCACAAGCAGATACAGATATATACTAAATAAGATTCTATCAGACAGTTTAGAATAATGTTTTTTCCAAGCCACTTGAGGGGAAACAAGGGGAAAGCTGTATGTTAAGTGGTTAACTGCTTTGCACAGAACTCTTCACACAACAACCACCCAGCAAATCAGATTGACTTGTGGTTTTAGTTGTACCGTTGAACTCTTTATGCCTTGGCAGATGGAAGGGGAAGAGGAGAACAGAGGGATAGAGGAGAGAGGGGAGAGAGAGATGTGGAGGGACAGAGGGAGAGACGAAGAAGGAAGGAAAAAGCTGGGAAGCCACCTGTTAGAAAGGGGGCCCCCAATGATACTCGCAGCACTTCCTCCCCTTTCCTCCCCCCTTTCCCCCCTCCCTCCCCCCTGTCTCACCTGCGCCTCGTTCTCCTTCAGCAGCCTGCGTGTGCGTGACCCCCCAGGGTCGTCGGTCACGTTCAGGATCACCACACTCTTCTTTTCCCAGCCGATGAACGAGCCATCCGTCAGACCCTCCACCACAGACAGGAAGTCTTGGTAGCCATGGTGACGCGTGGACACCACGGAAAAGGCAGTCCAATCATACTCCTCCAGCACCTCAAAGATGACCTCTAATTGGAGGGCAGTAGAGGAGCTGAACTGGAGAAAGATGGAACCTGATTCCTGATTTGGGGAAGAGAGCAGCACATTTGGTTTAAAATCTTACTGTAAAATAAGTAAAATGCATCCTCTGTAGTTGTACTGCGTCTAAAATGCAGCTACAAAACAGTGAGGAAGAAACAGACAACATTTTCACTACAAAGAACTACAACTCTCTGGACTACTCCATCTTTATGCACAACATCGAGGCATCATGGGGCTTGAAGTTTTTATGGAGCTCCAGCACTCATGCAGCCGCAGGGCTAAAACAGCTAGGATTGTTGCATGAATTCTCCTATGACGTCCAGAAGGGAGTGTTTCTAAAAAGGCTGTTCAAGGGATGGGAGGGGATGAGGACTAGGCAAGGGTACATCTTCAAAGGAAGTTCATCAAAGTGCTACAATTTAATTCCTCAAGAGTAAGTGGTTAAAACAGTTATTTGTAAGCACAAATGCAATGCTTTTTGTATTCTGTTTTTCCCTCCCCGTTTGGTGGTGAAAAGCATGTGACACTAGTTTCCCTGGTGCATAAACACCTGCACTCAAATGTACGGCACACACACACATTCTTATTCACTCATACACACACCCGTGTCTGCTCATTGCCTCCCTCCTAGGAACATCAGAGGCAGAGCAACAGCCCCAGTTGGTGCCATTTACGGATCAAACATTACAGAGTTTCAGCAGATCAGCAACCCTGACCTTCAACTTTCCCTCCATCCCACCGGCACTTCCCCAAACCTTTTCTTCACAGAGAGGATGCGCGACACTGTGACACTGTAAGTTGTTATGGCAATATAAGCGCCTCTCCATATGTACTCCATTCATACTGCTTCAGTATACAGCACACATCTAAATGACATTGTTCCACTCACAAGTCCTCATATTTAGAGCTACACAATCACACGTCTGGGACATCTGCCCTTTTGTATTCCTCTGATTCTCTCCTTTCTGTCTCTCTCTCTATTTCTCTCTCTCACACACCCACCCACACACACACACAATCTGCAAACACTTCCTCTTAAATCTCCCACCCCAACCCCAACCTCCCTCCTCCTACCTGTGGCATCCTCCCCAGCCCCGCTCCCCCTCCTACAGCCACTATGGGCAGTCCTGTTTGCGCAGAGACAAACTCCAGCATGGGGGCCAAAGGACCCCAGGCTGTGCGAGGGGGCCTCTCCTCTTCATAAACCAGACCCTGCAGGGGCCGTGCCGCCAACAGCTCACACAGCTGGGACAGCACCGTCTTAGGACTACTGTCATTCACCTAGGAGGAATGAAGAAATAGAGGAAAAAAGATAGAGAGGGATAAAGACAGTGACAAATAGAGTTGGCCAACTGCGGCGGTGTGTCTTAGTTTTGTGTTATTCATATAGTGTCTATAGTATGCATGACATGTCTGGCTAACAATATACACTGTGGTCAAAGAGCAGAGCCAGACGCCTGCTCATTTAGCAGGGCCCACACAACAGCAGCAGTGTGCTGCTCATTCAGCTCAAATAATGGAAGTGAGGATGAATAATGGATGGTCATTGTTATTCCTTTCCTTCAAGTAAGGCTGAATGAGTAGTAGGTAGAGGAGACAGTGTCCAACCTGTAGCCAGATGACGTTAGCAGAGCCCCACTGGGTGACCACGCTCTCCCCCAGGGAGCCGAATACCCGGCCAAATCCGGGATAGAGCACCCTTCCCCCAGGCCCCGCCACCGCAGCCTCTGCCTGCACCGTGGCACCGGCATGGATCACGGCGATGTTGAAGTTCATCATGGCCCCTGCATCGCGCTCCCGCAGGCTGGGCCGAAGCAGGAGGTGGGGGGAGGCGTCCACCAGACCTGCCCACTCTGCCAGGACCAATAGGAGAGAGAGAGTAGGTATGGCGACCATGGCAACCTGCCGAGGGGGGGAGGCAGCTATATATCGCACTAAGAGAGGGTGCCTGAAAGAAAGAGAGACAGCAAGAGTAGAAGAAGAAGGTGAAGAAGCGAGAGAAGAAGAGATTAAGTTAGACTCAGGTGTTTGTTGGTTTTCTGTAATGTCCAGTACAGAGGACATCAAATCAAATCAAGAGAGAAAAAGAAGGAGAACAGAGGAAGGAGGTAGCAAGAAAGAATAGAAGTAGGCCCTAGGTGTAGACAGAGAGAGTGAGAAGGAGAAAGAGAGAAAGACAGAATCTGATCAGAGATTGCATACAGGCAAGACAGAGTAATGAATTCTGAATCCAATCATGGGGTAATAAAAGTTAGCTTTGCGGGAAAAAATACTGGACGACGAGTATGGAATGCTGGAGGTGCTAAAGAATGAGGGGAAAGAAAGCAAGACAGAGAGAAGATGAAATGGGTGTTATTTAGGCTGCAGGCTGAGAGGGAACAATATGAGGAAAAATAGAAACTGGCCGTTAGAGGGAAGGATGGGTGAGAGGGAGAGAGAGTTAATAGCAGACAGAGACAAAGATGGGGGCGGAGGTGGTTATTGTGCTGCATGAATGATAACAACAATTAAGATCACTGTAAATATACTCGCCCTCACACAGCTGCATCCACACACAGACACCGCTTTGAATATACACACACACACACACAAACACTCGCAAGATAAATGCATGGCTATACTTTGCATGTAGAGCAGCTTAATGATAGAGCGATATGAGGGTTAATGCAGTACGAACAAACATGAGCACACTCTCACACAAACACAAACACATGGAAAGATAATAACTACCTGGGAGATTGCAGGGTTAATATGTGAGCCGAGCACACACAAACAAACAGGCACAAAAACACAGCACATCATTTTCAATTTACTTCTGGTGCCAACTGCCCTCCCTCCCTTTCTCCATTTCCTTCTCACTTTCTCCCAGTTCCGTCTCGTGCTCCGTCTTTTCATATTCCCCATCTCTTCACCCAATTTTCACGGCTTCAGGTACCAAACACAATTGCATTGATTAACAGAGGTCTGCTGACATAATATTCCCTCTAAAGTCACTCGCCTCGATTTCCCCTTTCCTCCTCTGTGTTTTTCACTCTGTCTTCATCCAACTCTCCTCTCTTTGTCACAGTCTGCCGATTCTTTGACCCTGATCAGTCTTTTGGATAGAAAAAGAAAGCGGCAAAGAAAAGAAGAGAAGGGGGTGGAGAAAAAGTATCTGGAGGAATGAGAGACAGGGAGCCAAGAAGGGAGAAAGCAGCAAAATGAATAGAATGGAAAGGTACTGTAAACACAGCACAAATGACTTAAGATGGACTTACTGATTGATTGAAGGAAGGAGGCCGAGTGGAAGAGTAGGAGACTAGGATAAAAATGAGAGGACAAAGTGGAGTGGGACGGTGGGAGGTGGCGTAAAATATGTGAGGAGAGTAGCAGGAAAAGAAATATTGATTACTGAGATGTGTATACGTGTTTGGCCTAAACAAATACACTGCCAAACCTCCTGTTTTGAGTGACAGGGCTGTATGTGTGTGTTTGTGTGTGTGTGTGTGTGTGTGTGTGGGGGGGGGGGGGGGGGGCTACAGAGAAAAAGAAAAGCAGAGAAAGAAGGAGAGCGTGGTGAAATGAGATAGAATGAAAGGGCGAATAAGGAAGGCAGATAGATACGGGTAAGAAAAAGAGATGGAGGTGTGGAAAGATAGGGAGAGACAGACCTGTTAGTAGGAGAGAAGAAAAAAGGAGAATGTAATAATGAAGGGGAGAAGGAGAAAAACAGGGCTTTGTTGTTTTTTGTTTTGTTTTCTTTAAGCCGAGGAAGATGTCACAGGCAAGAATGGGAAGGACATAGAGATAGAGACGGGGAGAGAGAAAACGAAGCTGCACGAACTACATATCATTTGGTCGAGCTATATTCTACATTGCTGAGCTCTGAGCCATTAACTGTTAGGCCTGTCACTGTATTTCACTCCCGTGAGGTGTTCACGTTGCACTGCTCAACCAGCGTGTGCCATTCCATCGCAGTGAGCCTTGCTGAAAGTGTGAACACAGTGTATTACTATATACAGTATCCACTTTTCCTGCAGGGTGTACTCCTGCCTGTTATCGAACGTGCAACATCTCACTGAGGCGCTGCTACAGTAAGGCAAAGCACAAGTAAATCATAATCAAAGGCTCATCTGAATATATCTTACTATATTGTTCATTATGTGTTCCAGTTCTGCAAACTGAATCGTATAAAGCGTGCAGTGAGGGGGCTCACAGCGAGCACACACACACACTCGCACTGAAACCCATGCACAGAGAAGGGGAAAGGAAAGGAGAGCGGGAGAGAGAAAGAGAGATTACTGTTTCATTTGATTTGCTGCCGTAAATGAATCTTTTGTTAGAATGCAAATGTTCGCATTTTAGTATATTTTTCCCCCCTTCAAGCTTTAAAAAATGATCCTCTCTCGTCTTTGGAGCCGCTTCTAATTCAGTACAGTTAATACTGCATATATATTTGGCAAGGGACTGCCTACAACTCAGTGAATGTTTAAATTGGGATCAATTTGTCAAAACGTGTATATAAGTCTATATTCCTTGACCAGGATTCAATGTAAGTATCAGTAAGTTATCTAGACATGAATAGCCATTTCTTAAACCTGTGTGCTTTATTATTACGAGCATTGCCAGGATACAACCATCACATGATAATTGAATTATTTGGAAGATATTGTTTTTTTGGGACAAATCAAGATTGCGTTCATCACCAGTATGAAAAATATCGTCTTGAATGTGACTGCACAGACTACAAAAGAAAAAAAGGATAAATTGAAAACATTTCAAATTTTATGAGTGTTTTCTTTGATGATTTTTTTAGACTTTAAAACTTGGAATTTGTCATGGTGCATGCACCTTCAATAATCATTTGCTGTCTGAACCATCAGCACTTACACCTAAGTATTTATATTGTACATTGTTGATCTCTCAATTGGTCAATCCCTGTATTAAGCAGCTTACTGAATCTACAGTATACTTATTTTTCCACTGAGCCTGTTTAGTTTGTCTTTTTAAACAAAGAAAGTGGCATTTACAGCTCCACAGATGCTGGAATACGTACCAGTGACTGTTAGAAGCAAACTAAAAACACCTTCAGGAATATTTACCGAGTACTTAAGAGCAGGAATATTTCAGGCTAACAAAGACAGCTAATCAAGAAGATGAGAGAGAAAACATTCATGCAGGCAAGCAAGTCTCCTCTTTCTCTTCCAAAATTGCCAGTACTTCACAATCAAAACACATCTTATCACATCTCTGCTCAAACAGTTCATTTACACTGCAGAATGTGCTCACTGTGATTCAAAATGATTTCCTATAGGAATTAATATCTACTGTATGTGCAGCTTTTGCAACAACTTATTCACTAGTCTCAAAAATATCAAAAGAAGTGTGCAGTTTTGTCGCTGCAGGCAAATCAACTACTTTGAAGGTATATCCATCTATAGAGGATTACAGTGAAGCCTATATTATTCATGCAAACACCAAAGAGACAAAAAAAACTTGTATAGCCTCTAAACACAAAATGAAAAATTGATTCTTGGTGTCAGTGTGATGGTAGGAAACAATCACAATGTTTTAGACTTTACATACAACAGCTGCAGCGAGCGCCTGCGGTGACTCTGGAAGAACGAGTTGCGAGAGAGGTTGCTGGCATCCACGCCTCTGAGCCCCTCTCCCACTGAACTCCAATGGAGGCAGCGTGCCAGACCTTGTGCTGCATCGGATCTGCTGGGGAAATGTGAATGGGGAACGAGTCTGTCGAGTCTGGAGTGTGGAGTTGTGGAAGTGCAGTGTTCAGAGTTGTGTTTTGCCCACATTGGGGCTCTGCTGCTTCATTCCAGTCTGTCATGCAGAGTAATGGACCTGTTCTCTGCCGCCAATGGCAGAGGCTGCACTGAATCAGCCCAGGCAGTATTCCACAGTCAACACGAAACATCTGAAATATATGCAGGCTAATATATAGCCTACTGTACACCATTAGAAGAAACTGCAGCGTCTCTGTGAATCACTGTAAGTGCCAAGAATAAGATACCCTCCCCTGAAAGTGAACAATTTTTTTTTTGTAATTCATCCACATTTAGGGCTACAGTGTGCTCAAGAACATTGCTGTACATGTAGCTTCTATAATTTCCTTGGGTCCATAGCTGTACTATGGTAAAAGATAAGATAAAGTGCAGGCACAGTGTGGTGCCCACAGTGTGCATATATATATATGTGTGTGTGTGTGTGTGTGTGTGTGTGTGTGCGTGTGTGTGTGTGTGTCGTGTGGGGTAATATAGCAGTGTGGGGGAGTGGAGGAATGAAGAGAAGAGTGCAGCTGGAGCTCAATGCTCCTCGTGTTAATTGGCCCATACTTCAATCACAGCCACTGGAGTGTGTCCTCTCTGACGGCACATATCCTCTCTCCCTCTCTTTCTCTATTTCCTATTCTCTCTCTCTCTCTCGTTCTCTCTCTCTCCTGCTACACTTGTTCACCCATGCACTCCCGCACACACTCTTACTCAAAAACACACACACACAGACATGAGCACACTTGCAGACACACTCCCTCCTTCACTCAGTCTGTCTCACTCGCTCAGTCAGTTGATTTGGTCACTTGTTCATTCATCCTTTCATTCATTCATTCATTCAGTCAGTCTATTGCCTCACTGCGCCATCTCACTTTCACCGACTCCCCTTTCCTCTCTCTCTCTCTCTCTCTCTCTCTCTGTATCCCTCTCCTCCTACAACTCCTTGCCTGTTTCCCCCCAGCCCTTCCCCATTCTTTCCTTCCACACGTTTTTGTCCTGTACTCCTTTCACTCTCCACTTCCTCCCCTCCCTCACTTCCTCTCTGTCATTTCTCTCTCTCCCTATATCTCTCTTTCTCACTCTTTGATCCCTGTCGTGCAGAAGAGCCACCAGGCAGGCGAGCGACTCTTGTTTCCATTGTGCGTAGTGTGCAGAGTGATCAGTGAGTAGCGCAGCGTGCAGCAGCAGGGTGTACAGTGCTGTGTGTTTTTACTGCATGGCTGTAAACAGCAGTAGTAAAGCCGCTGTTGCTGCCTCCCTCGGACTTCATAGCTGTGGCTATCATGAGCCATTCTAGTGACAAAGTCGAGGCCATCTATCAAACCCTCGTGATACCAGGTCCTCACAGGGAAATGCAACACACAATATTTGTAAATTACAAATGCCACACGCTGATAACAAGATCAGAGCTGGTCACTTTAATGAATGTGACACCATGTTTTATGTGGATCAGTTAAATTTGCAGGGCCAGCTGATATGGAATATGAAAAATAAATTGTGATTTACACAATTCACACAAACATCAGAAGGTGCGTGTTTTTTTTGTCCAAGAAGATTAAAATGATAGTTCCTTTCTTCTTTTTATTATTCTGTTTTACAAATAAATACTTTGAAGGGGTACAATAAAACTACAATGTGTTGTACCTCTAGGCCTCCTCTACATTGTCTACCATATCTGCCTACAAATGCAAAAAAACTAATATTATTTTATATAAACTGTGCTACTACAGAAGAGAGGAGAGTGTAATCTCCATTGGCTCAGCAGACACTCGTTCATAGTTGGTAGTTTCCATTTGTCCTTTCTGTATTTTGTAACCTTTTACAAGAGCAACATGAAACAGTCACCTTGACATCTCACTTTGCTGTTTCTTCACAGTAAAATGCCATTTTATTCTCATTTCGTGTCCCTTGATTTTCCATGTGGCCGCACAAAACGTGTCTCACTCCAAGGTTCAGACTATGTTGCCTTTTAAGTCAAATATTTTTTCATGGGTTAGGATTAAACACTTCTGCCAAGAGACAGTGTCAATTAATTGGACTTCACTTCCATACATTCAGGGGATACATTTCATTACTTGAATGGGAGGACACTCCTTGTTTCTCTTCCCTCTATGGATTGATGGAAATGAGATGAAGCTGACCCTGGACCCTGCCACAGTGTAGCACCAACAATTCTCTGACCTCATTTTTTAACAAAAAAGGAAATGTCTTAGTGCTACCCACTGTGGTTTCTGGCACACCAGACAGATCTCTCTAACTCATAGCATTCAGTTCAGGGTATATAATTACCTAAGTGGAGAATGTGTTTAATTTTTTCTGTAATATAACATGTCTAGTAATTGCAGTAGTGCTCGAATCTTTCAACCCCCTGTCATTCATTTAATCTCAAGACATTGCAAGCTCACTCAAACACTCATACACTATTTTGAGTTTTACAGACTTTATTGACAAAATCAATTTGTGTATGAGTGATGCACAGAAATAGTTGAAATGCTTTCTCTATTTTATCCTCTTTGCTACAAATGGTTTACTACCCTCATGAGTGTTCAGACATAAATATCAGTAAGGTCATATGTTTTCATGTGGAAAGTCAAGTGTCTGGGGATCTTGCATCAGGAATTCACAGAACAGAATGCAGGGTATTATTTCAGTGAGCCTAACTGCCATATACTAACTAGAATGAATAAAAAATGGTTTTGGAAGGAGTCTACGTACTAGTTTATATGCCCATTGCCAATGCTTGTATAATATAAGTGCTTACTTTAAGGCCAGCCAAGGAGCAAGAATATTTCATTTCCCCACCTAAACACCTGACATCTTATACAGTGAGGAGCAGAGGTCTGCAGGAGTGCTTCCTGACCAGTCCCCTCTGCTCCCAGGTTGACTATAATACTACATAATTTACTGGAATTGATGTATATATAAATTGTTTTCTTTAGTTGCTTTCTTTCCAAATCCTCTGTCAAAATGTCCTTACAACACACGACTTGGGGGATTATCTTATTATGTTTGTTTTAAATCATTTCTCACTGCTCACCCTTTTACAGGCATCCAAAAACTCTGAGGGCTTTGTGTTTGGGGAAAATATAACTTCAATATTTCAGAGCTATTAACGCAGTGCAATCATCTAAGAATAAACATGCATTCACGCTGTGCATTTACATAATGTACTGTACATTCCATGAATGAAATGCTTGGCTGATTGTTGTTTTTTAAGCAGGCATTGAGATTGAAATCAGGAACAAATTGGATGAAACATTTTTAGCAGATGGGATGAGACAGTAGAAATAAGTCTGGGAATATTCAGAATTTAGTGGAATCATGTTAAGGCACGGAACAAATACTCAGTTTTTTAACAATAACATATAATTAATTATTTTCTAGTGCCAGTAGTCGCAAAGTGACAGTGTTGCTCCACTCTGCTTGCACCAGCACTTCCATTAATACCCTCATTGATTGGCCAGACACTGGGATCACCTAGCCAGATCTAAATCAGTCACTAATTAAAAGAGCAAGATGAAAAGCAGCCGACACTGCAGCCCTTCAGGACCTGTAAGGTGAAACATTCTGTAACAACTACAAACTAGGAAGCTGCTCAAGACTCTCAACAGAAAAAAGCACAGAGCTCTGCATAGTAATGCTTCACAATCTTATTCTGGGAAAAAACAGATTAAACTGGTGTGGGAAACGTTCACTTATAACTATTGCACCTTTTAACAAGGTCATGCAGGTGCACACACACAATCACACAAGCAGATGCGCATGTACAGACTTTACACGCATGGATGAATGTGCACAGGTACTCTGTCACCCTTACGCATACACACAAACATTTTAGAATAAGAGAGAAATGATAAACTAGTCTCTTTCAGTAACATTTACCACATGTTGCTGGAGTCAAGCGGGATTCTGTCTTCTTAAAATCTAAGGCTGCAATGTTACAACATTGTGCACGGGTTTGAGTTGCATTCACAGCACATCTGGGTCTGCCCCCAGCTCATAACCAAAGGTGTTAGAAACACTTCTGTCAGTCTATCCTGTAAACGTCGGTGGATGAGTTTAGCTCAGGAAATGCACTCTAATGCAGACAGAAGCCCAACAGGGGAGAGGAATTTGAGGATTGAGACCAGTAAAGCTTTTTTATGGCACCTCAGATGATTCTCAAGAGTAAAAGGTGTTGAGGTTAGTGACTCGAATGTCAGAACCCGACTGTGTAGTCTTCACACAGACTAATCTAGAAGCCCACTAATCCTGTGATGTTTGTTTCACAGCAACAAATAATAATAAATAAATAAAATATCTGTCTTCTGTGTTTTTAGGTCTTGACACATGAAGCCACAGAAACTCATCAAAGAGGTGTTCAGTAGCCTGAGATGGCCACAGCTCTTTATGATGTACTGAATTTAATTACAAGCAGCCAGGAGGGGAAAACAGTTCATGTCATGAAATATCAGAAATTTCTGACAGTTATAAAAAAAAGTGTCTACACCAGTGGTAAAAAAACAAGCAGCAAAATGGCTGCAAAGCAACCATCACTGGCAGTTACAAGGTAATACTAAATAAAATCCTTATGTTAACACTAATACAATTGAATTGGCTTGATAAAAATAAGCTATACACAGTTTGCTTCTGGTTCACTTGTTATATAGCTAACTTAGGCTTCATTTTATTTATCTGATGGAATAAATTGAATAATAATTGAAATAATGCGTGAACAGTCCCAAGTCCAAATAACGAGAGGTTTTCCCATTTTTCACCGCTATGCTAATATGGCAGTGATGAGTCAAAATTATCATGTCTCTGAAATCACACAAAAGCACGATACATACGCATACATCCAGTATGTGCCCAAAAGGTCTTCACAAAGTGACATTACCTATGGACAATTGTGTAATGGGAACTGTAATCAATAGTGTTAATATTTGGGTATAGATGACGCAGAGCATCGAGTGCTAACAACTGATCTCTTTGCTATTTCCCATCACTGCTCAGTGCAAAATGTGTGAATGAGTGTCTCTTTTTCCCAAAGCTGAAGCCTGTGATAGAGAACATGCCACAGTTACTGTAACATGAAGAGATCACATTACACTCAACTTGATAAGCCTGATCAGCACCAGACCAAGGTTGGGGTCATTTATTGACTCATTTGAAAAAAAAAGTGATTTCAATTGCTATTACATAATGGAAAGGAGAGCCTTCACTCCTAAACACCTACCAGGAGATAGGCACCTACCGGGAGTAGGCTTCAATATGAAAATATTTGAAAATGAAACCTTATACCCAATTAGCATTCCAAGCATGTTGTGTTCTTTTCAGTGTCTAAAACCAGGAGAGGATCTTAAAGACTGTCTCAAATCTCAAGGCCAGTTTTCAAAGCTGGAGCTATTTACATGCACATATGAAGCACAAACCTAGGACCATCAAACAATCTCCATCAGAGGCTTTCTTCCGTCTATGCACTGACCATCCCTATTCCTTCCTTGTCCTTGCCTCCTTGTTGTACTGTAGATAACATGCTGTGCAGATTCCATTCAGGGGCCAACACACATATTTACATTTGTAACAGCTGTATAGTCCACACTTGTTTATGAAGGAATTCCACATTAAAACTTGAAAAAAAGAGAAAAGCTATTTTCTTATATAAAGTGATAATGCAGTAAAACAGGCTCAACTTTGCACCTGGCACCTGCACTTAGTAAATCCGGCGCAGTCACTCCATTACAAAGCCTGCTATAAATGCCAGCTGCTGGGTTCTTTGAGAAGAGAATGACAAAGGGTTTTAACAAAGCTGGCCCTACATGCAGCGCGGGGAGGTCTCACAGATCAGGAGGCATGACACAGCAGCCCAGGGTGACATGCGACATGGGCTGGAGACACAGGCTAACATAGTTTTAATAAATGCCCCCATTTCCTCTTTTTAATAACCACTTATGCTGTCATTTCCTGCCCCATCCATCATCATGAAGGACCGCACCATATTGCTGCAAACCGCAGCGCACCGCATAACATTCCTGCATATTGCGCCATGCTCTTTCATTATTTCTCCTCATCCTCCTTTCCACTGTTGTGTGTGTGTGATGTGCACTCAAATGTATATGTATATCGTACAGCGTCTAAGTGTGTGGATCCCATGGGCAAGGTTCCAAGGTCCTCTCTCATCCAAAACTGCGACTTGTCTGTGTATATGTGTGTGTGTGTGTATATGTGTGTTTGTGTGCAATATGCTACTCATTGTGTGTGTATATTTTTGGGTATACTCTTGGTGTGTCTGTGTGTGTCTGACTGCATACCCATGGGTATCTGCCTGAATGTACTTTTTGAGAGTGTTTGTGACTGTGTATTGCATGCAGCCATGTGAAGCTGTGTGCCTGCTAGCTGCCTCCAGACTTGTATTCCCAAAACAAGCCGCAGGGCTTTGGCTCAGGTTTGTGTGTGTGTGCGCACCTGTTTGATAGCGTCTGTGTGCAAGGAGTGCACACTACATTTTCTCTCACTGTTGCATGCGTTCTTACATGTCTGTGTGATTTTGTTTACAAATGTGTCTGTCTGCCAGCCTGTCCATCTGTCTGTCTGTTTCTGTGACTTCCTGTCATTCCATTTACAGTATGTGTTTGACTGTCTTTGCTAGTCCTGGTCCAGAGTTATGTTGTAACTGGGCAGGGGCACCTGTGGGTTGCCAAACCATAGCAGCTGCCACCTTACTGAAAAGAAACACTCAGATATGAAAGTTCTGTGATTTCCAAGTTTCTAGATATAGATAGATTCTATAGATAGATAGATTTTATATTAATTATTGCCATACTGTACCATACTAAAAAAAAAATCACACTCAGCAGCAATTGGTTAATACTGTTATTTAGTATCTAAATGTAGCTCTTCTTTCTCTCTGAGAGACATGTCTCCCTTAAAACTTGTGGTGAACTGAGCTACACAACTGATGCCTGGTTTCCCATGAGGGAACTAGATAATTTTTGTTTTTCCTGCAACTTGTCATAATCAAATGCATCGTAATGTCAGTATTACATCTAATTAGAGCTAGGTACTTTGAGTTGTCACTGATAGCTTAGCAGCTGTGACAGAACCCATCAGCATAGATTTGCTGTACCTTTACTAATGTTACTAAGAAAGGTTTTTTTGGTAATGTTGACTAGCAGATACTGATCAAACCAGAATGTATTAAAACTGGTAAATATTATTATAAATATTAAATATCTATTAATGAGTTTGACATTGTTCCCTTAATTTTGCATGATTTCAAATTGAAATTTCAAAACATGCAGTAAATAAAGGAATTCATAACTCTTCTCCACTCACTCTTATTTTTTTTTCTACTGGCTATGTGGGGCTGCAACTGTCAATTTTTTTTTCCATTATCAATTAATCTGCAAATGATTCATCGTCTAGTCTAGTCTGTCGATCAATCAGTTAATCAACTAAAAAACCCTACGTGTCTCCATGAGAAATCAAATGTTACTGGCTTTGCTCTCAACCAACCCTTACTCTTCTGTGTTCTTTTACATTTTCAGTGAACTGAAATTTGAATGACTTTTATTTTAAGCTGTCTCCTCAGTTGCAGATGTGTGATGTATTAACTGAAAAAAAAGTTTCTTTTTAAAGCACACCTGAACAGCTGGTTTTGCCTTTATTGCCAAAGCCTGTTTCAAAGTCAGTTTAACTGTGAGCAATTTAGATTTAAGGGCAGTTTAGTATTTAATTTTTAGAGAATTTTTAGTCAATCTGATTGTGTCCCCTGCTGATTTCAATGGAGGGCATTCTTTCCTGAAATTATATGGATTGATTTAATGAGCACTAGTCACAGATGTTATCGAAGAAAACATAGATTTGTAGTTAATGAGTTTGCTTTTTCTTGTTGCTGTGAATACTATAACCTACATTCAAATAACTGATCAAAACATCCCACATCACATGATACCCCACTGCCACCACATCTATTCATTTCTTGGCTCACCACTGCCCTAGGGCAAAGTGAATATGCAACACATTCATCAATACAACCCAGAGTCCAGAGAAGAACATTGGGAGAGGGGAGTACTGTAATCGCTCCAAAACACCAGCCTCTGATCTCGTTAAAGACTAATTGATGTTCTATGTTAACGAGCTTTACCTTAATTAGTGGTATTAAAAAGAACACTGGGCGCAATGTGTGGAGAGGGTGGGAGAGGGGCTTGGGTGGGTGGCAGGATTGAGGAAACTATCCACTAATGTTGCATCAAACAAATGATGAAAGGGGAGGCAGGAGAAAGAAAGGGGAAAGGAAACAGTGCAGAGGAAGTCACAGGTTGCAGGGGTGAGTGGAAGAGACGGAAAGGATTGAGGCAAGAAGAAACAGGGGGATTGGCAGAAGAAAAGAAAGACAAGCAAGAGGGGGATTGAGCTAAGCTTGAAGGTTTTCTGTGCAAAATTCAATGAATCAATGAGGTGAAATTGATGAAGAGCGCAGGGTGGGAGAAAACAAGCACATAAATGTTGACTCTTTTCCTCTCATCTGTGCCTGCCAACCATGTCCCCCTCTGATATCAATTCCAGCCTCCCCTCACTCACTCTCCCCCTCATTCTGCTGCCTTTCCAATCTCTCACCCGGCTCTCCCCTCATGCCCTCTCTCCACCTCCTCCTCCTCCTCACACCTTCTCACATCTCTCGCTCTCTCCACACCTTCTGTCTCTCTCATCACCTCTCCTCCTCCCCTTCCTTCCCCTTCCCTCCTGCCTACCCCTACTCACAGCTGGTACAGTACAGATCTCTCTGGGCAACTGTACGACAGATCAGCAGAGAAGGGGGCTCTGCTGACACTGAAGGCAACACTTTTCAGGCAGCAGTGCATGCAGCCCGCTGCTGCAGTACGCCTGTGTGTAAATTTCACAGGGCTTTAAGAAGGAAAATGATATACTGAACAGAGCATGTCACCTGTGGGTGAAAGAGCTGATTGAAATGGATATCAGCTAGAGACTTCTGCTGAGAGAGGAGAGAGACACCACACAGAAATGGAAAAAACAAACACATTAATTCCAATTTCCATCTGGATAAATGCATTCAGTGGCTTCACATTGCAGGCCAATACATTTGAGCTTGCACTCCCAATCACTGCAGCAAATCTGTAAGCAAACACTGTGAAGCAACACTGTGCCTCTCCATTTTACAGGTCAACAGCATGATTTTCTCCCATGGTGGCCTCTATGGTCCAAGGCCTGTCTTTTTTCTTTGGAAAAAGAAAGCAGCGGTAGTGATGGCGTTTGTTTGTATTTGTGCCTGTTATTCACTTTCTGCAAGGTGAAAACAAAAGTTATTTGGACACACGAAGGGGGTGCAAATTTTGAAATCTACCTACAAAGTGAAATCTCTCACACATACACCCTGCACCCAGCTGGAAAAAGAAAACCCGCCTGTTCCAGCTGTCTGAGGGTGTTTGAGGCAAGTCAATCCGTTGGGGAAGATTCCTCGGTGGCAACAGAGGGATAACTGTGTGCTGCCATACGCCCAAATATTCAGCGTATCGGGATATAAATAGATCAAGAGGAAAAACTGATCGGCATCTTGCGGGCTTAGCGGTGGCTATATAAGACGAGCAAGCAGACTCACGCACGCACACACACAGACACGCACTAACATTGACCACGCAGCCTGAGAAAATGAGCATCAACAGATATGATCACCTCAATTAATAGCCTACATCCGCAGCAGAGTGAGGGGGAAACTGCAGCCAGCGCCGGTGTTTAAAGACTTAAACGGAACCCAAACTCTGTCGTTATTAATAATGCATAGAAAATTCCTGGCAGACAAAATCATAGCCTAAAGGTTTAGTCTATATGATTAATTGAACTGCCGGTAATCTGTGTTTGTGTGTGAATGTGTGTGTATCGTTGGGTGATCTGTGCCGGCTGCTGTGAGAAACATATGCGTTAAGGAGGCTTTTGAGTTTTCAGGCGCAGCAATGACAGAGGGGTCAAAGCCCCGGTGCGCCGGCCGTTTCCACCTCTCCATCCCCAGCCATCCATCTCTCCATCACAAGCGGCCGTACAGATGCCGACACCCGAGCCCCCTATTCCTGTCTCAATGACGCGTAGCACCCTCTCACTGCCCGAGCCGCAATTAATCTAAGCAGTAGGCTACAGAGTCTGTGTGCGTGTGTGTGCGGAGTGAAGCTGAGAAAAATGCCTCCGCACTGCAAATATCATTAAAATAAATGTACTTACTGTTTTTCACCAGCCTTTCCCCCCTCTTTTCCTGCGTCCCTCCATCCCTTTTCACATCCTTCCTTTTTGAGGTATCCGTTTTGCGGGTGTCCCCCCCACCGCCACCGCTGCCGCCGCCACCACACACACACATACACACACACACACACACACACACACGCACGCACCCGCAGACACACACTCCGGGAAAATATATATATCTAAATATATATATGTTCTACATGTATTCAGTTTCTCCGATCTCTCTCTTTACCTCTCTCCCTCCCTCTCTCCTCTCCTCTCTCTCTCACACACACACACTCTCTCTCTCCCTCTCCCTCTTTCCCTGTTCTTTTGTTAAAATTCAGTATATGCGCCCCGTCACCTAGCAACCGTCAACCTCTCTCTCTCTCCCTCTCCTTCTCTATCTCGTTTCCTCCCCCCTCCCTCCCTCTCTCCATCACTGGCGACACGTGTTGAATGCTAAACTTAGCGGTCCGGAATAAAATTAATAAAGGGATGGATGCTCTGTATCTCCCCCTTTCTCTGCCTTTCTCCCTCTCTCTCTCTTTCACTCTTGTGCGTAGGCTATCATACTGCAATATAAATATTTACTAGAACCACTCAGCCCTCTCATTGCCCCCCTTCCTCTCTCCTCCTCCCTCTCGTCCCTCCGCATTTCCCCTCCCCTTCCCTCCATCCATCCATCCATCCATCCATCTCTGGCTCCCTCCCTGCATCCCTCCCTTGCCGTCCTGCCTTTTTCTCCTGCCTCCTATCGCCTCTTTCTGCTTCTCCAAGCAAAACGGAGGCGCCACACCAGCGTCTGTGGATCCACATGTGAGTGTCACCCTGCCCAGTGCGTCTTTGCATGGAGAGTTGCAGCATGCCTGCAAGTGTGTGTGTGTGTGTGTGTGTGTGCATGTGAATGAGAAATCTATCTGTCACTGACCATGTGTGAGCAGCTTACAGAGAGTGCAGGAACATGCAGTATCATAACACAGTTAGTGAACTCCTTATGTGTTTCTGCTCCAGAGCTGAAATCAAATATTTATATTTAAGTAACTTTTTAGAACTATTTGTTGAAGAGAAATGCTACCTTATGATGTACTGGGTTGTATTTTGTTTACCATTCTCTTATAGCCAATGGTGGTCATCTTTCCTTTTGATTCCTATCTGGGATCAGTAGCACTAATCAGTGAATTGATTATTATTATTTATTTCTTTATTTGGATCCCATTGGCTGTCACCTTGGTAGCAGCAACCTTTCTGCGGTCCTACGCACAACATCAGATCACAGCAAGATCATCAGCAGATTGTGCACCAGGTTCGTTTTATTTAGAAATGTTAGTTTATAGGCCTACAGATAGTTTTAGTTTTATTTGCCCTGGTTTTGAGATATAGTATCATCAACATATCCAAGATGTCTGCCTCCAGAGCTGAATAGAATTTCATTTGTGGGACTCACAGCATTGAAATATTAGACTTAAAAAATCACCTCTTCCCAAAATCAGTGTCGTCATTACTTTGGTATGGATAATCCAGAGAACAAGCTGTCAACAGTTGAATCATTTTCATGTTTCCTCAGTAGAAAGTAGTTCTAATAAAAAAACTCTTGACAGCAAGGCAGAAATCTCAGAGATGGATACCTCAAAACCAAAACTCTCTGTGTTGCTTAATATCATGAGAAGTATAAAAAGCCACACACAACCACACACATAGTTTCCACCTGGTTGATTCCGCTCATGAGGCTATGTGATGCAATGATGCTGCATTAATAAACAATTAACATAAACTGCTGCTAGTTACGCTACATGTGCAGTGATCTATGGTCAGTTTTAGGACTCAGTCCATATGGCAATAAAGGTGAGGATGTAGGGAGATTAAGCTGATTGGCGTCCTGGCCCCAGTGATTAGGCTCCAGATGGTATAGAAAGATTGGTGGCCGCTGTTTTGGGGCCATATGATCTGGGATCTGGGATCCATATCTGGTTCAGTGGTGCGTTCACTGTCGCTGCTGGTATTAGCTGTTCATATTAAATGCTATAGGGGAAAAGGTGAACCAGCCGCTGTACTTGTCATATTCCTGGTGTTATCTGTATTTGCTACATGCATTCCTCTTCATTTGCATTCATCAATCATTTCATCACACAGTTCGCCCCTGTGCTCCTCTCTCTTCCTCACTGTCTCTGTGGTGGCCTTTCTGTTTTGCCAGAGGCCTATGGAGATACTGGAGGGGTAACATTAGGGTTTATGAGGCATGTGATGTATGCGTCATAACTGTATTTACTCGACAGTGTGTGCCGGCATGCTTCTGTAGCACACAAAGAGTCACAATGTCTGAGTACATTAACATGATTGTTACAATGCAGGAGCATGTTTTCCTGTTGTGGTTTATAAAGGTTGAACGTAAGATTGAGGCACATTGCTTTGCTGGTGTCTGTTCGTTTTCCCAGTTCAACTTACTGTGTGTGAGAGCATGCATGTTTGTTTGTGTGTGGGAGAGCGAGTGCGTGAGAGAGACAGTTTGATTTTTGTTGTTTGGTCTAATCTGATGTGACTGGGCTCTCCTATCTCTATTTACGCATCTGTTTAGCTCTGAGCTAACAATCAAACAATAAGGTTTTCTCTCTCTGTCTGTCTGTCTCGCTCTCTCTCACACACATACTCAAATAAACATAAAACTTAAATATATATATATATATATATATATATATATATATATATATATATATATATATATATATATATATATATATATATATATATATATATATATATCCTGCACATAGCCGTGGAAGAAGTATTCAGACTTATGTAGAAGTGCTAATATCACAGTGTAAAAATACTCTACTACAAGTGAAAGTCCTGCATTAAATATGTTAGTAACAACTCAAGCATGAAATGTTTGGCATTTTAGTATTAAAAAGTACTTACTTAGCCTACTTACTGTATATTATTTTCTTGATTAATTGATTAATAGTTTAGTCTGAATCTCCAAAAATAAACAAAAAACCGGAGGTGATGGCTTCATATGTCTTGTTTTGTCTGAAGAAGAGTCAAAAAAATTAAACAACTATCAAAATACTTACTAGGTAATTTTCTGTCCATAAGCGGATCGATCAATCTACTAATCAACAGCTCTAAATTCACCACTTAATAAGCTTAGCAACCAGTTGATGATACTTAGCCTAGGCCTCATTTCCACTGCATGGCAAGACTTGACTCGCTTGGAACTGTTCTTTTTTGGTTTTCCACTGGTAAAAGTTGTGGATAGTATCGAGTAGTCAAGCTTCCAAACGGGCTGGGACAATAGTAAAAATTGGTGGTCAGTAATTGTGTATGTAGTGGAATGTACCTACATACTGTATTTAAGTAAAACTTGAGCATTTCCATTCATAACATTTCATACTTTTACATCTCAAAGGGAAATTCTGCATTTTTTACTTAGTGAATAACTACTTACTTTAGAAATTCAGTTTTTATATCCAAAATAAATAAAGCTTTTATAATGCCACGATATGATATTACATTAATTAGATGAACTACTCAACTACTGTATATATACTTGAATGTTAATTTTACCTCTGCAGGAAGATGCTGCTACACTCTCAGAGGCCATTTTCCTACATTGAGTTTCACTTTTGCTAACAATACTTAATAATACATTTACTTGTATTGTGGTGTATTTGCAGTAGGGTTTTACTACTTTTAAGTCAAGAATCATAATACTAACAGATACCACTGCCCTGCATTCATGTGCTATTTAGAAGGTTGCCCCATCTGGAGCTGGTTATAACTTTGTTTTCACTTTTTTGAAATGATTCACAAAAATAGCCTGCAGCTTAAACACTAACCATAAATGTGAGTGAAAAGGGTACATGTTCATACAGAGTTTTTTTTACTTTTGAGTGACATGAAATGTGAATTTTCTGGCTTGGTAAGTTGCATAATTGTTCCCAAGAAGCGACGTTGGTTTTGTAAAGAAACGATAACAAGTGAAAGCAGGGAGAGACAGGAGAAATTTGAGAAAACAAATTTCAATTCAATTCACTTGGTGTCCCATGTGGCAAATGTTTTGAACATTATAATGCAAATTTTACTCTACACATTGATATTTATAGTATATTAAAGCTTATGTATATGTATTCATCAAATAATACCATCACTAAGCCTAATAACCTTCCTAACTTTTCACCCCCACACACCACACAGATGCTGTAAGCAATTCAATTTGTTTTGAATGCAGTTCAAAGTGGAATTAATGAAGTTGGTTAAGAGCCTTTACAATTTTTATGTCACTAGAATCCTGCCATTTCCGCAGTACATTTTACAGGTCCCACTGAAACAGGTGGGAAGAAGTTGACCAGAAGGAGTGAGAGATCGTTGGGTTGTGAGAAGGTTTTAGTGTCTCAGGGGAGTGCTGTCAGGCTGGCAGTACATTCTACCGGAAATTGAATTTGGCATGTTCCCACAGGCTTTGAGTGCCACATTCAGCTTTGATCGCTGCAACGTGTGAGGTCTGGTCTGCTGAACTTGTTGAAACTTATCAAATCATCTTATTATGTAGAATTGATTCAAAATCATGTGATGTTTATATTTGAAATGTCCAGTTCTGTTGTTTCCTTTCATCACTACTGCTACAAGTTCCTTCATCTGGCGTGAATGTCGTTAAACAAACAGACCTCCAGCCGCAGGGAATATACTGAGATGAGATTTCCACACAGTGCTGCATTAAACAGCCATTTGTGAACTTTGTAAATTGTATTTCTTTTAGGGAATAGCACTGGCCTTAAAGCTATTGGGATGACTCTCTGAGCCCGAATGGACTGTGTGGTATTAACATTTAATATAGACCATCGTGCTTAGCTGGTTAGACGAGACAGAGAGTGGGGAAGGGGTTTGGTAAAGAAGAGTTAAGGGGTCACAGAGTACTAAGAGCTAGAGATGCCTTTTCAACTGTCTTTAAATTCCCCCAACTGGCATACTACACTATATGAGTTTACTTTGCATTCAGTTGCTGAGTCTATCTCTCTTTCCCTCTTCCTCCCGCTCTCCAAACCGGGCAGAAGTGGCAATTGAATTTCCTTTCAGTGGCAGTGTGTGGAATAGGAAAAAGTTCAGGGCCACTGTGCTGGACTCTATCTCACACAGACACTGAACGCAGCCTTAATCCATTCCTCTGCCCTTCCCATTCCACCTATACTTGTCTCCAAATCCCCTCAACTGCATTCCTGGAATAAATTATTTAATTCCGTTTTGGTCCGCAGCATTTTTATTCGTCTCTGTGGTGCGCCTCAACTTCTGTCCCTGTGGAGAGGCCTGATGAATGTGTTGGGCTCACACCCTCTGATCATCACTGCTCTGAACGCCTTTAGATACACTCTCTCTCTCTCTCTCTCTCGCTCTCTCTCTCACAAATACACAAAGGAATAATGCAAGCTATAGAATAGATCTGGGTCCTTTATCTTTTTCTTCTCAACGACAAACTCTGCAGAGACAAAAACATATTTTCACTCTCCTCTGTGGATACGAGCTGGCACTGTTGTTCCTTGTTTCAGATTAATGATGACATTTAAGAACACTGAAAAATTTCAAATAACATCAATAATTCATCTGGGAACATATGTACAACAGTGTATGGAATTCAGTATATATTGCGGAGCTCATCAATGTGGAAAAAAGCTGCAAGTGAATTATTCTTTTTTTATAACTGGAGTCTCAGGACATGATTGCCAGAGCCTGTGTGTGTGTTTGATGGCATGTGTTAATATGGATGCACATGCGGAGGGCAATGTTAGTGTATGTGCATTTGTGTGTGTGTAGGTGTCCGTGTGTATGGAGGAATTAATGAAGGCAGTTGCACTTTCTCTTTTTTGCGGCCAGTTGTCATGTTGGGGCACAACGTTGATTGGCGTGACCTGGAACGCTGTCTGGAGCCCCTAACGATGTCGGATAAGACCTCATCTTCGTGTGTGTGTTTCCCACCGGGACACAGCTTGACAACAAGAGATTGGGATTCGATAAGGATAAGTGAGCGCTCTGTTTCATCCAGGTCACCAGGGGATTCACTTCTAACTTCTAACACACCAAAAAGCACGCATCCACACATTGAAACCCCTGACAGGCGGGTCCTCCAGTGGTATCAATTAAGGAGCTGGTCCAATTAATGTCTTAGCACCAGCCTAATACTCAACTACAAGGAGATTAAAACCAAGCTTACATCTTAACACAGAGAAGCCAGCCACAAAAGCATCCATACAAAGTCCCCCTTACTCAATACATAAAACACACAGAGATGTTAGCACAACAACCAGCCTCCTTTTTGTCTGCTGTGTCAGTTGCAGCTGGTGGAGTTTGTGCTTTGAGACACTCTATGAAAAGAGGACAATAATGGAATGTGTACTTTATTTTTCTCTCACAGTTATTTTTCTCTCCTCTTGTCTCTCCCTTTGCTAGGCTAAAGTCTGACCTAAATACTTCAGGTTTTTGATGATTGGACCAAAACAGAGATCAGAGGCGTCTGGCAGGCTTGTCGTGATAGTGGAGGGAAAAGAGGGACGCTGAGGATCCGGACACACTCACAGAGAGATGCTGGTACTTACCACACTTCATAACTGTCCAACACGAAGCTCATAAACCAGTCAAACCTTATCCTTGCGGACTGCTGAATTCATCATCTTAAATCTTACTCAAAGCCTTACCTTTCAACCTGCTGTGAGAGGAAAAAGATGCAGCGTATCAACTCTGTGCCCTCCACCTAGCCACCACTAATCCAGGCTTGGACGGGAGGGGTCCTTCATTCACACGCTTGGGAGGGGACACCAGAACCTTTGACCTTGGCTTGTGACCACACCTTGAGATTGAAGAGCCAGTAAAGCAGCGTTGGCAGCCAGCCCACCAGTTAATGATCTACTTCTTCCTTTTTCCAGCTTACAGATCCATACTGCTCACCACCACTGCAGCATTGACACATTGCCTCATGCACACACACACATTGTCTTTCTACCAAACACGCACGCACACAGTCAGGGCAGGAAACATAGAGGTCAAAGAACGCCTCACCAGTTTTCTAAGTGCACCCATTCATTTTTCATTTAATGATGTGAGGGGATGTGAAAGGTGTAAGCACCGTGATGAAGTCCCCTTCAATTCCATCACCGCCTGCTCCTCTGTCCTGCAGGACACGAAATAAGGAAGGGCAGCTCTGACCAGAAGTAGAGTTTCAAAATGTTTCAGTCAGGTTAAAGAACTGCACTGCTTGCTTAGCTGAATTTTAGTCATTAGTGTTGAAAGATGAATTTTCGAGTTTATTTGGGATGCCTTGGTGCGGGTCAAGGCGCCAAACATGAACTGCTACATCCTTTTACACTATCATCTAGCTATCTTACCTAGATCAGGAAAAGGACATGTTAATGCAAGGTGTAATTGCACATTGTGCACATTGTGATCCGAATGCGTTTGAATCAAACAGACCACATCTGAAGGTGGTCTTGCTCAAACTGTGATTGGGTGGAAATGCAATCCATACAGCCTGACCACATTCTTAAGAAATACATTGTGCGATGTGTTCCTGCTGCGACGTGGCCTCTGGAGCTGATCGTAGCCATTATGATACGTAGCGTATTACAGAAACATCCCAGAAGTAGCTCTCTGCTGAGCTCTGTGGAGAATATGCGGCAGGCATTTTTGACGGAAGCTGCACAGAGCAGCTTGAACCAGGCAGGACGTCAGAAACGGCATTGAGAATCTGGTCAGTTTTCAACATAAAACACCTGAATCGTATATCAACAATAAACAGTCCCTCCAGGATTTTGTGGGCTTTTTTGTGATTGTTGTAGCCTAAAAAGCCTGATTTTGTAGCAGCTTTTCTGAAAAATTGCAATTAAAGTTGCAATTTTGTTTTAGGGCATTTTCTTCAATAAATAATTGTGGTAATCAGTAAAAACTGCAAAGGTGGAGGGATTTTTTTTAACTTTAGAATTATAGTTGAATCATTATGCAGTCCCTCCAGGATTTCATCAGCCTAACCCTAACCCTAACCATGCATACCAACTTTCACTTTCGTAAAGAAGATCTGGATATTGTTTTCACAGTCCTTTGCTGTTATTTTTGTCGGCAAATGTGAGACTTGGTATCCCAAATGTCTGCTGCGTCTTGCAAACAATGAAGTGAGTTTGGTGACGTATGACAACGTTTTGCAGGACATTGCGATGATATGTCAAATTTGCAGAAAAGTTGCTGTGAATGGTCAAAATTGCAAGTTGCACTGTGTTTGCTGAGTTTGTGTTAATAATCGGAATCTCAACATCGTGAAATCCTGGAGTGACTGAATAAATACAATCAAAACAGACAATAAAAGACTCCATTTAACTACATAGCCTACTTATGGTACAAGCACAAAAAGGGTAAATTAAAATGACCAACAACAACATCTGGCTGGCAAATTGCTCCACTTCTGAAAACACTTCTGAAAAACAGAGGACAGGACAAAACCACGTTGCAGCCGGCCGTGCCCGGTGGATACCAGCGATAGCTTTGCCTTTTCCTACTAAGCTCAAGTTACCTGGCAAAAGCTATAAGTAGAAGCATCTAGCAAGTCTTTCTTCGCAAAATATTATGGAAAAGTGCATGATGCCCATCTATGGCATTGCTGTCCTCAATCTGCAACTCAACTTTTTTCGAGTCCACCAGCCCCAACTAACTAATTTGCATATTGAGATCAGATCACAATGCTGGCAGAATCAAGATGATGAGAAGGCACATTAATACCAGGTCCCGTTGATCAGATGTTATTATCTAGATCATGTATCTAGATATAGATCTCATGTTAGTACCAGATGTAATTGGGCCTCTGTGGCATGTCTTTCCCCACTTCTCTCCCCTCATTTCCTGTCATCTGTCAAATTTCTAATTAAGGTGTGAAAATACAAAAACTACTTTTTAAAAGATTACAGACATTTCAAAATAGTGTGTCTCTGAATTCTTAACTATAATAAGTTTTTACCTCTGTCTTTGATCTGACATTTTAAAGAAGGCACAGGGTAAATATTTCACTACAGTAAACATCTATTTCATCCATTAATCAATCAAGAAACCAATCTTTTGAACAACTCCATAATTTGCAAGATCAGACATCCGAGAGCCCTGCCATTCTTCACCACGGTTACCATTAACCCAGTTCCCAGCAACAATTAAATATTCAATCAAAGAAATCAAGGACTCGATCCACTGCTGTATACACTTCTAAGTCGCCACTAATCATCCTTTAAACTGTAGTGATGCATGTGCTGTCAGATCTCTGTGTGCGTTGACTCTAGGGAGAATCGAGGCAGAGACAAGCAAAGCACACCTCAGCTCTCTGAAGTGGCTTCCCTTCTCTAAACACTGATCTGATAAGATAGGAGCAAACCCCACCAGGAATTTGTTTTCCCCGCTCTTTCACTGCAGAGCGGATGATATAGTGAAGGCATGTGGCGAGGGGAGCCTCTTTGGCCTTGTCTCAACCCACACTAAGAAAAGCAAGTGAATTCCACCAAAGAGGAAGAATCCAGCGCCAGTCATTGGTTTTGGCCCCGTCAGATTGACCCAGAGAAGCCAAACATCTGCTTCTCTTTTTGATGGGGAGGCAACAATATGTGCTTGGCAGTTGCCGTCCGCTCTCGTCCACACAAAATGAGTGTGGTCCCGTGACTCAAGGACAGACACGGGCAAGAAATTATTATGACTGCTTCGATCCCACTACTCATTGACTAAACACGGATTCAATTAAACCTGAAGCTGAAGGTCATGAAGCAATACAATGTAAGCAAGTCTCGCGCTGTGCTTAATGGAAGTTCTCATGGCTCTGGTAATATTTAATCCAAAGGCTGACTACCCCTATGTGTCAGCCATTCATGTACCCTGAGTGCTGTCATAACCTGAGTTTTGGGAATGAGGTAAAGGAGGAATGTGCCAGATATAGAAAGATGATAGAGAGTGTTGAAAACAGAGCTGGCGACATAGGAGATAAAGATCAGAGAGAGGAAGGGAAAAAGAGAGGGGTGACACAGGTGAGGAGGTAGCAAAGTACAGTAGGCGGGGAGTGGATACTATAGGAGGGAGAGATGGAGGGAGGGAATGAAGAAAGGAGATAAGGAGGGAGCAAGCGAAGGAATTTGTGAGGAACTGAAAGCAGTTGAGGGCAGTTGCAGGGAAAGGGAGGAGCTCCGGGCAGACAGCAGGGTTACACATGAGAGGTCCGCGGAGGAATTAAACAACGCACAGAGAGGCAGAGAAAGAAAGTAACAGGTAGAGTTGTTAGGTTTCAGTCTTACCTTATAACTAATTGTTACTTTTTCCATGGTGGTGAAAGAAAGCAAACAGAAACTAAGTGAGAAAACAAGCAAACAAAAAGTGCAACTCAAGGCAGGAGAGGAAAAAGCAGAAGTGGCAAGAAAAGGAGGGAGATACAACAGTTACAAAGTCAGGTCCAGGAAATTAATCGAGGAAGTGAAATATAAAGTGAGTGAGCAGGAAAGTAAGAAAACAGCAGATACTCATTGACAGAGAGGACTGGACTTAACTCCATGGATTCCTGACATCAGCAAAACAAAGGAAGAAGAGCGTCAGAAAAGAGGTCACTGCGGTCCAGCAGCAGTGCAGCTTGCCTGCGCCTGTCTACTATGCAACCAAGACAGCCGAGGTAGACAGACTCAAGCACAGACACAGCTCACAAAGACTGCCCTCTCTGTAACAACACCATGTTGATGAAAGAGTACCGCATATGTATGCCACTGACTGTGGATGAGGTAAGTGTGTTTGTCTTTCCCACGCTCACACACAGACACACACACACATACAACTTTACATTGAAGGACAAAGAGAGGATTTTATTTCAAAGTGTTGTTTCAACTTGTAATCTTGAGTGTTAATGTGCTGATAAGAAAAGCGCCAACAGAGCACACAGGCCTCCTGTGGATTCTCTGTGGGAGCTCTAGCACGTTGGGCAGCGAGGTATGTTCAGGACCGACGTGCTCAGCCAATCTGCCAGAGCGAATGCACAACACCTGGCCAGCAGAGTTGAAGCACTGCTGCTGTGTCTAAATTATCTACCCATCTGTCTGCTCCTCTGATTCCCTTGCTTGCTTTAGCACACCTAGCAACTCTCAAAACTAGTTAGACTGGTTACCGCTCTGCAAGACCTAAACTCAAAACAAAGGCGCTCGGCCTGCAGGTTTAAAAGCAAAGGATATCCTGCATAATAGAAAAGGCGGACAGACAACGGAGTTATGCGCCAAAGTGCCCTTTGCACATGGGAGAAGTTTGCCTTCAGGGTTTTCTGGCAGAAAGGTTTAGGATTTGGTGCCTAAACCTAACAAAGTACGAAGGCTTTCTGCCAGAAAGTCCTGAGGGCAAACTTCTGTGCATGCCCTTCAAAAGAAATGCCCTCATCAACTCCTATACCATCCCCTCCCCTTCAATTCTACCTGTTACCACAACAATGACAGTGACAAATAGAAGTCCAAAATAGGATTTACAGTATCACTATAGGGCACACAGAAGCTTGAGCTTGCAGCAAATCCTCTTTTGCCTGAATGTAATATTAGTTTAAGTGCAGCTTATTTCAGGCAGTATCAAATCATGAAAGTTACCTCCAAGCCATTTAAAACATCCTTACCCTTGCTTAATTTTTTAAGTGTTGATTCTCAGGTGTGAAATATTACGTAGTTCTTTGTAACACAATACAGCTTGGCTGTGTTTAGTAATGTTCAATATTGTAATCTGCTGTGGAAAAAGCTGACAAGTGGCGGCTGTAGTTCAGATGGTAGACTGGGTTAGGAGCATTGGTGGTTCAGCCTCCAGCTCCTGATATGCACATGCTAGACGCTTCCTTGAGCAAGACACCAAACCCCAGATTTCTCCCTGTGTGTGTGTACAGTACAGTAAGGACCAAAAGTAACTTTTCACAATGTGCTCACACAAGCATCCAACCTGTAATGTCACAATAATAATAATAATAATAATGATAATAATGCACAGTAAAATGTGTATACCCCACTTGGAAGTTTTCATGTTTTAATGTGGCTTTTGTTGACACTGATCAACCGAAAAGACCCTGAAAAGAGATCACGACAAAGTATTCTAAATTACAAAATACATGTTTGCACAAGTCTTCACCCCCTTTAACAGGACACACCTTTATTATCTCTAGGGCATCAAGTTAAATGGAAATCAACTGTGTGTAGTCAAGAGGTTTCAGTTGATTGTTTTATAAATACACGTGTATTTGGAAGTCTGTGAGAAAACCTGCACCATGAAGATCAAAAAACACAAGTCAGGGGACAGATACAAGGAAAACTTCCAAGTCACTGAACAACCATAGAGTTCAGATAAATCACTCATTACAAAATAGAAAGACTATGGCATAGCTTTAAATCTGCCTAGAGCAGGCCCTCCTTTAAGCCTGTCTCTGCTGAAAAGACCATAAAATGTAAAAACCTCTGAGGTGGCTGAAAACTTTTTATAGCCACTGCACATCACCACTATAAAGGGAATTAGACAGAAATGCTAGATTTTTGATGATTATAGTGTAGGGATGAATGTTATGCTAGGGGTAAATGTTATGCTTCGGGGCTAAGTACACAGTGAATTTCAATTATTTAGATAAGGTACAGTATAGTAAGGTAGTATGTGTTTTACTAAAACTCATTTTCATTGCATTGTCAGTGGACAGATCCAGGGTTACATAACAAATTCAAGCATTTGCTTTTAGCATGTTATCACTGGTTTAAAAAAGTTGCTTTGAGCTGTAGTTCTTTTTAATTATAACTGCTTTCATTTTTAGTTGCGTCACACTGACTTTATCTGCAGATCTTCACCCTGCAATGATGAGCTATATTTACTTCTTTGTGACTGATGACAATCTCACTGCTTGTAAACATTGCCCCTTTTCTCTTTTTAAAGACAGAAGGAGAAAAATACATGCCAAAAACTGCCAATACATTAGTTTCTCAACACATCATTAAACGTTCTGCTAAGGTTTGTTTTGTAAAAGGTGAAAAAGATTCACAACCTGTGTGTGGGAGGAGCTCATTGCTCTGTAGTCTGTTAAGCACCCATCGCTTTGATTAATTAAGTCCCATGAATACCCAATAAGTAAATATTGAATGTTGACATTCCACAGTAATTGGAACAAGAAGGAGGAGTGTCACATTGATGACAACAGAGTACATTGAAGGATGGCAAACTGATATCTGCCCTCCTCTTTCTCTCTTCCTCCCCATCTTTCTGTGATTCTACTTTTAATTAAAACAATGCTTTAGCTGCCACCAATATAGGTCAACAAAATGAATTACATTGCTGGGGCCACAGCAGAACAGTTTAGTTGTTTACGGCGTATGTTTTTGCTTTTTCATTATAACTTTAAAAACAAAGTGCACCAAGTGATTTGCAATTTAAGCAAATAACATATGGACATAGAAATAATTTTAAGCAGGAACAAACATAGAACGATAGTATCATCAGTGAAAAAAAATGAAGTATTATTGTGTAAAGCATTTGTCTGTGAATTGTTCAAAAGAAAACACTGACTCTTTCAGGCTGAGCTCATTGAGGAGGCCGCTCCAGATGCCCAAAGGCTTCGTCCTCTTTAAAATATATACTCCCGCCTCATCAGCACTGAGCACAAACTAGGGCTGCAGTAGAGAACAAAGCACCCCCCCCATTAATTTAGACACCATGTATTCACCCTCACTAGCCAAATTACATTTTGATGTCTGATATGGTCACTTGAGGGAAATCTTTATGCACAGCAAGTGACTATTTAAAAAAGAGTAAACACAAAGCTTGCACCTAAGCAGCACTGAGTGAGTGCCTGTCGAGACAAAATCGGACTCAGCAACAATGGCTGAACCTGCTGCCAGGAGAATTTTCTGTTTTCACTTTCACCAGCTACTTTCTCTTAGTGGCTGATAATTATAATTTTCCCAATGGAGGTTTTTTTGATTATACTTGACTGGATGTTTGGTTATTGAAGTCCTCAAAAGTCCTTATGAATTTGTGGCCACTAATGTGAAATGTTGCCGATATGTTTCAATTTAATTTAAACCAACTCTTAAATGTCATGTCAAGTCATTTTTATTTACATAGCCCAAAATTACAAATTTACGTTAAAGGGATTTAAATCTGTATATTGTATATCATGCTCTATCCTAAAACCAACTCCCAAAACATTTTCAATAGGGTAAAAGGAACTCTCAAAAGTTACATAGTATTGTTTTAAGACATCAGATATAAACATAAGGGCTTACCTACCCAGCTTGAATCTCCCTTGATGCATGACCAACCAACATTTTTTGAATGAAACTAACATCACACTCATAATGTATCACTTTGATGACATCTTGAGGATTACAAATAAGATTGTGCTTTGTGCTTCACATACTCTCACAATAGTTTGTGTTCCTCTCTCTCTCTTTTTCTTCACCCCATCCTCACGCCACAAACCTCATCCGAAACCTCTCCTCGGGCTCCAGTACAGGATTGGGCAGCTTTACATGATCAGTAAGCACAGCTGTGAGCAGAGTGGAGGGGGAGAAGGGGTGGAGGTGGTGAGGAATGAGTCAGAAATTCACCCCCAGCACGGCCTGGGACAGCTGACCGAGAAGCGAATCCACATCAGTAGGTAGAGTACAACTTGCTGTATTAATGATGTACTAATACTATTAATATCATTCTGGCTATTTGCAGCTTGAGCCTTATCCTCTTTGTCGAGTTTGTCATTGTGATTGACACTGATTGTGTTTAATGTTTGATCTCTTACTTCACTGTAGAGCTTTATGTGCTGTAGATCCAAGGTGTCACAACTGATAAAGCCCATACTGCCGCGTAACCTGTATACCTACATTCAAAGTCCAAGTACCCACTGCCTGAAACATGTTAAGTCATGTAGTGTATGGTTACAGTGGAAATGCTATTGTACCATGAGCTCATCATCAGACTTCCAGCTGTGAAAAACACGTCCACGTCATCCTGAAGCAATTACAGGATATGTGGGAATTTTGTAGGCTTTGATATTTCACTTGTAGTGATGAAAATATATCTCTGACAAACTATAGCTAACAACATGTGTTCAATATAAATCTCAGATATTATTTGTTTATATTCAAATGATGGTGACAATTAATTTTAACATTTATCCTTTAAGAATTTATAAACAGTTTAATAAACACTTTTATTATATATTGTCATAACACTATATTTTAGGTGTTAAAGGAGACCTATCACACTGCTTTCCCAGTCCTATATTGTAGTTCTGTGACTGCTGTATGGAAGCTTTGCATGATTGAAAGTTCAAAAAAATTATTTTCAGTCTTACACTGGCTCTTCATGTAGGCCTTCATTTCAGCCTCTGTCAACAAACAACAAGCTGCAGATGCTCCTGTCTCTTTAGTTAGTCTTTAGTTTAGTTACTCCTTTAGTTACTCCATCAACCCGATATATAGTCCAGCACATAACCCTTGATAAAGCAGCAAATTGTTGGTGGATTTAACATTGGGTTAGTTATTTGCCTGTTTCCAGTCTTTATGCCAACCTAAGCTAACCAGCTGGCTAATGTTAACCTACAGACATGACAGTGTTGATCTTCTCATCCAACTCTGATGATCAGCATATTTCCCAAACTATTGCTTTCATGTATTTGTGACTCATTTTATAATTTATTAACAAGATGTTTATAATAATTATATTAATCAACTAATTACTTAATTATTCGGAAATAAATATACTCTCCATGACATCTAACAACACTCTCATATGCTCATGAAGGCCAAGAGCTGTAGCAGAAAATTCTGCAAAAAATCTAGTAAGGGGACCTTGAGTTAAGAATTACTACTACTATTTCCAGAGTTCAACCATTTTAAACCTCAAAAACCATCAATAAACACTTACAAATGTCCCTATATTTAATTACTATATTGTAGTGTATTACTAACCATTTAATACATTTAAATATACACCGCTTATAAACCCTAAATAGGGGGTGTTAAAATAAAGTGCTACCCAAATCATTTTTTAATTTGTTTCAAGCTGAAGTAAATAATATTGGAGAAACATAATATTTTTGAAGAGCAGAAGATGTACAATCAAGGAAGTGTGTAATAAATGTTGAGGGAAATGTTGCGACAGTTGTTCATCTGCAGGAATTGGAAGCTTTGAAGCTGTGCATGATTGCAATGTCTCTGTTATTGTGCTAAAAAAAAAGATGTTTTATCTGCATTGTGCTCGGGGTGACCATAAATACCACAGTCCATAAATCAGTGAATTGTGATTATGCTGAAAGCCCAGTCAGAAAAACAACCTAAATTCATTTCCTAACCCTGAGCTAACCTCACTCATTACCCTAATGTAACCTCAACTCTTATTCTAATCACCGTCATAAACCCAAGGCCTAATCCTAAAATAAACTCTTAAAGAAGCGAAGAAATGTTCTCACTGTGGAGGATTTTCCTAATCTTTCTGTGCTCGTGGGACATTTGGTCCTCATTAGTAAAGATATGCTGGAACACACACATACTACACACACAAGTACAGTGAATGCAAAATGTATTCTACCTCAATCAAGTTCTGACATGTGACCTAGAAGCTACGGTAACAATTCATCACCACAGGTGTAATTGGGAATGAGTCATACAAATGAACGCTGTGGTGAGAGTCGCCTACAGGTAATCTGGCTATAAATGGCACAAAAACCACTTAGGATCTCTCTGTCTCCCTCCATAATCTCTCTCTCCCCTACTCTTCCACTCTCGGACTGGGATTGTTCTTTCTTCCTGTTTGACCCTTCAGCAAACTACCATCCTGGGTGAAAGCATTTGTCCCGCGAATCTTCTATGTGACAGAAAAGGCCTGGAACTTCTACCCGTACCACCGTCACAGGTGTGTGTTTGCGTTTAAATGCCTTCTGTTTGTGTTAAACATCAGGTTACTTTCATCTCAATGCATTATAGAAAACGTATTTACTTTTAACAACTGTTTTTCCAAGTGCCATCAAATATTTAACACTATGTTTGCATGTATTCCCCTGTGGCAACGTGTATGTGTGTGAGAGCAATTGCGTGCTCATGCATTTATGAGTAACTAATGCTGTTTCTCCCTATCCATATCGAACATCCCCGGTGTTGCAGAGTACTCAGTAAGTATTCTCACACATCATTTACTGTACATGAATGCAACAGAGCCCATCTCTTTCCAGTATCAGTGAATGCAATCTGCGGCTTGCTCTCACTCTCTCTATCTCTGCCCTTTTCTCCATTTTTACCTCTTGTCACCCTGTAGGTATCATTCCTCCCCAAGTTCAGCATCCGTATTGAGACGAGATTTGAGAACAACAACGGCGATAACAACAACGTGAGTATGACGGAGAGGGAGCGAGAGGGGAGAAAGATGGAGTGATTAAGGAAGAGGAGGAGGAGAAAGACAAGGCGAAGAAGAGAAATTGCAATTTTCTCTGCAGCACAAGGAAAAGGTTCATCAAATGGACATGCTCATTACAGGGAGAACAAGCAGAGCACAAAATGCAGTATTGGCAGATCTATTAACCAGGCATGCAGCGGCAATGAGCATGACTGTTGCATCTTGTCCAAGGCAAACATGAATAAACACACACACACATGAACAGGAATTCATAGATTATTGCAGCTCTGTCAGGCCTTTGCGTGTCTGCTGTGTGGAAAGAGTCAAGAACCAAGTAACAAGAACCAACATGTCCAAATATGGAGATGTTGAGTTCTGACAGAATTATGGTGTTTTGTCATGTTGTTACAGGTTACACAAGTTTATTCCAAACAAATACGCATTCACAGAGAGCTGTGCATGATCTACACAGCTTCAAGGCTCAGGGGGGAAATAACAAAGTACGGTACTTAATTTACTCAAGTCGGGGAGACCAGGTATGGTTGTAACACTTTTTAAAAAAACATTACTAACTAGAGTTCTCAAACTTCTATACAAAAAGTACACACATTTGTTCACTACAAATAGCACCACTTCAATACTCTACAAGAATATCACAGACCTCGTGAGTTGATGTCAAATGTCTAAATCTGGACTTGTTTAAAGTCAAACTAAAGACATACCTATTTAACCAAGCTTTTTTTGGGGAGGTGGGTCAGACGTAGATTGATTGTTGGGCTTGACCTGCTTTTATATTTTATTTTATTTTTTAATATTTTATCTTTTAAATTTTTCTATAGTGTGAAGCAGTTACATGTTATTTGTATGATAAGTGCTATATAAATAAAGATTGAGATTGAAATGCATTTTGTTCCCTTGTTATAACCTACCCCACTACCGGGGTAGGTTATAACACATGCTGGGGTAAGTTGTAAAAAAGAGGTGTGTGCCTGTGTGTGAAAATGTGTGTATATTTTTAATCAGAGTCGCAGTCAGTACTTGAAGTGGGCCGGTACTCATCGGTGAGCAGTATAGTACTTGTTTATTTTACTCTTCAGCATACCAGGACTTTTTCTTGAGCACTGGCACTTCACACAAGATGCCTGTATGCTTTTTAGACCTCTCCACCAATGGAAACTTCATACACATGCCAATATATGAACAACATGTGAATAGGAAGTACTGGTCACAGAGCTGACAAATGAATGCTGGTAACCCTGGAGTGCAGGCTTGGCGTGCCCAGACTGCAAAGGTGAAGAACTATTACAACCCAACCCACCCCTGTCAGCCAATGTTTAACTAGCTGTATTAGCATAGTGGTTTGAAATAAGAAAGGAAATGCATCACATGTTGCCTAAGAAACTACATTTCAAGCTAATATAAGTCAAACAATTTTATCTGCAGGATTATAGACACTAAAAGAAATATAGTCTTGGTCAAAAAATTTAATTTCTTACCTCAAAATCAGTTTTTCTCTATATATTCTGAACGTACCCGTTTACAGCCCTGACAACCATCATATCATATGGGGGAGGAAGAAGGTAAATACTGAAAGGATCACATAACCGCTATCTTATCTCTAATTGGCGGAATTGTTACAACTGTCCCCATCTTACAACCATACCTAGTCTTACCTACTATATTTTAGAGAGAAATAATATACTTTTTATACCACAACATTTATGTATTTGACAGCTGTAGTTGCGAGTTATTTTGCAAATTAGTTTTTACATACAAAACATATGAAGAGCTTATAAAATATGATGCTTTTGTATATATTAAACTTCTCTACAGTATATCTGTAAATACATTTGAAATGGTCTGTCTGTTAGAAATAAATCTGCAGATATTTTGAAAGTCCTTTTCTTTGGACATTTCATTGTTCCAGTTTTTCAAATGAGAGGATTTGCTTGAATTTATTTATTTATTTTTTTCAGTTTGTTTTGTCAAGTTATTGGTTAGACAAAAGAAGCATGTAATGTAATGAGCTGTTCAATTTTTCACAATTTTTCACAATTTTTACAAATTGACTCCAGTATTTATACTTTTTATACTTTAACTACATTTCCTGGTTTTACTTGCATATTTTATTTTACTCTTAAATTTTCAATGCAATACTTTTACTTGTAATAGAGTATTTTATATGGTGTGGTATTAGTACTTTTACATAAGTAATGACTTTGAATACTAGCTCTACCACTGTTGAGGCTCTCCATGTCTCTGCATGAGTATCTAGAACACACAAAACAGAGAGACGTTGATGAAGAAACTGTTATAGCATCATGCCCTGAGCACATTGTAAAAAAGCAACGCAATACATCCACCTAATGAAACACATTTCTTAAGAGGGAGTACGATCTTGGTTAGACACCGACCAACAACAGCACCAGAGAAGCGTAGCAGGTTTTTCTTATTTGTTCGTTTTCATCTGTGAAATGAACAACTTCAGTGGGGCATTAGAACAAATTTTAAACAAGGTCAGATAAAAGTGCAGTCTCCCAAGCTCACCTCCATTCTCTCAAGGAAAAGTGTATTCCACTCTCATAACTCTTCTTTTTTTCCCTCTCTTTTAATATCCCCCATACGTCCTTGTTTTGTTTTTTTCATTTCCCCCCTCCTCTGCTCTCTCCTCTCTTTGCTCCAGTGTGATTTGCTCCAAGGGCCTCAGGGTGGGATATAGTGAGGGGTTGTTATGGTGTGTGACCTCAGTTTTCTACACAGTTAGTCATCTACTCTCATCCTGCTCTCCACTGAGTGAGTGACTGTATGTGTGTGAGAGTTTTGGTGAGCGTGCGTATGTGTGTCTGCTCTCATTATACTGTATGACCTCCCCCATCTGTTTGGATGTAGGTGTTTGGGGACACGCCGACCCCAGCAGAGAATGTGAGTTTCCTGGATATCCTTAGTGACCCCATCCCTGAAAAACACCACAAAGACTCAGAGGTATGTACTGTAATATTACAAGTACACAAACATACACATGTGCCACCACATACAGGCATAACAAATGATAGTGTGTGGACAAACTTTAACATAATGCTGAGGTTTTGTTAAGGAAAAGCTGCATGGTTACATTAAAGGAATTGTTCTGTATTTTTGGATAAATATGCTTAGAGTTTCAGGAGAACATCGACATCCCTCTCATGTGCTTTAACTCTCTCATACATGAATTATTTTTTAAAAAAAATTGAATTTAAGATTCTTTTTATTACTCAAAATTGGGCTAAAATACAAATCCATTTACATTTTTATTTAACTGTGCACATATGTGTTAGTAAAATACCCCACCTGACAATATGGAATAGCCTATTATGTTTTTTATGTCATGTTATGCTATGTATTTAAGCTCAATAGTTGAAAATTAACAATAAAACACATATTTTAGGAACAAATAGACAAAAAACACTCACTGTAGTTGCATGTATGCAGAAAGCCAGTAGCATATTGTTATCCTTATCTGACTTCATGTTGAATCATCTCAGTTTTAACATATCAACATCCAAAATAACAGATTACACAGTAGTAGTTGTAGTTAAAACTGATTTCTTTACAGTATGAGTATATTACTTATTTCTTGTAGCAGTCAAAACTTGCCATTTCATGCTGTAATATTCAATTTTACATTATTATATGTTCATATATTTGTTAAATGTTTGTTTTATTATAATAATAATAATAATAATAATAATAATGAAAATGAAAATTTTGAATAGATATACTAGCAGGTTACAGAAATCAAACCATACTAAAGCTCTCTAGTTAACACATATCATCCTGTTTAATTGGCACACTATCAATTATCTAAAAATGACAAGTTGTGCTTTTATAAGGAGTTACATGCTCAAACTATTTCTTTCTGGCCAGTGGCTATTTACAGCACATAACTCCCCATAAAATCTTGCCATTTTTACTTTTCAGTTTTTACAGATTAAACAAACAAGATACAAAGTGTTAATTAGTGAGGGGTTTTTCTTCACTTTTGAGTGAGCCAGGCTAGCTGTTTTCCCCCCTGCTTAAAGTATTTATGCTAAGTGCCGCAAAGCTAATAACCTTCTGGCCCTAGCTCCATACTTGGATGTGCATGGATATGACAGTGGTATGAATTTTCTCATCTAACTCAAAAGCAAATTATTATAATCCTTAAAATGTAGAACTTCTGTTAAGAAATAATTGTTCACAATGCACGTATGTAGACACTGGTACACAAATGATGCTCTTTCCTTATTTACTTTGCTTTACTGGCTTGTGTTTTTGCTTCTGAAAGAGCATAAATCAATACTACATCCACACGCCTCTTTTAAATCTGCCTATCTTCATTCCCTTCCCACCAAGGTTTTACTCACCACCTTCAAGACCACACAGACAAAGGTCAATTCCTAGGCATGGGTACACAGAAGCATGCAGACAAGGACACATCAACACACACGCATATACATGCACAAGCAGACATGCACACACACACAAACAAACAAATAAACAAAAAAAACACAAGCACACCAAATTAATAGATCCAGTGACACAGTGAGAACATAAAAGCACAAACACTCTCCAATCATCCTTTGGTCACAGATGCATATTGTGTCTTATCTCACTAAATTCTTATATGCTGTGCTGAGACACAATCTGCTTACGCACACATATCTTCACACACGCTCTTTTACACACACACGCACTTGCAGTACACAAATACAGATACATAGCTCCCCTCTGAAGACGGCTCACAGGGCCAATTTTTCTGCAGACTCAGCAAGTCACATATAGACCCACTGTTTGCTCTGTACAGGACCTGAGTCACTGGCAGTCAAATAAAACTGGCCGAGGGCCTCTGGAGAAAGGCTGGAGAGACAACCACAAGCCCATTATGTGCTCCTACAAGAGGGTGCAGTGCAGCTTTGAGGTGTACGGCTTACAGACCAGGACTGAGGAGTTCATACACAAAGTAAGACAGAGCTTTTTTTTCCCTGTGATTGATGTAAAGAGGGTTGGATCAAGATATGTTATGCAGTTAATGTTATGAACCTTTATAGGTGTAACACAAGATGGGAAAAATTATATATAGCTATAGATTTAATAAAGTGTTCTGCTTCATTCAGGCATTGATTCTGCATGTTGGAGTCTTTCACTTTGTACATCTACTGTACAATGATGACCCTTAACAATCCTGATTGGTTATTTGTTACGTGAATGTGCCATGTGTTTTACATTGTTTTACACCACAAAACAGTAAGAAGACCTTTATCCATCTGGCACAAACAAAGCACATAACAAAGCAAATGTTTTCAGTGTGTCTCACAATGGAGGTTGGCGGGGCGGGTTAAACAGCTGATGAAAAAATCACTTTCAGTGCAATTATCCTCAACAGTGAAGCAAAGCAATGAAGTGTGAAGGAAAACTAGAAGCACTAAGAGCAAAACTTGCAACGCGCAGCAAAGCAACAGTGTTTATGTGGCTTTAGTTTTGACAAAGGCTAACAGAAATAATCCTGCTGACATAAGATTCCACTTATCTAAGATAAGCCACTACTTATCTCAACCATAATCACATTTGTTTGAAGTAATTATTCAAAGGTATGACCATTATTCCACAATGACGTACTGTAACATAATGCCAATACACATATCTGCACACTTATAAATTCAAAGCATGATGTAGCGTTCGTATTTACATTTTATTTTTTTCCTGCCATGTATTTGTTTTCGGTATTATTTCAGAACATCCGGGACATTCTTCTGGTTGGCCACAAGCAAGCAGTAGCATGGCTAGACGAATGGCACGGTGGGTCAGAAATACGGTCTCAATGCAACATTTTACCTTTTAAAGATACATGATAAAACATTCAGAACAATCCAGTTGTGCTTTGTTATATGACTCAAGATACACCCTGTGAAATTGAATACATATTTCATACTCTGTTTTGATGCACTGTGTGTGTTTGCTTGCTTACTTGCCTTCCCCACAGGGATGAGTTTGGAGGAGGTGAGAGAGTACGAGCAGACGATGCAAGAGAAGACCAACAGCAAAGTCAAATCTAGCCAGAACAACACAGGTGAGGTTGCAGCTCCTGACCTGCACTGTACTGAAATACCACTAGGGAGGGGAGTGGAGACGATGGGGAGAGTGAAGAAGAGGAGAGAGAATACAGCTGGATGTGAGAGCAGTGAAGCTAAAGAGAAAGAGAGAAATCGAGGTGAAAACAGGCACAGAGATGAGTGGTAGATGAAAGGAGTAGTAAGTTTGAAATGTATATTTGTGCACTGCTTTAATTATTCTTGCATTTAATTTCCGCATAATAAGCAGGCGATACAGCAGGAGATGTACAGAGAAAGTACAGAGAGCAAAATAGCACGCTGATATCACATTTTTAGATGGATAGAAATTTAAAATAAAAAAAGGTATTTTGTATTTATTTTTATCATCATTTTATCCAATGCTGTCAACAAACTGCAAAAAAGTATGAATTACAAACTCTGTAATGCTAACAGGCTTGAACAGAGGCTGCTTGCACCACTAGTGCCTTGTGCCCTACAAGTACCCAGATGGCTGGTGTACATCTGTGGGAGAAAAATGGAGAGAGAAGAGCAGTCAGGAGGCATTTCACAGCACAAGGAGCAGTGAGGAGGGAGAGACAGAGGGTGTATGCCCAGAAAAGGACGGCAAAAAGACAGATGTGTGCGTGGGGTGTAGGCTGGCTCATGAAGTGATAATGTCACTGCGTCGGTCTGATAAACATTGTAATGCAGCCACCTGCTGAACTCTCCCCATCACCAGCCCTCTCATCATAAATAACCACCCATTGCAGCACTTAGCTACAAATGTCAGTCCTGGTGGGAGTCTGTGTCTGAGCATATGTGTTGTATGTATTGTGTGTGTGCATGTGTGTTGTCTATGTGTGTGTGTGTGTGTGTGGTCACCCTGCCCCCTTCTGGCTAGTCTGGTGAACCTCAGCTGGATGTGAGAGATATCAATAGTAGAATTCCCAATATGGCCTGTAGCATCTTGCTGCCTGCGCGTCCCCCCCCCCCGCTTATCCTCTGTGTGTGATGATGAGAGACATCAAGCTGCAACAAATCTGCAGTCATTGCTCAACCTGCTGCAGCTCGCTGCACCGTCATGACCCCCTACAGGCCAAACACTGTTAGTGCGTTTATTTCTGCACAAACCGAATGATAGTTTTCTTTTCATTCATGTGCTGTAATAAAAGTAAATGGATGTCATTTACTCTAGAGACTCTAATAAAAAGTGAGGTGTGTGAGTTGAATACCAATAAGAGATTTAACTAATGGGAATTTGTACAACACAGATCTTAAGTATACTTTAATAAATTGAAAGCTCATTTGTCCCTGAGTCTCTTCCTCTCAGTGCCTCTTTTGCTTTTCTTCCTTTTTTATCTTGGTTTTGTTTCTTTAATGCCATGTGTATCTCATTCTTTCTCCATCTCTCAGTCTCTCAGCTTCAATTTAAATTTAATTTATTGGCATGACGAGTCAAATAGATTGTAGATTGTATTGTCAAAATGAGTAGTAGTGGAAAAAAGAACAATTAAACAAATCTCCCCGTCTCTATCTATCTATCTCAGGCCCACCAGCTGCCTCTCGTACTTCGTTCTCCCGCTCCATCTCGGTGACAGATGAGCGTTGCCTGAAGAAGATGGGAGTGACGACTGTGGCCATGTCTGACCCCTCTGCCTCCTCTGTGCCACCCAGTCCCATGCGCCTCAACTCCAACCCTCAATGACGCCTCAAGCACAGTCAAACATACAGTGCTTACACACAGAAACCAATGTCAACAATTACCAGAATCATGTGATGCTATTTCTCAAACACAAACGTACACCCACATGTAAATAGTGATATTAACATCATCCTAAATGAATAGGCCTAGGACCACTACTATAAGTGAACATGCTCATTATTTTGCCTAAAAATACTTAATTGTTTTTACACTTTGGTTTTTGTATGGATCCAACAGGTGAGATGTAACATCATTAATAAATTATCTTTGCTGGTATGCAGATTTTAGAACAATTATACAGTTAGGCTAGCTGTTTACTGCTGTTTCCAGTCTTTCTTTAAGCTGCTGGCTCCATATTCACTATACAGTTAAAGGGGAGTATTCTTCTGATCTTCTAATCTAACTCTCTGGCAGAGAGCCAAGAAGTGTATTTACCAAAATGCCCCTTAACAGCAGGCTACCCCAGGAATATTTTTCTGTTCCTATGCACATGTAGTTACTTTCTTCAAAACCAGGCAAATGCTGCACAAACGCTCATGAAACTCCCTCCAGTGTCTTCAGCAGCCTGTAGATGCGCTGCATTTTAGCATTTTCTCTCAGTTCCTCAGCCATAGTGAAGCTCGGCAACCACCAGCAGGGCTCTACGATTGTTTCCCAGCCCCCAACCAGCAGCCTACAGACAGATGCATAAGGAGTTTAATAGAGTGGATCTAATGAGAGAGCCGAGGAGAACGGGGGAGGCTGTCAATGCTATGGATCCGCTTCTCTCTCCACCTTAGCCAATAGGTCAGACCAGGTGTATTGACAGAGGGCATTGAGGCATTGTATTGCTTCCTTGATCACTTAGCTGAGAGCTGCAAGTGGGTCAAGCCAGGGATAAACATCAATTACAAGTCAATGATGTGAACATTTCTAAGACTATTAGCTTAATTTTTTATGAACATTTAGAGAAGAATGGTTTGCTGTTGCCGTATTTGTAAAAAAAAAAACCAAAAAAACAAGTACTGAAATGAATTAAGAGGAAATTACACTGTACAGTCTTTTGTCATAGATATCTATCAATAAATACTATTTCTTTCCAGTGAGAAAATTTACTGGTGTCCTGATGTCTTTCTAGAAAAACATTACTCACTGCACACTTTATCAGCCATGTTTGATCAGTGTTGACCTGTAAAGATGGACCAGCTGCCGGCACATCACAGCACACATGTAATCTACTCACCAATTTCACACTCGCATGCCGGCTCTGGCAGAAGTGGACATGAAAAGAAGCATTTACTTGGGCCAGCCTGGTTTGTTTCTGTAGCTCGTGGCTATTTTTCTTCTCTGCAAGACAATGGAGGAGAATAACAAATGTTTAACAGATGTGGGGCTCTGAGTTGGGCATGCGTGCATGTCTGTCATCGCTGTATCACTTTATTGTTCAAGACTTCAGGACAAAAGCCCAGGCTAGTCACAGAGAGACTTGGAAATTCCTGTGACTGACAGACATGGCAGCTTGCTTCAAATGGTGCACTAAATAGCTCGCATTATGGTGCTCATTATGGCTTCTTTTATCCATACAAATCAAGAGCCAGCATGACAATTTGTTATTAGCTTCCCAACAAAGGGCTTGCAGCACTTACACACACAAACACATACATACGTGCACATAAAACTCTTTCTCTCAATGTCTCTTTTTACAGTAACAGCAGGACGTTGATACAAAAGAGCAAGCGCTCAACACAGCCAGGAGTGTTCACAAGTGCTGCAGAGGGAGCACAAAGTGTCGGCTGCACTGCATTAACATTTACCTCTTTCTCTTTTACTTCTTTGTCTCTCCCATTAATGCCTTCTCCACTATTCTCCTCCAGTCCTTCTCCTTTCTCGCCATCCTCCTTTATTCTCCCTCTTTCATTCTTGAAATCTCCCTTGATCTCCCTTTCTTTCACTCCTCTTTATCTGTATGTCCTCATCTTCGTTTCTCAAGAGGGCCTGTAAAGAAGATGTACTGTGTTCATTATATGGAAATGTCCCCCATGGTACATAATCATGGATCCTGACCCTGTAGGGCTGAATCATCCTGCTGTTCCCAGTTCGCCCGTCCCCACAGACCCCACAAATAGCGTGGTAGAGGAAAGACAGGACGCTCTCCAGAGCTGCAAACAGCCAGCTGCACAGCCATTGCCTGCACTGCATACTCTACTGTACAGTCATATTCATGTGAAACTTTGAGCTGGACACGAGAGGGAGAGAGGACGTTGGAAAGACAAAGGGGGAAAAGTAAAAAAAAAAGGAATAGAAGACCAAAATATCCAATAAAGAATCACATTTAGATAGTAAGAACTTTTAACAGGCAGGAAGTTGAGCCAGAGTCAGTTTATTCTGGTACAAAAAAGACCAAAAAGCATGTGTATTTATGTCTATATGTAATATCTCCTCCACCTTAATGGCTTTTGCCTAACCATACTGATGTACGAGCTTCTCCTCCAGATCAATACATGCTCTCCATTCCCTAGACAGACAGCAATGCAGCCACCTCATTTGTTTGATGGTGTGTGCGTGTGTGTGTGTCTTTCTGTTTCCCATTTCCTTGCTGTGCGGTATCTTTAACTCAGCCGTTAAAGAAGAGTGACCATTAAGCCACATAGTTAAGCATGTCACTAACTTAATCGCTTAGTCCACATGTCAACATTGATTTAATAAGGCTTTAATGTGTGCACTTGCATACCAATCCAACAGTGGACTTTAGCATCATTACACATTCAGCAACAGGGGACGTTCTGGAGGTTCAGTTGCTCATGCTTTAAATCATACTAAAATCATGTCTAAGACCCTCTAGTCTATTTATTTTAGGCACAAGGGGACCTGCTGGTGTGTGAGTGTTAAAGTTAATATGGAGCATTGCCCCTGCAGGCTGGAGCGGGGTTTTCACAACTTACAGACATCGTTTTTTCACACCCCTCCATAGTGTGAATGACATGCAACCCCTGGCAGGCTTTCAGACTACCGTGATAATTAATAGGCTACATACTTAAGGAACCAATCTCCTTAAACCTTTTTTATTATCTTTTTGTAAAAGTTAATGTAAAAAGAACGCAACTTTAGTAGATGTCCTTTCAAGACTCACTAAAGGGCTACCTTCAGGAATAAAAAGCATTTTAAATTTAATAAAAGAAGTAAAACAATCAGGATAGATTTAGAAATAAAAGGTCAGGAGTAAGATCATTTCCTTTACTCAGCATCAGACATGCTCATCAAACCCTACTGTGTAGAAATGTAAGATTCATAAATGAATAACAATTTATTTTTCATTATTTAGGCTAAATACAATTTACCTATGCTAGTTTTTACTTAACATGCAGGAAATTGATGAGAATTACTTTGTTTTAAACAGGTCTTATCAGGGGCAGACAAACCCCTTGCTGTTTGATTAAAATGTTATATAATTTAACTATAACCATGATCATTATCTTCTCTAACCTTAACAAAGTAGTTTTGTTTGTCCAATTTCTTTGTCCTAGCCACAAAAACCTGGGGAGCTAAAATAGCCTCATGACTACAGACGTATTTTTAAACCAGTGCTGTGATAACATTTTTCAACAAGTCATGTTTGTGTGTGTGTTGTTTGAGTATGTCTACACAAATAGCATACCTGAGATCAGCAGAGACAACAAGAGGCTTTGAGCTGCTGGACGAAAGATAAAGGAAAACAGAACTGTAAAATATGTTAAAAATTAAGTGTATTTCTATTAATAATTCAATTATGGGATTTTTTTGTTTTCATCAGGCAGATCTTACCTGAGAGTCTTCTGCTCTCAAGTGCAAAACTATTTCTGTTATCAGTAAAAAGTCACATGTAAAGGGACACACCAGGTAGAGCACCTGCTGCATGTCATAAAAATAGTAACAGAGAGAGTCATACCTGACAGTGGGATGTTCAATGAAAAGTTATGTCAGGTCCCAATCAGACGGTAATAGGTAATGGATTTGACCTTTCATGACATTCCTGCACTCACGTTTATGTTGGATTTGATAAACAAACCTTTTTGATCCGAGTTGTCTGAGAGTATTACAGTTGATGTGATGTGGATGGAAATCTATAAGTTTATTGATTTTGAAATCACATGCAGTCAATATAATCTTGTCAGGAGCACAAATATGTGTGATTGTGTTCTCGGTTTCCCTGTAATAATTACAACACTGATTACCAGGTGTTTTTCTCCACATAACAAAGGTGCTGGGTTTCTCGACATTTTCATCAGCTCAGCGTATAATTTGAGTCCTGTGTGACAAAGAAAATATTTTGCTAAATTGCTAAATGCCACCCCCTAACACTAACATTCAACATTTAGTCATATTTTAGAACCCAGACAATGAAAGAAAACAAGCATATTAAGAGACTTCACATTCTCTTATAACGTGCTGTTTATTTTTATTATTTTATCAGCTACAGATCAGGATTCTGTCTTGGTTAGTCTGCCTTAAAGGTCACATATTATGCAAAATGCACTTTTTCATGTCTTTTCAAAATGTGTCCCTTTTCTTGAATGTGTCCCTGGTGCTTCTAAAGACTCCCAAACTATAAGTGAAAACCATCCTCTCATTTTCTCCTGCACCATCTTTCAATAAATGTTTGTGCAAACACTCTTTCTGAATTTGGCTCACTCCATGGCGTCATGAACGGATCTGTTTACCATAAGACCTCCTCCAGTCCTTCAGTGCAGTAAACAGACTGCAGTTTAAACAGAAGAGCAACTGAAATAAGCAAGAACTTAGAAACCAATAATCAGAATCGAAATGCATGCGTCCAACATGGAACCGGTTCTTGATAACCAGCCCTAATGACCTTATGTCTGTGCTTAGCTAATTATGATGATGGAGTAGCGATCAGAATTTGCTTTCACCTCTCTCAAATCTTTTGTCATCAATATATTTCCATACTTGACTTTTGTGTATTTTTAGTAAAGACAGACCTGCAGGGTTGGCATTGTTTCTTGTAAATAAAGGGGGGTATTAGGTAAACATAATGATAATCTATTGTGAAAACAGCTATAAATTTATCAGGAAATACTTGGGATGTTGACAATTTGGTAATGAATTTATCTGATGTGTATTTAAATGATGAATGAAAATAAAATGTGAAATCTTCAGTTTAATGATCAACTTAAAGATCATGCACATAGCAGAAAAGACAGCCCACCCTTCTGTTGTATAGAATAACTGTCGACTGTCAGAAAATGACTGATGTCCCCTCTTAGATAGCCTTGAATGAGATTCACACTCCAGCACAGATGCATAACGACAGAAAAAGAAGCAAAAAGGATGCTTAAAAACAGAAGATCAAATCAGATTTTTTAATAACCCTTCTTAGAGAGAATGATTCAGGATCTTTTATCTAATTACTTTTAGACAAAGATGCGCAAACAACCACATTAAACATTTTTCAAAACAACCCCAGACATGGAAATGTCTTTATCTTAATTTTTAATAAATTACATTGTTAAAAAATATTTAAAATGCATACTGCTTGACTCTAAACAGGCCATCAAAATGGCATAAAATAACACAGCAAAATGTGAAAACACCTAATAGACTACATAGACGCTGTGGCCAAACTATGATCTGCGGGCCAACTGTGGCCCACTGCCCAATTTTAAATGGCCTGCTGTATGTACATTGCAACTTTTTTAGTTTGAACAATACAAGCGTCTTTTTGAACTACTTGACCTACAATAACAGATTACTAGCGGATGAAAACATTTCCCTCAGTTGATTGAACATGGAAGAACCAAAAACCGGAAGTGAGTGACGAAGATTTCTGAATTTGAGCCTTGACTGCTTTTATTTGTCTGCATGTTGCCCACAATCAGTTTGGCCACCCAGATAAAGAGCTCCGCTTTAATCTTTAGAAGCTGCAGAGCTGCAGTCTCTATTCATTCAACTTACTGTAAATTTCCAGCTAAACTGAGGTTTATTGTTGACCATTTTCTCTCTCTCTCGCCTGTCATTCACCGGTATTGTGCAGAGTTTTGCGTGCATGCCGTGCTGCTGACAACTGTGTGCACGTCGAGGTTCCTCGCAGGTCTATCACAAGTAGCCAACTATTTAAAAACAATAAAATATTCTTTGTGTGGTTCATTAACGGTGATAAATTATCCGAAAGTCCCATGAGGTGCAAACAACTCAGCACAACACCAGTGACGCTGGGGGTCCATCTCTTCAGCAAGTCCTGTTCTGCCACTTGACTGTATATAAGATGTTACGCCTACAGATGCGCACTGACAACCCAGGGTTAGGGTTACAATTTTTGATTTACTTACACACTTTGAAAACATTTATTAAACGTTTTATTCTTTTTAGATGATTATTTACAGCATTAAACTTTGAAAAGTATATTGTAATAGGCTGTATATTAACTTATTGTGGTGGTGATGGCGCAATGGATAAGATGCCTGCTTTTGGTGTGAGAGACGCGGGTTCAATTCCCCACTGTGACCCATCCACCAATGTGTCCCTGAGCATGACACTTAACCCCTAGTTGCTCCAGAGGCGTGCAACCTCTGACATGTATAGCAATTGTAAGTTGCTTTGGATAAAAGCGTCAGCTAAATGAATAAATGTAAATGTTATTGGAAGAAAACTGGTAGTTCTATGTAAAATCAGACATTGAGCACCCCCATATCACCAAAATGCTACAATCCTGCAAGTCCGCACTTAACAACTTGAGTGTGTCTATGTGTTTGTGTTGTATGAATACACAACTTTAACAATGAGCGTTAAGCAAATTAAAAGTTGACTTAATGTTTATAAATGTGATAATATTGTGGGAATATTTTTCACCCATTGTATAATTATGATCCATGTCTGATACATGGCATATGTGTGTTTCTGTGTGTATGTGTGAGTCTCTGTGTATGAATTCCCACAAGTGTAAGTCTTGCATAAGACTAAACGGTGAGGCCAAGATTGTGTTCCCTCATTACAGTGTCAGCAATACAGTTTTTAGCCCACTCAACCACATAAATGACTTCAAATCCTCTGCGTATTAAGCCTCACCACTGGGAACCCAATTTGTAACCTCTGCCCAGTAATACGTTAACTGGACTTTATCTGGGGACAGGCAGAGTGTAAAATTCATACAGTATCTGAGAGAACTAATTGAACCAATTAAGAAAGTGAATATGGATTACTGTGGGACTGTGAAGACACACATCCCCTCTGGAATAGAGTTGGAGACCACTGCTTTCACGCGATAATGATTGTCATTGCAAATGGATGACAGTGCAGGGTCTCAGTGCGCTACACAACAACACTCCCTGCGTTGGCTGGCTTTGCATTTACACTGATGTGTTTTCATTTCCTTAGCAGCTGATCCCAGGGCTGCTATTCTGGGCAGTAATTAATTGCATGCGGGTAAAGGAAAAGTCAAGGATAAGTGTTAAAACTGTTCCTTGCCTTGTACATACTCTCACATCCCACACAAACACAAAGACAGTGCTCATTTTTCACACAAACACACATTTGCTAGAGGAAACAAAAAAGTAAACGAGTATAAACAAGCAGATATGCAGAAACTTGCACAAAAATAAGAGCCTTGGGTACTTCATGCTTTAAATATCTTAATCAGCAAGCCCATAAAGCCTCCCAATTTTAATTGCCCCACCATGACTATTAATTACATAACAGCCATTGCAGCCAGCATGCCCATATGTTTGCTAATAGGAGAGGATGGATTATAATTGTGAGTGGAATACATTAGAATTCAATGGTTTTTATTGATCTACAAAGGTAGAATTACATTTCCCCTCCAGGATGTACATACACACAGCAGCATTTTTTTCTCTTTGTGAGCTTAAAAAAAGGCATAAACAAATGGCAGGAGACACTTCATAAGCTGAAAGAACAATGTACTCTATTATTGTAAAGAAGCTTCATAAAACAAGATTACTCTAAAACAAGAGATACTTCAGCTATAAAGACAAAGGATGTTTCACAGACTGCAGGGACATTGGACTTTATTGTTCTAAAATTTAAACCTCATTTTTGAAGGGAACACATATACAGTGGGGATAATAATACAAGGTTACACAATTTACCTAATTTGACTGGCCGCTAGTTCTGTTGGGAAAACTTTCTACTTGCATCTATGGTACATTATGTCAGCAAATAAGTGAAAACTGAAGGCAAACCACCACAGAAACAAACTGAGTTTAACATTGAATATTGAGTTCTACATGAGGTAACTGACTCTCAATGACTTCAATGCACTACTTTACTAATTACCTGTAAAATTTAGTTAATTATTAACTACTGTGCTGGTAGTCGGTATGAAATAGTGAGTCTATTAAGAATATTTTGTTAACCCTTTACAATTCATAAATATATTGAATACAGTTTTGTCTTTTACAATCGGCAGGATGATGGCAAAATTTGTATATTTGAAAACATTAAGTACATTCCCGGGGGGAACATGTGTACCAAGTATTATTTAGTTTGTATGTATTATATTAAAAAAATATAAATAAAAAAATACAAGTAGGTGACTAACTCCTAAATATGCTGAGCAAGTTAGAAGTGGAAGCATGTTTCTAGCTGTAAATCGGTGGTAATACATGCATTGATCACTTGCACCATATTCAAAGGCTAATGTCCTTGCTGCATATCAGTCAGGGTTCAAATCTGATGCACAGCTCACTTGCTGCTTGTCATTCTGTCTCTTTCCTATGTTTCCTGTCACTCTTACATTTATTTACATTTATTCATTTTAGCTGACGCTTTTATCCAAAGATTACAATTGCTATGTCAGAGGCCTCTGGAGCAACTAGGGGTTACGGGTCTTGCTCAGGGACATATTAGTGTATCACAGTGGATTTGCCAAAGACATGTGGTTTATCCACTGTTCCATCACACCCCACTCTTCGGCTGTACTACTGAAAATAAAGGCAATTTTTTAAAAATGTACTGAATAAGAGCTTTCGACTGGCCAAATGGTGGCACTATTGATGACAGCACTTATGCGCTTCCCCATGGGCACCTGTTTACCAAGCATTATTTCTTTGGCATAGGTATTTGAGATATCAATGACTTTATAAACTCTCCCATACTGCCCTACAGACAAAGCGCAGTTACTACACATTTGGTCAAAATTGAGTTATGACTCCATATGGGCCTTATGAGATCTGTTCTGTCTTGTGACAAAGTCTCCAGCCCAATTTCAGAGAAACGAGTGTCAAAACTGCAGTAACTACAAAATCCAAGCTAATACTAAGGCAAACCGCAGTAAGTGATGATGTGCGTTCTGGATTTGTTTTCGCTGCTTTGACACCCCAGATACTGCGGTCTGCATCGGTTGCCTTAGGAGTGTTTCCCCCGATGTGAACAACCTCACACAGAACCAACAAGCCAACCAGCCAGCCTATGTAGAAACACCATGGCACAATCCCGCGTCAAAACCCAAATTATATCCAAAGAAGATAGCAAACTATGAACCCAGCAAGGCAAATGACAGCTTTATAATTAGTTAACATTAACGTTAGCTAACTAGCGTTAAGTCAACTGGCTAGCCAGCCCCTAGCAAATTAAACAGACACTTTAGCCTACCTGCTCCACTGGAGGCAATATTACCTCCGACAATGTAATCATTAATCCCCATTTAAAATTGCGTTGTTTCTTGATTTCGACATCTCTTCACGTTTCAGGCAGCTATTCCACTTATAGTGACAGAGGTTACTCCTTCAAAAATTTGCTGATTCCGGTAAAGTTATAAAGTTAGGCAAGTTAAAGTTAGCTGAGCCTTATCGGTAAAGTGGACGAGAAGCACCCGACATTCACAAAAGCAGGGACACGCACACACACGCACATGCATGTGCGCTCGCGCGCACAACACACACACCTATATTAAGTTACCTAATTGTTGTTCTATTGTTTTTGTTGAAATTAATGTAGTTAAAACTAATGTTTTAAAACAAATTATTTTAAAGCATTCTTGTCTGCAGAAACTGAAATAGTCTATTGAATCTGCCGGTAATTTTGGGAAAACCCAGCCAGAGGAGGAATTAACCACACACACAACACACACCTATGTGAATTTTTAACTACTGTTTTTAAAACAACCTTGGTCTGTAATGAATTACTTTTTAATTAAAATGAAAATTCTAATGCAACCCAACTGATCAAATTAATTTATTGTGTAAAATGGTAATGATCCTTGGGGAAGTAAAGACAATGAAGATGACATTTCCTTCAAAGTCAGTTTCTTAATGAGGGAAACACTCTTTGTCCGACAGTATAAGGGACATTGCAATAAAAGCTTGCTCCTGAGCAATTTCAACATTAACAAACTGCAAACATCAATGAAACTATTAAATCTATACTACTACTGTGCCGTCAGCATTATATCATCATATTTTTCATGGTATTGGATTAAATATATATATATATATATATATATATATATATATATATATATATATATATATATATATATATATATATATATATATATATATATATATATAAATCAACATGTAATAAGAAACACAACAAGAAAGTTGGATGAACACATTTAGTTTGTAGATACTGCACTTTGCCTTTGCAGTGTTTTAGTTTAAGGTCATCCAAAGGTAGAGTGCAGCATCTGATTTTGGGGGGTCAAAGGTGAAATCAGTGATCATGGTTTTTATCTATAAAAATTTCTTCCTAAGAAGGTATTACATGAATGCATTACCACTAGTCATTTTTCTCAGTTTCAGTGTTTGCGTAATTACTGCACTTTATAGGGCAGCATACACCAGCATAAAAAAAATCAACAAAGAAATGTGTGATTGCTTGCACTGTGTAAGTGCATAGTTGTGTGTCTGACTTACAGGCCATGCTGACAGTTCAGTCCTGACTGACTATACAGTGGGACAAGGGCGGATGCATGTCAACAGGTGATTGGTTCTTCAGTGACAGTTCAGGATGACAGTGAGGTGCCAGTCGACTTGAGCAATGGAGCAGAAGTATCCTTCTCCTGGCTCACCTGTCACTTTTGTTCGTACTACAATTTGCACATTTATAGGCTCCTTGTCTTGTTGCTCAATGATCATCCAGGCTTGTAAACAGAGACTTTATTTCTTTTGACGGCGACCTGTTGATGGTAGCTACACTTCCTGTTCACTTTGACTGACGTAGGTCTGCGGCCAAATGGCAGATTAATGTATTTTTTGTTTCCCTTTTGAAGCTAACTGGATTCTTCTCTCTGAGATGGTTTATTTGCATTTTGGCTAGGCTGTTTGCATATTATTTATTCTATAATATCATTTCATGATTCCTCCCTCTTATGAGGTACGGTCTAGGCAAGGGTGCAGTGTCAGTGGAATTATGAATTTAAATTTAAATTGAGGCTATAAAGCCATATAGTTCAGTTTCCATGCAAAAAGAGTAAGGGAGTGAATGAGCGGGGTGAGTAAGTCGAGGTGAGTGAATTAGGGAGTGAGAGTGTATATTTGTATATCTGTGTGCTTTTTCTGTCAACATGAAACCAATAAAGATTTGTTCACAAAAAAATAATATAAAGCCATTCACTTCTCACTTCATTGTTTTTGCGCTTTAACTGGTGTTGAGTCAAATTTTTTATCAGCCTATGTGATAAGGGCTCCACACTGTTTTAAATGTTTGTAACTGTATATCTATGTGTATTATTTGGGGATGTAATTTGAGAAAAACCAATGCAATCCTCAGAAAAACTGAAAAGTCTTCGACAATATGGTAATGACTACCCAAGCCTTAATTCCATATAAACGCCTACATGCTTTTTATTCTCCTGCTGCTCACATAACATCTATTACAACTTTCCATAGCTCTAGGCCAAGCTTTCCTTTCGTCTCTTTTTCTTCTCACCCTCTGTCTTTCTCTGCCTCTCATCTGAGCTCATTTCCAACTTTGCCACTGCAATCTGTTTTATTTCCAAATCAAAGTAATGAAATGGATCTTCACTGAGGTGATTTTGCAGCAAACGAAGAGGGAACTGTCATTAATGCCTCATGCGGAGGAACGATGAGTGAAATGAAAAACATGAGGAGGAAGTGAGCAGAGACACAAATCAAAGAGACCCGGCTGAATGGCTTACTTTTATTTCAGGTTCCAGGTGGATCTATAGCTACTGCCTTAAGGAAAAAAATTCACCCTTGAATACTCTTACATCGTTATAAGTCATCAATCTGTGGTCTGTGGACTGCAGGAGTTTGTTTGTCAAGGAGTGTGTACTCTACAATGGATTTCTCCCTTTGTGATTCTGAGTTGCTGTTGCCAAAACCTAACAAAGATGTTTCAGAAGTAAAAATTTTTCTCTGCTATTGAACTAGTTAGACATGTTTTGACACAACGTCACAGCATCTGTGTTTGGACAGTCGTTCATGGGGAAACAAGGCTGACAAGAAGACTCTACTGCCATGCTAGTAGCTCTGTGAAGCACACGCTAACATACTAACAATGGCAATGCTAACATGCTGAGGTTTAGCAAGTAGGCCTACAATGTTCACTATCTTAGCTTAGTGTGTTGGCATACTAACATTTGCTAATTAGCACTAAACCCAAAGTACAGTTGAGGCTGACAGGTCATAATTTTAACAGATATTTAGTCATAAACCATAAAGTATTAGAATTTTGACATGATACCTGGCACAATATGAAAAGTCGGCTGGTCACCAGGTATTATAATTTATCCTGAGATTCACATGCGTGAACATGGACTCACACACTTGTATACACACGTTCCCTGTCTTCATTAGTCATTACATTTGGTTAGATTAACTCTTGTCTGTTTTACTTTCATTATCTTGTAAATAAATCGTCTGACCTATTTTATATTACACAAGAGTGAATATTGCTAACCTCTATTCAGAACTCCCCAAACCCTTCAACTTTTATTAGCTATTAATATGGTCATTTTGATTGATAATAATCCTGCTGCACCATGATTTTTGCGCCAATCCATTCGTATTCCGTAGATATTTCAGTCTGGACCAAAGTGGTCAACCAGCAAACCATACACATGCCATGCCATCCCATCCCTAGAGCGCATGATGCTAGCATGGCTAAAAAACACTTCAATTAACAACAAAATGGCTGCCGTTTGTTTTTTACTGTGAATTTTTTATTTTTTTAGGCTTTGTAAGTTAAAAACAAGTCATTGGAAATAACAAATGGTGCCATTTAATTCATTAACTGAAATTTCTGTGAATTCCCTGAGGTTTTGGGGTTGAAATGGAGCTAAAGTGCGCCTGTGAGCCTCTGTTACCGTGCGCTGCTGCTTTGTGCTGTCGTGTCTACTTGCTTCACAGCCCTATTATAAAGACATCAGGGGAGTAACAGAGGCCGACAGAGACAAAGAGGTCACCCTTACCTGGGCTGCAGGATAAACGATTTCCCTCCACTACAGCTCTACCCCCCTTATTTTCTCTTTCTTTCTACCTTCTTCCCTCCATTCACTCCTCATCAGCCCTCCTCTCCTCTTTTCTACTTGTCTGCCATCTGACTGCTTCTTTCCATCCTCCGTCCCCTTTCCTGCCCGCCCTCTGCCACCCTTCTCCCCATCCAACCCCACTTCTGTGCCCCACCTCCCCGCTACAAAACAATTCATATTAAAAAGGTGGCTGTGTGTGTGTGTGTGTGTGCGCGCGAGCATGTGTGTGCTAAGAGGGAGGGGATGATGAGAGGACTGCATGTACAATGACCTTATTCGCAAATCATTGCCTCATGTACAGCAAGCATGTCCTTGTTGCACCACCATAACAGCTCCAAGCCTCAGACCACAACGCGGCATAAACAAACACACACCCTTGCGCACATACAAAATACAGACAGTTTCCTCTCAGTCTCTCTTTTGGGAGCAGCATTATACCCTCATTATCTACCCTTAAAAATTCACTCAGTTTGGTTGGTTGGCATTTAACAGAAAGTACAACCGAAATTCCATTCTTGTAGAGTAGTGTTGCAGCTGAGTACTACACAGCTTTTTTAGGTCTGACACCTCAGTCAGGTGGAATAAGGAGGAAGAATGTGCCCCCAGCCTGTTCCTCTTTAACTGTCATAGTAAGGGACAAATGATGTCAGACTCTGTTGCCACTGCTTCAAAGATGCACATGTCCTTTTAAAAAACCCTGGAGCTCTGGCATTTAACATTAACACAAGACAGGTGCCATCATGCACTCAGCTCTGTGTTACCAGCGAGTCCTTGCGTATTTATGCATGCAATCTCATCTGCTGATGTATGATCACATGCATACTGTATGTGTGAATGCATAGGTGTGTGTGTGTGTGTGTGTGTGTGTGTGTGTGTGTGTGTGTGGGGTGGGGGGTGGGGGGGTCTGTGCTACTGTGGCATAAATCATTGCAGCTGAGCAGGGGGCTGGTGCTGCTCTCTCCATCTGTCTCTGTCTGCAGGGGTGAGGTATTTTACACTGGTTATACGGCGAACATAGTGAGGCGAGAAAAAGTGAGCCATGCTCGAGTCTTGTGGGATGGACAGAAAAATAAATGCTGTAATATCGAAGGGCAGCGGGCAGTGTGGGCATCATGTGAGTATGTGGAGAGGGATGAGTCGAAGCCTAGTTCATAATCTGTGTATTTGCAGAGCCTGTTACTCACTACCCAAGATCTGCTTCTTTGAAACAGACTCTGTTATCCAGAAATAATGCTACCCATATCATGTCTCTGCATGTAGTCCTCGATCTTCTGAACAGTGCCTGCTGGATACATATGGATGAGTGCACCTGGAAGCTAGAAACTCAATATCTGTTTGGTTGTTTTGAGTCAGTAACTGAACGCATTAGGCCTATATATGGACTACATTTCTTTTTCCATCTACATGCAATATGATTCTTAAGCCTATAGGAATTGGCTCCATCTGTGGAAGAGCAACTGGCTGTCCACTGGTTACCTCCCTTCCATCAATCCTGCTCACTTCTTCTTAACAAGAGAAACCAAAGCAGAACAGCTCCTGAACAAATGTATCCGGTACTTCCTAATCAGGTTGTCAAACACACCCTTCAACCGTATTCAATTGAGATCTAGCAACTGCAAGAGCTTGTTCCACTGAAGTGTCCTTGAGCAATGCAATGAATACCAAAAACATCCAGAGATTGTTCCCAAACTGACCCTGCAGTCTGGCGAACCTGTAGAGAGACGGCAATCAGACAAACAGATGTGTGTAACACCTGCAGCTGGTCTACACATCATACACCTTTGACAGCAGCACCATTAGACACTCGTAGAGCAAACCTCTGCTCCAGCTATAGCTGCAAAAAACTGAGAGAGCTTAGTGGAAAAACAATTCAAAAGCTGGAATAGGTTTTGAGCACACTCATGCTGCATCCCTCATCCCTCCTATCAATTTGGATTACAGAGTTTCAAAGAGACTGAATGACAAAGATAGACACGAGGAGAGTGTGTTGGCATATATGGGTCTTCCATTGAAGGAGGAGGTCATGCTTGGTTGGGTTGGTTGTTAAGGTAGAGGGAGCAGAATCTCTCCTGACAGACAACCAGTGGCTTGCCACTGAGCAAGATTTGGTTCTGGGTTCTGAGATTAGCTCAAGCATGGCAATCTCTCCTTGGAAGCATTCTGGAGGGCTTAAAGAGGCAGCCATAGAGCAGCAACACAACTGTGGAACGGGCAGAGCCGTGCCAGGAGTTTTTTTTTTGCAGAAACTCAGAATTGGCAACTGAACACTACATAGTAACACTGTTGCATGATTGTTGCTGCATGCCATGTAGCCTGGTGCTTAAAGGGGTAGTTCATCATTTGGTGAAATAAGCTTTCTTTTAGATGAGAGGACACCACTCTCCACTCACATCAATACCATTCTCATATCTATAGTCTATACTGTTATTTTAGCTTAGCATACAAAGTGGAAACAGCAAGCTTGGCTCTGTTAAAATAAAAACATCCACATAAAGCTCCCTAATTAACACATTTTATCTTGTAAATTCTAAGTTTAAAATGGCAACTTGTGGTTTTTCAGTGGGTTGTCTGGTCATTTTTACACTTCAGTTTTGTACAGATTAAACAAATGAGATACAATGTGTTAGTGAACACCCCCCACCACCACCACCACCACCACCCTTTTTCAGGCTTTGTGCTAAGCTAAGCTAACTGTCTGCTCTCTGTAGCCTCATAGCCTCATGCACAAACACAAGTGGTATCAATCTTCGCATCTAACTTTCAGCAAGAAAGCAAACAAACATATTTACCAAAATTTCAAACTAATTTTTAGGGTTATGCTGTACAGGACAGATATTTGAACTATGTGATGTTCAGTTGGGTAAAATCTTTGTTTAGAGTTTTTTCCCTGTTATATATAAATGTAAGATGTAAAAACAGCATTGCTGATAATATAGGGGAGAGGGATTAGCGTACATTGAACACACATGTGGATTAAGATATACGTATATATTTGTATATATGTATACAATATGTATAAATATTTTTCAAAGACGGAAACCAACACAGGTCAATCATATCTGTGAGTGTCTATGGTCGTATACTGAGCATATGGAATGAGGTTGCAGATGATAGTTAATCCCTACAGTACTCCTACAGTGTGTATGACCTTGGAGGGATGGGAGCCCTTATATACTCATTAACATGGACGAAGCGTTGCTACAGGGTGAACACACCTACCAGCTCACGCTGGTTCCCAGAAAGCAAATAGGTAACACAGTCAAACGAGCAGCCAGGCATGCACAAATCCCCAGCATCTATTTTTCATTATTACAATGCAATCAGCTGGAGGCAAGGTTGGGCTGTGTTACGCTGCCGCTGTACACAGAAGTGCGTGAGGTGGGCTGTCATTGACACTCGGCCTCAAACATGAGTCGTTACAAAGACGTACAGGAAAGACCCAGCGGGGAGCAAAAAGGAAGCAGTGTAGTCTAGTACTGTGCTGGAACTCAACTCTTTCCATTGCAGGCACAAATACGCACACGCATAGCTACACACTCACTCAGACACACACACATAAGAGTGCTTGTGGCACAGGCTTTGTTTTATCTGATTTGGCTGTAATCTTGCTCCTACAAGACAATAACTCCCAAGAGGACGAGTCTACATTTCAGGTGCAGGCAGTTAAACAAAGTGCACATTTGGGATCAGACCAGTCTGTGTCATATCCTGTACTGTATGAAATGTTTTATGAGTTGACTGCTGTGACATATCCAGTAATGTCCTTTATGTTCTGTCATGTTCCTAAACTAAAGAAAAATTGTGCCTGATTTACTCTAACAGAACATTCGGATGTCTTTAAAGTCTGAAATATGAAGTGTAAAAATTGGCTTGTGCTAAATTTACACACAGATGTGGCATGTCAGGTCTGTCAAAAAAATAGCACCTATTGGTGTCAGACTTTCATGAACAAACAGGACAACACAGTAACAATCTAGTTGTCTGTTGAAATGCAGGAAGATCATCCATCATATATAATTTTCTACATCACGCCTTTTTAGATTCACTGTGGGTCACAAACATCTAGTTCCTCACGCACACACACACACACACACACACACACACACACACACACACAAACACAAACAAACACGCATCGAGCAGAAAATTGGTTGTGAACACTCCCCAATGTGATTTTTGATGTGACTTTATAGAGATTTCTGATGATTTTTGTTGGATATGTGCCCTTTATTATGCAGATAAAAACAACATCATTAAATTTGGATTTCAATTTGGACCAATTTGACACTCATGGCCAGGTTTCTAAAATTAACATCATTGTTATTCAAAGTAACTTGACAAGAAGAACCTCAACGCTGAAATGAAGGTAGAATTACCTTTGAGGATATACAGTACTAAAGTGGTAATTTGTGTGAGAATGAATCTCAATTCTGTCATCTTTCTTCCTGTCAGCTCTGCTAAAACCAAATAAAGTCCCATCCTGTTTGTTTTTTTCTTTTGGAAACAAAATTCACTTCCTGTTTGCTCTGGTTTGAAACCTGCTTTTTATCTGGCTGTCAAAGCTGGAAGTCATTAACCTCAACACAGCTAAGATATGTATTTGTGAGGCTTTTTTCTCCCAAGGCTTAAATAAATTGTTCAACTCAAAAATCATATTACTCACACTTCTGTCATTCTGCTCATTGGTCCTCGTGAGTGAGAGATTTGGACCTCACATGATTTGAAAGGTATTTAAATTCTTATCACAAAACAGGTTCACCTTGTTGGATGTTTGGTCTTTTGACAATAAATCATCATGTGAGTATATGGTCTCACATCACATAGACTTGGGATGTAAATTAATATGAATACATTATTCAGATATAAACAGATAAGAACAGCATCAAAATATCTGCAGTGATATTCATCATGAGCCCCCTCCTCACACTGACCCGTCACCCGATTGACAAAATTCAAAGTTCATTTAACCTTTGTTACAACACAGGGATTGTCCAATCTTAGCTTAGCAAATAAGAAGGCACAGCGAGCCTGTCATGCTTTGGATTTCTCTACATGCCAAAACAGTATACTGTACACAGGGCTCTAATAAGAGCTGTACTCTGGAAAGTTTTAAGGGTAGTGTCTTGTTTATCATATTTTCAAAACCAAAAACACAAGAGCAAAAGTAAAAGGAAATAATTAAATGTGTTTTGTTTATCTGCTGCAATGTGAGCTGCAACCATTAGCATGCATAACTAGCTCCAGGAGTATTCTAGCATTATTTCCAAAAGAAAGGGACTTGTCATCATATAACTTTATAATTATGTGCAGATTACATTACCTGTTAATTCTTCCTTGTTCAGGACTGGAACAGCCAGAGTTTGAGAGCCAAAGTTAACAGCTCTGTCCTCATCCTATTTTGTGAACAACTAAATTTATATATACATAAATATAATGAGGATGGAAATGACAGGAAGTGAAGATTTATATCAAATTCCAAAGTAAATTAAATACATCTATTTTGTAAATAAACAGATACAGAGAACTTTCATTTACACTCCTACATCGATGGGTGTTCATTATCTACATAACGCATAACGCAGGTCCTGCCATTGGAGAAATGTCCTGAAGAGACATTTCTCTGCAAAAACATGCCTAAAATTCTTGTTAAAATATTCACAGGATCCTCAAAAGCTTCTCAGTCTTTTATATATAATAAAACACAGTTATGGAGAACACTGTCTATATTTATCCCTCACTAAGCCTACAGCATGCTTGTAAGATTTTTAAGATAGGCATACTTACCAAAAACCCTCAGGGTTACTTCATTTTTGTTTGTACAAAGCAATGTGTGCACTTCACAGTAGAGCACTTTTGGGATGATAGCATAATGTAAATGATGAAAATTAGGCACAAAATCTTCAGATGATCTTCATTTTCCTCTGCAGATCCTGATGAGAGTTCAGCAAAACATTTGTTTTCACATTAGGAAGTAACCTCACATATATACTGAATTCAAGGCATTACATTCTGTATTTGCCCACACTCTACTTCATGGGTCTATACTGAGATAAAGCGTTGTAGTCTTTGAGAAGTCTTTATCAAGTCTTCATGATGTGTCTGGATCTTGGGATTACAGTTGGAAACTTCAAACATTTTTAAGGTAACACTAAGTCCTGAAAAAAATGCATTTCAGACAAGAAAAGTGTAAAGTTGGTTAAGCTTTTATCCCACAGGGTCTTGCACCTCGACTACTGACTGTCAAGAAGCTCAGTTGGAGTTGTTGAGGCTTCTGCTATTGTGCCAAAGGTCAGTTGAATCAGCAGTACATCAGAAACCTGTCCGTTTTGTGACTGCACAGAGCCTAATAATGCCACATTGGTTTAGCCTTGAAAATGAGGCTCTTTTCTTCCTGCATCTTTTTCTTTAACTAAAAAGAAGCAAAACATCTGTGGTGCAGAAAGATTGTGCAGTCAGGCCTTGTTTTTGTGCTAATTAGTCCAATTAGCCTTCCCCATCTCACACAGTTTTAAACAAAGACAAGCAGCAGCTCTGCTCAGCTTAACCAGCCCTGCAGTTTGATGTCTGGTAGCGCTGGAAAGCTGCAGAAGCCTCTAGTTACAGACATAGACGCTGGCTACTTTAAACAGTTTCAGGGCATCCTTGCTTCACAGGATAAAATTGCACCCTGCCATGTCTTTTGAAATACTCTGCGTATGTCCCTTTAGCAAGATTTTAGCACAGAAACATGGTTTTGTGCAGTAGGAGTCAGACTGCAGTGTGGGGGTAAAATTCCCACAGCCGCAATTTTATGATTAGCAATGCTGAAGGGCACGTTCCATCTTGGTCGCGTGTGCTGTTTGATAACAGATTTCATGAGGAGGTGTAAATGAACCAGTTAGATACTGCTGAACAGAGAACTACAAGGAAATTAGTTATTCTGAACATAAGAAGAATTATTCATCATTCCTCAACAACAGCCTCTTTACAGAAACAGTCTATCGTCATGAATCAACTCACATCTTCTCTCAATTATTTCTCTTTAATAAAAACAAATTACACAAATTACTTTTTAGAAATTATATAATTACGTACAGCAAGACACTGCTAATGACATACAACTGACATTTCTACTTTCTATTGTCAGAGAGAACAACAAGCAAGAACAGCATATATTTTCTTTTCATAGACTTGTAGATGCAGTATGAGGGTCCGTATATAAAGTACAACGCTGTTTTTGTATTTATATAAGATGTTTTCTACAACAGCTGCTGAGATAAAGGTGTACATCAAAATCTAAAGCCAAGAATTTGTTCAGCTCTGTTACCATATTATCATATTGTATAATGTATGGTTAACTACAGTAGCTCTAACAGCAGTGCAATACTGCTCCTTTCTTTTCATGTTTTCTGCGCGGATCACCAGCCATAGTGAAGAGGATGTCTTTTTGCCTTTGACATAGCTTTAGCCTGGGGTTTTCAGCACAATATTATGTATGTAGTTGTGATGGTCATAGCCATGACCACACAGCTATCTTAAAAAGTGGTAACCTCACTCACACTTTATTTTTCTGGGCGTACGCAATTCTTTCTTCTTAAGACCGGTTCATATAATTTCACAGACAAATTATACACACATGTTTTTGTTTCAAATGTTTTCTTAGGTACAAATAATGGATAGAACACATGGTTTTGTTTCACAGATTTATCTCTTTTACGTGCCCAAACTTTATCTTCATTTTGTTGATTTTTGGGGAAATAAAACACTTTCTTTTGAAATGTTACTCCTCTTGCCTTACTCAAGTAAATATTTAAGATCTTTAAGGGTCTCCGTTTCAAAATGATTCAGCCTGACACAGAAACTTCTTCCAACTCATAGAGGTATGTATACAATAAAATATGCTAACAGGGGTCATTCTGTCAGCTGGCAAAATCAATAGAACTGAGAAGGGTCTACCTCTACATGAAATCTTGGTTACATTGTATCAAAAAATGACAAAAAATAGAGTGGTAAATCTGCCTCCAATATTGTTAGATTGTTAGAATAGCTAGAGAACATAGTGCAGCATTAAGCACTTAAAAACCATGTGAATGTTGGACTTGATTGGGTGGACAGAAACACAACACAAAAAGACTAATGTTGCTCTGTATCTGCTGGATGTGTAAATAAGTGTCTGCTAAAATGTTAGCCATATCAACCTACATAAATGTTGTGTTCAATTTGTTTCTGCTGCTTCCCAGTGTCCACAAAATCAGTTATTTCAGGTTTAAGAAAGTACTGTATGGTATCTTGTGTATATAAGAGGCTGTGGACAGGGAGCAAGCAGAAGTTCAAGGTCTCGACTATGCTCTCACAGTCCTTCAGTGGGTCTCTTATAACCACACAGCTCACATAGTAAAGAGATTATTTAATGGATTTTACATCCCATACATTGGTTGCTGTGGTACCAAATGCCTTTTATCTGCCTCATACTGTAAATGTGATTCATGTTCGTTTTTGGCTAACTGACACACGGGCTACTGTAGCTGGTGAGAAATTAACAACCCTCTCCCTTCTCTCTCATGGTTTATAATTGCAAAGCAAACCTCTCAGAGGAGCGCCACAGAAATCGAACCATAGCGACCTTCTGCCAGTGATCAAAGCCTACCTCCACCAGCACTCTCCCCCCAACACCCCATCCCAACCCCCGACCCTAGAGACGAAACAGGAGAGCGAGGAAGAGGAAGGGAGACATGGAGGGAGGGAGGGAATCCACACAAACCATCTCACGTCTCAGCAAGAGCAGCCTGCTTTACATATGAAACACACCTTTCTCCCTTTAATTCCCATGAAATCGTGCAGGAAGCAGTTATTGCGGGGACAAGGAGGAAGTGATGTGGAACGGCTAGAGGGGCCATTACAGAGAATCCCTCATTACACCCTAGTCACAGCTTTGGAGTATTACTCCTGTGAAAACACACTTTCACCCCTGGGTGGATAAGTCAAAGAGAGTAGATTGTCTCATCTTATTTGTACTCTTTGTGCCTGGTCTCTAGACAGGTATGGTAGGGTTAAACTTATCAACATATGCAGCTCTAGCTCGCTGTAGAACTAACAGACAGGCTTTTAGATCTCTGAGCTGTAAGTGAGTCTAATGAATTGTCTGTTGTATCTTCATATACTTGCCTTTGATTGGTATGGAGATGGGGCCTTACAGCACATCTTGGTCTGTGATCAATCAATCAATTAATCAAAACACCTGCTTTTATAGAGGTAGCTCATTTGCAACAGTGTCTTACCCAATGAAGAGGACTATGAAGTCATCGAGCCTGATGAGAATAAAGCAGAGTTTCTTAAGGCATCTTGCAGAGCAATATGAGTTGTTTGGCAACACATCAGAGGAAAAACATCCTGACTCATCCATCAGATGTGGATCCATTAAGCCAAGTTTCTCCATTCATTAGGAGATACAGTTTACAGTAGAGACAGCTTTCTGGAATTTGTGAAAATGCAAATCATGGATTATAAAATACTGAATTCCTCAGCATCACAACAGAGAAAAAACAGCTACCATATTTCATAATGACATTTTAACTAATGTTTACAGTAATGTATAGTCTATGGATGGCAATTTAGGTTTATCAGTCGGTCCACTGAAATGTTTCAGCTATTGTTGGATGGATTGGATTTTCATGATATGTTGTTCAGATATTCATGGTGCCCAGAGGATGAATCCTAATGACTTGTTGATCCCCTAACTTTTCCTCTTGTGCCACCATGAGGTTGGTACATATATTCATACACAAACATGAATTATAATGGCTTTGGTGATCCAGCACAATCATCATGTCCAGTTTTAATGTACAACTGTATCCACCACTTTGGTTTATGACAAAATACCTGAAAAAATAATGACGTTCCCGTCAACATTTAGCTGTACTTTGTGCTTAGTGCTAATTAGCAAATGTTAGCATGCTCACACACTAAATTACGATGGTGATCACGGTAAACATTATACCTGCTTAGCAGGTCATCATTGTCATTGGGAGCATGCTGACATTAGCATTTACCTCAATGCACTGACTTGCCTCACAGAGCCAGTATTTCATCTTAAGCAGCAAGGGCTAACATGTGGCATTATAACAGGTCTATCAAAGAAGAGTCTATTTCAGTTGCTGTGGGTGTTTAGTGGAAGGTCAACACAACTAAACTCACCACCTGACCTTTTCATTTCTGCAATGTAATCTTTATGACCTAAACTTGTATATCTGGGAACCCTTTAATGGTACATCTAAAGGGTTTTATGCTGATGGAAAATAAAATGTTGATGTATGAGTATATAGTAGTGATACTACATATAGTAGTAATATAATATGAAAAAGTAAAAACATGATGTCTTCATATGATAAGGTATTTTAAGTCAAAACATCAGAAACATCTGACAGCTCTGAAAATAAATGGATACAAAAACAAATAGAAAATCTATTAAGACTTTAATTTTCTTAATGCTTTTAAATACATTTTGGACAGTGATGGATATCTTTTGCATGAATAAGTTACATAATAAATAAAAGCAAACAAATGTTATTTTCTCTCACATTTTCACAATAAGGCAATTATAGCAGCAGGAGTGGCCAAAAGAGTCTCAGTTACCTGAAACACCCAAGTGTTTCCAGTTTCCAGTCTGTTTTAACCAGCTTCAAATCTAGATCAGGTCAGTTTCAAACCCAGTTTAAAATAGAAGTATAAAAGCTATGAAACTGTCTCAAGAGTGTTCCAGGAAACTCTGTACCAGTGTTCGGAAATGAAATAAGTAACAAGGAAAACACTGATGTTGGCCCTGAAGCACTGAAAGTCACAGGAGGTAGCATCTTACTCTCCTGCCTACCAATTTTATCTTATTTTTTCTTTTTTTATTTATGCAGCAGGCTATGTGTATTGAACGCTATGATTATCACAGCCATCATACACATTTAACTGCATTTTTCATGGTCTCTGTAGTGAAAAGCTACAGAGACTATGAAAGTACAACAATTGCTTCAACATAAAGCTGTGCGTTGAAGGTTTGCCTATGCACAGATATCTTCTTCCAATAATTTACCGTGGCAGTCTTGCTTAGTAAGACACCAGCTCATCATCAGAACAAGGAACTGGCCAGCAGCAACACAGAAAAGTTTGCGTACAAAAAACATGACATAAACATACTATGACCTCAGATCTGCCAGTTTATGTGCCCATTACAAACATGATATCGCACTCAGCACTTAACCTTTATTTTAACACAGTACTAAGGAAGAAGACAAAACCTTCCTTTTTTTTCAAAATGAAGTGGTCTTCCATTTAGTCGTCAAATGATAGAACTGTTCCTGATATGACTGAGCCAATCAGAGTTCTCCAAAATGATTGATGGGACATGCAGCCATTTAAGGGCAGAATATCACTTCATGTATATGAGATCTTGTATCTAAATTACATTTATCTGGTGCAGTAGAGGTTAATGGCAGCTAACCTCTGTCAGATTTTTTTTCATTGATGTCATTATGTTAAGTGGGGTTGAGAATGGACGTAACTCACTGAAAGTGTATTATGCAAACAAATAATGTGCCCATTTCTGCATGACCAATAAATCATGTAGAATATAATGCTTACTGTCACCATTAAGAAAATGTGCAGCATTTAATGTTTCAGCTTCAACTGACAAGCTCTGGTCATGTGACATGTTACATATTCTCCAAACATATTATTTTGTGCTAATTCTACAGTGCATTTTCTCTAAATATAAATGGTCATTTTGAAATGTACAGCAGAAGTTTAACATAAAAATGTCAAATAAAACATTTGTGGAATTAATTCGCATTAAGTGAACAGGTGTGGCCATGGGGTTGGGCTATAAATTGGCTTTCCTAGTAGCAGGGTAAGCACTGTGCAGCGGGCCAGACACTGTTGGGGGTTAATCAGGGAACAAAATGACCACCTGTTTTTGCAAAGCGATGAGGAAACTCACTTGTCTGATTGGTGCATTTGTATGGGGACTATTTTTGGGGTGGTTGCCTGATTGCTCTCCTGGAGAACAGTGACTTGAACAAGGTAATGTGGTTGTTCTGATGATTACACTGCATAACTACACTGGAGTTACTGCCTGCTGGCAATGAGACTACAATGAAATGTCTGGTCTGAAATATGGACACAGCTTCTTTTCTGTGTCTTTTCCACGTATCCTTTCATAGATCAGTCATACCGCGCACAAATAGACACACTTAATTGTAAGCAAATAACTACAAGTGCATTTGGCATTAATGCTTATAAATATACATGGAAGCATTTGCATGTTGACACATACAAACAAAAGCAACCATGTGTGCACAGTCAGGCATATTGAACACATACTTACCGCGTATACACACAAGCTTACGCACACACTTGCACATACACAAGCACACATACACACTGCTTGTTTGTAGCTTCTGCCAGCTTTCTCCCTCTGCATGCCGACTGTGTGTCTGGCACCGGGGTTAAGGTCTGGAGCCACACACAAGCTGTGTGCTCTGTCTGGCTTTTACACACTCTAAATGGGCTTTATGAATGGCTGGGACTCAATGACTGAGTCAACACCAGGGGCCACACTCAACCCAATCCGACAACGGGTTTTGGAGATAAGTCAGAAACAACATTCTACTAGTGCAGCCAGGAAGCATGTTTAAATTAATATGCCACCAGGTTTTCTTTTGTTCTGCACTGCAAACATTGTGCCGTGGAGTGTGTCAATCCACAGATGTGTTGCTTGTTTGCCATTTCTGGCTGAGCCCAAGTGCTTTTAAACAGCGCTCTACAGTGTCTATGTGTGCATGTGTGCTCTTGTTGCCCATCAAAGCTAGCAATGAATCCAGCTCTCGACATTGCGTGGAGCCAGCGACTCTGACAGCCTTTCAACAATGAACGGATGGATGAATGGAGGCTGCTATTCACGATCTTGTGCCCTCGGTGTGATGCATAAAGTTTGCCCCATTCATGACCATTAAAAAATACAATGCTCACCTACTGTACATACAAAGGAATAACTAACAGATATGAGCACACAAACCCTCACCACTGCTCTATCATTAGATCCAACACTCGACTAACATTAAGATCTGATTCCAGACTCAAGTCTGATTCAACAAAAGGAGCTGTTGGTGGAGTAAGAGGGTGGAGGCCAGACGTAAGTGTTTCAAGCCAGTCAGCAGCATCAAACAGTGTCGGAGCCCGTCGTTTCCGTGACTTCCCAGTGGATGGCAGAGGGGAGGTACAGATGGGGGGTGGGGGAGGGGCTGGCATCACCTGGCTAGGGTTTATTACAGCAGGAGATGGAGGGAGCTCCAGCAAGAGAGAGGAGCAAAGAGGTGAGGGCAGGAAGTTGTCATCCTTACTGTACTGCTGGGAGGCCTGTAACTGATCGGCTTGAGGAGGTGGAGGAGGAGGCGACGGGCCGGCGACTGAGTGGGGAGGGGATTTATGATCACAGAGATTGACAGAGGCTGGAAGAGAGGTAGTAAAGTGGATTAGACACAGAAAAAATTATGAGTGCCATTTAAGTTGTATTCTTCATTAATTAATTGGATACTCACCAACACAAGTCATAGGCTCATCCAGAATGTCATCTATGGACTGCCGAGGGTCCATCTGTGGCCAAAAGAAAGGAAAAACGCTTAAATCCCACTGTACAAAAGGCTCTTTTGGTGATCGCTTCCTCTTTCTACAGACTCTAACCTGTGCTTTCTGTATAGCCTCCTGTAGTTCATCCTCCAAGCTGCGAACACCGGGCAAGGTCTGAACAGGACTTGCTGTAATCTGCACTGGCAGCTCAAAATCCTGGCCAATCACATCACATGGTTGGCAGCAAAACACCTGATTAAAAAGCAGGGGTAAAATAGTTGACAGGTGGTGATGAGAGTATGCTCACATGTTTGACCTGTTTTATAGATTGAAAGCTCTGTAGTTCACCCTTGAAAAGCGATATGTGTGTATTGATTTGTGTGTTTACCTGTGTAAACAACACCTCTGTCTGTGTGTCCGTTTCTGGCTTGCCTACAGAGCATCCAGGATCCTGTTGCAGGAACGGATGAAGGGATCCTCCACAAGACTGGAGGAATAACAAAAAAGTATTAATTACTGCAGTTCTGATAAACAGTCATCCTGTTAAATGAACTATTCTCCAACACCACTACATAGATCAAAGGTTCAAGCATGTGTTTGCTCACCTCATTGCCGGTGTTGGTGGAGCGGCCCCTAGGCCTGCTCCTTAACCTCTCCCTCATCTCCAGCTCCACATTTAGCTCCTGTTGCTGTTGTTGCTGCTGCTTGTTCTCAGTTCTCCAGGGAGTCTCACACTGCAGGGGTGAGAAGGACGACATGGGTAGACTAGGACTTGGAGTTCCTGAGGCGGTGCTTGCAGGAGTCAGGAAAACAGCGTTGGTAAGACCACACTGTTCACCTGCCAAACTGACTGATGCAGCATTCGAGAAAGTATTCGGCACAGTGTTCAGAATTCCATTTGAAGTGTCACTGAGAATCCCATTAGGAATTCCCCTGTCCGGGATGTACATCTGTTGGTTTGGGCTCCTGCTGGGCGAGTCTAGTCCTGAGCTGGAGCTTGAGCCAGGGCTCTGGCTCAGTGGCAGCGGGGTGAGGGGCTCCAAGCTGGTACCCAGCTGGCAGAGGGGAGCAGGAGTGAGGCAAGAGTGGGGAAGCTGGAAGGGGCGGAGACGTTGCAAGAGAGCGGGCTTGGTGCCGGAAACAGGGAGGCCCCGCTTCCTCAGCTGCTTCCGCAACTCTGACACCTGAAGAAAGGTGAAAAGGACAAAAGAAACAAAGGTGGAAAGGATACTCAGAAGTTTGTCTTCACCATGAATTGTAAATAATAATTATTGCTATTACGCATTTTCTGCCTTTCAGTGCTTTCATGCTTTTCTTACCGTTAGATCAACAAGATTTGCAGGTAGAAGTTCAGGCTGGGAAGCAGGGTTTGTGTCCATAGGGGTGTGGTTTGTTGTGGCGGGAACAGGTTGGGGATTCAGGGGCATGGCTCCTGAGGACTTCACAAGATCATTGTGATCTCCCCTGGAGGAATGACATCCATTAATTCATCCAACCTAAGGACTAATGTCTCATTGATAAAGTGGAGATTATTCTCAATTTGGATTACAATAATTGACAATCTGTTTGCATACTTTGGCACAACAGTGAGCTGTTGTTGTTGTTGTGGTTGTTGTTGTTGTGGTTGTTGTGGTTGTGCTTGTTGTTGTTGTTGTTGCTGCTGCTGCTGCTGGTTCTGGAGGATTTGCAGCTGGAGGAAGACCTGCTGCTGCTTCAAGAGATGGGAATAGGCAGGGTCTAAATACTGGGTAGGAGTAGGGCTCTTCTGTTTGGCTCCTCCACCTGGAAATAAAAAAAAGCTTTAGGCTAAATTCACCAAAAACACCTCACCACAAGAACAAGCTAAATGACAAATGAAAGGACCCTTTTAATACATCTAGAAAAGTAAAGCATTATATTGGTACCTCCAGTCCCAGACCCCCCCCTCTGGTCTGGAGGAATGTACTGGTGATACTTGAGTTTCCTCATTTTGGGTTTGGTGTCTCGCGGTTTCCGTGGACGGGGGAGATGGTTGAAGTTAAGAGAGGTGGGCAGGGAAGACGAGCAGGTGGGGCTGGGAAGCTGAGCTGTCTGTAAAGACACATAATGCCTAAAACTTTAACCATACTGTGGTTCTGCTGAGTAATTTCACAGCGTATAAAACATCACAGAGAAAAGTCGTTTCACATTGTTTGACAGCATTTGCCCCATGCCAAGGTTAAATTCTTACATGAAATGTATAAATGCCTCAGAAATCTCTGGATGACAGCATGTGGTGGTTCTGACATACAGCCACGTTGCTTGTGTGTGAATGTGTTAACCTACAGGGCAAATACTGAGCTCCCCCAGAAGTGCAAATTGACAGTAATGAATGCAGAGCAGCTTAGAGCAGAGCATTGTGTTTGACAAAACAGAGGAGTGACCATCCTGTTAGGTTGAAGACCTCTACAATACTCTTTTATCTTTTATGTTGTATACCTGCTGTGAATACCTGTCACTATAGCAAGAGAGTGCGCACACACGCACATTGTGTGTGTGTTGTTTTTCTGGATGAAAATGTCATATTACCACATGTATTTGTCTGCACTGTTGATGTTAGATTTTTATTTTGAGGAGTCACAAAAATATTCTAAACCAAAAAGACCCCGTATAAAATTTAAATGAGCCAAAACTGAGAGCAGTGGGCTTTTTATGTGACAGCATTAGCATGAACTAACCCTGCTTTACCTTTGGCAGCAGGGGTGTGGACTGAGAGGTCAGATACATTCCATTCGGTCTCCCAGTTGTTGAAATGGAGTTTGGTTCACCCAGTGTTACACTCATCGGTTGTCTGATGCCCTCGGTTGCCGGGAGCAACGCCAAACCAGACTGAAGACAGAATATCATATTTGAGTTTACATATGATACTATTCATAAACTCATCAGTCTCTTAATATTCACTTTAATGTGTTCATCAGAGGTTATTGGTGGGAATTAATTTATCCGTCTTCCTTGTTGCTGCCAACAGTGCAATAAATGAGTCTTGATCAAATGTGAATCTCAGTGTCGTTTCCTCACCTGAGCATGACTGGGGCTGTGGTTGAGGGCCGGGCCCACAGCTGAGAAGTCACTCAGTAATTGGTCACCTGAGAGCCCTGGCAATGAAGAAAATGCTGGTGATTGGTGAATGCCATGTTGCTCAGTCGGCGAGGAGGGGGAGCAGGAGGAGATGTCATCTTCGAAGACATCAGCTGACAGAGGGAAAGAGGTAGGACCTGAGGAAAAAGTCAAAATATCTCTGTTCTCTGTGTTATCCAGACTTCAGGGACAACATGTCTCTGTGGGACGATATAAATGACCCTAAAGCTGGATAAATAAGAGGCTCATGGACCTCTCCTCACTCATTCAAGCATACATGTACATGGCGTATGTGTGTTGCTGTGTCCTTCTGCAGAAGACTTGAATAAAATTCACAGAAAGACAAGTGTTTGCCTGAGCTGTTTATTTGAAAAATTGCCATCACAGAGGTCAGAAGAGGAGCAGAGGAGAATGGGTGGAAAATGATAAGAATGTTTGTGACTGGTGTCTGTATGCACTGGTGCATGCGGATGGCGGTTGACTCACGGTTCTCCAGGGGCAGCGTGTGTTCATGCTGTTGCTCCACAGGTCTAGGCAGACATTGGTGGATCCTCTCAGTGAGGTCCTGCGCCTGACGAGCTTTCTTCTGCTTCTGGGCCCCACACACAGTCCTCTCTGCAGGAGGTGGAGGGGGGGTGTAGTGCAGAAGTGAAGAGAAGAGGACAGATGGGAGATCAGCAGAGAGAGAGGAGAGGGGATATGTGACGTGAGCATGCACAACAGTGTGGCCACAGGCAATCAGTCCCAATTCAAACCAGCAGAGGCATCAAAAAATAGTAAACACTCCTGTCCATAGGGAGATGTATTCCCTTGGACATGAGCACACATTCACGCAACATTTTCAAAAGGGCAGAAGAGTTTTAGGAAATCAGACAGTTTGAGAAGCCAGATATGGTAATAACAATAGTATTTTCAGATTAAAAGAAAGGTTAGAGGGTGAGGACAGGAGGAGGAGAGATAGGAGAGATATGAACGAGAGAGAGATGTCAGTAATGGCAGGAAGCGATGACTCTGACCCATGGATGGGCAGGTTTATCATGTGCTGTCAATCACTGATATGTTTGCAGGCTGCTTAAAATGCAGAGTTACTGTGTGCAACAAGGTCACATTTCTATGTAACTGACAGCCGATGAGTCCATTGCCAGATTTACACACCTAATTTCCTCGCACAACTACTGTACAACAGGAACAGGGGAGCACAGATATGATCAAAAATACAGACAGAAAGAAAGAGAGAGGCAGGGAAACGTGTTACTATGCACGTTGCTGGGAGAATACAGAGTAAAGCAGGAAGGAGACGGCAACATTACTGTAGGCAGGTCATCACCTTGTGCAGTTTCAGTTTTCAGACCACTAGGGGGCAACTTCTGAGCGGCACCATCGTCAGTTAGACGCTGCATCAGGAAACAGCAGGTCAGACCAACCAGGGCCCAGAAATTACAGTGACTTCATTCAAGGGAAGGTTAAATAAAGGTGTTCTTTAATGCCAGTGTAGCCAATTTAGGTGGCTGCACATAGAAAACCACTTAACCCATTTACTTGTCTTGTTCTTATGACCTTACAGTTATATGTACAGGTATATGTAAGTTATAAGTAACACAGGTAAACAAGTATGTGGTCTCGATTCTGTTCAATCAAATATAATCAGGTAAACAGATGAATAAAAAAATTTGAAAATGACATTTTTGGAGGGGAAAGAATTATTAAAGAATTATTAAGAAACTGGATGCTACTCACCAGAGCTTCACTCTGGTCTTTCTCTGCTTTTTCAGGGGGGCAAGTAGATTTCAACCCTATGGGAACATACAAGAGTTGGTTAAAAGATGAAATGACACTGCAGGAGGTAGCCTAGCAGAGGAGAATGCTAGCCTAGCAGAGGAGCAACTCAGGTGAAACAGTGCATCAACAAAACACTTTCAGACTTCAACTCATCCCTTCAAGTTACAGCATGGAGCATCTAAGGCACACTTTTGTGTCGGCAGGCATCAGAATGCAGTGCTTCTTGTGCACCCTTTAGCCTCGGACAATGAGGAGGAAACTGAAGCAATGAAGCAAGGTGCTCTGCCTGTCGAACTAAGTACCTGAGATTTCTTTTGTATTTCTACACTCCAGACTAGTCTATGTGTGTTTTGAGCTTATAGCACAATTTAATGACACCTTTATCTTCAGATAATAACCTTTATCTTACCTCTATGCATTAATACTTGCATCCAAATTGGCAAAGTCTTTGCATGTTATCTTCATTTCAAAACTCACTACAATGAAAAGATGTAAGCTTTTCTGTACATCTCTGACATCTGCTGTATGTGTGGCCTTCTGCAGACTAATTAATGTGAATACAGTGCACATTTTGCATATCATGTCTATTTGTGGTTATCTGCCTTATTGTTCCCACTGGTTCATAATGAAACGTTTGCATAAATGTTATTCTAATTCTATCCCTGTTATTCACATTGTTTGGTTAACGCTGGAATTATTACAGTAGATATACATTATATTTTCACAACATTAGCCTTCTTATTCAAGTAAGGTAGATTCTTGCACAATCAGAGGTTTTAAAGCATATAATTAAAAAGTGACTTTAGACTTGAAAAATAAAATCAAAGTAATGAAAAGGCTGATCAACATAGTAAACCCTACAAGGCATTTACTAATCAATAGGCAATCATCTGTCAGTGAAAACAGGTGAGCTGAAAACCATTAATATGATATCCAACTTGCAGTCATAGTCACAGTCACTGTTAATGATACATATGGACTAACCAGGGTCTGCATTGATTTCACTCTGCCTTCGGTTCTGAATCCTCAACTGCAGGACTGAAAGACAAGAATAGAGATTGAGCTGGCTGCAGTAAAGAATGATGAAATATCACAAGTTGCACTGATGGAACAGTAAGTTATTTGATTTCTCCTTGCAGGATAAATGATCTGGGAAAAGAAATGACGCTGACGTAGAAAAGGTAAGAGTTGAGCAATGCAAGACAGCACGATCGCTGGTAAATGATATGGCCTTGTAATTTATACCCCGTGACTTTGCAATGCTTGTAGATTATGTATCTCATTGCATGCCTGCACAGATCTACACACCACACCTATGCACACAAACATTAACATTCAGTACACACACCCAACAGGTGAAGCAGGGTAGGGCTTGTTACACTGAGTGCTTCCCCCCATGATGCATTTCAGCGAGTTTTGAGACCTGAGAGACCTGCCGACGGGAGGGGAGGATTGTGCAGGGGGTTGAGGGCAGTAACTATTTATCTCTCAGTATGTCTATTTCTGTTGATCCCATCCCCCCTTCAGCTGTCCCACTCTCTCCAGAAGCCTCTCATACATCGCCTCCTCCTCATGTCATCCTCATTTGTGCTGCTAACTATACTCTTCCTGCTTTCCTGCCTCTCTGACAACTCAAAACAAACGTTTATCGTTGTAAAAAAAATCTGGATTGAAAGCAGATTAACACAGAAGTTAGGGAAGCACAGAGGAGTTTATTTGACTGCGTGTATGTGTGTGTGTGTGTGTGTGTGTGTGTGTGTGTGTGTGTGTGTGTGTGTGTGTGTGTGTGTGCGTCTGTGTGCGTCTGTGTGTGTGTGCATCTGTGTGTGAGACATAAGGTTGTTTTGTATTTTAACTAGAGGCCTCATACAAGTTTTGAACTAAGACAAAATAAATATATTTCTTTACAAAAGTTATAACTTTTCTCACATTTTTCTTTTTTTTGCAATTTATTGTAAAATGCTGGCTTCCAAAAATCATTCAAATGAAACAATCTTTCACCTTAACATATAGCAAATGAAATGATGTGGACAATGGAACCAGGCTCAGCGGACTCCTAGTGATCAGTGCAAACACAGCTTGACAGAGGCCGGTATGGTGACTTTGGTGAATACTCTCCGACCAGGACTTGGGGCAGGAGAACCAATATTTTCACATCTAACTCTGTGAATTAACGGTTTATTTTTAAATCAGAGTTGGTGATTGTGAAAAGACTAACCAAAACAGTTTTGATGAGTTTTGGTGTCTGTCGAGTATGAACGATGAGTGTTTTTATGATGAGTTAACAAGGCAATTAGCTCGTTGAAAGAGAAACTCTTGAATTCTGAAGGTCTACAGTTGTATATTTCTGGTTTCTGTTTGAAAAAACATGTAAATATATTTTCCTTTCTGGACATTTTGAGAATTTATTTATGTTTATTTATTAGACTAAAAAAGCTGGTGAGCTTGTGTAACATTGAATGTTTTAAACTAAAATTCTGTCCATGTCTAACACATTGTACCTTTTTACAATTCATGTCGAAGGTCAACAAAGAAACAACATCAGTGTGATATACTGGCAGACTCCTTAAGCTCTGCTAAGTGCATTCATGTTTTCAAACAGAGCAGCTGCCCTAAAGAATAACATGTTCCAACAGGTGTGTGAACACCTAAAGGACTGTGTCTATGTCGTTTCCTCTTCGTCTTCGTCTTTCAATTTTACCAGCCATTTACGACAGCTGTCTGGGAATACAACAGCAGCCGCGACAACTTGCAGGGAAGCTTGTATTATGCCGTTATAGCAAGGTTGTTCTATGCTATTGGTTACCAAGTGCTGGTTGTCTCCTGAAATTTGTAATCAATAGAGCCATATATTGGATTAGTAAGTAAAATAATTTAAAATTCATTACAGCTATTCTTTGATTCTTTTTGTCCTCAAGATATTACAGACTTTACAGACTGTTATAGGATATCATCAGTCCATATTCAATAACTCATGGTTTTTAAAGGTGCTTTAAATGAAAAGAACTGGCCCACTGTCTGTTTTAACATGTGTATAAACAAACCAACGCATGTCATTACTGAAGTGTCACGCAGTAACATGCAGAGATCTTTAGTCTCGGGATCAGTCTGACTGACTCAATCTATAAGATATCTCTGTCTGTGGGTAGCAACTAAATCCATTCACCATGATCAATGCCTTCACTCTATTGATCACATGATACACAACATGACTGACCAGCCAATAACCTTCACAAAACACTTCACCGGATGCTAATGTTACCAATTATGGCTGAGATGTAAAGCCATTGCTATGGGAAAATAAATCCTCCTCTCCTTTAATTGCTGTGAGTTGAGACTCCTGAATCCTCACCTGAGCGGAACTTGTTCCGGATGAGAAGCGACCTCTCAGAGGCCAGCAGTGTCATGGTGGAGGGGAGGATGGAGAAGCCAGGGAGTGGAGCAGAGAGAGAGGGAATACCTGGTGTCACTCTACCAGGAGGAATGGACCCCTCTCTTTCTGTCTCTCGCTGCTGGGAAAGTGGAGGAAGCAGGGGAGTGAGAGAGACAGATGCTTGTTAATCCACTGATAGACACAAACAGATATTGATAGAGGCACACAAAGCACAGCGGAGATAGACTGAGGGGGAAATAGAGACGCAAAGCCTCTCAGACCTACGGGCAGACTGAACACTGCAGAGAGCTGCTCTGGCAACAGCAGGCCTCCCTATAGACAGCCTGTCATAATCACACAGAGAGTCACAGAGGCCCACCCACAGAGACAGAACTAATGACACAGAGAATTAAACAGACAAGGAGGGTTTTGGAGAGACAGAGCAAGGAGCCAGAGGAAGAGAAGGAAGAGGAGAGTCGAGCTTGCGTGAGTGACAGAGACATGAAGCCTCAGCAGATATTCAGGGTTCAGGGCTGGAGGACACTGACTGTGGCAGACAAACATGAACTCGAAACACCTACGGCATCTCGCAACACAGTTGTACGGTGACAGCAGGACCACATATGTGTCATGTACTAAAAGAAGAAGTAGCCTACTGCCTCTCAAATAGAGAGAGCTGTGAATCTACATAAGCTGCATTAGTGCACACACACAAGCTATTAACAATATTGATTTGGACTGGCCAGCCACAGAAACCCCAAAGGAAGCCTGTTTAAAGGGAATGGACAAACACACACATACAAAACCACACACACGTAATTTGGAACAGCTGAGGTTATGCATACTAAATGACCACAGTGTTTCTCCTATTCCCAATCCCATAAATGCAAACACCTGACTTATTTACAATATGGAGAGTCAAAAAGAAGGCCACTCACTTTCATGAATGCAATCGAATAACAAGCAATTGATTGAGATTTCTTGTCTGGCACAGGCATTATTTCACAATAGGGCACCGAGGCACAAGAAGGCACTGAAAACACTGAGAGAATAAAAGCAAGAGAATGAAAGAGAATACTTACAGGAAAAGAGAGAATTGAGTCCTTCGGGGGAAATTGGAGTGGATTTAAGATTAAATTGAGAGAGGTGCGAGATGGAGGAAGAGAGGGAAAGAGAGAACTTCGTAGTGCGTTTAATGACGATTTCTTTCTTTCATGTTCTTTTCACATCCTTTTTTTCTTCTGTCGCTTTTCCACACTTCTTTTTTCTTCCTAAAGGTGAAATGCAAAGAGAAAAGGGATCTGTGGTTCCTTCGTCCCCTTGCGGTAGAAAGTCATCCACTCTACCTCTGCCTCGCTCTCTCTGCCCCCTCTCCCCATCCACCCCAAAGCATCCTGGATCCTTGGTGCCAACTGTGAGTGACTGTCAAACTTTACCCCTCTCCCCATGGCGTCCCCCCACCCGCCTGCTGACTGATTTATTGAGGAGCAGATTCAAAGACAATAAGCACTTCTGTGTTTCTCTGTCTTTGACAAAAGTAGACTTACTGATGACATAGAGCAGCTCTTTAATGTTAGGAGCTGAACTGTCACATATAATGTGATGGATAGAAAACTGATGGCAGGATAAAGAGACAGTTTATTACAAGGCTGCGATAAAAGCCCAGGAGTGTTTTGGACTCACATCAAATCATGTACTGCAGCAGGACTGCGGGCTCATATGCTCCTGTCAAGACACCTTTGGGTCACCCTCTTAAAGTGATTTAGTACTATTTGCGTGTAAGTATACGTGTGTGTGTGTGTGTGTGTGTGTGTGTGTGTGTGTGTGTGTGTGTGTGTGTGTGTGTGTGTGTGTGTGTGTGTGTGTGTGTGTGTGTGTGTGTGTGTGTGTGTGTGTGTGTGACCACAAAGAGACACAGGTCAGTGAGTCAGTGTCTGTCAGCATGTAGTTTACACTATGTATCAGCACTGGTGACAAGCTAAATCACCAGAGTTTCACCTCACTATTCAAGCCTCCAAAGCAACTTGGGTGAACATGTAGGAGAGTATTTGCCTATGTGAGCATGCTCTCTGCGTGTGCATGTGTGTGCCTTTGGGCGGCAGAGGGGGGGAAAGTGGGGGAAGTGAGGTTGTCGCTGGAGCACCTGTTCTGTCGATTTGACAGACAGGCCGGTGTGTGCTGGTTCAGCAGGTCATAGAGAGGGGGAGACAGAGAGGGGAGGTAGAGAGGGTGAGGGAGAGGAAGAGGAGGCAGCAAAAGTTGGAGAGGCTGGCACAACACGAGGGGGGGGGGTCTTTTCGACAAGGACACGAAGAGAGCTGGAGCTGATAGTGAAACAGAGTAAAAAAAGAGGTTGCTGCCATTTTATCTGATGTAGAAAGAAAGATCCTGACGTCGAGGGCCACTAATCACAGAACAACTAACAGAGATGGCACCACATTGGCCAATTACGGTTGCCATGGAACAAAATGGAGCAACTAATGGAACACAAAATGAATGGGAACCTTAATTTAATACATGGTTATAGACGGACGGCTCTTTCAGCTGGCATTTGCACAGTACATCTGCTTTTTTTTATCATTATAAAATCTCACCTTTGTCAGCTTTTCCACTCATTCCCTGTAAATGCATTTCACACACACACACGCACACACACACACACAATGACATACGTATATAAACACAGACTGCACTGACAGCATGGCACATTATTGAGGGAAAGGTGATGTAATTGCTTTTTCCTCTGGTTCCCCTACCTAGTTACGACGCCTCCTCTACAGGCTGGACTCCCTCTCTGATAAACACCTGTTACCCTCCTTCTTCCTCTCCCTCACAAGGTCCACACACACAGAGACTCCATAGTGTTAATTTTGCACTGTGTCTGGTGAGCAAGGAGGCTTGCAAACACCTTTCCCATGTGAAATGTCATATTTCTCTGTGTAATTTTGGACTCACAATGTACCGGCTAAGAAGCATGCTATAGCTTGGAATAAAAGTACGCTAGTATTCATGGGAAATTTCATATTTATGTCAAAATACCTCCTTTGCTTGTGAAACTGCAGAGTTTGAATGCAGATCCAGCTCTCCCTAGGCTCACTGTCTTCTGCCTCTCACCCTGGTATAAGTATCCCTCCACCATTTGAGAGAACTGAGAGACAGCATAGTGAATGAGCCAGTACAGGCAGCACATCATTAGTGTAAGTGTGCCCTCACATGGCTGAACTGTGCAATGACAGCCATGCACGTTGGACCCAAACAAAAATCCATCCATGGTTAGTTTAGCTTTCCATCATTTTGGCTTTCAATGGCAATAATGGGACATCTGTGATGCAACACAGCGGATACAGAACAAACATATCAAAGCGCCGAATGTATCAAAGAGAATAAAAAGCTGAAACATACCAGTCTAACACACTTCATTACATCTGCTGCCTCTCCCTGGTCGTTCATCACTGGATCTATTCTCGTCCCTCTCTCCACTCCTCCTCTACCTTTATCACTTCAATCACTTGGCCATGTGCCTTGTGCCACTCAGAAGCCCTGCTGCCCGTTCCACTTCATGCAGCACGCACACACACACACACACGCACACACACAAGAGGACATATTTCAAACCCATACACAGAATTCACACACATATTTCTATCCTCACTCTGTCCGTCATCCACCTGCCTGTCAGTCACTGTACTTTGAAGCTGTGTACAATCTGGATGGCTACCAACCCTGCGCGCGCACACACACACACACACACACATACAAACTGACTGTACTGTACACACACATTTCCAGCTGGACTGCTGATCTCACACACTCAGCCGCTTGAATATTCATCATCATCATGCACTGAGGACCTTGTAGGCTCAGCGATGCAACAGCCCAGTGGTGTCAATTAGGGGACCAGAGTCTGTTTTGTGTCAATTTATTCTTTTTTTTACTGACAGAACAGCATTGATTTAATGGCTGAACCCTCAGTGACCTTAACAATATGTAGCACTTTAATGAGCGTCTACAGCAAGAAGGTTAGAAGAGGTTGTTAGATAGGTCCCCATTTTATGAGATATAGGGGAGGGTTATACTGCTTGGACTGCCTTAGGGTACATTGCCTCATAATGAGTGTAATGGATGAGAAACATAAATTAAATCTTGTATTGCCATAATTTTGATGATATCAACATACAGTATATAGAGATACAGTCAAAATAACCAGACGGGAATGTGTGTTTTTGGCACCCTCTGGAGTTTGTCTGTTCATCTGTGAAAAGTCGATTTTATTTAAAGTTCATCATTTTGAGCGACAAATTGACAAAACTTAAAGTGCTTATCTGGGCCTTTCACTATCTAATTTATGAAATATGTTTTATAAAACTATGAATTACTAATATTGTCAGGAATTCACAGGCAAACATGGATTTTGAATGAAAAGGGTACAACAAGGAGGTGGGATAAAATGGCTTACACGTAAATAGACTGTTATATAGTTTTATTTCTTACATTTTCCTGCTGGATCTGTGTTTATAAATAGTTAAACAATGTTTTTTTTATAACCTTGAATTTTTCTATGTTAATATTTTAACGTGATTATCAAAATGTTGTATGTTGTGTTGACGCCATTTTTTTTGTATTTTTGGTTCCTGACAAATTTATACTTTGTAAAAGTGATAAAATCATTAGTGATCCTCATAGCTGAGTTTGTGCTGAAAAAAATAATACCATGAATGTGATGTAGGAGCTAAACAAAGGCAAAAATTAAATGCTCCATATTTGTATAGCAGTGGTCAAAAAGACCACTGAAAGCGCTTTTACACTACATCTGCATTCACCTTTCACCCACATTCATACACTGAGCCTAAGTGCTCAAACAGAAACTAACATTCACACACATGAAGCCAGGGGCCATTCAGGGTTCAGTGTCTTGTCCAAAGACACTTCGACATGCCTGGGGGGAGCCGGGGATTGAACCGCCAACCTTCCGATTAACGGCCAACCCACTCTACCTCCTGAGCCACAGCCGCCAACTCTTCACTATTAATAGATAGTGAACCCGTTAAATAGGTCTTTCATCACAGTGATTCATAATATTTTACTCATACAGGAAAGCCAATGACAATATTATGACAATATACTGGGCCTGAAGAGATTTTTCACGTCTCCGGTGGAAGAGATGGGAGATGAAAAACTTTTTGTGTAAAAACACTTCTAAACTTCATCTGTAGCTGATGTGGCTTCAACTATCTGACTTCCCAATCATGTGGGAATTTTTCTAAAGTCTTTTTAGGACAAAATACCTGTTTATATTATATTTTAATAACTTGAAATATATATAAAAATATATGGGCATGTGAGTGTTGTTATAAGAGGCACTTGAACAAATGTATGCCGATCCATTAAATCAGTGTCAAAATGTTTATTGTATTCAACTGTGTTATTTATAATTTGTCCATCATAAAAAGTCTTTTTTGTAACTCAACTAGGCCATGTCCATTATGAGTTGCAAGTTATATATTCAGTTAAAGGTAAAATAGTGAAAGTAAAATATGCATTATATGCAACATCTGCCTTTACGGTTTTACCACAGCAAATATTATCTCCAAGAGCACGCCATCTCTCAGCAGTACAATCTACATTCTCAGAGAGACTGCTTGCTACTTTTGCTCCTCACACCCACCGCACCTCTCTCCTTCCACTGACCCTCTATAAAACTGAGTTGGCCAAACTAAAATACAATGGAGCTTAGGGGTGACCTTTCAGCATACCAAAGTGTCTCTATTCCCACAATGGTCAGCAGAGAAATAAGGAATGGGCCAGCCATGGGGACCCAGTCATTTGAGCAGTACAGTATTTAATAAGTTGTCTTGAGCTTAGGTCTGTTAGGCTCCATGGCTTAAATGGAGCAGAAAATTGAGTGAGTACAAAAAACAGAGGACTGTCTTACAAACTCAATTACTCCCTGGAGGCAGTCCAGCGGATATATATCAGGTATCTTTTCTTTTTTTTTCCTATCACAAAAATCCATGTGAAGTCTGGCCCCTGCTTTGGTGATTAATATAGAAATGAGAATCAACTTTGAGGATCATCTTAAATTACAGAAGAGATATGGACCCTGGCGCTCATTGAGGAGAGTTATACGTGATTCAGAAAATTTTATGAAAAGCTACATTAAATGTATTTGAATTCTTTCAACATCTGAGTGTGGGACTAAAGTGGAAGATAACTGAAAAAGAAGATGCAACAAAGATCCCGTTACAGTTGACAAAATTTAATTCAAATAAGTTAACATAATTTACATTAAAACAAAGATATCAGAATATAGTGTTAAATGTTAGAGTAACTCAAAACATTTGGTCAAAGTATCACATGATATGAATTAATTACCCGAAATCAAAAGCTGCAACACAAAAAAGTATGTTCCTTCACAATGTAAAAAAAGTGAATATTTAGTTAAATACAAACAAGTGCAAATGACTCACAGTGTCTCTGACAGTAAGAAAGATAATTACATCTTTCAGATAGGATAGTGCAGAAGTGCAGCTCTTACAAATAGTACTCTTTATATATACAACTAGAGCAGAGAATTAATTAGAGTAAATAAGTTGTCCTTCTTTTCTGAGCACTTGAGGGTGTTTATCATGTGTTGTTTGGGAACCTCGTATTAGCAGTCTGATTCATATTTTGAATTCACATAAAACCCATGACTCCAAGCATGAGCTTTCCCTTTCATATAAGCCATACCATTCATAAAAATGTTTCTCATACAGGAAAGACAATGTCAAAATCATTTATGACTTTGAAGGCTGTATTTTTAGAACATTAAATGGAATTGGAATAATATATATTCGTATAAATAAATTACCTTTAAAACACTGAAATAAATATTGCAAGTGCTCCCTTTTTTGAATGATAATTAATGAGGAAAGTTAGTGTCTAACCAGAGTTACATATAATTACGCTGTCAATCTCCTACCTTCTTTTCCCTTCAATTTCGAGACTGTGTGCGGACAACTCTTTAAGTTTCCACCTCAGATTCTGAGTTCTCCAAATTAGACACAGTAGAGCTGTACCATTCAGCACTCTCTTCTTCCTCCTGTACTCCGGATCCACCACCGTCGCCCTCGTCTCCTCGGCCGCCTCTTCTTCTCTCGTTCAGCATTTCCATGGCTACTTGGTGGTAAGGATGTTTGCGTTTGGTGTGTCGGCGTAGTGTGTTGCGCTCTGCAAAGCGTGTGTGGCAAAGTTGGCACTGGTAGGGTTTCTCTCCAGTGTGGACCCTTTGGTGGCGCTGGAGTTCACCAGCCTCCCTGAAGCGTTTGGCGCAGATGGGGCACACAAAGTTCCTCTGGCCTGTGTGGATGTGCTTGTGTCTCTGTTAAGGGGGGTAGTACACATTTTATCAAAAATGAATGAAAGTGAATATATCACTCACCACTTTTAATAATGCAGCTATAATGAATATGTTAGTATTAACAATGGATCAAATGACTACTTGTATGCACCCAACGTACGCAGTACACCACAGCTCTGCGGAGCTTAGTGCCACCCTTCAGCTATGTTGTGATTTACCAGAAACTATAGTGTTTTGGTTCAGTCTTACCGCTATGAGCGTCATGTTCAGCGACAGCCAGCTGTTGTCAGCTAAAAAGCTTTAAAAACCCCGCTGTACACTACCTGCCCAGCACCTAACAGCAGACAGACACATGGTGGAGCACTCAGCAACTTAAGAGCCAGAAATGTCTTTCAAGAGTTGGTGAAAGCCAAAGCCAGAGCTAAAAATGAGAGCGAATATTGTACCTATTCAGCAGATGGCCATAAACACCACTCAAATAAATGCTAATGTTGCTCCAAGTGTGTTGGATGTGTAAATAAGCAACTGTTGCTTAAAAGGAGATAAATTTGTGTGTGTTCACAGCTTGTTTCTGCTGCAAGGGGAGGCCAGAAAATCAATTATGGCAGGTGTAACAGTCTCTGCATTAATGATCTGTTCAAGTGTGTTTTTACTTATATTGCTGATGAAATGACAGAGATGCTCACAAGTCTTTGAGCTAGAGTCCAAGTCAAGTCTCAAGTCTCTGAGCAAGAGTCCAAGTCAAGTCTCAAGTCTCTGAGCAAGAGTCCAAGTCAAGTCTCAAGTCTCTGAACAAGAGTCCAAGTCAAGTCTCAAGTCTCTGAGCAAGAGTCCAAGTCAAGTCTCAAGTCTCTGAGCTAGAGTCCAAGTCAAGTCTCAAGTCTCTGAGCAAGAGTCCAAGTCAAGTCTCAAGTTTTTGAGCTAGAGTCCAAATCAAGTCTCAAGTCTCTCGTGGTTATTACGAATGTTGAATCACCTGCTGCGTTCAATCCAGGTTGCTAATAAAACTGCATAGCTATAAGGAATTATGTAACTGTAACTTGGTTTTCATTTACAGAGCACAACCATGTAACTTAATGTGCAATGCAATTATTGATGGCTTAAATACTGTAACTCAACACACTCCCCAGTCTCGTAAACCCAGCGTAACGTTAACTAAATAAAACTGTAAAGTTACATGGTCAACAATAAAGCTGTAACCTGTTTTTAACTTACAGAGCACAACCATGTAATGTGCAATGCAATCAATGACAGCTTAAACTTCTGTAAGTCAACACACCCTGCAGACTCTCAAACCAGTGTAACGTTATAACTAAAGAAAACTATAAGGTTACACGATCAACAATAAACCTGTAACCTCTTTCCAGCCACCGGCAATAATTAAGGTGATGGCAGCCAGCGAGACGTAAATAATTATGTTAATCGACTACCACAAGTTTGGAAAGTAAACAAACACCCATTCATCTTTTCATAACGAACAACTGTCGGAGTTAACCTCTCATAGGTCGTAGCTGAAGGAAGAATGACCAATGCTGAGTTGGAGGTGTTTACTAACCTCAGGTTACTAACCTATTTGCGTTCAGCACTTCTTTGTTTGGGTCTTGTTGTGTGAAGTTTTAAAGCCAAAGTTTGTGATGAATGGCTCAGCAGCTGCCAGTGTTTGTTGTCCTCTCTCACGTGCAGCCGCGTGCAGCAGCTACGTGTTACATAGGCAGGTTATTGGTAACGGAGGGAGGGAAATAACGGCATGCTCATCAGAAGTTTCCTAAAAAATAAACATTGTTCACGAGTCCCGTGCCTCAAGTCCGAGTCTGAAGTCTTTTGAGGACGAGTCTCAAGTCGAGTCTGAAGTCACTGTGTGTGTGTCTGAGTCTGAGTCTCTAACTCGAGTCCCCATCTCTGTGAAATGATAGTTAGAATTAGTTTGCACTGACCTGCAGATGGCTGGAGCGTTTGAAGGCTTTGCCGCACTGCTGGCAGACGTGAGGCTTCTTCTGCGAGTGAGTGATGGCGTGGCGCTCAAGGTCAGAGAGATAAAAGAAGACCCGCGGGCACAGCTGGCAGTAGAGCACCCTGCGAGGGCCCAAGTTGTTGGGTGAGCCCGCTGGTGAGAGGGGATCCAGCGGGTCGAGGGAGTCGAGTTTACCAGAGGAGAGAACAGGTCCAATGGGAGGCGAGGGAGGAGCAGTAGCGTTGGAGAAGTAAAGATGGTCATCCAGAGGTAAATGTTGTGAGTGCAGGTCAGACGGATCAAATCTTGACTCTGAGGCTGGTGATTGGGCCTCTGAGCTGGGCTGACCTAGGGGGTCGTGGGTCAAACTAGTAGACTGTGGGTGAGGGGAGGATGCTGTGAAAGCTGATGGCTTGTTGTTTTCATTTGAGACCTCTTCAGCAGATATGGCTTCACTTCCGGGGTTTGAATCGGAAGAGCTGATTTGAGAGTGAGGAAGGGGGGTCGCGCTGGTGTGGTCGTTTTGAAGAGCAGGAGAGGATGAACGGACAGTAAGAGAGCTGAGAACGGAGCCAGAGTTTACATTACTCACTCCTGACAGGATGACGGGTGGGTTATTGGGGCTCAGTCTGATGACAGGGTGAGACAACGCGGGCAGAGGTGATCCCAGTGTGCTGACCTGACCAGAGGACAGAGGGAGGGAGAGCGGGGCTGAGGCTGCTGTGATCTGGGACAACTGACCAGTTGAGGGGTCGAGGACAGCGATAGGGGTGGAGGTAGAGGCTGAGTCACCAGAGGAAGAGGGTACTGATGACAGAAGAAGGAACATGGGGGTGGAAGCCCCAGGAGAGGTCTGAGTAACTGACAGGGGAAGTGTGAGACCCAACGGACCTGAGGAGAGCTGAGGAGAGGAAGAGGAGGATGACAGGAGGAGAATAGGAGCATTAGTAGAAGGGTTTGTGAGGATCTGAATCGGCTGGGTGGGTAGTGATATCCCAGAGGAAGCAGACAGAACAGCATTGGCCTCCTGAACAGATTTAACCATTGGCTCTGCAGCCTTAGTGGGGTCTGAGTTTGCAATCAAACTTGTGAAGACTTCTGGAGTCTTTGTCTGATCGACAGAGAGTGACAGAGAATCAGTAGCAGGGGCTGGTGAGGGGTAAAGATGATCCGAAGGTGCATTTAGTGCATTATCTAAACTTTGGCAGCAGCTAGGGTCTGCTAACACGGCCAACTGTGGTGACTCCGTTCCTTCTCCCATTGCTGAATTAGTCTGATCTGACTGGGGATCCTCAGACGTGGATGCATCGACTTGCGGTACTTTGAGTCCATCTGGACTGAGAGTATACGGGATTCCCTGGTCGTCTATGAGAAGAAGGTGTTCGGTGTCACAGTCTATCGAGGAGAGGGAGGTAAAGACAGAGGTAGAAAAGAAAGAGGGAGACAGGAGAGAGTCTTCAAATGTATCTGCACCATCTCTACGTAGCACAGAGCGCTCTCCTACACCGTCATCGTCCTCTTCCACTATGTCTCTGTCTCCTTCTCCCTCATATTCATCTACCTCCATAATCAGCGAGCTCTCACAGCCAGAATCATCCCGGAAGCGTCCACACTTCCTCTCTCGACTCTCTCTCTTCTTAGGCAAACTCAGATCCAGTGGTTGTGTCTGTTCCTCCATCCCAGCCTCATCAAACATTTTACAAGACTTCAAGTCCATTTCTTGCAAGATTATAGGAATATTTTCCTCAATATCTCTCTCTGTAGTTTCCTCTTTAATTCCTTGCTGGCTCAGTATTTGTACTGTTTTAATGCTAGAGATGAAAGGAGTTTCAAACCCATCTTTGTGCAAGACTTTGTGCATGACTTTAGCACCCAAAACATCTCTCTCTTTGCACACTTCTTCCCCCTTCTCTGCCTCAGTCTTAGGGAATGATTCTGGTTTGGCTTCCCCAGTCTTTTCACAAGTAGCTTCCTTGTTATTGTTTCCATTCTTAACAGCAGATTTTAGGGTTTTACTTGTGTTTTTTTCTAGGACCATAGCTCCAGCTGAGCCCGAAACAGATCTTCTTAAATGTGATTGAGCAAAGTCTTTGGTCAGGCTGATGGCAGAGTTTGTGATTGGCCTCTTGCACCGTGGGGGAACAACAATTTTGAGTCTGATTGGTCGGCTGCGCAAGACAGGCATTCCAGCCTTTACTGTAATTGGCTGTCTGAACCCACCAATCTTGCTTGTTTCCTGAGAGGCTGGCTTAGAAGTCCCGCCCACCTCTGGCTTTTTCCCATTGATTGATACAGCATCTGGCCTGATGGTCACTGCTGCTTTGACAGGGCATGGCTGGAGGTTACCTGGTACAGTACTGGGGGAGTTTTTTTCCTTTGGGTCCAAAAAAACCTCTGTCACTGGCCCTGATCCCTCTGCACACTGGCTGCCATTTTGGACATCCAGGCTGCCACTGGTCAGGACTGAAGCCAACTGAGAATCCATTTTGTGGCATACCCATTTATATTTCTATAAAATAGGAATAAGATAATAAATTACAATCTGAGAGTAGCAACATTAGCACAAAAACGCAATTCACGGATGTAATGGAAGGGGAATTAAAGAAATATCCTGGGATTGTTAGAAAAACCCAATGTGTCAATTGTGATTATTAGGGTCAAGTTTAGTGCAAAAGCCAACAATGACAGATTTTGTTATCTTACTAACAGCCTGTAGGTTTGAAGCAGACTGTGCCCCCCACGCCTACCCCCCTCCTCAGTCCGACATGATGATCGACTCATTTGACCCCCCCCCTCCTCCCCCCCTCCTCCTCCTCCTCAACACCAGCCCGTCCTGTTAATTATGTTGGTTACCTTGCATGATTCTAAATTCTAGCTCAGCGAATTTCGTACCGAGGGGTCGGCCGGAGTCGCTGATCATTCAGGGAAACGCACCGGAGTGGGGAAGGTCCGAATGATGTGAGCGAAATAACATTTCCTCTATTACAGCTTACTTCTATCATCCCACATGCAGCACACATGATAACACTGTTCCATTTCAAATTCGCTTTACAGCTACATTCACATTCCGTTTGGTTTTGCAACGGGCCTGTTCTTTAAAAAAATAGTCTGGGGATAAACCGAGGAGTAGTGTCCGTGGAGGACGCCATTACGCACAGTCCTAGGTCCGAAATGGCAATATTATTCTGGTGCGTGTGCGCTTTGACAGCTCTCGGACCTGGGACAACGCCATCACTAACGCGTCGGTCGGAGTAGAGAAACGTGCATATTTACAGACAGTCGCGGTGTAGAGTGGATCCTTCCGTTTGCACCAGAGCTCCCTCGGACCTACAGCCAGCCATTTTAGAGCCGAGGGTCCGAGACACCGAGAGCGCAACCCGGCAGCTTTAGGACAAACTTTCCCGGCGCGCTGTCATTTCCTTCAGCCCTGCTGTCAGAGCCGGCGTAGGACGCGCCGGACATCCTTTCGATACATTTAAAACTGTATTTTAAACTATACTCCACCCATACACTCGCTGCATAGGGACTGGCTTACCCGTGCTGTGGATATTTCCGGAGGACCAAATATGACTGTGCAGTGTAAAGGGTGATGCTGCGAATGCCGAGGGAGGGAGGGGTCAAGGGGAGTTGCTATGGTGTCGCAGCCTACCGGGTCCGACCAGCAGCCATGTTCAGCCTATGAGTATGGTTGAACCTGCAGCCTGCAAAGAAAGGCTCTCTGTGAGAGTCGGAGAGACGTGGAGGCAAAGCGAGAGAGATATAGCCTACTATAAAGAAGATGGAGAAAAATGAAAACTCACACAGTGGGACTTTGTGTGTCACAAGGAGGAAGTCAGAGAGCAAAACCATTTTTGATATTCCTTTATTTTAAAATCATTACCACTTACAAGTCTCAAGACTTGATGCGTCGCTCTCAACAGAGGGAAGAAAGATCACACAGTGAGATATCACAGAGTCAAGTCATTAAGAGTTAGGCTACATTTTCATAGGCATAACTGATATAGCATGTATTAATGCATTTTATACATCATCACTAAGGCCTATGGATTGCATCTCTGCATTGGCTCCAGCTGGAGGAGGATCAAAGTAATACTTGAGGGATTTGCAGATAATTATTAAGCCTGTAGTTTGATAGTATGCAGGATAGAGTGACAAAGACTGTGAGCACTGTTGTTCAAACCCACAATGCCACAAGCACAGGATAGACAGCTTGGCCTGCTGATTCATGAGAGCTGTGAAAAATATTTCAGCGTCTAACGCACCATAATCATAGCATAGATAGTTGAAGCAAAGGTGGTTGGAGGTGGGTGATGGGTGGTCATATTGTGACAAGGTGTCACGAGTGTTGGCACAGTCGAGGTCAGACGCACAGGTCATCATTCCACATCACCAGGGTCACATGCTTCAATCTCTGAGACCAGCCGGTGAGGGAAGAGTTTATACTGCAACCATGTGGGCTCTGAAAAACAAAGAGAGGGTGCATGAATATTGCAAAAGTCTTTAAAATGGGAATCAAACACCTATGCTGCAACAGATGCAGATAATAAAAGGACAGCCTGTGTGGGTGGTTGAGGTTTACCAAGGTAGCAAGCTGGTGGCTGCAGCTTTCCATCAAAGCAGGTCTGGGTTACAGTGAAGCTGCACTGCTTGCGAGGATGTTTGCAGAAGAACATCACATTCTCCCCGTGAGGAACCAAGGCATCTGTAACGTCAAATGGCCAGCGTTTCTCTCCACCAATCACCACTCGGCTTCGCTCAGCAGGGATGAGACAGCGGGCTGTGAAAATGATCAACAAGGTATGGCAGTATAATATAAGCATCACATAAAAAACGCTGTGCTGATTACTGTATGCATGTACATGCTTGTAAGCATCTAGGGCTATGTATTGTGTATGACAAGGCAAACTATGTGCTATGCCATATGAAATGCTGCCATGTTTTTATGGGCTTAAATTCATCCTCATTCAAACTGCTTTAAACTAGGGTTGGACGATATGGCCAAAAATGTTATCACGATAAAAAGTTTCATATCTTTCCATATCGATAATTATCACGATAAGTATCAAATCATTATATCTTTTGAATTTAAAGGCTGATTTTTGCTCCTCAGGGAGAGTTGAAGAAACCTGATGGTTAATTGTGGTTTAAACTCTTCTTTATGGTCAAAACATGGCAAACATTTGATTCCAAACAGTGGATCACCACAAATCTGAGGGAGAACATTCAAAACATTTATGATAAAATATTTTTCAACAAATATGCACCAGTAAAATTAAGTAAAAGCTTTTTTTCTGTCTCTTTTCCTCAACAAAATAAACATCTTGGTAAAAATTGAGTCCTAATTTGTGTGTGATTCAAGTGAATCAAATCAAACATTGATATTGATTATTTACTGAACATTTGTTATATTGTTATTGAAAAAATTTATATCGCGATAATTATTGTTATTGTTTTATTGTCCAGCCCTATTTTCAACTCATCAAATGCATACATTTTGCTTCTGTTGGGGCCTTTTAAAACATCCCTCACCTCTGCAGTATGGGGGTGATTCACTCCAGCTGCCATTTGACAAGCAGGTGACCTTCTGGGGTCCATCCAGCAAGAAGTTCTTTTTGCAGAGGTAGTGGATGTCAAAGCCAACTTCATATTCAGTCTTCTGGACAGCCACTACATAGCCCTGCTCCACCTCTGGAGGAGGCTGGCAGTACACCTCTAAAAGAGTAAGATAATCAGATTATCATGCTCATTCAGGAGATACACTCATTCAGGAGATACACCCATCTTAAATGTTTTACATTTAAGAATGGAGAATCACCAAAAACAGAACAGCAACATTGTTGCTCAGTTATTAGCTGTTGATTCGTGACACCTTTACCTGCTCCAAGTTCAACCAAAATTTTAAAGCTGCAACAATGCCTCTGACCTTTGTTTCTTATCTTATCTTTACTTTGTTTGAACAAAAGCCAGAGTCAGTCGTAGCAGGCATCCTGCATGTTCTTCACTTTGGAACAGGCCATGCAATGCAAGGGTTGTCCACAAGAGTGCAGAAAAGCACTGTGATACAGAGCAGTGCTCTTGAAACGTGGACTTGAGGAGTTTGTTTGTTTCTGTCTTTCTCCTTCTTTGATTCACTCTTTTCTTTTACATATCTGCACACACACATGAACACATGCACACAACAAATAAATGTACCTCCCTATGGAGTCTCTCCGTCCATTCACTCACACACATTGTCTCCTGCTAACCTTAAAAGATGCATGAGGATCTGAATACTGAGTACTGAATGTAAAGACGAAGCAAACGCTCACACACGTGACCAGTGTAAGATACAGTGCACTACTGCACACTTACTTTTACAGATGGGGTGAGGGTACTGCCAGGTCTGATTATCCTGGCAGAAATTTTCACTGCTCCCCACCACATCTGACCTGCAGGAGAGAAGGGAGAGAGTGACGTGACATGCACAGTACTGACAGCTAAGGAGCTTCTTCTAAATAGAGGTGATGAAAAAAGGTGTCAATGATTCCTTTTTCCACTCTGACTCTCTTTTAGAGTGTCTAAAATGTGTGTGCACAGCGCTGTCTGACACATCCACTCAGGCTCATCTTATCCTGTGGATGAGTCAGTGTGTAAAGGGGAGTCAATGCAAGATTAGACTGTAATGACCTAGTTAGCTCAATGGAGAGATCGTCAGCTGGGAGATCAAAATGAATTCCCTGCCATTCATCGCTCATCATCCGTCATTCCCCAACACCTCTCTAGTAATCAAGCCTTCCCTCCCGCTTCACACTCCATCCCCATCTTCTCACTTCCTCCATTTCTACCTTTGCATCATTTCAGGTTCTCATAGCCTCTGCCTACACATTCACAACCTTAACCCCCCATCTCCACCCCCTCTCTCACCCAGACAAGCAGCTGTAGCGGATGGAAGTTCCTACAGTAGCGTCGCCCTGGATGCTGAAGGTGTTGATGACTTCCTCAGGCAGAGGGCAGGTTTGGTCAGTGGCAGGTTTGAGTGACTGAGCTTCTGAAGGTCCAAGAAGAACAGAAGGTTAAATGCTTTATTGTCAGATCCTTTTTATTTAAGTAAAAGTTGCCACACGACACTGTAAAAATACTCCACCACAAGTCTTGCATTTGAAGACAAAAATACCCAAGCAAGCAGAACAGTCAGACCAGCCTTCAGTTATTTTTATGCCATTTCTTCAACAGAAAAGTAGCATCTCCCCATAGCAGTAGTGGAATGTGCCTGAGGGCATTTACTCAAGTGCTGTATGTAAGAACAATTTTTAATTCAGCATTTCCAAATTACACTTTTTTAATACTTCTACATTTTCTTCACTGGTCATGCAGTCCAGATGTGAGTATTTTTACTCAACATGATTACTAGTTAAAATGATATATTATGCATTGCTATAGAATTAACCCCCTAATGGTATAAACCAATTAAAAATAGCTCCTCTTCAGACAGCTTTTAACACATTATAATATATAGTGCAGATATATGGACATGTTAAATGTTTATAACTGTGTTTGACTATATCATCATTCATTATCTGTTTATATATCAGCCTCCATGTATCGGTGCCCACAGGAGGAGTTATAATTGTTGACACTTGTATCTGCTTACTCCTATATTATAGTGTGTTATACACAATTTATTAAATGTTTATATACTGCTCATAAATGCTTCATAAAGGGACTTAAAGGTAAGTGCTGCCAAAAGGGTTAATATAATAACACTGTGGCAGCGGTAATTTTTCTGCATAAGGAATATGGTTCCCTAAGTACATTTTGTGATTAATAAATCCATAAATAACTTATACTGTATTCAAGGGAAATTTTGAAAGGTGGATTACTTGTAGCGGGACACCCTTATATTGTAGTATTACTACTTTTACTAAGTGATAGTGAAATGAGAGGTGTGTTAAAGCTCCTTAAGAGAGAAATGCAGCAACACGGAGTGTGCATAGTATGCATTGTGATTGTGTGAACAAGTAAACACAGCCCAATGTATGCTACAATAACCTGCACAAACAGAAAACACATTAGATGATTATATTGGTAACAGCCATTAGATAGTAAAGAAGAAAGGAAGAATGAAGATAATAGTGAAAGAACGTGAAAGACAGGAAGCAGGGAAGAAAACAAAAGACAGAGTAAGGAAAGTCCATCCTGCTACCTCATTTGACCTGTATTAACCAAGGTTTCTATTTAGTTTGTGACCCACAGAGGCGTATCACCCAGTGTCTTGTTCTATTTAAGTTGAAATAACCCATCTTAGGTAATAAATCAAAGTTCGATGAGCAGGTGAAACACCGCCCCGCACCTCTCCGAGCTCACAGCTATATCTGTGATTGTATAACACCTGGCACTGTTCATTCCTGGAAGTTTGAGTGCCTCACGCTTGTGGAAATATAAATATCAAGAGTGGTGCTTGGAGAGAGGCAGGAGCGACCCCAGCTCCATCAAGCGCGGGGTTTCGGAGCTGAGCGTGGCTTTGAAAGGCAGAGACAGCGCTTGCCTGAGGGCTGTCTTAGGTATCTGAAACCGAGAAACGTTAATATAAGAATGTAAAGGGACCTATGGGAGAGGGAGAGTTACGAGTCTGTTTGGCTGCAGATGAGAACCTGAAGCCGAGTTCTGTTTTCACATATCGCCCCTTCTTCTGCCTCGTACTGCTGCCACCCACACAGGCTCCAGCACTAAACTGCTATGAAGCAGGTACATCAGCTTAATCTTTTAAAAAACAGTGATTTTGAATGAACCACAATGTTAAATACACAGCATTCTGATTGAGACCAAATATATAATGGTTGTGTTTTTACTCTTGTTTTTCTTGCACAAACACACACACACACACACACACACACACACACCTCAAACTAAATAGCCTAGAGCTGCAAGCTTGTCCTTGGCTCCCATTGTAGAGAGAGACCTTATCAGAGGCCTCAGATGGAAGAGGATGAGAGGAGAGAGAGATGAGAGGAAAAGAGGATGAGAGAGGAGAGCAGAGGAGAGGAGAACAGGGAACAGAAAGGCCTGGAGCAGCATGAGCAAGAGAGCTCTCTGACTCTCCTGACTGTGATCTGTCGCCCACACACACACACACACAAAACTCTGTAACACATGTGCAAGCCACCCCCCACACATACACATCTAATGTACACAGAAAAAATCAACCTCTCTACCTCTGTCCGATAAACACACACACACATACGCACACACACGGAGTAGGCTACACATTCACACTGTATGCAGCTCTGTGCCACTTTGACAGTGATCCGCCCACTGCCTCTCAACAGGCATGAACGAGCTCGACTCACACTCTAACACACATGCAAAGGACACACAATACAAACGCTCTCACACGTTCAAAACCCACCTACCTTCTGCCTGTCTCTCAGCAGGAGGATACTCTACGAGGGAGCTGAGAATTGTATCCTTATTTCACATCTTTGAAAAGAAAAAATCTGGAGGGTGAGACTGGGACCCAGCTGGGTGGAGGATTCCTAAGAAAGCATGTTTACTGTAGCACCAGGTGTGTGATTAATTCAGCAGGACTCAGGCCTTTAAAGATGAAACTGTATTGCTTTCAGCAGAGTTGTTGGGTCGACGCAAGCGATGAACAAAAAACACATTTGCTTTTGCAGGTGGTCTATGATGATGAGGTGTGCGAGGTACTAAGAAGTATTGATAGCTTTACTTCATGTACTGCTGTGCAGCCTTTCGGCACAGTGGTAGAAGTAATAAGGCGCAACAGCAGTAGAACAAATTTTGTCATTTATGAGACACCTATTCAGATTGATCTTTTTTTTTGTTCTATATTTAGACGGACAGAATATAAAAATGTTTAACCACATGATTATCTCGGGGTAACAGTCATATTTTGGTTGTAAACTAACAACCTAATCTTCAGCTACTCTACTATGCATTTGTTAAATGGCCTACATAGGTGCAAACCCTTCTGACACATGTCAGGGTGTAATTTGGGTTTTTGTTGTATTGCTCTATGCAGCATTGTTTAATATACGTAGATATGTCCCTCCTTGAATAATAACACAGAAAAACAAAACAGAAACACCTTACAGTCTAATGTTGAAGACATATTGCAAGCCATTACAGTAACACTACAAACAAGGTCCCAAGTGAACATGTATAATTTCCTACACATGTATATAGTAGATGAAAATATAGGTTTCTGTGCTGTGGTGCACATGCAGACAACACATCCACATCCACATGTGTGTGTTTAGCTTTCCTGTTCTCTTTAAACTTCAACAGTTCAACAATAAAATCTTCAGACAGCCAATATGAACAACTGAAGCTCTGGTTGCTATGGTGATGAGGAGAATAGGTCCCAGTTGTGCAATATATCAGTCGACACTATCACAGAGGGGTTTCATTCCTGAAAATCTCACTCTGTCTCTCTGTTTGTCTGTCTTGTGTAACAAAAATAATATAAAAGCTATGTTTAATCCCTGACTGCTTCATTGACCTAAACACATGTATACACACACACAGTGTATAAACGAGACAATGTTGAATTTGAAAAAAGTAATACCACATCAGTATTCTTCCAGATGTTCATTACCTGTGGTTAGAATTCCCTCTTATAAAAGAAGCTGATATGAAGCGTGTAAGAACATTTTTCTGCTCGACTCAAACCCACCTGTGCAGATGGGCTCATCCCCACTCCACTGTCGGTCACCTTGACAACGGCGAATAGTGACATCCAAGCCACTGGGCAATGTGAATCCCGGCATGCAGCGCACTTCAAGCAGGGCAGAAAAGGAGTGAGTGGGAGAGAGGAGGCGAGTCACTGAGTTTTCACTGGAGGGTAGAGGCCAGGGACAAGTTCGACCTGAGGAGAAAAGAGATGATCCAAAGGGAAGAGAGAGATAGGGAACAAAACAATTCTCAGAATGTCTGGATTTCTCCTTGTATAACATAAATGAAACACTTAGCACTAAGCCAAAATGGAACTAATGAGGTTGTATAACTGGATCCATACACAGTACCCCCTTTTACAATGCGCAAGCATAATGAAAGGCTTGTGTTCAACGCTGAGATATGGCTCATTTTGAGCCCACATTTTGTCCATGACCAAGGCTTTTATTTTATTTTCCATGAAAAACACACATTGATGTATGTTGGCACAGCTGCGTATAAACACACACACACACAAACACTTTTAATGACTGAGCCCACAGTGGTGTTCACGGTGACAACTGAGGGCACATATGCATACAAATAGTTACCTGGAGCCACACAGCTGAGACCACACTGGCCGTCACACAGACACTGGCGCTTGTTGCCACAGTCTCTGTCAGCTTTGCAGGGCCGAGGACATGTCCTTCTCCTTTCCTCCCCCAGAAGTCTCTCCGGACACGACCCTGTTTTGATACCACACACACACTATCACACCATCACAGTAATTGCCCCTTTGTTTGCATCTACCCCATGCATGGCCCCTTGTAAAACCCACAAACGCTAAGGGCTGTAGTGGAGATTTTGTTTGCCAATTCTGCTTTGTTTTCTGTTTTCTGAAGGAAAGTAAATTCAGTGTGGGTGGCCGGGCAAACATTTGCCACCCAGGTTGCCAGATGAGTAAGTGTTTAAATGACAGGCTTTATTACTCTTTGCCATTCAGCTATCAATCTTGTTTTTTATAGAAAAGTGAGAGTGTTTTGTTTTCTGTGAATACTGTTTATTTTCTCTGTGGAGCAACTTGGTCTAAAATGCAATTCATATGTGAACCAGTCTATAGGAGTAATCTTTCTGTAACCCCTCCTCGTTTCCCTTACTTCTCCATATGTATCCCATCACACATCATAAAACCAAGTCCACTCCAACTAATTTCACATTGCACAGCAACATAGACACACCCTGAATGTCCAGAACATTGAAGGGGGAGTCAGACAGGGTTCCCCATTTATCATTCCTCAGAATGAAAACATGTGTGCTACTGTATTCACTCTGCCCACAGCGCATGTGAAAAGAACACACATGTGCTGCTGCGCTAATGCACACATGACCATCCCAGAACAGCATGGAGACATGGTGTGCAGGACATGCATGTAGCACCTATAGAATATTATAGTGGAAATCTAATTAATTACTGCATATCATGAAATACCAGAATTATGGAAAGCCTAGAATCACCTGTGAAGGTTTGTGTGAAAAGTCAAAGGTGATCCCACACAGATATTTAATTAATCATTTTACATTGTGGGAAAATGTGGCATCCCATAACAAATAAAATACAGATGTGAATGTTCTTTAGATAACATTGACTTGACTCATACTGTATGATATTGGCAATCCAGATTAGTGACTTTTTTAAATACAGCATAAACATTATTGATTGAAGTTATTTTCGGTCAGTGCACTGTGAACATCAACAATCCAAATATATTGCATAGTCCCAGCCTTAGTTACTGCATTTTAAACTGTTAATGGTTAACTGATGAATTATATAGTCCCGAGCCCTGGTTACATCATCATCTTTGTATTAAAAACCCATCTACAGAGCATGCAGGGAAACGGCCAGCTGTTCAATAACTGCACTGCCAGAGGACACTCAATAAATGGTTTAGTGATATCTATCAGGTGTGAGTGATGAATGCAGTGAGAGGGCTTACCTGGAGCCTGCAAGGACACCGTTCCAGTCAGAGCCCACAGGGACAGCAGCAGCAGTGCACAGTCCATCCTTGAAGCCAGGCCTCAAACGATATGTGGGAGGGAGGCACAGACACAGCACTTTTAAGGAAGGGGGGGACAAAGGGTGGGAGGGAAGGGGGGGGGGTAGAAAGAGAGAGGGAGAGGGCACAGCCCAGGATCACACATCTGGTTCGCGTTGAGGAGGAGAGATTTGGGGAAAATTCCACTCTGAAGGACCTTTCACCCATTTCTGTTTAGACGGCAGATTAAGGGGATGCCCTATGCATGACTGTTGCCACCACACACAATAAACAAACAGGAGTAAACATCCAGGAAATGCTATCAACAGAGGATATTGATTGTACCTGAGTGCTCCTCCTATACCACCAACCGCGCAGCCCTGTGTGACTTATATTTTTCATTCTATTATATATGTACAGGCTGGTACACACACTTTTATTTTAGAATCACACCATACCTCACAACTAAATATTCTCGACCAGCCGCATTGGTGAATTAATCCTATTTGTGAGCACTTTGTCCTCATACACATAAGAGTGCATTTCATTTAGAAATGTGTGAAAAATATTTTTTAATGTCCAAGGGAATCAACTTTTTTGTTGGGCAAGAATGCATGTTTGGCATGCTTTGCCTACTAAAGGAATGTACACAATGTGAACAAACAGGGAGGATATCAAAACAAGAGTCTTGAGACATTTCACTGCATATTATAGTCTGGTTATCAGGCTTGAGTAAATAAATGGAGTAGTAGTCCTCCGGAAATTTGACCTCTGTTGCCCATTCTCCTGGTTAGAACTGGGCTTTGCTTCAAGATGCTAGCACACAAAGTTGAAGAGAAGCATACAGAACTAAAAGCAATAAAGAGGTGGTGAAACACCAGAGAAAAGCAAAGCAGTAGTAAATGAGAACAATCTTTTATTGGTGTTTTGGAAAAATCTCGACTACATCCAAATAACCAGCACTAAGTGGGCTGGGCACCATGGACACCACTGATGCAGCAGGGCAGTTGTAGTTCAATTAGAGTCACTAAAAGATTTATCAACAACATCTGTGAGGATATTAGAGACTAAATCCTGTTGGGAGAGCAAACAATCACTGATTGAGGCTGAAATAAACCAACAAGGAGCATATTGATAGTGTGCATAGTCCGTACACTGCCAGGGGAACAGAAGAGGTCTTTGACAGGTAAAGTAAGTCTGCATGAACATTATGTTCAAGTTTACTGCCACGCTTGTGAAATCCACGGTCAAAGAAACCAAGGTGGCAGTTGTGTCCGTAGCAGAAGTGAGTAATGTCTAGAGGTCGGAGACAGGATTCAAATAGCAGACAGTGAGGGTTTTTTCCATTTGAATAGTCTTTCTGAGGAACACTGAAGATCAAAGATGTTTCAAGGTGCAACAGATCATGTTCATTGAAGGAAAGAAAAATCATTCAATAATATAGAACTGCAACAACAAGAGGGATAATCATCATAATCATAACAATAATAATAGCAGTAATGGTAACTATTCATCATGGTCATTAAGGGGATAAAAATCACACTCTATTACTAGTCATCCCTCCTCCAGGAACATAACATAGTGTACCATGCCACTGTGTAGGTGTTGTGGGTACACAGAGAAGTTTATAGATACAGTCAAAAGTAAGGAGTAATAACAGGAGTAAACAGTAAGGATGTAGTATTGAAAAAAGCACTAAATAGCAACAAGCTTTGTGGATCAACATAGGAAATTTTGGCTTTTATTTCTCCCAGAAATCTGAGATATTAACACCATTCCACTCAATGGGGGTAGTCGACCCATTTCCTGGAATACATCAAATACACAAAATAGTATAGGCCTATCCAATATACACAACATTTCTCCCCCATAGTAATGCTAATTAAAGTGTGTTCATAAAGTACAGTAAAGTAACGATGTGCGTTTTACTGGGAAGATTATTTATGATTCAGAAATTCAGAAAAACGTTACAACATTGAGATTTAATTACTCTGTGCACCGACGAGGTACAAGAGAGACACGGGGACAAAATGTTAAGGGAAGAGTTTGCACATAGCTGAGAGGGGATTGGCTGTAAGTGAGATCAGACAGAAATAGAGCAGTTGGATTTAGAAACAGAGGAGAAATCTCCCTACATCTAAAGAGAGGATCTAGGAGCAGAGTTACCCCAGGCATCACAACAGGCTTTCACCAGCTTAAGTAAGATACGAAACACCAGAGTAGATTAAAAGCAGTCAACTGGGATAGAGAAAAATAGATACAAGTAAAAGATACATGTATGGACTAGAGAAAGATGTACCAATTGCAAAAGTTAAGCTCAAAGTACAAGGAACTAATATTGTTGGGGAACTCAAGTCAATTAAAAAGGATGATGTTGTTCTATTAAAAGAGACAGTGCTGGACTGTTTACATGGTGTCTCCTCTTATCTCGCATTTTGTCTCTCTCTAGCATGCCCGTTCCTAGTGACAGAAACATAACAGGAAAAATGAAAAATAACTGCTTGAGTAAAAGCCACAAAAACGTTGAACTATACGATTATAAGATAATTTTTGCTCTCTATATTACAATTGTTACATGCGTCCTCGCCCCTGCTGCTGCATCCTGACAATAATAATCAAGTCGAAAAATACCCATCGATGGCTGACACCTGTTAAACTGTCCTGACTCATCTATAATAAAAAGATTTTTACCATAGCTTTTCCCCATCTCTATGTCCCCATCATGTAGAAAATATACAAAATTATTCTCCAAATTTGCTCTCCCTCTAATTTTTCATAAGTATTATAAAAATATACAATTCTCCAATAACAAAACTCTTAAAAGTCACATCTTTCATCTCTTAAATTATTCTCTCCATCTTTCACTTTTAAGAGCTGACACCTCGACAAAACAAGACACCTGAGCTTCATTACACAGACCTTCTCCTTGTCTTATACATTCATCATCATAATCATCAGCTTCCTCATCATCATCACCATTTTCTTGACCCCGTTCTGTCCATCTTGTCACCCCCAAAAATTCAGAGTCTTAAATTTTAATCCAGCTTTTATTCCTCCTCTTCCTGAATTTGTTCCACGCCTTCATCACTGGTCTGCGAGACGGCTCTCGTATTTACTAAGGATGTTGCGACAGCGGCCCAATTCCTTCCGAATCTCAGCCACTTCCTGTCTGAGGGCGGAGTTCTCTCTCTCCAGGTAGGCAGCACGCACAGATATTTGGTTCTCCTTTATACGGCGAGCATCTCGAGAACGCTTTGCTGCTTCATTGTTTTTATACCTCCTGGTCCAGTACTTTTCATCCTATCAGAGGACAGATAAAAAAAGCACACATTGATTATTTCAGCACCTCCCATTTTGATCCAATTTTTTTACCATGGCTGATTAGGGAATTTAGATATTATTATTAGGTAGAATTATGTCAATAAAATAATCAATAACTGTTTAGACTTGTTTCTTAAGAAGAGAGTAGTACTCTTATACAGCCTAACTCCTGTCCTGTTATTGGTAATGTGGGTGTTTGGCCATGAATGAGCGTGGGACATGTTTCTTTCAGATTGCTTCATCCTCAGAGTTTGGTCTGTTCTGAGTTGGTGTCTGAGAGCAAATAAAGTATGTAAACAACCTGCAAGTCAAACATCCCACTGCTGGAGAAATAACAGACACTGCTATTTATTATGGAATATTCGGTGCTCTTACATATATTACCAACTGTATTATAATGTAATCATACACACACACACACACACACTATCACTGTTAAAGTGTATTTACTCACTGTCGCTGTTAAAGTTATTCACGATGTTTCTGTCATGTTTTGTAAAAATCAATTTTCTTGCTCTCGTGTTTGTGCTTCTTTCATTGTGAAACATTTTGCAACTTTTATTTTAAAAAGTGCTACATAAATAGATCTTTACTTCCGTACCTTAAAAATAAATAAATCTGCAATTATTTTGATATCTGATTAATTGTTTAAATTAATTAGATTAAGATTCTCTGGTTCCAGCTTCGCTAATGTGAGGATTTGCTGTTTTGCTTGTCAATTAATCATGGCTGGGTTTCTGATGGTTGGCCGACCAATAAGCAATTTGAAGATGCTCCCATTGTGTTCTGGGAAGCAGTGAATGATATTTTCACATTTTACATTTTATAGAGCAAACAACAATCTATTACTTTAAAGAAAATCACTTTAAAAACTTGTGATGTTTTCAAATGACCTGAGCTAAAATAACTTCTCTCCCAAGGGGCCAACTGCCCACCACGGCTCTGAATTTGTTGCAGTGAAGGCTTGAGACTCACCTTCATGTTATCAGGCACCAGGATCTTGCGGGCCTTCTTGATCATTGGCTGTGGCTTGAGCTCTTCTTCGCTGAAGGAGTGTCGTAGGTCAAAGTTCTGCTGGCCAGAGGAGCTGGACATGCTGTCTGAAGCATCCATGTCAAACATTCCAGCCCCATCTGGCCCGCTGCCCGTGGGCGTCAGCAGAGGTGGACACGAGGATGAGGATGAGGAGCAGGGTGACTCACAGGAGTCGTTCATAGTCGTCTGACTCCCTGAAATTAAAGAGATGAACAATCTGTTTTACAGGATGTTCACTATGCTACATTTATCCTGAAATCGATAATACTGTCAAAATTAGAGTAGCTAATGACCACAGTCCACCAAGACAAACACACAAGCAGCATTACATCATGATGACCACCAGATGGCTGCAGAGATCTACTTTATTAGTGTTGTAAACAACAAACAGCATTCCTTTGCCCTTCACTGCTTCCAAAGAACTGAGGATGTTTTTCAACCTGCTTTCATGGACTAAGATTGTCAGATTTGGGGCAATCTTCAGAAGATATTTATATATCTGAGAATATACCCTGCAAGTACATGTGATAATATAATACAATACATATCATTTTTAGCATACAGATTAACATATATAATGGAGCTACAGGTTGCTGTAGTAAGAAAAACTATGCAAATCTGGTATGGCTTTTCCATGATATCCATATCCATATTTTTCCATGATATTCCGTAAATCAAAAGAATTATCATGTATCTCTCATTATGTGTACTACTGCTAAAAAAAAGTGTTACAATAGTCCTTATGTTCCTGGGTGATCCTACGGAATCTTGTCAAGCAGTACGCTGTGCAAACAAGCGCTTTAACAAACAGACACATAACCTCATTCATTCTACTTATTCAATAAGCGCATGCTACTGGCTATTATTATTAATCAAATCTACAAATACTGGTTAACCAAAGCCAGCATCTAGAACCAAATACCAATACAGAAATCTAAAAGTGGAAATGTTATGTAACTTTCTACCCCTCCCCTTAAAGCCAGTTTCTTTAAGTGGGGCCACTATAGGGCTATACCTCCTCACCCCACCCATTTAAGGCCCAATGCTCCAGCACTGAACTGAGTTTCTTTCCCTATAAGAGCAAAAAATGCCATTTATCTGTTCCTAAATCTCCATACACAAACAACTTAACACCCTTGTTAGAAATATGGGAAAATAAACTTGACCACAGAATTTAAACACAGTTTAAACAAAACATGTACACCTTAATTTTCACTAAGCTGGTAATTAATGCATACTTACTATGTGGAAACACTATCCAAGAACAATATAAAGAGGACACAATGTGGTGTAATGGGCCCCTCTATTCATCCAACCATCCCTTCTATCTATGATATGTGTCCCCACCTGTAATATATGAGGAGCTATCGCATGAGTAATGGCTGTTTTATGGCCATGTAGTACGAGGGCATGTTTTTTTTACACCAGATGCAACCTAAAGTGATGATCCCATGTTCCCACAATGACAACGCCTTTATATAACAGCACACAACGCATTTTAGAAGTGCTTTCACAGACACCAAGATGAAGTGAAACATGTCCCATAATACATCATCAGCGGGTCTAAATATCACTGAATCTGGGTGTGGCAACTGTAGGTAACCAAGTGCCACAGAGGCCAGAAAATATGCAAGTTTTCCATTGTGTGTGACTAAACCAGAAGATTTCAATTACTTCTGCTACCTAAAGTCGACAGCAGGAACTAGTCAGTGCAACCACCTGGTATGGTGTTTTGTTGGAATGAAAACCTGCAAGCCCTTAGCCCTCCTGTGGTACACGTTTGCCTCTCCCTGCTTTTTCAGGAAGCTCTGGTGCACTTGCTAAGTTGGTTTTCGTGCATAACTGTCCACGAAGCAGGTTTTTGTTTTTAAAGAAATGGTCCTATATGTGACATATACACACATTTCAGGACAAGAGCATTCCAAGAAGGCCTGAAGCTGTTGTGAAGGTAAACAGTAGCCCTACTCCTTCTTAGGTAAATTATATAGTCATGTTGTGGGTGTTGCTCCATTCAATATTTATAAAGCAGATGTTGGTTGAGCACCTTAATGAGAATACAGCTTTCTAGTTTCATGCTTTGGAAGAGATTATGAGAATTATTCACTCATGATATATATAAACTTTTCATCTCAAAAATATCCTGTTTTTAACTAACAACAAGGCTTACATTTAAATGTAATGTTTTTGGAATTACAATCTATTTTTTCATATAATAAGTAAGTCTTTATATAAAGGAATTGTAATCCAAATGCATTGGACTTTATCATGTAATATGAATGCATTATCAGAGTTTATTAGCATGCAATTTGTCACTAAACGACTGAATTAAAGGTCCTGTGTCAATGTCCCATAAAGAATAATATTCTCTTCTGGCTATCAGTGAACTTAATGTCATTCATTGTTGATCAAATGTTCCGTTTGAAGTCCAGCAGCACAGGGAAACTCTTCCTGTTGCTCTGTCTGTCTGTCCCTCCCCCCTATGGGCTCCTCCTCCATACTGGCCCTGCCTCTAGTTCTCTCACTCCAGTACTCTCAGCCCCGGCACGTGTACTGACGCGTACACATGGCCATGGCTTGTGAAGTGAGGAGAGATTTAAAGACACGCAACCGCAAACACACTTCTCTCCCTCTCCCTCTCCCTCTCTCTCTCTCTCAGTACTGTTTTTACCCTGCTGCACATTCAACATTGGCCGGGACTGAATGCTGATTGTGTTGTACGCTGCAATACATAGATCACATGCCAAACTAAACCAAACCCTCCTTGTCATTGCTTTGAGGTTGACTCATCAAATACCTCAAGACTTACCTACCTCTTTCTCATACATCCTCTCTCTTAAGTTTTTCCTCATATCTCCCTGGCTTCCTCACCCAACGCTTAACCCTGCACCATGCTACAAAATTAAAATAAAGTTCATTACTTAATAAAGTACTCGGTCTGTTTTGTCTTTCAAGTTGACTTTGCATCTGAAGCCATGTGACTGTATCTCCTGCCTTCAGTTTGGTCCCACAGGACAGAAAAATGCTTGGTCACAATGGTATTCGTTATAACGCAAAGGAGAGTTGAAGTGCTGAATCTCTAGCCCGTGGGAACATTATAAGCACACCACATAACCTTGATTACTGTACATCTCAACTATTATTGATTGTAGGGTCTACTAGTCTCATATCAGTGGCAGAGCACAATTTGTCTCTTTCTGCTTGTCAACTCTGCAAAGTTTGCAGAACCCTCTTCCTTGATACTACTGTTTTGAGCTAGATATGGACAAACCTTGAAGAATGAACTGTCCTTGTTCATTTATTTATTTTTCAAATGTGCATCTATTAAGACAAAATGTTGACTGTTTGTGAACTCACCATGTAGACAGTCGTTCCCTCCTGCGAGGCTCTGCGGCTGAGCCACCTCCAAACCAATGAGCGATGGGGAAGAAGAGGACGAAGGTGATGAAGATGTGGAGCAAGGTGGGGATGAGGGCGGTAGGCACTGGGAGCTCTGGTTGGGCACGGCTGACTGGGAGCTCTGTGAGGGGATCTGGGCTGAACTGGAGCTGTTGTTGTTATGCATGCTGCCCATTCCATTTTCGGTCAGAAACTCCTCCAAGTCCATGTACTGAAGTTGGAAGAGGCCCCCATCTGCAGGCAGGGTGCGATCCCACAAGAGAGGCCCCAAGAACTGATTGAAGGGTCCTCCTCCATTTCCATTGCCATTTCCACCACCTCCTCCTCCACAGCCATTACTACTAGTACTGTTGGCTATCCCACTGCCATTCCTCATGGGGCACACTCCCAAAGAGTCCTCATCAAGGTCCAGTCTCTCTTTGTCTGCCAGAAATAGAAGAATCATTATTAGTACAGAATGAAGATGATGAATAACTTTGACGTGGCTTTCACAGACAGAAGTTCTATCGCCAAACGGTTTTGTGGCAAATGGATGCTTACATCCACTCTCCATATCTGTGCAGAATTAAATGGGGTAGCAGGTGTATCTGTAAGATGCACATGTGCAAAACCTCTATGTCTATAGTCTACGTCACATACACACACAAAAAGACACTCACAGATGGACCAGATGGCAACTGAATTGCAGCATTAACTAAGAGCCGAAAACCAATTTGTTGCCATAACATATACATAAGCTGCTAAACAAATCTCACAATAGCTGGTACGCTTTGGCACAGCAAGCAACCAGAACACATGCCTGCACAGCATTACAGCTAAACCAAAACATGTCACCACTCATTGTAATCTGGATCCTAATTTGAAGTCGCAGCAAGGATTATAACCCAGGTGAATACGCATCAGGGTCACTGAGGAGGAATCCTGTGTGTGTGTGTGTGATGGTGCTGGTCAAGACTTTTGTGTGAAATTCTGGTGCCGTAAATCATGTCTTTAATGTCATAGTATTATCATCAAATGGGATTTTCTCACCTTTTGCATCACATGGGCTTTTTAAACGTTGGTCTCCCTTCATGGGGTGCTGCAGGAGGGATTTAAGACCTGTCATAGAGTTGAGATGCCCCCCTGTGAGGGAGCCTGCAGGCTGAGTACAACTTCCAAACTGCGGGCTTGCGCCAGCTGGGAGGTCGGGGGTCGGAAGCTGGGAGAGCTGCCTGGACATCCTGAACCAGCCGGGATCGCAAAAAGACACCTAGGGCACTTGAATGGGCGTGGCGAACTGACCGAAGTACCTACCAATAGGACGTTGTATGACTGTGCGTGAGTGTGCAGGAGGGGTGGGGGTGGAGGGTGGAGAGAGAGATATAGTTTTGAGAAGTGCATATGCAGAATAAATCAAAAACTGTAATGTTATTGCAAGTACGGACATTGTATTAATGACGCAGTTTAATTATACTTAGAAAACTTAAGTAAAAAACAAATGCAACTTTTACCTTTCACTTGTAGTACTGTAGAGTTCCTTATTTCCTTGCAAAAATATTTTCATCGAAATATTCCATTGCAGTTGGATGTTGTTGAAATTGTTGTTCAGTAGATCAAGCTGTTATTCTCAGAGGACCCGTGTGGGAGGGACACTCAGAATATCTGAGTAGGAATACTGTCCGTAATTAAAAAAACGCAAATGCGAGAAAATGACTATAAAACCTCCGCACACAGCACGGACAGGAAAATGTCACAATTAAAACTTGCAGAGTATTATCCCGACTTAATCGTCCTGCGATCAACAAGACCCGAAAATAGTTGCAAAGCAGACCTCTGTCAAAACAAAACAAGCGAAGGAAAACCGTGTGTACAGAAAAAAACACAGCGACGAGGGTAGTGGCTGTATTGGTCAGATGACAAGTTGAATTGGTGTTTCGCTCCTCTGCTGTCGCGCTCTGCTGTCCGTCGTGTGGGGAGGAGGGGGTCGTTTCCTCTTTCTCCGTCTGTACTTTTTTTTGCATCCGGTGGATCCAGTCACGGGCGCACGGGCTTCGGTGTGTGTTTGGGCCGTGCTAGGTTCACGTCCCACCGTCCTCTCTCTCTCTCGCTCTCAGCTGGAACGGACACGGGTAGTTCACGTGACGTCACACCTCGCGAAACAAGCGAGAGAGGCGCGAGGGGGCGGGGCATGGGTTTAACAGACCTCTCAATTCGCACTTATTATTTATGAGACACACCTACCCTCGTGCAACACTTGAGGAGAACAGTTTGTTTTGTCTGACAGGTATACACACTGTCTGTGACTTTTCCTAGTGCGTTTATACTGCATATATAAAGATGTACATATAAGATTTGGTGTGATGTAAAATAATCTTTACACCAGTAAACCATCACAAATCACTAATTTAATTTTGCTAAGAAAACACTGGCTCCTAATTTTGCCTCTCTCTGTTAGAGCTGAGTTTTGGCTTTGTGTAATAATCAGGTAGTGCAGCATGGCTTTTCCAGTTTCCTTGTAATCCACAGAAAACGTGAGTGTGCCGTTTTTTCAGGCTAGAGGAACGCTTCAGCACGTTGCCTCCCGGCGTACAATAGCTGTTCCAGCTCACGTGTATCAGGCACGCGGAGACACGGCCTGTCCGCTCGCGGCTCTGGCTGCGATTGGCTTTGGAAAATCGCCGCTCCGCCCACGACGAGCGCTCATTGGGCAGAAATAGGTCGAATAAACCCGCCCGCTCGGATTCCCCCCGTGCATGCCACTGCCGCGTGAGACCAGTTCGAAAGACAAAAAGCGCGAGGGCTGTCTAGTCTACTGTATATGAGTTGCCGAGCACATGCAAAACACAGCGCGCCGCAGGAATTCACCTTTGTTTTTTTTCCAGAGTTGGACATGTAAGAGCTTACAAGTAAATAGCTGACAGACATAAGGCATCATTCAGCTCACCGCTTTAGTGAATGATAAAGAGCACTATGAATATTATGCAGCAAGCGTGAATAATATTGAATCTAACAGCAGTAAGAAAGAATATCTGGGCCCCTTCAGTTCACACACTGCTAAGAATCCCTGTTTTTCTTTTTTTTTTTAAAGCTACTTGAGACAAATTGTTATTTGTGATATTGGGCTATATAAATAAAACTGACTTTTAAATAAAACCATCCAACTGGAAGTTTTGTCCACCAGCGGGCCCCTAACATTGTAACCTCCTGTCACCCCACCTAAAACAGCAATGGGTATGAATCATCATATTTCACATCGCAAGCAAGGCAGATTTTTATCATCAATCTGAGTGGACACACACTTGTGCCACTAAAATCACTTTAACGTGTACACTATACCAACTGCATCACTTGCAGGATGTGTTTGTTGTCTTGAGAAAGTATCAAAGACTTTGCTGTAATTGCTTCTATTATAAAATCACTGATGTGGAATAACAGAAAAGGTTACAATAAGAAATCATTCAATTTTCTATTGCAAAAATGACATTCTGTTAATTTCTCTTTTAAACCACATTCATTTCTAAATATTCAGTGAGATTACTGGGTGATGTTAAAGCATGGTGTTTACTTAGTGGCAATAATCTTGTAGTAAACAGCAGACAGGGACATAATTCAGTCACACAGTGCTCAGCCTCTCCAGTCCACCCCCTATCAGTGCAAAATACATGTGACTGCCACACTCATCCACACCAGGCCAAGAGTACACTATAAACGAGTTGCTTACTGCCATCTTGTGGAGCTATGAGTGAAAAATTTAACACAGTTATTTATTTTGAGTATGGTGATAATATACTGTAAGTTTTAATTATTGGAAACAAGTCATTACCCTAGCATAATCTGGCCAATAACATTGGTAAGCCTAAACACTTTGATTAAATGTATTGGTATATTAACTAGGCTACATCGTGAAATCCATTTTATCCACAGAGTGATATGAGATTCACATAGGACATCAAGCTTAATATAATTGTAAAACATCAATACTGACTTTGGGTACAGAACAACTTACTCAATGACTATCAGTTTGTACCATCTTCTTGATATTGCAGTAGGGAACTTAAGAAATGAAAGGAAAACAAATTATTACACTTAAGGTTTATTCATTGCTGAAATATAATCAACTACTTACTTCTCAGTAAATAATGTGATAGAAATCTACTAAAACTATCATTTTTCTTTAGAAGAAAAAAAACAAGGCTTGACAGGGGTATGACAGTTTCATAAGTGAATAAAGTGACAAGATGTACTTAAAACCTTTAGAAGAAGAAAACAAGGCTTGACACTAAGAATATGATTGCAACTCAGCAAAAAGTAAAAAGGTTGAAGGGGTTAAGTATAAGATTGGCATGAAGACTGATTGGGTTACACACATAAATACATGGAATATTACATTTGCTTCTATTATGATAGGTCCATGACTTTAACACACCGTGAAGTACTGTAGAAATAATCACTGCTAAAAAGAGCATACAAATAACATGAGATAAACATGTGTTACAGTCCACTTGTTTAACCTGTTCTCAATCTCTTGGTATAAAAGCTAGGAATATTTCAAATAAATGAAATAAACTGAACATACTAAGCAAGGCTTTTTGTAAGTTTCTTCATTTTGGCAGAAGAGGGATCCTTATAATGCTAATACCAGCAACTTTGACATTTTATCTATACGTGATTAAATCACTAGGGAATATAGAGTAACTTTCAAATCATGTTCAACACTACAAACTTCTGGGGATATACTGAATAAACCATCACATACTGTAGGAGTGATTTCACAACCTCAGCAAAAAACTTGACCAGAGAACAAACATGCATTGACAAACTATCAACAAAGATCTTTGTCCCCATGTCCCTACTCCTAATAAATGCACTTTACATTTTTAAAAAATCCTCAGAGCCTCTGAATGAACAACAACAAGACAAAGTACACAGCAGAGACGTTTATCATACAGCAAGAGGTGTAGCAGGGATTCTAGTTATGGGGAAGAGAGATACATTAGCAGGTCATTTCACCTAAACTTGTCTAGTAACTGCACAGTGTCAGCCAAGCATAGTGTCAATGCACTTAAGGGGTTAATGAACCTATGGAAACAGTCACATCTTTGAAAACACCTTCCAATATAATCTGGAAGAATTTCTGGTGATAGAATGATTTTATAGGATGCTCTACAGTAGTTGTTAACAGAGACACGAGGCAAATTCTCCTCAAGGCAGCATGTGCCTTTTCAAGTCCCTTTTTTCTCACCTTCCCAATTAGAACTGAAATATCTCCTATATGCCACTCTTTTCAGATACCAGGATGCTCAGTATCTATATGGTCCCTGTAGGAATGGCATCTCCTCCTGACCATCTTGGGTTTGTCTCTCTCCTGGTGTCTTTGAAAGCTTCAGCCTCTTAGCATCTCCTCGCTGCAGTCCTTTAGCCCTGCGGCGGCATGACACCTTGTGCCTGTGAAGCAGCGTAGCATTCCAGAAGCGAATGGAGCAGCGGCGGCAGGAGAAAGTCCCCCTGGCACGATGGGAGGCCCGATGGATGAAGGCTGCCAAAGGCCTGTGAGACTGCTTCCCGCACACACTGCACCTTAGTCGCTCCTGAGTGGTTGAGGCTTTTTTGGGGTGTTTAACTGCCATGTGGACTAGCAGTCCGGCTTTACGAGAAAACACAGAATTGGGGCATATAGGACAGCCGAAACGTTTCACAGGGACTTTGAGAGACGACAGGATCTGCACCTTCATTCCCCCAGTGTTGACAAGCTTATACCCACCACCACCTGATCCTCCTCGTCTAATTGTCAAACGAAGAGAGCCTTGTTTTTTATTCAACTGCCCTCTTATTGTACAACTTATCTTTCTCTTCCTTTTGCTTCCATCAAATCTGACTAAATCTTGGGATTCCCATTTATTTTCCCTCCAATCTCTGCTGTTGGACTTTTTTTTTTTCTTCTTGTGTCGTCTCATTTCATCGTGTGATAACTGGATGCTGCAGTCAAGGTGTTGGTGGGACTGGGCACCTGACTGAAGATGAGGATGATGGTGGGAGTGATGATGATGATGATGCAGATGATGATGTTCAGTGGAGGGCAGTTCCGTGAGGGGCTGGAACGGGGCTGTGGTGTGAAGCGTACGGCTACGGGATCCAGCTGGATATATGTGCTCTCCTTTCACCCCGGCTGGGGAATGAGGGTGCTGGGGGGGCATGATTGTAGAATTTGGAGGCAGAGGCTGTGAGTAAGATGGAGCATTAGAGGCTGAAGAATGGGCAGCATCATAGAAGAGAGGAGAGTAACCAGCTGGTGGTTGCGGGGGTGCCTGTTGGTGGCTATGAGTGACGACACTTAGACTCTGCCCTCCATGGCCTTCTGTGGAAGGAGCCATCTGTAGCAGGGCATTGGTGGCAGCCTCACTCTCGGATGCTGACTGATTAACATCACTCCCACTTCTGTTGTCTCCAGACCCACTGCTGCCTTCTTGCGGGTTAGGCGGTTCAGTGCGGGTCATCCCATGCTGTGACTGCCTATGTCGAGTGAGGCTATTGGAGTAAGCAAATGCTTTCCCACATACCTCACAGCAGAAGAGCTTTTCACCTCCCCCTTCATGAACCGTCTGGTGATGGGCAGTCAGATGGAAGTGATGGCGGAATGACTTCCAACATATAGCACAGGTATAGAGTCGAGGCGGAGGTGGGGGCTGTGGTAGGGGTGGGGGTGGAGGTTGTGGCGGGGGGTTGGTGTCTTGAGGCTTGACGTCTTGAGAGTAGGAGTAATAGGAGGAGGTGCTTGGTGCTTGGTTCTGGCTCCTGTCTTGGGCCACGCTACATTGAGGGTTTGGGTTAAAGCTGTTAAGGTTCTCCGGAGCTGGTGTTGTGGGCACCTCTTCCAGCTCCCCTTTCTGGTGGAGTTTGCTATGCCTCCTGAGGCTCTGGGAGTAACCAAACTCTTTCCCACAGATGCTGCATTTGTAGTTCTTTGCCCCAGAATGGACTGTTTGATGCTTGCTGAGGTGAAAAGCCTCTCTAAAATACTTTCCACAAACAGTGCAGTGATGGGGCTTTTCTCCAGTATGGATGCGGTCATGTCTGCGTAGGGTCTCCCGACGTGCAAAACCCTTACCGCAGACACTGCAGAGGTGAGTGCGTGGGAGGCCACTGGGCCCCATTCTGGGGGTGTATTGCCTACGTTTGGGGGGCTGGCCACCAGGTACAGGATCTTTCTTAGCTCTTGGTTTGCGGGGACGTTTTGGTTTGGCAGTAGGATTCTGAGGGTTGCTGCTCATAGCCTCCTGGCTTCCAACACCTCTGAAATTCTTATCCATACCAGATGTTGATGAGGGTGAGCCCAGAGGACCTAAACCAAGACCACCTAGTAGACCTCCTATGATGTCTCCCCTATCATCCCCTCTATTTCCACTACTAGCTGCTGTTATAGCAGAGATTGCATTATTGACAGAGCTAGTGACATCATCCTCTGAGTCATCCAGTAGAGAAGAAAGGGGCAGGTGGGGCTGTTGCTGCGGATGATGGTGCTGGTTGTGGCTCTGTGAGTGTGGATGCAGTGTTGGGGCCAAGGGTGCCTTTCTCAGAGCTGGGCCCGCCATCCCACTTCCACAGGGGGAGGCACCAGAGTAGCATGGAGATGGATTACCTTGAGAACGGTGGTCATCATGGTAGCCTGTGTAACGATTCCGAGAGTAGTCAGTGGGGTATTTACCATCTGTTCTGTCCCTGTCATTTGAATTCCCTCCCCTTGCAGACTGAAACAGACCATCACATCCTAAACCTGATTTTGGTTCTCCTTCCCCCACAATGATTACACCATCTTCTTCCTCAGTTTTCCCATAAATAACCCCTCTATTGCTCTGATAAGTTCCCCCTCCTCCGTTACCTCCTCCACCCCCTTCCCCGACTCTGTCCTCACCATCAGTTCCTGTCTTGCTGCCCCTTTGTTTGGGTCCCCTACCTGGCTTGCCGCAGGTGCCTGAGGCAGCATGGTTGAGTAGAGAGGTGCTCTCACGGAAGGCACGACCACAGGCAGGACATCGGAATGGCTTTTCCTCATGTATCTTCTCATGGCGTGTCAGTGACTCTCTACGATTAAAAGCCCGAGAGCAGGTGGAGCAGCCATATGGGCGGGCTGAAGAGTGTATAACACCATGTTGCAGGAGGTGCCCTTTTTTCTTAAAGCCTTTGCCACAATCAGGGCAATTAAATATTTTGTCTGGGCTAGGACAAGAATTGGATGAGGGTTGGGGAGTTTCTTGGGTTGAATGGGGAAGGCTTGGGTCAGGCTGTGTTTTAATATGAACAGGGTTTGGGCCAGTAGTGCTACTATTGCTAGTACCTGCTGTAGTTGGCTCATGCATGCGCAAATGCCTGCGAAGGCTTGAAAGGTGCGGGAAACTTTTGCCACAATCTCCACAGCTATAAATTGGCTCTGTGTCAGACTCTGAGGGGTTGGGTTGCATTGAGCTCTGGTTATCAGATTTAGAAAGGTGAGAATCATTAGTAACCAGTACTGAGGCAGCAGTGGAAGAGGGAGCAGAAGAGGAGGAGGAAGAAACTACTGATGAGGATGAAGATGATGAGGCAAGAAGGGATGATGGGTCTCCACCCATATTTGACATACCAACCGCACTCCCAATTAAAGCTGGGGGCTGACCATGACTAAGCCCTCCACCATTACTACTGGTGCTGGGATTACCACTGTGGCTGCTGTGGCCATGGTTATTGCTGCTATTGCTAGCGTTATCAGATTTTCTCTGAGGCAAATAGCCAGCCATAGCTTTCTTCCTCCTACTGCTACTGCTCCCACTACTACTACTTCCACCTCCACTGCTTTCCCCTTTACCATCATCCTTAGATAAGGATAAATGAAGTGGTAAGGGGAGGGGCAAACCTGCTTCCTGCTGCATCAGAGACGCTATCTGATTTGATGACAGTACAGGGATGCCCTGAAAGTCAAAGCCACCCAGTGATGAGGGCTGGGAGCCTGGGTGCAGCGGGTGGTGAGGATGAGAATGAGAGTGAGGATGAGAAAGGGTATGAGGCGGAAGCTGTTGCTGCTGGGGACCCTGCTGGGGACCCTGCTGTGGCTGGGGAGTGGAGTGGCCATGTGAGTGAGAAGAATGCAAAGCAGGAGGCGGAGCAAGACTAGTACTAGGCTCCCCGCCTGTCTGACTTAAACCAAGCCCTAAGTGGTTATGGGTTCCCTGTTGAACAAGGAATTGCTCTAAACTAGCATTAGCAGGCACCCCAGAAAGGAAATACTGATTAGCAGCTAACATGCAACTAAATTGTTGGTGAAGACTCCGTGCATCAGACTGGGCCCCAACCAACTGGTGTCCCAATGAGCTGACTGCACTGCTGCTAGAAGGGTTATTAGAGGTGGCCACAGAGGTTGAAGGGGAAGGAGAGGAAGAGGAGGGACCAGATGACGCTTGGGGTACAGAAAGGCCGGGATGCAGAGGAGGAGGGGGTGGAGGTGCTGATGTTACTAATCCTCCTAATCCCCCAGCACTCCCACTACTGCTACTTCCCCCAGCAAAGTGCTCAAAGCGGCCTACACCTGGGTGTAACTGCTCCTGTGCTAGTGCTGCCTCAGACGGGTGGAAAGAGCGCAGGAACTGTGGGTAGCCTGAAGAATGGCTTGAGCTGCTGCTGCTCATCTTGCTTGACTTTGAACGAGAGCTCTGAGATGAGGAAGGCTGTTGTTGTAAAGGTGGGGGAGGAGGGGCACTCATCTTGGCAAAAATGGAGGCAGAATCAGAAAAGGCGTTACCTCTAGACCCCTGCAGGGGGCCCAAGCCAAGTCCAGACAGAAGAGCTCCAGAAGACTCAGCCTGCTGCTGCTGCTGCTGCTGGAGTTGATGCTGGTGAAGTTGCACTTGCTGTTGATGCTGTAGTTGTCGATCTAAACCAAGGCCTTTGAACTGGTGGGCCTGGTGCCCACTTAACATCTCTATAATGTCCAGATTGTATTTTCCAAATTGGAACATTTCCCACTCACTGGCACATGGGGGTGCAGGGGCCAAACCTCCAGAGCTAGGAGCGGCAACAATAATCCCACCACTGACTGGTGAAAGACAAACTTTACCCTAAGGGTGAGGTTATGATACAATTTTTTCCAGAACTACTTGAATGTCTTAAATATAAAGTTCGTCTCTCCAGATTGTTTTACTTCTGGTGCTGCTATTCCCTGTTGATCCACTGCCCACACTCTACTTCCAAAATGAGTGGGGTAGCCAGGAAGATGAGTTTATGATCAAAGGGTAAAGGTGTTTTTTTGACAGGTAGTTGAGTTCCACCTAATTTCAAAATTGCTTAGAATAGTTTTTATTGAGAAGTAGTTCAAATGACTTCTTCTGGTTTCCTTTGAGTTATTGCGTTGACATTTTCCGTCATCTAAGTAAGATTCCTCATCCGTGTTCAGCCAAGAAGTTCCTATAGCTGAAAAAAAAAACAAAATTCAAAAAGGCATGAAAGTCTTAGAGGGGAACAGGACTGTGACTTTGAATAAAATTTCACTTACTATCCCTTGATATTAGGACTTTTACACATAACAATGCATCCCATCCATATAGACAGAAGTCTAAGTCTATTCTGTAACATCATAAAACATAGAGATTTGTCTCCATGGCCCACATTAGGTGAAATGCTAATTTAAATCCATTCAGTATCATTGCAAGTGGAGGGAGTATGATGCAAGTGATTAGAGACGTTAAGCTTTAGCACAGTACTTTGACACTAGATTAAGTTCCTGAGTAACATTTCCTATTCAAATATAGTTACTCTGGAAAAACATTTCCTGTTTATGTAAGGTGCCAAATATAATCTCAACAATTCAAGGTATCTCTTTCCAGATGATTCTATTGTTACAGATCTCTTCAACAGGTTCATAAGAATATTCAATTGTTTAAATTTTGTAATAACTTACCATAATGTGGTTCTGCTGGATTTCAGCACAACCAGAATTGCTGCATGAATGCCAATTATTTTAATCATTAGGTTCACATTTACTATGGAGGCAAAAGTTATTTTCAACATTCTTACTGTCTGCACATGTAGCTGTTCATGAAAGGCCTCTGTCATAATGGTAAGTTAGCAATTAAAAGAGGCTTGCTTATTAAATAAAGTTACTTTGAAGATTGTGACCCAATTTACTACAATATTATACCCATTTAGCCCTTACATGTGCAGTAGTTCTGGTATGTACAGCATCTGTCACTGTCTCCTCAGGTGAGACAGTATATGTGGCTCTCTCTACAAGCACCAAATTTTTATTGAGGAAGAGGTACAGATGGAATACACAGAGGTGTGGTGGTGTTCTATGAAAAACCACATTACACAGCAGATGCCTCACTTTTGGTTGCCATGCAGGTGCATATGTAACTGATCATTTGGATTTTACTCACAATACTTACACCGGTGGTATCTCTACATTTTACAACATGTGCTGTCACAATTATGTAGTTATTACCACATGTAAGTTTTCCTAGTCTACATTTTGTGTTAACAGAAAGTCCAAAATCACATAGGGAAAAATTAAACAATGCATTTGTAAACTTACACAGTCATTAAAGTAACAGCTCTCTGTTTCAAGTAGTGCTACATCAAAAAATTGTATGAAGACAGGTTGTACTGGTGAGGGTTTTATTCTGTTTTCATGGCTTTTAGGGTTTTACTGGAAAGTGTTTGCTCTCAAGGTGTGTACTAAAGAGCAGTTTAGTTTGCAGGTATTATCCAGTTCTCCAAAAGCAGTTTAGTTCTTCAATGATTCAATCTTGAATGCATTCAAACATCATAACAGAAACTTAAAAACACCTGGATTGATGTTTAACGTAGGCTTTATCAAATATCAGATAATGTCCATTCAGTTTAAAACATGATTCAGTTTTAAGAGCCCTTTTTAGTCATATTTCTTCAAACCTTAAAATGGTGGAAACCATCGGGCCACTGACCCTCATCCAGGTTTACCTTTTCAAAATGAAACTATTCATTAGTCTTTAGTGTGTAACAGCAGCCAGAGTGCATCAGTAAATGTTTTCAAAGGCAGATCAATCTCTTCTGCAAAAAAATGTAAATTATTTTCATTCAATCCTTGTTTGGAATTTAGTGAGAGCAAATTTTCTAGCTCCAAAGTTCACCATATTTACACCATTGACTTTTTTCATTTCTGTTTTAGTTTGTTTATTACCAGATAGTCACAAAGGCATTCAAGTATTTAGAACATTAAGCAATTGTCAGTTTTATTCTTAGCCTAAAGTCAGTCAGTGTAAAGTAAAAATACTATATGAGATTGTCTTTTGTTTCATAAATGTTTTCTGAAAGGATTATTAGTAGTTTGCAGTGACCTGAGTAGGAATAATGGACATTATAATAACACAGTCTCAGGTGCTGTGTAGTACCTTAAGATAGGCCAAGTGGAGTACTGAACTGTTAAAATCTCCATTCATGCTGCACATACTCCATTTTGGTATTATACTTCCCATAAATTGAATCACAAATTCATTTTGAGTGCGTGTGTATATTTGTACTACCTGGTCAGATGCTAAACGGATTTTGTTGTAGTTTAACTCACCAAGTGCAATGGCAATAAATTTGAATTATATTTAATCTAACCCCAACTACCAACAACAATAGGGTAAATCTCACATGTCAATAGTATATACTCTCATGTCCAAAAAAAGGGAGAATGGAAAATTGAACTGTTGCGTTATGCATAACGTTAATCATTTAACTGCATGAAGGTAAGTTGTTGTTTTACATTAAAATGTCTCATTAATTTACTTCTGAAAAGGGTGAAACTAGTATACGGTAGAAACACTCACTTTGAATTTCATTTTGCTCACCTCTTAAAATCTTACCGTTTCCTCTAATCGATGGGATGAACCTAGAAGGGAATGAGCTCCCCTGGTAGACGAGGGAGATAATCTATAGCATATATGACTGCCTCTCATTTTAATGTAAATCAGCAATCCTGTGAGGAAGATCAGAAATGCTCAAATTAACATCAGTCGCACACTCGCTGCACAATGTAAACATGAGCAGTACTTTACAGACGCAAGTAATAACGGATGCACTTGTGGTAGCATCCTGTAATAGTATTGGCTAACATTTTTTTAAACAGGAAAACATTGGATGCGATTGCATGATAAACTTCACGGTTCTCCGTAGCATCATATTTTACACTGGCTCGGCGTGTTTAGCTATTTGGTGCCACACGCAATCTAGAAAACCACCATAACCGCTATTGCTAACGTTAGCCTTATTTCCAAACCACAATATTACAAGCACGGCGACTACCGTTATGTTGCTAGCGTTAGCATATATATCTGCGTAACCTATAATCGGCAAATGTTTACCTACGCATCCAGTTGCAGAGCACAGTTGCAGATGGATGAGGCCTGTCACGCCTTCTTCTAACTGCCTAGCTAGCTATCGTCCGCTTCCATTTCTGCGTGCCGTTTTCCAGTCGTTAGCCAGAGCCATTTTCACTGATGCTGAGCTGGGTGAAAGCTTACACCGTCTCCCCCAGAAATCAACGCCGATGGAGACCGCAGCCGCCTCCTTGTAGTTTCAGTGCGACAGTTTGCGCTGACTGGGAGCTTTTGCTCAAGATTTCGACGGCCGTGAAGAATTTGGGTGGTCGGTGATAATATTTTTGGGTAAAAGTGAGTGACGTGTGCTCTCTTAACATTGGTCCTTTCCGGCCCTTGTAATATTTCCGGGTAGCACTAGCGGGGCTCACGGGCGGCTGAATAGGGCTCACAACGGAGTCACTATTTGGTTGAAGGGTCATCCGCTTCCACAAACGTTGCATAGTCAGATATTTAGTGCCCAATCCACTTACACAACCCCTATGTCCGATTATATTAAAAGTAAAACCAGTCTCAGTAGGAGGTTGGGGACTTTTCCCTAGGCTCCATAATGGCTAATGCCTTATAGGCCTATTATACACTACGAATATTATATTTTCAGGCTATAATATTTCCTGAAAATACACAGCATTAAGTGAAAAACTTTACTATTATTTACTATTTACTATTATGTTACTATCATTCTTTTCTTTTTGTTTTGAAGCAAAATGCCTACTAGTTATGATATCTTATTAAATAGTAAAGCTCAGTCCCTGCAACTAATACAGGTGGGAACCGGATTTCCCCAGTATATCAAAGATGAGCTGACTAAAGTGAGTAAATCAGTGAATAGATGAATAGGTGACTAAATAAATGAATAAAGCAAACAACACCAGACTACAACATATGGGAGTAGAAAAATGAGAGTAGACAACAGCGGTCAGAATGTCACTACTTTAATTTATGCCATAAATACACATTTAATGGATCATTCATATAATAATCTTTACGTGAGCTGTGTTTAATTTCTATTATTCATGTTTAAATATAATGAGGGTTATAAAACAGGTACCCAAGTGTATGGTGTTGTAATGTTTTTACAGGCAGTCAGAATGAAATGTTTCACAGATATATGTATAAAAATATAGGTGTATGAATGAATAATAGGATATTTTTATATCACATAACAGAAGATTTTCTTGGACAATACACACTGTTCTGTTTACTTTCAATTATCTGTTCTCACATTACTTTGTCAAGTTTGTCTGGATATTTGATAAATTTTAGTGTATAATGTATAGGCTATAGCCTGATATTCACAAGAAGTGATTCATGACACTAAAAGCTTGTCATTTCATTTACCACCGACCTCACATCCATAGCTGTTGTAACAAATGTGACTGGTGGATGAAATGAATTTATGAACACAAGTCACATACATCTCTTGAAGCAAACATGTCCTTTCCTCTATCCCAACAACATATTTACACAATTGAGCAGTTTAAAAGTGATCAAACCAATCAACAAATTCCATTACCAGATCAATATGGTGAATTATTACTATAGATATGAGATATGGCTTGTGTTCTTCCAAAGCTGTAAGAAAAGCTGTAGGGAACTCAGGAGCTTAACCTCAGGCTAAATCAATTCATCACCACATACATCTTGGATTTGATTCAATCATTTCAACCACAAGGATGTGAATAATTTCAGCTCTTTGCCTCTGATTGTAAAGGACGGTAATCATGCCAAGGGTCCCGAAAACCTCAACTCACACATGTACATTTTCAAAAATGGGTTGTCACTTATTATTTAATGCATTTATGAATGGTAGCAGGCATGAGACAGTGTCTTTCTCATCCATCCAAGATACTATCTGAGAATACTCACACATTATTGATTATTTGATTTGTTCTGTTTATTGCTCTGTTTTCTTTATAGTGCACGTAAATTAACAGCGTGAAGGCTTCATGCAGGTTTTGTCTCATGGCTGAGAAGCTGTGAACCTCCTGGTGGTGAAATGTGCACATTACAATGATTGTATCAGTGGCAGCCCAGTGCCTAAACCAAACATAATATTTTTTGTGCCCCGTTGTGTACTACCTGCAAAAAATATTTCTGCATCAGTACAACGTCTACTCTTTCATTTAAGCCTTCACACATCTCAGTGCAATAAATGTATTCACAAGTGGTTTAGTTATGTGGTTTAAATATGAGCTCCATAGTCCTTACCTCACTCCTAAGGATCCAGCAGGTACAGCATGATATAACTCTGCACTCAGATGATTTAGAGATGTGAATTATATGAAGACAATTTCACCTTTCATTTCATTTAAAAGCACAGTTGTCCACTCCCACTGGCACCGTATAGTCTTACTGTGGCTTATACAATATCTGAGATCCTGGTGATGTGGGATTTTATCATAGACCCACTCTGTGTGCTCACTAACCTACTGAAGACTAAAAGGCTTTTTGTTAATATAGAGCTGTTGTTTCTGGGTTGACCCCTTATAAAACAGACATTTGTCTCATGATTATTCTTAGAACATTAATTTCATAACATATTGCCTCTGACCAAGCTGCTGTTCTCAAAACTGTGACTCGTTGCACAAACATATGTTTATACGGTCTGTCATATGTTAAATCCGTCTAGGTCTGAGTCGTGGCCTAGTCACCCTACCTCAAGTTATGTGTGTGCATAGAGATTTTTTTTTTCTGTACTAACAATCAGTAACAAGTGGTGAAAATGTTGTGGAGCGAGCAATGAGAGGGGAAGGATATGAAATTTGTTTCACTTAAATTTTCTGGTAAAATGTTTGTGTCACAAGTGGTGTAATGAAACAAAGTAAATGAAGTACTTAAGTACAGTTTTGAGGTACCTGTATTTTACTTATGTTTCCATTTCATGCTACTTTATACTTCTACCCCACTACAATTCAGAGGGAAGTTTTGTACTTCTTACTCCACCAGAATTATTTAATAATTATTACTGATGTAGTTAAATTGCTACTTATGCATGAATGTATCCGTAATAATAACTCGAATATAAAGTGTATAAAATGAGTGATACTCATAGAGCTCATTTTCTGCTTTATGAGAACTTTTACTTGTGATAATTAAAGTAAAGTTTGGTAATAATACTTTTCACTTAGGTGACATTTTCACTGCAGGATTTTTACTCTTGAACAAGTAGCAGTGTTGCTACTTGTACTAAAGTATAGGATCTGAATACTTCCTCCACTATTGAATATTTCAGCTCAATTCTTACCAGAATTCTTACTTTCTGTTGACGTGGAGAAGTAGTTCTCTGGCTTGCCATGTGTTTTAGTTCAAAAAGCATGTAGATAGATTTGAGCAGCCACCTCAGAGGGTTTGCAGGTATTATCCAGTTCTCCAAAATGCAGAAGGACAACTCATCCCACAGAAATTAATTAATTAAGTATAATTTCAAACGTAATTGTAAGGTATGTAACTCAATTTACATAATATTAATATTGTTGCAAAATGAGATGCATGGTTCTTTGCACTACCTTTGTGCTTGCAACATTTACTGTCTGAAAGCCCTAAGGTTGAAGAAAATCTTCACAATGTTCCATACTAAAATAAGAACATATACCAATATTACTAAATGACAAAAAACAATGTCTTGATTTGGTAATATTTATGTGACAGAGACGTAGACATAATTACAGAGGTTTTAGGTGACCCAACCGTTCATATGTCTCAGGTAGAAAAATTAGAATAAGATTACAGATAGATTTCCACTAAGGTAAAAAAAAATCAAGAACATTAATGCAAGAAACCTCACGCTCTATAATGAACGACAACATTTTTTTTCTCCACCAACTTTATTATACAAATTCTTCGTAAGTCACTGTCGTATCCAAGGGGATCAATGCATTGAACAATAACAAAAGGGTTGATTTGAAATTTATAGGCATGAAAATAAATCCATGAATTTAATTACTGGACACTGTCCCTGTCCGTACAAATTACCGTTAGAAATGCTTTACATTTCAGGTGGCCGTTAACCATCGTCTCTCTAAATGAATTCATAATGGTAAAAACAAACACCATATTCATTCATTTCTTTCTGATAACTAGCTTTTTTTAGCTCACTTGCCTGTGTATTACTCAGCTGTGAAAGGAAATAGCCCCTGTAGTCTTGTAGGAGGCTATATGACGATAGAAAGACAACAAAATGTTATGAGTTTGGCACTGTACAATTCATTAAATACTAACACATAATTTGTTGAATCCTCAAATTAATGTCGAAGAGATCACTCAAAATATTCTGATTGTACTAGCTATACAAAATACAATACTTGCACAAATTAGATTAACCATTTATAAAATTGTGATAATGAGTTTTGATGGATATGGCTTGTGAGATATTACAGACTTTGCTACAGACCTTTTGTGGCTCTATTAAAAAAATCTAATACTACTGTATGTCACCTGTCCTATTTCCCTGAAAAAGACACTGCACTCAAAGCATTCAGGTTTCCATTAGACCAACCTCCATTTCCCTCCAACCTGTGTAATAAACATTCATCTGAACACACATACATTATGGCATCATGGGTTTCGTGTGTACAACCCAGAATGAGTTATTGGGTCAGGCTGCTGCACCAGAGACAAGAGACTGTCTCCAGTCTGGTGATGTTAATAACTTCTGGCACGTTCTGAAAATCTATCCCTCACTGGCTGTTAAAACACCGTCATCTACATGTACCTTTTGAAGGCTGCAGATTTTTTCAGTAGACATTTTTTGTTGTTGTTAAGTGGAAACCTAAGTAATCACTTGAGATCAAGAAGTCATAAGGCCGATGTCTAGGAACAGTACATACAGCTGGAAAACTGGCCATACAAGCATTGATGGCCTTAAAATCCAGGCAAATTGTAAATGCCTCTCAATGAAATGGAGCTTGCATGCATCAAGATTTGGAATGCTTTTAAAAACTTGAATTTATGACCAAATGTATGAAAAACCAACTAGTCATGAGAATGCTAGTTATCTAAAAACAATAAACACTTAAATCCCACCAAGTAAAAGAACATCACATCATAAGATAATTGTTAATAATAACCATAACAGTTATACTAATTATTAATAATAACACTCCATCATATTCATAACAACTACATTTAGCACTGTGTATAGGAAGATTGTCCAAATGAAATATGTGTTTCTGTTTATCAGTATTTCATCTATGTATCCTTTCACATGACTGAACTAAAACCAAGCGGTAACAAGTTCCTTCTTTGATCTGTGTAATAACCTCTGATTTCTGGTGATTAAAAAAAATCCTCTCTCTAGCTACAATAGCTCTCATTGATCAGTCACACAGCCGTGCTTGTACAGAATGTAAACCTTGAGGACACGACACAAAGTAAGTTTGTATCTGGTGCAAATATCAGGGGATAAGATTTGTGCAAAGTTTTGTCTCTGTTTCTCTTTGAACTGTGCTTAAATTGCTCTTGTTTTTTGTACACATTAATATTTAATACATCATGACAATATCAACACAAAATCAAGAGAAAGAGTTAGCATTTTATATGGACCACAGATATCACATACAGTAAATAGGATAGGATAGCCCTTAGTATTGATAAGCGTTGTTATTGATGAAGATTTTTTTTTTCTCTTTTCCGTTTTTTTTGTGTTCATTTTACTCATACTGGCTGAAGTGCGTTATGATACAGCAAGGTCTTCGTCTGGAGGATGAGAAGGGCTTTCTAACCATCCGAGTCTCTTACGGCATATGGAGCCACGCAGGAGAAGGCCTCAGGTTGCCCTCTCTCCTGACTCAGAGGTTTTTGGCTCGTTCTGAAGCCAATCCTTTGACTGTACAAAATATCACTGACTTGTATAATTTGTCACCTGGTGAGAATAATAAAATGGTGATTGTCAGACCAGCTTCCTCTGTGGTATTTTCTTTGTATCTCCTTAAATGGCTTTGAAGGACAGTTGTGTAAGTGCAACCTCTGCGTCATGGTCTATTCATTTGTGCTCTGTAGAAAAACCTTTGCTCTTCGTACACACCCTATATTAAAGCAAGTTGCCTTATTATTGGTGAACTGAACAAATACGTCTGATTCTGTTATCTCCTGACTCATCTATGTTTATGTCAAGACTTTGTAATAACGTGACAGATGGCTCTATATTATTTGGTAGCCTGTTGTTTTTACAGATAGGTCCCGATCTGTAGATAGGAACATTAGGGAACACTCAACCATAACGTAGTCTAACATCATCGTTCAGAGTTTGAGTTCCTCTGGGGATTTGATCTAAGGTCACATGGAAAACTAGGCAACCCAGGCATCAGATTGGTAACGTGGGTACGTCCGCAGTTTAAATCGAGCGCAGAGTCCTGCCAGTGGTGTCAGGCTGCTGTGTCCAAGTCAGTATGTATGCTCATATACATACAAGAAGCAACACACATCAGTTCTGTCTCCCTGTGTCAGGATAAGGTTGGTTTAGCAGACTATCAGATCTCCAAAAAATCCCCCACCAGGCACATGGTTCATTCAGACTCATCTGGTCCAATGGGCTTGTCACCCGTGAAATTCAGTTTAATAAATGACTGTTGTGAGGGCTGAGCAGGTTGACAGTCCGGCAGGTAGTTGGCTCAATTCTTAAGTTCTGTGATACAACACCTCCTCTTCATCAAACTCTTTATATATATATATATATATATATATATATATATATATATATATATATATATATATATATATATATATATATATATATATATATATATATATATATATATATATATATATATATATATATATATATATATATATATATATATATAATCCCATTCCCATTCCCATTCCCTATCAAATATGGCTCCTGAGTACTTTTTGAAAAACATATAAAAAAAAATTATGAACGACACTTCTGTTGGTTTTGTTTCACCCTTCCCGTCAGTCTTTTTACAAGTAATGGCACCGCTGTATATGGCAATATGGCAAATTTTGTTACAAAATATGGCTGATGTAGGCTATCACATAGTTGGAACAGATATTCCCCACTTAGATTTAATTAAGTTAGTAATCATATTTAAGCTATTTAATTACAAGATAACACTAATTTGAATAGCCTAAACACATTATACTGTTACTATACTTTATACTTCTAGTTTTATTTCTTGTAGTTGTATATCTAATAGTTAAATGCAGAAGGGTGATCTATTCCCATACCTTTGATGAGGGGTAAACTCTACATTAGGCACAAACCTTACACCGTCACCTCATTTTTACTCCCCGTTCTGATCCCCTGACTCCCTCCTCCACTTCCTCCACTTGACCCCCCACCGCCCCCTCCTGGTATGAAGTGTAGCTGCTCAATGGTGTTCTGCCTTTTCGCTGCAAAAGCCATCCTCCTGGCGCTGTGGCCCCCTAGTGTTCCCGTTCCCATGACTACCCCAGCCCCAGGCATCTCCCCCGCCCAGCCCATTCCCCCACTCATGTGCCCTGTCATGGCGGTGCTCCGCTCCTGCTCTCGCCCAGACGTTGGGTGAGAGTTCATCTTGATCATGTGGTGTCGGTCGAGGGAAGGCGTGGCGCAGACGTTCTGCTGGGACTGGGCCTTCTGCTGCCGAGGCAGCGTGGGGACAATCCCTCCTGTGTGAGCGTATGGATCTACAACCCCCATCCCGCTGACCCCCATCCTATCCTCCAAGTGGTCCGGGGACATAAGCAGCCGTTCCTGTCTCTCCTCTCTCCTGTCCTGGGTCTTCCTTGTGAGGGTCTGCGTGTTGGAGTTCTTATTCGAGGCAGCCATGGCTTTGTAGTACTGGTGTTGCTGGTTCTTGGACAGCCTGGACAGGGTCCCTGTGTTACCAGGGACGTCACCCATGTTAAGCAGCTGGTCAGAGGATTTCACTTTTCTAGGCTTGGAGAGAGTGTCGTAATTGGGGTTGTACTGTGGCTCCGGTGGGTCCAAAGGATAAGGATTAGGGGTGGGTGATGCAGGCATGCCAGAAGGCGGCGGCGGGATCCAAGGACGGGCTGCATGCCTGGGGAGCGTTCCTCTTCCACTGAGGGTGTAGTCTCCACCCCAGTGGAGGTGGTGCTGAGAGGACTGCAAGGCCGGCTGGGCTGTGTGAGGCCGACGCTTGGTGGTGCAGTAACCAGACGAGTACTCATCGAGACCTTTCTCTGGAAGCCAAACAAAATTTCTCTGAATTGTTTATTACAACAGTAAATAGCACTATGAGTGAGAGGAAGACCGACTGGTAAATTTGTCCTCATCTCTCAAAAATGATGGTACTTACCCAGGCGTTTGAGTGAGGAGTATCTGTTGAGCTCAGGCTTGGTGGCGCTCTCATAGGAGGGTGGCAGCTGAGCCAGGTTGTGCAGGGAGTGGTGGAAAGCAGGCTGGGATTTGGTGTTGTTGTGTTTACTGGAGAGCAGAGTGCCTCCAGCTGCCAGCTGAGCATTGTTCATTCGAGGGGTGCGCTCTACAGAGACCACAGTGAGAAAACGACTGTGTGTTAAATGAGATTTGCTCCTCTGGATATAGTACACTGCACGTCGCAGTGTGTGAATCTGCTAACATTCACTGGAACAGACAGGTTTTAAATTGCTTTCAACACTAACACAAGTAACCAAAGCTATGATAATCATTATTATTGTTAGTTTGAATGAGTCCACATTTAAGTTTTAAACATAACTGAACGAAGTAAATTAAGCATTGTGATGATTACATGTAATTTACATAGGAGCCTGGCTTTCACCAGCTGCCTTACCAATAGTTGCAGTGTGTTTGGGGCTGGAGCCTGATGAGTGGATGAAATTGTGTTGCAAATTGCCCACTGCAAGTCAAAAGAACATAAAGGTAATCAAATCAAAATTTTAGGATAAAAAAAACAAGGCAACTATAGACATTTATGTATATGCATCAATTCTTTATCATTGTCTCCAATGCACCGCTCATTATGTAAGGCATGCATATTTTAAAAGCACTAATCTCCAGATTCCTGTACATTTAACTACTTGAATCTTGAAGTGGACGCCTTATATTATCACACAAAGAAGTCAGAGGTATTTATCTAGAGATATTACTGATGCCAACATTTATTTGCTTACAATGATATCTTGGTGGTGGAACAGCAAAAACAGCATTCACATACAGTCGTGACAAACATGATGTGCCTCTGCACACAGAGGATTCAGTTACAAAAGCTCTGATTGTGCTATTCACTAATACTGTAAAAGCCCTGGACCCTCACATCTGTTGTCTTTGCTGGGCAGTCCTGGAGCGTAAAGATTTTTTGGAGCTCTCCCCAGTGTCCCCTGTCCATCCCCTACAGCCAGAGCCACGCTGTTGTTTCTCTCATCCTGCTGGACTGGGCTCGACTGGTGCCGCAACATGTCAACCAGAGCTCTAATGATGTAACACACACAAGCAAAAAGGAAACACAAGATAAAATTAACAAATTGTTGACTATCATATCATATGATTATCACTAGATAGATAGATAGATAGATAGATAGATAGATAGATAGATAGATAGATAGATAGATAGATAGATAGATAGATAGATAGATAGATAGATAGATAGATAGATAGATAGATAGATAGATAGATAGATAGATAGATAGATAGATAGATAGATAGATAGATAGATAGATTTATAAACCTGTTACTGTTCTTGAATAAGCAGAATTAAAAAATTTAAAAAACAATACGCAATGATTATTTGTAATTATTAAGGGATCAACCAGCACTTAATATCAGTCTACAAGCATCATCCTCCAGTACTCTAGCCCAATATAGAAAATGTAACCTGTACAAAAATTAAAATGCAAATCTCTTCATTGCCAAGATGACGGGCCATATAGATAAAGAGCCCAGAGGAATCAAAACAACCATGAATTCTGCAGCCGCCACTCGATGAAGATCAAATATGCTTCAGCTGATGACTAATAACATTATTCTGAGCCCAGAATGATGAATATGGGCCATTTGTGGAGTCCTGAAAACCTAATTTCACTACAGTATTCATACATTGAATGAAGTAACAAATCCGTGGTGAGAGTTGATAAAAAAATCTCACCTAGGCATATTCAGGTCCCTTTGGTTGGCTTCCTGTTGTACCTTGTTGAAGACCACCTTGATACCCACAGCAACAGCCACCATGAACACTATCACACCTCCGATGACAAAGCCTGTGTTGTGGCTCTGCTGCTTCAGTGGATCAAAGTCTGGGTCAGGACCTAATTCCTCTGATATAATCATGGAGTCTGTCTGTGGCTTGGCCCAGTCTGGAGAGTCATAGTTCTTGCAGATGTCCTGCTCCAGTTGCCGGCTGCGCTCTGGACAGCAGAAGCGGTAGTGGCAGGTTCCACAGCAAAAGACGAAGGTGTCCTTTGAGCAGTTGAAAGCGCTGTCAAAGTGTCCCATCACGTCATAGTAACCCCGGCATACATCCATCCATACATCCATCAGGCGTGGTCGAATAGGCGCTACCTGGGCTGCGCCTAAGGGAGGTGCAAGGGCCTCCGCTGAAGTCACATTCTTGGGAAACATGACCTGGGGAAGAGGTCTCGGAGGCGTCTCCAGAACTCCCTCTGAGGTTTCTGGAAGTTTCTCAGGGGTTTTGGTCCTGCCTTGGAGAGCAGCTGGTCTCATATTTGCCTGAATGGCAATGAGCAGGAGAGAGGGGCTGGGGCCAATCTTGGGCTGCTCGGTATACGGCCTCCCTGAGTGGTCTGTGTGCTGAGGAGGGGGGGATGGAGAAGTCTCCACGACAGTGGTAAGTGGGGCAGTAAGGAGGGAGAGCAGGGAGACAGCGAGAACTCTGAGATTGGTGGTGGGCGTCATTTTTACATGACTAAGAGATCTATTTTCTGTAGTTGAGTCAACGCAGTTACAAGACTGTATCCGCTTTTGCAGTTTAACCCACTAAAATGGCATGTGAAATATTCAAGTAGCACGTAGAACCTACTGGATATTGATGATGTATCAGATGTTTCATTCAGTAATGCTGAATGATGAAATTTGAAACCTGTGTATGTTGGGTCAGAAACTGAGTATTTATATGGTATAATAATAGAAAAGCCCAGGAACAAAAAATGTAAAAGACTAACACTATTTAAATCTGTTGTCAGGTTTCAATAATTGCTGATAATGCGTGTTAAAATGGTTTTAATTTACTGCTAGACACTAACTCTGAATGCATAATGACTTCATCTTTTGCCCTCCACAAACACCTCTCAAGTCTAGAACACTAAAATGGATGCATCTTTGTAAAAAGGACAAATTGAAAACAACAATCTTCATGCTTTTAGTCCTTAATGCCTTGTTCTACATGTCCCACTGAATAAAAAAACAAATATCTGACGTACTGCTGGATGGAATTATTTCTTGTAGCCACAAATGCCAGTTAAAATAAGGAGCAAGTATTTTCAATAAAATATGGCAGGCCTATACATTCTTGTGCTGTTCATGGCACTTGAACAATCATCTATGGCCTGTATTTTATCAAATGTAAACAGTTGTATCTGTTTTCTTCATTACTGGATGATGTATTTTAGTCTGGCACTACATACATTCAGTATTGGCACTTATTTAAACTGTAAGCAATACTTTTCTGGGAAAATGTATGAAATCTATAATTATTTCCATATGTTTGGAATTGTAAAATATTAAATGGAATTAACAGACTGTACCACTGATGAAAACTGTCTATTAACAATGCCTAGTTTCTCTGGAGCAGGGACTAATCTCCATGTTAACTTCTTCTAAGCACTCATCATGTCTATAGATATACCACGTACTTTATCTCAATCTTTTCTATGGTTGGATTATTGTACATCAGTACTCGCCTGGCACGGACTGTTACTGTGATTGGAACGGGGGTGATAATGAGTGAGGCTCCGCTTAAGTGCTAGAAGACTGTAACAGCTGAAAATTAGGAGTACGCATAAACCAAGGAAACGACTCCCAGCTTGTAAAATACATTGCAAAATGAGACAAATGTCACAGATTTGAAATGTTCTGTGTTCAGCTTTTAGGCACAAAAAGTCACCCGCGTCATTCAACTGTATCACTAATTAGATATGAACTGAATGGCACTTTGCTTCTCCGTGTGACATGTCTCTCTGAGTAAAATTATTCCTGATTTGTCTCCGAGGTTCAAAGAATATCACTTTTGTCGAGAAATATGTAAATGTGTGAAGTTATTGTGTTGGAGGTGTTGGCAATAATAGACAGAAGCAGATCTGTCTCCCACAGAAATTATAATTATATGTAATTATCAAAACATCCCTATCTGTGGCAGAGAATGTAGGCACAGATGGGGGAGAAGGATGCTGAAATAACAGAGGGCTCCACTTGTTTCAGTTACATGCTCCTCTGACCTTCTGAGGAGAGTTCAGCAGAGAGAAAAATAAGAGACACAAAGCATCAGTTCTCCCACTGACTAATGTTCCAAAAGAGATCTCTGCGGGAGAATTTGTCTTCTGTCGCCTCTAAACGTTCTGCTTGATTTGCAGAATTGTCTTCAGGATTTACATTTCGACAATCAAACCTGGAACATGTCGGCCGAGTGTCCACTGCAACACAAACAAGAGACATGTTTAGAAAGAAGACCTTCTCCTCACATATTGACACACGTGCACACAATACAGTCACTTTTATTAATTACATTGTGTGTATGCGCGTGCAAGCTGGGGGAAGCCGAGTGTGTGCGTTAGCGTGCCTGTTTGGTTGCAGGAGTAACACGTTCCCTGTAAAAGCCAGTGATGGAGAAAGAGAGAAAAAGAGCAGAGGGATAAATGCAGGGTAGGGATTTAAATGAGCAAAGAGATTGTGGCGAGCGGGAAGAGCCAGAGGTATAGATGCAGAGACGACCATGAGTGGGAGGGCGGTGTGTGGGTGGCACAGAATCAAGTACATTTCTCCCAGCACTTAGCAATACAACATAGCACATCACACAAACAGCACCGCCAAACAGTTCTGCAAATATTGTCAATGCCACACACAAGAAGAGTGCTAATCAAGAGTGTAAATCAGATGCTGTTAGAGCAGTTAAAAGGGTAGAATCTGAAACTGTAAAAGAAAAAAAGGCTGTTTGTGTGTGTGCATGTGAGAGACTATAGTAGGCATTCTGTAAACCTCCTTGTCTCTTTCTCTCTCCTTTATTCCTCTTGCTCCCCCTTTCTCCTTCTTTCTCCCTGGTTCTGCCTTTCTCTCTTTCTCAGATTCTGTGCGTGGGTTGAGGCAGCTAACTCTCTCAGAATAGCACTGCAGCTCTGTCTGTGTGTGAGTGAAAGAGGCAGTGAAAGAGAAGGGAGGCAGAATCCAATCTACACCCATTAGCCAAAACAGCTTTCAAAGTCACATCTGCCCGTCTCCTGCTCGACAAGATGACACTGATGCCTCGCACCGTCATCTGCGAGCGCTGCTCAACTTCCACTGCCATCTTTTCTATCCAGACTCCATTCACTTCATGAGGATTCTCTGGCCAAATCTTCAAACCACTCCCCCAGACAAATGTGCAATGTGCACAGCTATCTAACAATGCATTTTAAATTCTAGATGTTCAAGATATTAATTCAATATATGAAGGGCCAGCTCTCAGATATTACATCTTTCCAGCTCAACATACAAAAGGAGCCTGGAGATTCCTGTAGGTTTCTCTACATTGTGATGTTGAAGCAATGCAGCAGATGGGGAGAGAGAGCGAGGATGGGAACCAAAGGGTGAAGGACACACATTGAGAACTGTGAAGATGCATCCCTGAGTTACATGGCCACTGGACGAAGAACAAACCATTGCCACAGATTCCTGCCACTGCAGACAATTGTATCAAAGCAAGTGAGCCAAACGGTGCCCTTACTTTCATTTCAGGATGCTGACCAGCTGTGCAGACGGCTGGGCATGCAACAATTTCAACAGGTGTTTGTTGGAAATGAAACAAAATGGCTTCTTTTTCTTTAGACACGGTGTTGCAAAAACGCACTGTGGTGTGCATCAATGACGGGGGAAACATCCTTAATAGAAGTCATGTTGGTGCAAAAGACGTTTAATGAGAGTGAAAGCCGCGGAGCAGCGGTTGCTTTAGTCTTACGGGTAAAATATATGCTGCGCAATGACTTCGCATCAGCCGAGTGATTAGGACATTGACTCTTCAGACTACAATACATCCTTCATTAGGTTAATAAGTTACAACTTGCACTGAACAAGCATGCAGGTTATGGACATGACTTGCATGTAGCAGTAGGCTAAAAGTGCGTGGGTGTATCCGTGCCGGTGTGTGTGTGTGTGTGTGTGTGTGTGTGTATGTGTGTGTTTGTGTTTGTGTAGTCCAGCTGGATGCGTGCGTGTTATCAGTGGTCTTAATATCAATATGTTCATAATGTCTGTCTGTTTAAGTGATGAAAAACATGTCTTCCCAGCATAAACCCAGTGTGTAGATGTTTCTGTGGCGCAGTGTTCATCCAAATGTTTTGTTTGACAGCCTCCAGCACAGCTGATGCGTCTAAACATATGCCAAACTCATTTTTCACACAGACAGAAACACATATTAAAGGTATTAAACAGTTTTGCCAGCAATTCGCTAACTGCTACTGCATTAATAAAAGGTGCATAATGTCGTGTCTTACCTGTGCGTTGCTCTGGGGTTTGATGCTGGAGAACAGCGCTGGGAGAGCCTGCGCACTGTATCTCAGCGTTTCTCAGATGGCAGCCTGTTATTGTAGCAGAGGATGATCAGGACAGCGTGAACTGTTGCCGTATCGGCCACCTGTTTTAAATGCCCGTTTTTTCACAAGCGCCGCAGATCTCAACCGGTCTTGAAGTGTCTCCATCAGGCTATTGTTCCATAATCCATATCACGGCAGAGAGGGGGGAAACGCAAGCGAGAGAGAGAGAGAGTGAGCGAGAGAGCGAGAGAGAGTGTGTCAAACGAGATGTTCTGAGATTTTCTGATACATGTCACAAGGCAATTCAACCCTACCTCGGAAAATTCCGTTTGTTGTAGAGCGCAAGTTATAGCCTAGACTAGAGTGCAACTATCCCGGAGAACAGCGGTAGCCTAATTCAGGTGTCAGATACTCAAAATGTCAAATTCCCCCAATTTAACTTTTTTCCCCGTCTACAATTGACTGAGGCTGGTTCCCTTCATAATTTCCAAGCGAGATAGGTTACACCGCCTGAGTGCAATTTAGCCTATACTTCTGCGTCAATGGTGCGTTCCATTTGACATGGAAGTCGGAATTTTGCAGTTCAAAGTTCAAAATTTCAGAGAAAAATTAAATTAAAGAGAACGCCCCCTTGGGAAGTCGGGAGAACCACACAGTCCGCACTGCCCCGACTTTGTCATCCAAGATGGCAGTAGGGGTTTCAACAGTTAGTGAAAACTGTAGTTTACACTGTTTATTAAGAACTTCTGTGAACTTGTGACTAATAGAAATGTTCCTACAGAAAGTGCTGTCCAGCTGCTGTCTGTAAATGTGTACAGTGTTTAGTATGAGTAAATAGGCCTATAGGATACCGCACAAGGTATCAACCAGCGAATCATGCTAACCTGGCTATTTGTAAACAATGGATGGCCGAGCGAGGGTTTCCAACTTGTTAACGAACGCCGTCAGCTCGGGTGTGCCGTCATTCCCAGTTCCGACCTCCGACGTAAATGGAAGGAGGCACAAATCTACGGAGTAGGCCTCTGCCCTATATGCGAAGGCGTGCACGTGCACCTCCTCAAAAATGTAACTACACTTGGAGGTGACACGGACAGTAGCCTAATCCCTGTCTTTGGTCAGCTGGGTAACCTCACAAGGCCTCCGAGTCGACAGGAAGTGCCCCGTGCTTTGAAGTAACTTTTAATAGGCTATAGGCCAAAACAGCGCGGTGGATTAATATATTTGACCGTCACAACACGAGCGAAATGACTCGTTTCACTATTAGAATGTGATCCACTCACTCCGTCGATAACATTTGAAAAGGCTATACCAGCCGCATGGATATCATCTTACCCCCATTCACGTTAGTGGAGGACTAGGAAGTTAGCACCATTCAACTGGTGGCGTTCATCTTTATTCCCCTACAATTCATCTTCCTCTTTAATTGAATGACCTGAAGTCCTCCTGCATTTTGTTTGGCTCCCACAAAACAGGGCACTGGTCAGGGATTTGGCTTAGTGTTCTTTCAAAAAGTAGAAAGACAGGGTTGAGACAAAGCTATGAAAACTGGGGAACTTATTAAATTAGCCGGTAAATTCGGCGGAAAACCTTCCAGATCCTAAGTGTGTGTGTGTTTCTTCTTTGTGTGTGAGAGAGAGAGAGGAAAAAAGAGAGACGTGGTTGCCACAGCAACTGTGTCATTATGTTGGTGGCAATTATGAAAGCGATGAAAACGGGGAAGGGGAGAGAGGACTGGCGCAAAAAGCTGTAACACTCGAGCGTGAACGAAACTGACAATTAGACCGGGACCTGCAACGGCAACACTCAGATGTCTTTAAGTTTAGGACGAGCAGGGCCAGTTGGAAATCCACAACACTCAAGAGGCAGTGTGTGAGGTTTGTAAGAGCTGAAGTTGGCTTTTGTTTGGCTTCATTTCCACCGTCACATACAGTAACTGCCTCCTTACGATCCTCAGAGTACCAGTACATGAATGAAACCGGATTTTTTTTTAGCCCCCCCCCCCACACACACACACAATTTTAACCGAGGATTTGTGTTACATGAATTAATGATCACACATTATGAATCATAATTAACACCAATTACTCTGTATGCGACACAGGAAAACCATCGTGCATTCCCCTTTAGCCTAGGCTACACCTGACCCGACTACATCAGACTTTTTTTTTTAATGAGAAAAGAAGTTTCAAAATGTTTGCTTTACGATAACGGCAAACAAAGCTGCTTTAGCACAAATTGGCGAGGATATGCCATGGAGGTGGATAGCAGGTGGGGAAGGAGGAAAGCACTTCCAAAATGGAGCTTGGGGAAGGTGTAACGGGTTATGTAGAGCCCCAGGTGTCTAAGAAGGGCCTTATTATTACCTGCATGGCAGGCTGCTATTTCTACACAGGTGGGTGGGCTGCTGCGTGTCTGCAGAGGCTAGTGGAGCCCTTCATTAGATGGTCCAATGACGCTCTATTGGGTGCACTTTCACACACTGGTTTGCTGGGGTGGATGCAATTACTGATTTCCTCATAATGGTTATTCCATCGCGGCAGAACAGGAGACCAGTATAAACAAAATGAAGTGCTATTATACTACTGAACAGTAGGCTATAAGCTACACCCTTGCATCCATTCTCAGAGGCTTTACTGATACACACAAATTATTGCAGAATGGCAACATTGTTACCATAATGAACAGTATGCAAACCAACACCAAATAAAAGAGCAAATATGACTCATTTTTCATTTCACTTCTGGTATTTCAATGTTTTATTAATTTAAATAATTTAAAATGGACACAAAATATCCAGCCAACAGTCTGCACAATAGCAGGAGTTTCAGAGGCATCTTTTCCATCCAAATTAACACAGCGCTTCAGTGTGTTTCCTTGGGAAATGTAGAACCCCGCATGCATTTTGAACAGAGAGAAAACCTGCCCAGGAAACCCCACCAGTGCAACAGGTCAGGAGACGAATTATCAAACGTGGAAAGTTTTCCTACAGATGTCTGCTCAGGTACCCACATGGCCGGTAGGAGAGCTGGGCATTTGAGAGCACATAACTGCTTTGTAGGGAATCAGGAGCAGTTTAAACAAGTCACACCACTGTATGCTTAGTACAGAGAATAGATGATTTTTTTTTTTCCTTTTTTTAATATAAAAAGTAGTCTGGCAACCTACCCTGTTCCCTAAAGCCACTGATCTAGGTCTTCACACACAACCACAAGACAGCTGAATATGAACATGTCAATTATAAACAACTTTTGAAAATACTGGACAGTGAAACAATTTTAGAAAAATTTAAAAAATTAAAATTAAAAAGAGGGTTGAGATTCCATTAAGAACATAATAGACTTGTTATACTCCACTGCTAACTCTTTCCATACCTTTACTTCATTCAGATCACAATGTGAAAAATACAATTTAAAAAGATTATTTTGTGTGACATTAAAATTTGTCTCCCAATAGTGAACCCACCTACTTCTTGCATAACTGTTTAGAAACTTCTACCATTACTTTCTTTGAGTTCAATTTGAAAACCTGTTGTTTTTTTGTTTTTTTTAAAGTTACATCCTGGTTTAGACTCAAGGGGTGAGTCTGGCTGAGCAGTACACAGTACCATCACAGCAGCATCTTCCAAGAAACTTTTTTTTTTAAAGGGTTGATATCAAGTCTAAATAGTGGTTGTCGCATTAGTGGCCACATTTTGCACAGTGAAACCCACTCCCTTTATCATTCATTCACACTAGGCCAAGAGCAAAATACAATGATGGCATGATTTCTGCAGCGAAGGTGTAATCTTTCATCTTTCCTTTAAAAGAGGAACAAATATTTGTCATCATGTCTTTAGGTATGGAAATAATTAACAAACCTGTAATGCCAACAGGACAAACTGACGGCAAAACAGAAGGTGTAAGTACAAAGTGGACAGTCTGGCTAGGTGGTAGAAAGAGTCAGAAAATAAGGGAACAAACATAGTCAGGACACTTCCAATATTTATATTTACACACTCTCGCGCTCACACACATACACACTCACACACTGAGAACTTCGCTGAGGTATTAAAGTCGCCTCAATGCGCGCTTTTTATCTGCTTTCTTTTTCCCTGCTACATTATTGGTGCTACTATTACTGTTGCTATTGCTGGTGGTGGTACTGGCTCCATTAGCTCCATTACCCAGAGCTGCTGGCACAGCTGCTGCACTGGGTCCCGCTCTCTTCATGGGGTCACCAGCGTGCTTCTTCGGCTGTGGGCCGTCATTAGGGTCCTGAGGTGCCCCAGAGGTCCCGCCGGGCCCACCCATGGCATGGATCTCTGTAAGCAGACGAGCTCGGGACTCATATTCTGCATAGTCCTCTAACAGCAAACGCCCGGCCTCTTCATTCAGAGCCGACTCTGGGTTCGGATGGATGAGAAGACACTTGATCGTCTGTGGGGAAATAAAGATGGAAATGTAAAAACAGCAGAGGCAATGAGGCTTACACTCAGACCAACCAAGACTGATGGTGCCTCTTACAAGTAAGACATGTCGGAGGCCGAGTTCTGCCTTCCAGTCCCTCTTCAGCACGTTGACACAGATCTCTCCCTTGTGACCCACGTTGGGGTGAAAAATCTTGGTCAGGAAATACCCCTTGGGTGGAACAGCAGGGAAGTCCTTCCCGAGGACCAGACGCATTCGGAAAATGCCACCAGCAAATGGAGTTCCCTCTGTCAAAGCATAAAGAATTCATCCCATGAACAGTATATAATGACTGTGCCAAACTTGCTCCAGAGAAAGAAAGAGGGGCATCAAGCGGCAACTGAGTCAACTAACAAAAACAAAGAATCATCCAAGTCAGCCAGAGATCATTTAGTTCAAACTCCTAGTCTTTATCACTGTAATGCCACTTCAAAAGTAATGAGAGAAAAATGCAATTTGTCCATTTTAAATCGTTTGTTTACAAATATCTGATACCAGTACTAGTATCATTACCCAATAAATCAAAGCGATGCAGAGAAGTTGCTCTATGGGGGGAGTTAACAAAATGCAGACAAGTGTCTGGCTCTTCAAGGCCTACTTAACAATAACAAGGTCTGAAGCAATGAGCTCATAGGGACAAGATCGCATGTACACTGTTGGCTGTGTGGTTCAAGTGGGTTATGTGTCTCACATGTAATTAGCAACATCAGAAATAGAGCCATTATATAATAGTAAGTACATTTTCAAGGAGCCATGGATAAGAAAAATCAACTTTGTAAAGAGATACATTAATGCACATCTTAGTTGTTCATCTGATGAGTAAATTATGCAAAACATAAATTATGTAAAAAAGAACAAATAAATAGTTCCATGAAGCTGGTGGGTGTTTTTAACATTTACACATGGATAGTTAACCACCAACTACCTAAACATAGTGGAGTGGACAACTATGACATCTTTGCAATCACAGGGAGAGGTAAACAGGCAAGAGCTGTAATTACCTTGGGATAATGATAAAAGGTCGGTCATCAAGAGAAATCTCTGTTCACTGCCAAACAGTCATCATGCTATTTTACTAAATACGTAGCGGTAGGGCAGCTGACATGCTGTAAGCTGCAAGTATAATGTAGATGCAGCAGGAAATCAAAGTTGTAATCAGAAGTATACAATAAAACATAAGATGCAAGTAAGCTACCAGGCTAAAGGTAGCTCTTGATCAATAATGGCGTTATAAAAGGTAGTCAAAGGAAATATAAAATAATATTTTCTTTAAAAATAACTTTACACATTAGTTATTTTAGACTGGATGTGATAAAACCCTCACAGCCCTACACAAATTGCATGGCGACTGTTTTTTTTTTAGTTGCCTTTTACAGTTAAGTATATGTTCCACTGAATATAAAGATGAACTACAGGGCGGAACAATCAGTCAAATTATTATTAAAATCACAATATGGTCAAGTGCAATTTCCAGCTGCAAATTTTTGATATAGGTCAAAATGTGTGACAACACACTGTTATAAATGAAGCATTGTGATGCTACAGAGAAGCCCAGCCTAAAAATCATACTCTCCGGACATAGGGGAACACGCTTATTTGGTACAGACCCAAGTAAAAGTACCATGAAATTACCAAAAAGAGAGACCACTCCCACAAAAACTGAGATTCAAAACCTTCCGGTGGCTGGCTGCAGTATAGGTCATAAACGCCACCCCCTCCATGTTAGCACAAGGAACATGGGCCAAACAACAACAACAAAAAAATCAAAGTTCATGGGAGCCCCCCCGTGTCCGCAATATTTTGGCTTCAGTTTTGTACAGTAGGCGGAAATGGAGACACGCTGTTCATTTTTACACACAGTCAATGGTTCTATACAGGAATCCAGCGAGTGTTACCTGATATCTTTCATTTCAAATCAATAAAATGTCAAAATGTTCTGTGTAGACCTTTCAGTAATTCCATTTGACCAGGGTTTCAGACTTTTCGGTTTTTGTTTTTTAACAGATAGACAGTATAATATTATACTAAGAAAACTGTCTTGTGGACAGAGCGAAATATACCCAAATCAATACTGAAATGTGAAAGACACTGCAGCATGAAATAAAAAAAAGGAATAAAAGACAATTAAAATGACCTATCTTAAGTGTCTTATCATAATTTCTTATAATGCATCGGCGAGGTGCAGACCAGTGTCAGTTTCAATGCAAAAATCAAAATTAGTAGTGCAATGTTTTAATGCATCTTATCATGGCCAATGGCAGTTTGCGTAACACCATGCTGCAATCCTTACCTGGTCCTTCGATGGCTGTATGCAGCTCAGTTATGTCTTCCTCACTGGGATAAATCTTGATACCCTCAGGCGGGTCTGCTGCTAAAGCTGAAACCTCTTTGTAGACCAAGCGAAGAACATGAGGCGGCAAATTCTCCACATTGGAGTTCTAGGGAGAGACAGAAAGATGAGTTAGTCAACTTGGGTTCTGCATATGGACAAAAACAGGCACAAACACAGGGGGCAAAAGCTTTATTTTAGAAAGGCTTATTTAGACGATGTTGAGAGCTGCTTTACTGACGCCAAAAACTTACTGACTGAAGAGAGGGAGTTCACCTTGGTCGACAGAATATAGTTAAATGCACTTAAGATTGTACAATATATCTAGTATATTGATAATGGCCTACAACAGCACTGGGAAAACTTAAACAGAACATTTTTACTGCCAATATTTGACCAGCCTTTCACCTAATGTAACTGCCTAAAATATATACAATGCTAGTAAGTACTATGGTTGTATGTCCTTATAATTGGCAACCTGTTTTGCACCTACATTTTGATTATGCAAAAATCAAGTTTGTGAAAATTACAAATACTGGTATCAGCTTCGATAAGCCAAAATAGCCTAGTCACCTCAGACCTAACTGGTATGACTTTAACGCTTAAGCTATAATCAAAACTGTCCATTCCTATCAATGACTAGTGATTATCAATATATTGCGCTAACAGTAAAATCAACCAATGCGACGTTTTCAGTGATGTCCACAAACATTTTTCGACATACTGGCATTTTTAATAATAAAAGAATAGTCAAATATCAACTATCACTAAAGTTCCAACTGGCACAAGACAAACCCACCACTAACATCAATTGAAATGCTCCATCTTTTCCTCTAGCTGTTATAAGGTTAACGTTAACTTGTTAACTTAACACGTTTTCTGTTTGGTTGCGCTTCATTAACGTTATATCGTTATATTTATAAAGTTAATCATTTTAACTCTTACCAAAGAAACACTGAGCTTTCTTTGGTGTGCTAAGTTAACGTTACTACGTTAAGTTCTTAACGTAACGTTACACCATGCAAGCAAGCTTCACAGAAGTCAAACAAGTTCTTATCTAATTTGTTTAACGTACGCTTATCTGGCATCAACACAATCACAAAACTCAAGCTACAATAACGTTACCATAACCGTAATGTAATTTTAACATTCATTAACGACCACGCAGACATAAGGTAACTTTAACGGTACGTTAGCGTTTCATTGCCGTTAGCAGTCTTAGCCTAGCCTCAGTCTGATAACGTTCATGTTGAAGCTGCTCTGTGTTATAAAATGTGTGATACCGTATTTATTATGACGAATTTATCTTGTACATTTTACAAATGCAGATGACGATTCTTGCTTAACGTCAGAGACTCCAGCAAGTAGACACAATCCAAATTAAAAGCTCGACGGTTGGCGACGGCTAAACATCGAATCAAGCTAGCAGCTCCCCCGTTAGCCGTTAGCAAATAGCTCTGCCGTCAGACCTACCATCTTTAAGAGGAGTTCTGCTAAAGAGGTGGATGTCTGGCTGGTGTCAGATATGTGGAGACTTTTCCGTAATGTTTGAAAAATATCTTTGAGGAAAACTTAGCCGGATCTCACTGGCTCCGGATCTTTTCTTCTTTTCGTTGACACAGGAACAAAAATACGATCCTCAGTTTAACCTACTACCACAGACCAATGGACATCTTAGTGACACGATACGTCCGAAAACACGATCCAATCATTATACAGTGTTGTCGTTGCGTCACAGTGGGGAGGCCTATCAGCAACACAGAAAAAAAAATATGACGGATACTAGTCAGCTATTGGCCTGTTTGAAAAACTCACATTCCCCTGAACAATACAATTAAAATGCACAAGAGTCAGAAGAGAAAATCTCACCCTTACCTGTATCAAATCAAAATACATCACATTTCTCATTTGGCAAACTCTTTTATCCAAAGCGACTTAGATTTGATGAACCACATACAAGCATCAGTAAAGCATAAATAAAATAGGATATCTGCAAGTGACGATAGATAATAGAAGCAGAAAAGGAAGAACTTTCATGAGTGGATGAATATTTGACAGTCTATGTGAGACTGATACACAACTGTAACCACCTTTAAAAGCAGACACGACTCATAATGGTAAAGATGAAGGCAGACGTTTACAGGAGTGGCTAAGTCACACAAAAAATGGGGGTGTTTTCATTCAGTCAAGCACAGCATTATTTTGCTCCCACCACGTCTCTCCTTAAAACCAAAGACATTCACTATGTAGTAAAAGGGTTCTCTTGATTTAAAGATGTAGAAAAGATACCATACATGTGCGAAAATGTATATATGTTTGGTATGAACAGGCCACTTTCACAAACTCATACTGTTTAGTTTACAAGGAGTACATAAAATCCCACAAAGCATAACGTCAAAGACATAATAATAACTGAGACTTATTTCCATTGTAGTTATGGATGTTGAGTAGCAAAATGCAGGACTGGAGGTGAATACCAAAAAATAAAAAATAAACACAACACTATATCATTATATCATCGTTATCAGTAAAAACCTTCCTCCACCTGCAATGTGCCTGTAACACTTTTAGCGATTTAATTACGGTAACTAACTAGGCTCAGACATCTAATCTTGCCAAACATCTCACAAGGGGAGATCATTTTTAATAAGATACTGTTATGATACTGACCTGTTTTATAATGGTTGTTGTTGCTGTTTTAATATATATGTATAAGACTGTGAATGTCTTATATTATTTAGGTAGAAGTAATCAATAAGCTCTCATGTGCTTTTTTGTCCCTGCATGCAAATTTATTGTTGCTTCTATGTCATTTGTTGTTATTTGGATGTCATTTCAAGTAAAAGTACAAAATATCATCATCAAAATATACTTAAAGTAGCCTACCAAAAGTAAAAGCACTCATTATACAGAATGACCAGTTTCAGAGCAATATTATTTAATTGGATTATAATTCTTGATGCATAAATATGTAAGCATCACTTTAATGAAACAGCTGGGAAAGTGGAGCTACGTGTAGCTTACTTTATGCTGGGTAGCCTAATCTACAATAATACCACCATTTATTTGTTGATGATATGATTTTTAGTAAAAATGTAAGTCTGAAAAGTCACCAGTAACTACAGCTTTCAAATACAAAGTGGAATGGAAATATAAACCAGCATACAATTTTAAAAAATCATGTACATTTTCAGTACCTCACAGCTGTACTTTACATTACTTGTGTAAATGTAAATAGTTAACGTTCCAGCACGGATGATAGTTTACTGTGGTGAATTATAATTGAGTAGCCTACATTAACTCAAGTACAACTGAGAATTGAGTTCTTCTTATTATTGAGTATTTCCATTTTTTGCTACTTTATAGTTCTACCCCACTACAGCTCAGAGGCAAATAGTATATATTTACTCTTATATTCACTCTATGTTTTTACTTCTCTACACTTTTTTAATTAGTGAAATTTAGTTAAAATGTAATATTGCAGATTCAGACTAATGCTACAAAATATAGTCTACAAATATATTATATTATTAATATTTTATTAGACTTAATAAGACTTTATTAATCCCCATGGGGAATTCACATGCTACCCAACAGTATATAAATAAATATATATAGAAATAAATAAAATATTTATTTCCATATATATTCATTTATGCCCCAAATTCACCTGTGAAACCATTATCAATATCCTAGATATTCACAAGTGAAACAGATTAAGGCATCACTAGTCATTGACCAATAATATAATGTAGCCTACATTCTTCTGAAACTATGTAAAATGAGTGATTTACTTGAAATATATTTTGATGGTAATACTTTTGTACTTTAACTTGAGTAAAACTATAAATGCAAGGCTTTCACTTGTAACCCTGTGGGCCGAGTAGGATGTGTGCACTGTGGGATTGCTATTTGTGTCCAAGTAATATATTAGTATTTCTTTCACCACTGATAGTTTATGGTCCGTTTTATACAAACCCAAATCTCCATCTACATAAATTGTAATTTTATCATACGTTTTTTTATTAAGGAAAATTATAAATTACCACCATCACCTTCATCATGACCATTATGAATAACGGGGCTCAGCACTAGAGGGCGCTTCAACATCACGTCATGAGACCTGGCCGTGGATGGTGGATGGGGACCTTTGTGTGCGTGCCCTACGAGATAAGTTTCCTTGTAACGTTTATTTTATTGTATTTTGTATTTGCACGAGAAACAGAATCACACGTTAAAGTAGCGGACGGGTTTTCCAGTGCTGCTGTGAATACCGTAAATGGGCGTGACAGCCGCACAACAAAAACATCACAACAAAAACAACGGATCTGCTTCCGGTTTCTGGATGTAGCTGTCAGACTCCAGCATCTTTTTAACGGGAAAACGCTTTGTCAGCAGGTCAGTAGCTTCCTCTTGCTATTGTTGATCAATAATAGTCCACTTTGTCGTTGTTTTACAATCTGTCAGCAACCAAATGCAGAGTGTAAACAGTAGGCCGTCACAGTTTAGCCTCCGTTACGGTAAGCTAACCACTTTTAACTCATCGTTAGCCTGAATGGGCTGCAAACTGTGCTGCGTGGCTGCTGCCATAGCTGCCCGGCTATACTTTAGTCAATGTTTACCCTGTTGACGTTTCTTCTCCTTTGTGCTTGTATGTGCTAAGCATTAGTATGAGCGAAGGAGACGTGTTTCACGAGAAGCAACGACTGGAGTTGTGCGCGATTCACGCACTCAACAACGTGCTCCAGGAGCGGGTGTTCACCAAGGAGACAGCCGATGACATATGCAAACGGTGGGTAACGTTTTGATAACGAATCTGTGTGTCTACTCCATATTACACATTAATATACATGGCTGCAGAGAGTGAGGGAAAAAAACATGTTTAACTGCTTTGCATCAACCAACAAGCACATTCAATGTATGAATCCCAGAAAGATTAGTAAACAACGGGAGTTTTGCAAAAAGAAATGTCACCTGACATGATATTGGCCCCTAAACCCATTTGTTCATCAGCACCCCATAAATTGGCTACATAGAGTTCCCTGTCAAAGCTTCATGTTTTTACATGTTAAACAGCAGCTGGTTAACTAGACGTTAAAATCCAACATTTCCACACACTGCGAATGTCACTGACATGGTATGCCACAGGTAACACAGAAGAGAAGAAGAGCAGAGAGGAGTGGTACAGTCATTCATTTCGCCCCGGACAAACATTTTAACATTCCAGGTAGACTGATAGACTTTTGTGGGTTCACAAAAATACCTCTGAACATCTAACCTATTGCTTGATAACAGGTAGAAAACAAATACATTTTGATTATCTCCAAAGGTTTGCACAGGGAACACTTTGTGACTGAATTATAGAGTAACATAGAGAAGTTCCAGGTTTTATATGTAGCTGTAAATGCTGTTTAACAGTGTGTTGATGAAAAATCTTCCATTGCTGAATGTTTAAACAGGGAATGTCAATGAAAACTTAATATACTATTTCCTATCCCATTGCATCTGACAGTAAAGTCAATGTGACCTAGCAAATGTCATTGTATTTTTTGCGGCTGTTGTTTAGGATACCATTTACTAACTTATTTGACTACCAGAGGAGATGAGTCATGAGTTTATGACCTCTGCTAAAGAATTTCCTGAAACCCTGTGACTTCACTGACTCACAGAAATTTGGCCCAGGTTGTTGTAAACAAAAACATTTTAACCAATTAATTCACCACATATGTTGTATTGACAGTTAAGCCAGGAATGTGATGATATTCAAACAGAAAAGAGACCAAACATAACCTCAGAGTGGTGCTAATTCAAAACAATTCTGGCAAAGTGGCCAAGTTAAAATAGAGCTGTACTAAATACGAGGTGGATTTTCCCTTTAAAATGCTTTTAACACTCTGTCTCTTCCTCTCGGCAGGCTGGCTCCACAGTGTGTGGTGAACCCTCATCGCTCAGTGTTAGGCACGGGAAACTATGATGTCAACGTCATCATGGCAGCGCTACAGAGCAGGGAGCTGGCTGCGGTGTGGTGGGACAAACGCAGGTGAGTGAGACAAACTGAGCCCTGTAAGGTGAGAAACTCTTTTCTCCCCCAGAGACTTCAAACTACTGCACTAATATGTCTTACTGAAATCTGAAGGCATCATTATGTGATTAAGGTACAGTACGTCCCAAAACACACATTACTTTGCATCTGGGCATCTTTCTGGGCTGTTTTTTTCAATTGGTAGTGCCTTTCTCTTATTTCCATGGAAAATTGGAAAAAGAAGTGAGTTTGTTTGAAATTTGAAGATTAAAAAGCTATTCAGAAACTCTAAGAACCAGCCGGTTGTGTCAGACAATCAAAGAACAAATTCATATCTGTAGACTCTCAGACAGATGCAGATAATTCCTATTTCTGCACAAATAGTGCTAGACCATCACACCATGCAACCCCACTGTCAAGTGGGTTCACCTAACAATCTATTGCAACAGTTCTTCATGAAATATCTCCTGAATGTACCAAACGTAACATATAGATAGATAGATTGATTACTAAGAATGTCTCTATAATATCTGTCACACAGGACGGTTCAGAGCCTTTGCATGTCGAAGGTCCAGGGCTTTATTCTCAATGTCCCATCACGAGTATCTTTGGGGATCGTGTCCCTCCCACTCCGACGGCGGCACTGGCTTGCGGTTCGGCAAGTTAATGGACAGTACTACAACCTTGACTCCAAACTGAAGAGTCCTGTCTGTATTGGGGGGGAAGCAGAACTACGGTAAGAATGCATTTACATCTTTAAAATGTTTCCAGCGCTCTTAAGACTTTGTGTGTGTGTGTGTGTGTGTGTGTGTGTGTGTGTGTGTGTGTGTGTGTGTGTGTGTGTGTGTGTGTGTGTGTGTTTTCTCAGTTAGATTAGAACTTGGCTTTTGTGTGCTGCTTGAACTCAGCGAGTGAGTCATTCCACATGAGTGGTCACATGGGGCTTACCTCACTATTGGTTTGTGTTAGAACGCTGTACACACTAATCCCTGTCTGTGTCCAGAGTTATTCTAACCTTTTCTCTTCTGTCGTCCTTGTTTCACTTTCAGCACTTTTCTCAGTGAACAGCTTTCTCAGGATGTGGCAGAGATGCTCCTTGTTGTCGGGCGGGAGGTGGAGGAGGACGGTTCATGGCTTAACCCTGACAACCCCAAGAAGTGATACCTTGGGACAGGACATACCTTTTACATAGCATGGGGGAAAAAATGAGACTTTTTTTTTTAAAACCAACACCTCATTACAGAAAACTCTTCAGGGAATGCACTAAAATCCATTTAATATCTACACAGAGGAAATTCCAAAGACAAACAGAGACGGGTGTTTACTCCTGAAAGAACTGTATTGCTTGTAACTGCTGTTGCTCCGATATGACCAATTACCTATGTTGTCCTCCTCTTGATACCTTTGTGTTAACACTAGGAAGGTGTGCATCTAAGCTAACGAGGTTTCAGAAAACTGAGGAGGCTAGTTTTATGATACCTAAGTTGTGACATATGTCATATGAATTTTTTACAGTTTTGTGATAAGAAAATTGCTGTGCTCTTGCATGAAAAGACATCTGCAATAAGGATAACTGGACACCACTACTAAGACATCACCAAGAGTAAAATGATTCAGCTGAATTTGCCACACAAGATATTACTGTCCCAGACTTTTACAATCAAGTCACCAAAAATTAGATCAGTGTTTACTGTACATACAAGATGGTCATGTCAAAATTGATGAGTTATCAAGCAGCACCTTAGTGCACCATCTCTACCCAAAACTTTTGTTGTAAACCTTCTATGCACTGCAGATTTGTTAGCAGCGTTTGTCTTTGTCTGTGTGTCCATACAGGAACAGTTACTGGTGAAGTATTGAAGGACTACAAGTGTATTTGCATGTTTTCATTCATTTACTACAACAGTTTTTCATTAATTTATAGATATTTAAATGTGTTTTCTTATCCTCCAGGCAGTCTGTGTTTTCCGTTTATTTAGCTTTAGTATAAAAAAAAACCAGAAAAATCTGCAGATTTTATATGTGGTTGAGATCAATAATCCATCACAGTGAACATTGTGAACTTCCTTTTGGTTTTCTGAAAGATATGTTATTGATGTGTGAGTTGAGTCCACACAGTAACAAAGCTTTGACAAAACAAAAGGAGACATGACTTTGATTGTCATGGATTATCCATCTCAACCAGGTTTCAAGTCTCTACAGGTTGAGTTTCACACAGCTCTGTTACGAGTGAAAGCAAGAGGCTGTATGGCGGTTAGGAAGATCCCATTTTTTAAAATCTAAAGAGGAAAGATTGCAGGAATAAAAAGTACACTATTCTTGATCAGTTGTGAATGAGGCAAACATGCAAAAACACTGATTCAGTGACTGTATGTAACCTTGATGTTTGGATTTTGTCTCTCCTATTGATCTATGCATATCCAAAAGAAAAGGAACACTCACTCTGGTACACAGTAGTAATTAACTGACTCACAAACCTAAGCTCAGAGGTTCATAATATTGAAGCTTATTTATATTAAACTTTGACCTGTTTTAAGTATGAGTCTGTTGTAAAGCACATTGTGTGTGTTTGTTATTTGCATTGCATTGACTTGTAGATATGAGGAAGACCAGGTGACAGTTATTGAAGTTATTTTTATTTATATTAGACTCTTGAGTGTAAAAGGATGCCATTGAAAAGGAGCATTGGTAACCATACAAACTCAATTCAAGGGTTAACAAGGTCAGTTGGCAAGCATGGGGGATTCAATGAAATCTCCAACATACCATACCATATATACACAAAACATCTTGGAGAGATCTCAGAAACCCAATGCTATACATAGTTATTATTGCTAGTTACGGTAGGGCTACTGCAGCATCAGTAGCAAGAATCCTATTGCTATGTACCTGCTGTCATTGCATGGGATTTGTAGTTCTCCACTCTCAAGACTTGAGTGGCAGTTGTAGTTCTCCATTCAATCATTAAAACAGGGTCTTGGCAGCCCTCATGTTTTTTTGTTTTGTTTTTAAGAGCAAAGGTTCATGATTACTCGGATATTATAGACAGTGAGATATACAGAATACCATAAGGTAATACAAGGAAAATACAGAATTGCCACCTATAAAAAGTAATAATTAAAAAAATGATACCAAGTGAGAGGGAACTGCATGACCATTCACAGAAAAAAATGTGTCTTGTTGCTACGTGCCAGTGCTTTTCTACAACAATATTTATATAAAAACTTAAAAATAAATTGGTGGTACTGATACATTTAAGAATATAAAACTACAACGTAGTAACGTCAATACCATTCTGACTTGCCTCACCACTGTTCACAGTTTACACAGAGTTTGGACAGACAAGAGGAAAGAATTTAGCCCAAGCAGACTTGGTTCATAGCTTTGCACAACCACCTTACTAGCCTCATCACTGGCTGTTATATCAACAGTCCATTTAGACTTGTTCCTTTTAAGTGCTTCTCATAATAATAATATTCAGTGGTACTGACGTTACGCACTTTGAATTCACACCTAGCATTCATTTTATTTAGATTAGTTTCTTTTTCATTTCAGTAAAGTGTCCATATGAAAACTAAACATTTTTTTTCTATACATTTCCTAACAAAAAAATAATAATCAACGTGAATACAGGTTCCGCGAATGGGCAGGGTTGGGGTGTGATTGACCTCCCCCATAACCAGTCAGCATGCTGGGAGAGTACTGTACGTCCACAACAGACGATGTTGAGATGATCCAAAGGTGTAATGAGAGAAAAGAAAAGAGAAAAGAGCAACAATTTGTTATTCATCCATGTGAGGATCAACTCATCGGGAGTAGCAGACAGCACATGTTTTGCTCACTATCTGACCGACTGGCATTAATACATTTATTTATTTAATACACTTCCACAAAAGCAACTGTTGACAGTTAAAGAAAACTGTTCTAAATATGTTCATTATTTTGACAAAAAAATTCAACTTTTTTCCAGATTTCAGCTGCATCTCATGGTCTTCTCCACGCAGTTTGGTCACTTGTCAAAGGCAGCTAAACTGTCATCACCAAATTGACAGTTTGGTCATGTGATAAATTGCAGCCATTTATGGGGCGTGGGGGACTGCAACTCCAGACTTCCTCTAGTGAGGAAGACCACAAGATGCGACTGAAAGCTCAAGAAATAGAAGAGTAAGTAAAGGTGCAGCATTTTAAGAGGCTTTTAATATTACATCACTGATTTCCTTTCAAACTTCCTTCTTCAAAATTAACTGTTCATTACGAAGATTATTTTAACAAATAAATCAACATCAATGTCTTTTTCGGAAGCTTTCAACTGCATCTTATGGTGTCAGTGAACTGGCATAGCTCTGTTTTCATTGAGATAAGTTGTAATCATGAGATTGGATCTCGAGATGACACAGGGTCATAGATACATATCACATCTCAAGCAAGACCATGACATGCGTTTGAAAACTACAGAAAAAAGCTAGTAAGGGAAACTTGATTTGGAATCCAAGATCAAGAATGAATTTCCACACTGAATGTTTATTATTAGTTAAAATTGTAATAGTGAAGGTTAGATTAGGTGCTCAGTAAAATGGTCAGATAGCAATAATAAAACAAAGAGCTCTCAGACTGATGTTAGAAACAAAGAGTTATGTACAAGTTCAATGGTAACAATGAAGATATGTAAATTATCTTTCATGTTTTACACATTTTGAAGCATCATAAGGAACAAAAAGGCCAGCCCACAGGGTCCTGCAAGTTTGAAGCCTCGCCACCATGTTAGTCCGTTTGCTACTGATTATCAAAGCGAGTGTGTGCACTAACAGCAATGATAAAATGGCACAGATTGCGATGGCGTCACAAGTACAGAGGAACTCACAGAGGGGGGTGGGGACTGCCTGTCAGTCAAAGGGAGGCTCTCATAGCCAGGGTTGCCATTGGAGGAAACGTTTGGAGTCCTGTATAGAAATAGAAAGAGACAAGGACAGAGGGAGAGGAAGAATGGAGGATGAAGAAGAGAGGGGAAACAGGGATGAGACACATTGAGAAAGACAAAGGGGACAGAGGGCCGCAGGGTGACGGGACCCAAGGACAGGTAACAGGAAAGAAGGAGAAAGAGCGGTTAGAAATATAGTGCGGAAAAAGCACAGCACTCAGTATAGCTAGTAGGTATTAGTTCTACTGGCACTGTGAGCACCAGCAGCAGACGTACAGTCCACTCCTGGCTGATGATGCACCGCAGGATTTATACAATAATCTGCAATTACATGCATTTAGAGCTGGGTGTGACTCACCAGTCCCATTTCCGCTGTAATTTTGTTTTCCTAATGAAATTGTTTATCTGCATGATAAACCCCAGAAAGCTTTTAAAGCAATCCCAAGCAGATTCCATTTAAGAGGAGTGGACTGTATTTTTAGCGCTAGCTGAGCTTCTGAGCCTTGACAGTTTAGTTTAGTCACTATCTTTATCTGCATTTTTGTGTTACTATTAGATATGGGAGCCGTCAAGATGATCAGCTGGCATTAGAATAGGAAGTTAAATAGTCCACGATTAGGTTTCTCAGAGCACTAACTAAGCTTGGAAACACACCAGCAAGGGAGAAAGGGAAGAAACATAATAAGATGAGAAAATTGAGAGTGAGAAAGAGGGAGAACCTCCCAAAAAAGGAAGCAGGAGGTACGACAGAGAGTAAAGCAGCAAGGACAACTCCATAGAAATAACTTGAGAGGTTTGGACATCACAGTGAGGAGACAGATGAAAGTGATGCAGGAGGGGTTTTGGGGGTGTCAGGGAAGGGTGGGGGGGTTTACCTATAGTCAACCTGAGCCTCACATCACCGGAGTTTTTACGAGCGCAGCCTCGTCAATGACACCCTCCCCCCAACACAGCAGTAGTCTACTACTGTTTAGGAGACAGGACGCCATTTGAGACAAGATCTGTGAAATGACCGAGCGGCCTACATCGTCTGCCCTGAAGCACTCGACAGACGAAATAGACAGACACACAGACAGACAGACAGACCTCTGGAGTTGTGTCTGTTTCTCTGCCTACACTGTAGTCCATATTGACCTGTCTGTGTGTCTGTCTGCAATGCATGTGTTTAACCTGACAGCTCTGTGAATTTGGACTAATCCTACATGTCTCTCTCTCTATATATATATATACATATATATAAATATATATACATACAAGCATGTGTAAACCTATCTGACTATACTGCACTTTCACTACTCTCTCTTGTAAAGATAAGTGTGCATTACGTCCAACATCCAATGTCATGAATGCTGTTTTGGGGGGGAAAGGTGTGATTTCTTCACCAAAAAGGCTATGTGTCTGCACAAAAATGTCTCAATAGTGCTCAGTTTCTCTCTGTGTGTTGTTTAAGTATCCTCTACTATGTGTTTTCATACAAAAACCTGGACTTTTAATAATCCCTGATCTTGGGGGCGTCAGTAAAAAAGTTGCCCGTAGATACAGATCTCGACACAGAAACACGACCTTTATGCCAAGGCTGTATCTAAGAGCAACCTCCTCCTCCTCCTCTTGCAACATCTGGGACGTTCTGTCTGTCTGTCTGTCTGCGTGTCTGTGTGTCTGTGTTACTCACGGGAGGGGCGGCGCACTAGAAAAGGGGGGTGTCCACCCGGCCCCCGGGTAATTATAGAAGGGGGGCCATGGCCCCTCGCTGAGACCCCGAGGCCGTCTGTCTACGTGCCTGATGGGAGGTGAAGGGGTCCTCACTCTCGCTGTCTGAGTCTTCGTACTCCTCTGATTCACTGTTGTTGTCCATGAAAGAGAGAAAAAGGGACAAAAGTGAGCAGAGAAGTGAGGAGTACCACTGTGTCTTTATATTTTGTATAAAGCTGTATTCATTGTTACAGTTCCATATTCAGTATAGATTTTTTTTTAATGAAAAGGGCATCTTACAAGACAGCTCCATTTATTCTCTCGGCCACTGTTCATGATTAGTTAGATGCTAATATTCCAAGACAAAAAGGTATGAGATGCACACTTCAGATGGTAAAAAATATTTATTTATCCACAAATGGTCACCACAGAAAACATCACACCACTGATCTACGGGACTTATGCACTAGCAGCACCAATCACAAAATAAATCGTGATCTGATGACACTTGAAAAGGGTTCTCATGGATTTCCCTGTACCTGGAACTAACTCCGTGCTCCAGATCTAACAAACCTGTGCCACTGCTTCCAAACTACTCAAGACTAAACTCTACCTTTTTGCAAAAAAGAGATTAAATTCACCTATATGTGGGTTGAGGATAGCCAAACTTCCAACTATTATTGGTCATTTTTATGCAATGCTGTACCCTGTTAGGCCTGCTAGACTTTTGCATATGCCAATCTTCAAAGAAAGAAAATGTTCAAGGCTAAATTATCTAAACTATCTCTGATCCATATCTCATTATTTGTCCATATCATATGCAAAGCAGGATTGTATGCCATGCATGATAAGATAAGATGTTCCTTTATTGATCCCCTGCAGGGGAAATTCAAGTTGGCAGAGCAGCACAGGGGAATGTAGTGCAAAGAGTAAAAGGGATATAAGTGCATGAAAATGCCTACTTATCCTTAATTCTATTAGAAATTGATGGAAATACCTAGGCGCTACACACATATTCACACTCTCTCTCACCTAGGGAAGCTCCTCCAAGCACCAGGCAGAGAGCAGAGGATGGCAGTGAAGGCCAGAGCAGAGAGGAAAGAGTACAGGGAGAGGTAGAGCAATCCCTCCATCCCATCATAGCACAGGCCTTTCAAAGAGTCAATGTAGTCCTAAACGAAAATGGACAGATTAATCAATGAAAATATAGAAGTAATCATTTGGTAGGAAGCTGTTCTTATTCATAAGTACATGTACGCACGCACTGCGCATTGTGTTACCTTATTCAGACCTCGGCAGTTCAATAGTGCCACCAACTGATGAAAGTTTCCCTCGGTGGAGTTGAGTATCTGCTGAACCTCCCTGAGTGATTTCTGCAATGATGAAAATATTGCACCAAGTTAATAAAATCTCAGAAAAAGGCGGCAGAAATGTAACTTCTTAAGCTACATAGTTGCACATTATAACATACCTCAGCTTTGGGGAACTGGGTGAGAGCATTTCTGTCCAGGCTGGAGAGGTGTGTGTGAATGTTGGACAGTGCCCTCTGCGACTGGGTCAGCAGCTGAAGCCAACAAGTCAGTGGAGGTAAGAGTTCTTATTTTGTGTTACCGCTCAAATATGCCATTAATATGCTGAGAGCGTAGCAGGAGGGCAAACAATTTAAGGACAGGACACGCAGCTGTGCATCCTGTCCTCAAATAATCTGTCCCTAACTTTAAGGACCTTGAGAAAGTCTGACATGCAACCTGCTCACTTATTTTAAATAAGTGAGTGTGTTAAGCTCAATGCATGAATTATACCTTGTTCTATACATAAGGCTTGTGGCTGACAGAGGTCACATTACCTGCTGGAACGGACTGTTCATGCGCCTGCTGCAGGTCAGGTAATAATCCAACACATCTGAATGGCCAACAAAACACCAGTGCACAGCAGATCAGAGCACAATAGGAAATATGTGGGAACAGTCATTATATTAGATTCTGCTGACATCAGCACAGTTGGGAGGTAAATCAAGTGCATTGCAGAAACGGAAAACAACCAGCACTTTCAGAGAGCGTTGCTTGTACAGGGGCAGATTTATACCCTACCTGGGCTGGTCCCGGTGTTGAAGTGGGTGGAGTTGAGGACAAACGTGTTTGGATCAGAGCAGAAGTCACTGAGAGCCTGGCAGTGCAGCAAGATTGATGGCGAGAGTGAGAAAGGATGATGGGGAGGGGAGGGATGAAGCAAAAGAGGGAGGGAAAGAGAAAATGATCACAAGGGAAAAGTTAGTAGACACACTGACCGACTGACATACTTACCTCCTCAGATATCTGACAGCAGCTCGCAATACAGTGGCAAAGATCAATCTGCCTGCATCACACATCGCCCTGGATAGGCCTGCACTACGCTCTGACATCTAGTTTTCTTTCCATTAGCTCATCACTCATATCCTTCCCTGTGTTAACCTCTTTTTTCCATATCATCTCTACATATTGCTGTACCTTCTGGCCTATTTGTGAAGAGGATGCACTCATGTGAGAGGACACCCACACTCCTGAGCACACACAGCCTGAGATCGCCCCACCAGAAGAGGGAGCGAGAGCCACACAGAGAGCCCGGGGACTGACGGGAAAAGCGTCGACCCGGGACAAAATAAAGTGGGCAGGCCCACAGCTGGCCCATTGTTTCCCTGTCAGTGACCAGGGACAGAGCGGCTCTGTGTGGACCCAAAGGCCTTGGGACATCTCCCACCAGCTCCACATGACACTGAGACTTTTAAAGTAGGCACCAGTGCAGAAAAACAGCCAGGATTTACCCTCTTCACACACCCACAGCTCAGACCAAAACAGTGTCCCCTTCAGAGAGCTTGACCAAACTTCACAGGGCAAACTGAAAAAGGACGGTCCTTTTATGTTTGTGATATACAAATTTTCTGTGTTTTGTTCTCAGTAAATGTCACTGCACTCCAAAGGTGGCTGGATGTTTGGCTGTTAGACACAGCACACTGGTGGTGTTGTCATGTTTAGGCGTTAAAAGCGCAGCTGAACGTTGTCCAGCAGAATGTTGGTAAAATTTTCTTTCCCGGGATTACACTCACACTTCCACCTCCTTGTATGCTCAGTCTAAAGCCTCAAGGGGCCGAAGTACAGCAACAGCTTCAAGGCTTGAACCGTTGATTGCCTACCCACTCTCTCTCTCTATCACTGACTTTAGCTCACTCTCTCTCTTAAAATGATCTCGAGATGCACTCTCCCGCTCTTCCTGTCCTCTCCTCACTCTCGCTGAAAGCACTTCTCTTCATCTTCCATCTTCACTTCTCGAAGCCAAACGCCCACACACTCACAAACACACTTACATGGAAAACACGCACCTTAATGCACAAACACACTTTGTTCACAAACGCGCCCAAGCACGCGCATTGAATCTTTAATCTCTGCCCCATTTTTCTGCCTTTTTGGTCCTCTGCCATGACTGCAGCGTTCCCTAGGAGGCAGGTCTTTTCACGGTTTAGCACAATGGGCACAGAAATCACACGCACACACTCACACACACACGGTTTTGGCCTGCCATCAGGGTCCGGCCTCCTATAGCTCTCTTCCCTCAGCTGTAGCCAACCAATCCCTCCCATGACAGTCCAATTCACTTCCTATTCCTGCAGCCCTCCATGCCTCCGCTCCCTCCCTCCAGCCCTGGCCCCGTTCACGAGAGCAGCTTTACTGGGACTACTCACCACTACTGTGGCTGTCTCCAAGCCCAGGGAGCCCCAGCTTAGGAAGAGAGCCAGCCAAGCCAGTACGGTCATCCTGTTGGGGAACAGCACAAACTTTTCAGCCAAGAGGACACCCTGGCCATCAATCCAGTATTGTATGGTTTGTGTCTAAAGATACAAGAGTGTATGTGTGTGCATGTGTGTGCACTCACAGGATGAGTAGCCAGCGGGCTTGCTTGGCCAGCCCCAGTAGGATGAACAGACACACTATGAGGTCAAGCAGCAGCAACAACACGTAAGATAGCCACCTGTAACAAAGAAACACACAAACACCACATACAGCAAACGCACTACAATAGAAACTGTATTGAGTGTGCAAGAATAATCTTTACTTTAAAACAAGTAGCTGTACTAAAAAAATAACTCAACTTAACTGTTTTTTCAAGATTTTTCTCATTTGAGACAACCACCTGATCTTAAGTTAAGCTTTTCTGTCATCAAACTACTCATTAAAATATAGTCCCATATACAAAACACAGGACTGTCTGTTGTTATCATAGTACAACTGCTACTGTGTTACGTAGTTTTATCCCACAGAAGATATTACATTGCGGGGCAGAAGTGTGTTAAAAAAATGTAATGTTTTATAAAATGTTATGGTCTGTATTTTTTTTTATATGTTTTTCTATCTATGGTTTTATTTTATGGGTTTTTATTTACCATGTTTAGGTAAGCAGAGTCAGTTAATAGGATGGGAAAACTTTAACTTTGATGGTTTTATGGATGAATAAATTAAACCTTGACCCTTCAGCTGCTCTTCCATTTAGCAATGTGAGTGAGACAAGCAGCTGCTGTACAGGGATTTTTGCCTCAGTGATAGTTGTTAGTGGAAGGACATTTTTCAGATATTCCCTCCCACCGGTTCAGAGTTTTTCCCATGAGAATGGTCAGACTAAAATTGGTAACCTGCATAGGCAAGTGGGTTGTAAGTTTAGCATAAATTCGACCGAGGAGTGATTTGTTCTTGTAAGGTTTATTTACAAGAGTTTTAAAGGCCTGAAGGCAAATGTAAATCTTTCTTTCTTATCTCTTTAATCATCTTGCGAACCACTGCTTTTAACCCATCTGAAGCTAGTATACCATTGATATGAGTGGGAATGTCTTGTCTCCTTTTTTTAGTTGCAATTTTAAGTTCAGTACCTTGTATATTTATAATAAGCTTATTCCTTTTGGTTTTTCATCAGAGCCAGTAGCCACTATGTTTTTGGTGATATGTGAAGCATAAAGTGTTCCTTTCCACCTGATATGAGATTAAAATTTGCTTTCTTTCTGACAACACTACGTTAAATGGAAAAAATGAGACATTCATTCCATTCACTCAGTGTGTGTCTGCAGTCAGCTTGAATAGCTTTATTTGCTATCTAAGACACAGCAGACACAAGAATTCATTGCAAGAGGCAAGTGGTGAAGTTAGGATGAGGCTGAACCTCACTTAACCTCTCACTGTGTCAGGGCTGGGATAAATTACATCTCATGTGTTTGCTGTGCGTGGTTTGTTTATGGGAAGCAGTACTTTCATGTTATTATAGTGGACATTATTTATTAATACTAGGATATAGTTTTGGCTTTTATCAATATAGGTGTGTTCCTTATTTAATATATAAAAGCCTACTGTGTGTGGGAACATTAAGTATCAAACGCATTACCTCAATAAGCTCAGCCGACTTGATAAACATGCAACATTTATGAAAGGCTGGTAAAAATAGTTTCCTCAGTCTGTTAGGACACTTGGGGTGTGGTCGTGTTGATAAACAGCCTGCACATGTTGATATATGTGAAATTTGCTCCTTCAAATGCTGCCATCTGTTTATTTATGACATGAACTTGTCAGAATAGTAAATGTTTTGGAGAGAATGGAAAATGTGTGCTAGAAATTACTTTCTACTAAAGTTTCAAGGGCCTAAGTCACAGAAAACAAAAGGTTGCTAGATGAAAAGCGGTTGCATTTGGATGATGAATGATGAAGCCTAGCATACACAGTATATGGGGACTATTTGATTCCTTTCAAAAGAACTTTACTTTTTACTCTAATTTCCATAAAATGTACTCCAGGATTGTTTGTAGTTAACTCCTGATGCTTCTGCTAAAAACAAGATGGATAAATACATCTATGTGTTTATGGTCATAATGTAAAACCACTGGATTGGGAAAACAGTTCAGTGTTAGCGGACGCTGAGTTTTGTAAACGGGAACAACAGGAATTAGTGGAAATGGAGTTACGACATCTTTTTTATGGGTAGCTGCTAAAGCCAGCTTCAGAGGATCACTTCTTGCACAATTACCAAGATAAGCATATACATTTATAAGCAAAAATGATTAGAGACTAATTGTAAGCAGGGAAAAAAAGAGCATAAACAGCTTTAGTCGTCTTTCCCAGAAAGCTAACTATCACTGCCAATGTTTACTGTTGTTGGTGTGGCAGTAGACATAATTCTGATTCCAAGCATGACGCAAAACATAAAGCGATATGGATGTTTCTTTTTATATATGTAGTTGTTCATAAACAAGAAAAGATATCAAATATGGGGTACCGATCTTGACACTATTTAGTATCGTTTACTAATAACCATCCCAAAAAATAATCTAGAAGGCCACCATGGACTGCAGCCTCACCTGTAGTCCTCATTGACCATCAGCGTGTTGGCTGCCCAGCCCGGTGAGAAGGGGTTGGGCATTATGCCGCTGGTCGGCACCACTGTAGGAGCCACAGAGGGAGGTACCGGGGTCAGAGGTATAATGGACGCCCCGCTGATACTGCTGTCATTTCCCAGTCCTGCATCGATACTGGACCGAGCCAGGGAGATGGAGGAGAGGAGGTTGACCATGTTCTCAGATAACCTCCGGCAGTTCCGTGTCGAAACTAGGAAGGGTTTACTGCCAGTAAATAGCTCCTCCATCGAGGTCAGAGGGCCAGAGATAGACAGCTGCAGCCCAGAAATTGTATCTGAAATCTGGAGAGGGAGGGAGAAACAATGTGAGGAGAGTGAAGTAGAGATGATGATGCTCATAAAAATCATGGTGGGCTTAGAGTGCTTGTGTTATGGAGATGGAGCACATGAAGCGGACATCTTCTTGCCTCCGTTTGCTAATTCATGTCCCACATAATCTAAAACACAAGGTCAGTTTAATATAAAACATTTTGAACTTTGATGTCAAAAATCCTTCACTTTTACTTCAACTTGGAAACTTATGAATAAAAGCACCTTATTCAATTTGCTTTGACATGAAAATACTCTAGAAAATACAACTCATAACCTGATTAAGAGAAGAAAATAGATGGCTACAGTACAGAAACAGAAGTGAGCACACGCCTTTTGAGACATGTTTTGGAAGCACTGTGCAATCGTGTTGAACAATTTGTTATCTGTCTAATTCAGAATAGGGCAGTTCTAAGCCTACTATTTGCTTCAGTTAGGTTTTTTGTTGGTTTTCATTTTAGCCAAATTCCTCTTTCCTCCCTATATATATTTTTTAATGTATATTCATGTATATAAATATTCTTAGATTGTTGTTAATGCCACATGTCAATTGTTCCTGGTGATATTAAATATTTTGTAATATTATAAATATTATTATGTAATATTATAAATATTACAGTATAATGCAGCATATTGGTGTTGGTTCATTTATGTCACATATTTTACAGCATTGTTCTTTGTTTTGTTAGTTCGCTAAAATAAAATCTTTGAATGGATTTTGAGGCACTGTGGTAAGTCCTTGTTTCGATAGTTCATGTGATCGCTTGAGATTTGCTCTTAAAGGTTACACATTGCTGTAATTGTTTCTTGATAAATGTGTCTTCAGAGCATTCTTAAATGTAATAATTCTTATGATGATAGTTCTTTATGAGGGTCAGATTGCTCTAATTTTAATTATTGATATGTTAGTTTCCTTAATATGAATATGTCTTTTTCCCACCCATTCGTAGGTATTTAGATCATTGAGTATTCTACAGAACACAGTAGGAGGAGGATATTTAGCAGTCTGACACATAAACCACTGTCTGACCACAGGGAAATCGATAAAAACAGAAGTTTATATCTGATTTTCTTTGTCTCTCCCTCTGCAGACCACATGTAAGTATGAACACATGTTCTCTCTCTCTCTCTCTCTCACACACACACAAACACGGTGGATACTCTGCATGACAGTTTACTTGCGGAGAACAAAACTCACCAGCAGATCGATGGAAGCTAGCGTATAATTGGCTGTGAGAAGAGAAGAGGTCAACTGATACATCCCATCATTAGCCTCGCTGTTCCCATAGAAACCGATGCCTATGGCAACACTGCAAAGGGGGAAAAAAGGAGAAATTAAAACATTGTGGGAGGGTATATATATATATATATATATATATATATATATATATATATATTTATTTATACACATATATGTGTGTGTGTGTGTGTGAGAGAGAGAGAGAGAAAGAGAGGGGGGTTGAAGAACAGATAGCAGAGGCATAAATGTAATGTTTAATTCAGTGTGTATGTACATTTTAAATTAATGTGACACCAGGAGATAGAGCTGGAGAGGATGGGATATGTGTGCTCTGGATGAGCATACCAACAGCGGAGCACAGGGTAAGGAATAAACAGATGAGGGGGGAAAAAAAGCTGACTTCTAGTGCTCAACGATTAAGCTTCAGCAAGGAAAATATTCGAAATGTTAAACATAACGACATGTTTACACATCCTTCTGTTATTCAAATATTCAGATTAAGGGTCAGGCCAGATGTTCATCAAATCCCCTCGAACCCGAGAGGAATGGTATGACCCAATCTCCCACAAAGTATGTGACCCAGATTAGAAAGCAGGGGGAAAAGGAGGAATGTGTGTCTGCGTCTGAGTGTGCTTTGCATTTCAAGCTTCCAAATGTGAATGATGTCTAATGCAGCTGCATTTGAAATGACACAGGCCACCCACCATCTGGAGGAAAGGCTGTCACGTGAAATATTTTCAAGAGGTAAACTGCGGCATTATTTTTTCAAGCAGTCTAGCGCAGGAAGCTCTTGCATCTACTACAAAACATGACATTATGGTCCATGAGGGGGAGACACGAACCACATCAACCTACAGTCTGTATATAATGACATCATTATGACAGCTAAATTCAGGTCCCCAGTACATTATGTTCTGTGATATAACAATACCGTCTCAGTGCATATAAACATGAAGGGAATGGACTGGGATATAATAACAAGAACTGCTGAACCGTTAAATTGTGCTAAAATTTTATCACAGCACACAGCTGGGCCTGTAGCTTTAGATTTAAAAGGCAGCTGAGCTTCCCCTCAGTGACTTCCATTAAACAAGAGTGTATTGAACAGATGCAACATTTCTGTATACAGTGGAGACAATGTGCTGACTTGATGACTGCATGGTCACCAGATCTGAGGGGAATACCGGTGGGTAAAATGATGTAATAAAGTGTAGAGTGCCGTAGGTGGACCAGCTGAGATCTCGGACACACACACAGCAATGAAATCACTACACACAAACCAACATACACAGTGCTGTCAGAGGCCTTTGCTTGGTAAACAACAATACAACATGACCATCAGCTGTCATCCAGGTCTCCTTTCCTCTCCAGAGACATTGGTGACTGTGTAAGCCACTAAAAAGCACATGACAATGAAGGGTGACAGCTCGTGATTCACAGCCTTGTTGCCGTCCTACAAGTCCTGTACTAAAATTTTAGAATTTCTAGCTTATGTTACTTTATACTTCAACTCCACTACATTTCAGAGGGAAATATTGAACTTTTCACAGCATTTATAAAAAAAATCATAAGATAAGCTTATGGAAAACAATCCATTTTTACAGATTAAACCAGTGGTTTCCAATATTTTTGTCTCGTAACCCTTTGTACAGTAAATACAAAGCTACAGCCAGAAAGGAGATTAGCTTAGCTTAGCATAAATACTGAAAACAGTGGGAAACAGCTACCATGGCTCTGTTCAAAGGTAACAAAATAAAAATACAATTATTTATTAGTGAGTAGGCTGATTGAATTTGTTACCAGAATCAGGCTAGCTAATTTCCTCCTGTTTCCAGTCTTCATGCTAAACTAAGTTAAGCAGCTGTTGTACTGACATTAATGGCGTTGATCTTTTTAGTTTACTTTCTGCAAGAAAGCCCCAAAATAATGCATTCAGGCTTAGAGAGGTAAATTAATCCAATATTTCACAAAAAACAAAGGTTAGAAAAAAGTCAAAAGATGAATACAAATTTGTATTTTAGAATTTTTTCTTCTTTCTTCTTTCCTACACCATTAATCATCTTACAACCCCTCAGATTTATCTTGTGACCCACGGGAGTGGGATAACCCCTAGATCTGTAACCACTATAGTAAACTAGTTGAAACTAGCTACACCTTGACCAGCTATGACAGTAAAATGCTACTTAGGCGTTGATGCATTAGTATTAATAATCTAGTATTCAGTGGTGGAAGAAGTATATAGCTTTCTTCTAAAGTAGCAAGACAACAATCAACAAAGTGTATTTTAAACATCAAAAGTAAAAGTACTCATCATCCACATGGATGTTGTATTGTTACACATTATAATACTGATTATTATTACTGAATCATTCATGTTTGAGGTCCACTTTAACATTGTAGCTGGTTGAGGTGCAGGTACTGATTGCTTTATACTACAATAATGTATTATTTTATATAGGTATATGTGTATTTTATAAACTCATATGTTTTGTATGTTAAATCATAATCTGTAAAGTAACTACTATTTCACTTACAAGTACTGACACATTCCTTTATTTTTGCTAATTATACTTCTGTACTGGGTTTTACATGTTCTGGAGTATTTTTACATTGTTCCACTGGTACTTTTTATTAAAGATTAAAAAAGGTGACTTGTATACGGAAAAATAAGATAATAACGTCTGACTCCTGCTTCTCACCAGCACAGCGTGACAGCCGCCACTGCCACCCACGTGACACAGCAGATGCCCCGCCCCTTCTTCCCGCTGTAACCGTGACCTGTGCTGGCATCTTCATCCTCCTCCTCTTCCTCCGATCCCTCGCCCCGGTCACCACGGTGACAGCAGCAGTAGTGTATGAGGAAGGAGAGAACCACCAAGAGGGAGACAACAAGAGCGATGGCTGATAAACTGGACAAAACCAGCAGAGTCTGAAAAAAAATGAAAAGGAGGAGAAATGAATCAGAGAACGTGAGAAATTGGAGAAGAGCATTTTGAGGAGGGTGAAATATCAACTAATCCTGTTAAATTCCAGTTTGTCATACTGTCCCGGCCCCATTAGCAGCAAGAGATGGTCATTAAATAGGTATGAGAACATAAATTCTGAGCTTCAACAAAGCAGGAAGAGTCAAGGATACAGATATACAACATGTTTTCATACATAAACCATGGAAAGGGAACAAAATTGTAATACAATTAATTTGAGCTGATTCTTGACCATTTATGTTTATTCCAAAGGCACATGAATCCCTGATCTATGCAGCAGAGGGAATATTATTGTCACTAATCCATATCAGACTTTGCTTTTGATCAGGCTCCATGTCATAAAGTCAACATTACTGAAATGCATTTTGCTCCAACACATATCTACAGTATTATCTTTCATCCATCTGCCCGTCTGTCACTCCCCATTCCTCCACCTTCTCTCTCAATCTCACCTCCTGCTCTTTGAAGCCCCTCCCCATCGCCCCTCTACACCCATCTCTCTTTCCCCACGCTCTCCCTCGCTCCCACTCTCTCCCCCACTCTCCCTTCTCTTTCTTTCTATCCACACCACTGAATCTCTATTAATAATCTGTGACCTACTTAAATACATTCACTCCCACTCGCTTCTCTCTCTGCCTGGTCTTCTGTTCAGCAAGCCTCCTCGCATTACTCATTCCCTCTCTCATTTTCTCTCTCGGTGCACTTTCAGTCTCTTTTGTCTTTCTGTTCTGCAGAATAATTTGCGCCCCCCCCCTCTTCTTTGTACCGCAGAGAAGTCACAAACACGCAATGTGAGACGCCGCTAGCTGGAGCGTTTTCTACAAGAGCCTGTTGGAGGAAGATGAAACTGCACAGTTCAGAACCATGCAGCTGTGGAAACCTGCTAGAGGACTCACATCACATTGAATCTCATGCACTCCCCGAAAAATACCTCCAATTTGCATGCACAGAGTTGTAAGGGGCAATTCAGAAGAGCATTCAAGAATCTAAAGGACGGTAGAAAAATGATTAGATATGAGCTAAGGGGCTCTTGGAGGGGTCTAGTGCAATTTTCCCACCAATAAGTAAGTCAATAAATTGTCAGGAAAAAGTGTTTTAAAGGACTGTAAATGCCATCATCATAGCTCTGCAAATTGCTGTCACATTCAGGGATTTAAGGAGCAACTTATAGTGTGATCAGGTCCTTAATTGTAGTACAATATTCCTGCACATTTATTAACTACAAATGGAGCAACGGGACTGTAATTATTATGCAATGTGGCACCTCAGATAAGACAGTTACAGCACAGCATGTGATTACAGTATGTTATTAGCAGTTGTGGCAGGTGTCCATTACCTGCTGGTACTCCCAGCTGTCGGGGACAAAGATGTTGTCCCTCATCTGCATGGCGAGGTCCAGGCGTGGGAGGGCGTGACACACTCGCACCCACAGCGAAGGGGTATAGCTGGGCACCGTTGTCATAGCAGCCATTTTCTAATGCTGCAGGTCCCCCCTCCTCCAACCTGCGGGAGGGAGGAAAGAAGGATCAGAGCAACCAGGATGTGAAGTAAGAGCAGCCGAGAGGGAGCAGGGAAAGGTAAGGAGGGGTGGAGGACTTCCTGAACCAACGGCCCAAGCTGAGAGGACAGAGAGGTCACTGCGAGCTCCGGCGCCACTGTGTCCCTCCTGCACCTAGGCACAGTGGAGACAATTTATGGCCAGAGATCATCTGAGCAACGCGAGGGTAAGAATGTCAGCTGTAGTTACTTGAAACTACCTCTTTGGGGTGTAAATCAGTATGCACACTTCAGTCAGAGCAGAGGCTGAAGTGTGCGATTCTGTTACCTGTAACATTTCAGTTTGGCTTCACTGATCTTTCCTCAAAGCAACGTTAACTAAAAGATTCAACTACAAGAATGAATGCACACAGCAAAGTTGTCACATGCATTGATAGTTTTACCTGTCCCATTCTTCTCTTTAATGTTATTGAGACTGCAGTTTTTCAGAATAACAGCCTTCTTCCGTTGAGCATTGGCTGTGTTTCAAGCTCAAACAGGTTGTCAGTTGATTTCAGTCATTTAAGCAAGCAAAACTGTTAAATATTTGACCTTTTCCCGCATTTCAAAGAGTTTCTGATTTCCCTGTGTTTTATAACATATTAATAGAATACCTTTGGATTTGGACTATTAGTTGGATGAAAACAAAATATTTCAAGATGTAACCGCAAGCTCTGGCAACCTGTGACAGCATATTTTACTATTGTTTTTGACATTTCATAGCACAAATGATTAATCGAAGACTTGGCAAAATATTCATTAGTTGCAGTCAGAGAAGTTGTTGCCTTGAACACAGTGAGATTACATGACAATATATATATATATGACAAATGGCTCACAGACCTCTCGCTTAACCTAATGAAATGAGTATGCTATAGGAGCAGCATGGATTATATAGGGGACATATGGAGTAGAAGTCATCCTGGCAGAAGAAAAACACTGCATAAGACACAAAAAAGACCATTAAAGACACAGTGATATATTGGACACCATTGCAAACCACTGTTTAGCTTTTAGAATAAAGCCGGCCACAGGGGAGAGAAAGTAGGGTAAATACAAAGGGCAAATCTGGTTAGCCAAAACATACATTGGAATCCTCATTACAAAGACAGAGCAGAGGGGGAACAGAGGGCGAGACAAGGGCCGGGTAGGCTTCTGATACCGGCTGCCCAGATTAAGAGACCGTCAGAGCTTTACTGTTGTTGTTAAGAAAGGAGCGTTTTAAGACAGCTCAAGAGAGAGAGAACCATTCACAACAACAGCCCTGATGCTTAAATACAAAGGGTTATACAGCTCAGCTCAATGCGGATATTACAGGCAGATACAGTTCTGCATTTGAGTCCAAGGATACAATAATGTCAGCTTCTGAATTAAAGGCTTGTGTTGGATTTTATCACCTTTTATTGCAGCTGTTGTTCAATACAACTTTCAATAAGCAGAGTATTCTTCGCTGCTGAGGGATTTTACTCTTCCTATTGATTCACACTTACCATCCACTGCGCAGACGTGTTAAATACAGTGCATGATAAAAGTTAAGATTCAGCCACATGTCACATTCAATGCCAGACAATTTCCCATTCAGATTTGGGGCAGTTATGGCCCAGAACAAGTTAACAGCTCGCCTTCCAGGCCAGACAGGGCTGCTCTAAGCCCATTACAATAAGCCTGTTCACCTTAATGGTTCCAGCAGCCCAACTGTCACATATCAAATCATTGCCAACACTCCATTTCCCTTATTAAAACTGTGCTGAACATGATGGCTCACACACTGTGAGGGCTGCATCCATCCACCACACATCAGCAGTGTCAACAGACTGTGTATACTGTACTCTGGTGTTAAGTTCCCCAGTTGTTAAGTTAAGCATTCCTTCATGATGATCTTGAGTGGATTCATTAAATTAGAAGTATTATAGGCATAATCACAATAAGAATAAGAATCGAGTTAATTGCCAGGTACATTTTCATATAAAAGGAAGAGTACTATAATACAGTATGGTACTTTGGAGAGGATAAAAGTATTTTGGGAGGAACATTAATCAAGCAAGGGAATAATTCCACAATCAAAGGAGAAGCCGTATACCTATTGTTGTCAATATAGAAAAGCATTTCCTTTGATCAATGACAATACTGATTTTTACCATGAGACAAATAAGAGGTGACCCAAGCAGAAAACATCATATTGAAACCATTATCAAACAATCAAAGATAAAGAAATATGTTATCTGTCTTACTGCTGCATCAGACAGTGATGACAGACATCAGGTCAAAGTTCAGGTAGGATTCTCTTGCAACCCAGAAAGTTATTGAAGCAACCTAATGAGGTGCTGATGGTGGTGGTGGTGGTGGGGGGTAGCAGCAGTTACTCAGCAGTTGTCACAGATAGGAAACCTCAAGTTGACGTGATGTCTCCTGCCAGCTTGTTATCATGCCTGTTACACCATTGTACAACTGAGGCCAAATAAATGTGATTTTTTAGCTCAGTCGGCAGAGAGAAAAGAGACAAGCAGAGAGACAGTGAAGACACCACCAACTCTCAACCTACCGCAATCTCTGAAGAAAAAAACCCTACATTATCTGTTGCATTTAGTCTGCACGAAGCTCAGATGACACCGAGAATGAAGTCAGTTGCATGATATGAGACTCCATGATGTCTGAATGTAAAGAAAAGGGCCATTTTGTGAGGCAGCTAATGAGAACAAGGCTCAGACATCTCTGTCAGCTGGATTCAGGATCATCTTTTGCACAAGAAAAATCATCTCCACCTTAATTTTTTTTTAACAACAGTACATCTCTCTTAATCAGTATTTGTAATTAATGTAGCCTTTCACTGATAAAATGAAGCACATTTCCAATTTGCCTGTTTCACATTACAGCCTGAGCAGTCGTCTAACAGCTTAACAACAAGCGTAATGACTGTAATTTATGAGAAAGCATTACTGCCTCATGACACACTACATCAGCCAGGAGAAATTAATTAACATCTTTCTGAAGGGTGCAAAGTTACCTTCATCTACTGTGCAAACTCACAGAAAAAGAAGAATATTTCAATTGCATTTAAATTTCACTTAAAATTCATCTGCAAAACGAATGCTCAGATTCCAGCAATGACACTTGAAAGTGAGTGCCGCTGACCGAAGGTAAGGGAGTGCAGCTCATAGTCAGTAAGTCAGAGCAAATCAGTGCCTTGATGTGTGCAAGAGTCCAGCATGACACGTTGTTGGTAACCAAAAGCCTTCCACGCTACTGACTGAATCGACAAACCCACACAGAGCAAAATATTTTAATTGACTTGCAGATTTAAAGAAACTGTTCAAAAAACATTTGGAGAAAATATGAGACAAATGAGAAAATAATTATATGCAATCAAACCATTAGCATCATCTGATAATTTTTCTTTTTCTACAAATGTCCATGGGGAGAGGACCCATCCATTAGGTGTGATAGCTGCAGAGATAAGCATGAATCCATTTTGGCAATATAGTCTAATGGTTTCATGAAAAAAGCATATTTGAAAAGATAAGCATGGAACCAAATTAGCACTCCACTGTGATGTGGTGTAATGTGCATCTTTATTATATTCAACTTGACTGATGATCAATCTTTGCAACAACATGAGCAATTAACCCATAATGGGCAGGAGAGAGATCAGTCTCTTACCTCTGTCGGTCGCGTTGGGAGGTTTCTCTCTCCTTCTGTCTCTTCTCTCTGCCGGTGTCCGTGAAATATTTACCCACTCAAAGAGGTACACTGCCAGCCGTCAACGGTTGATGCTCGTGAAAAAAGATCATCCTGAAAAAATGGCTTGGAGACATGCCAAAAATATGTCATAAAGAGGAGGAAAAGGAGGGAAAATAATAAGCCAATAATTCTTGCAGTTATTGAAATATTAAGTAGCCAATAATTGTATGGTTTTCTGGTGACAGTGGAGAGTGCTTGAGTTGATGGATGGGAGAGGAGCTCTCACTGAGAGTGAGTGAATGAGTGAATGAGTGAGTGAGTGAGTGAGTGAGAGAGACAGAGAGAGAGAGTGAGGGGGATTAAAACTGAGGAGACACCCCTTAGGGACCCTTTATCGTTGCATTGTAGCCCTTCGCAGCTTAACAGCCCAGCGACTTCACAACACGGCAGCAACACGATATTGCCCAAAGATAATTAATCTGTTAACGGGGATTAGCGGTGCTCTAACCCCTCACTCACTTCACTCTGAAATACCAGAGGCACACTTCCACCGTCGACCCTCATCTACATCCTCGTACACTCCCATCAACCTGACCAATCTCTGTCCAGACTACCACACTGAACCTTGACCAGATTACCGAGAGAAAGAGTAAAAATGCAGAACTGCCAGCCAACTGTACGCGCTAAACAATAGTGAAAAGAGATTTTATAAAAATCCACTCACATGCTGGATGCAAAACAGTACACTCCTGCCTTTGACAGCACTGTTTGGCTGCGATGTGTCGAGAGCTAATGTGAGGTAGAGTTGCTTATAAAATTGGAGTAAGAGAAGCGAATAAGCACACATACATGGATATGGGGAGATGCAAGGAAAGGCAACTTAAAACACTGAGGAGGGAAAAGAGTGGGTTCCCAGGGAGTGATGCTGAGAGAGAGACAGACAGAGAGAGAGAGAGGAGGGAGGGAGAGAGATGGAGTGAACAATGAATTGAGTGAGGGGGAAAGCGGCAATGGATTTTTAGGCAAACCCAGTTTTTCAGTGGAGGCTGCAGAACAGCATCAACACTGATTCACTGAGAAGGAGGCAGAGGAGAACATGCAACAATGAGACAGATGTGATGAGAGCGTACCGATGGAGATGCTCTACGGGCAATTTGGTTGAGAAAAGCAAAGTGGAGATAGGATGGTGACACACAGCAAGAGTAAAAAGAGTATGGTGTTTGTCTGTCATTGGAGAAAAGGGGGGCAGAGGCGAGCGAGCAAAGAGGGAGGGGGCGGCGTTAGTTTTTCTGTGTCACTGAAAGAGAGTGGGGGAAGGGAGGCAGGGAGATAATGCCAGCGAGGGAACAAACAGTAGAGAGCCAGAGAGCATACTCACTGACTCATATAGCCCATGTATAGTGTATGTATGTGTTAGTGTGTATCTGGAAGGAAGAGGGGAAAGATGACAGAAAATTATATTATGTATGCAAGAGTTGTTCAGGGAGCATTTACACAGCCGCCGTGCGTCTGTATGTTAGCCCACAGCAACAGCAACAGAACTGCATCCAGGCCATCCATCACTGCACTGATAAAATATCAACACTCGCAGCATTTAAAATAACCAACTCAATATTTATTGTCCTTGGCAATCTGGTGGTTAAAATTCATTGTAAAAGAATACAGAGTTCAATCACAAAACAGATTGTATACATTTTGGAATTACGAGCGGCAGAATACAACCACTTTGGTTCATTCACAGATATAAAGAAAACGTAATCATTTCTCCTCTTCAACACTTTATGCCTTGTACAAATGCCTTTATGGCAGGTGCATATGTCCTGTTTGTGTAGTTGTGAAACAGTAGATATTGTGGTGGATAAGTGGCCCACCAGGTAATATTTCTTAATATTTTAACACAGTAAGTATTCTACTCAGCGGGTCCAGTGAGTTAAATGACAGATGAAAAATCTCTGCATCTCCAGCAGATGATGTTTGCACAGTTGATTTACACTGAGTGTTCCCTTTTGACCAGAGTTGCAACTATTGTGATTATCAATTAATATGTTGAGTATTTTCTTAATACAAATTATTAATTGATCAATAAAAGAAAAGAAAAAATGCTTCAAAATTGCCTCTTTAGTTTAACCGTCAGTCAAAGAACACACATGTTAATATTACTACAACACAAGGCATAGTACAGCAGCATCAGCATGTCCTTACAGTGGAGAAGCCAGAACTAGGGAATTTGGGGCTTTTTGCTTGACTTTTATAATTAATCAATAAACAAAAACAGTTGGCAGTTCTGTTAACTGACTAATGATTTAAGTTCTAATTTTGAAATATGTTTTTAAATCACCAATTGTGCACTTTGTAGTTTATTTTTACTCTCTATAAACTAAAACCAACAAATAAGAAACTTTAGATCATAATGTTAAAGATAGACTTTGTAAAGTATAATTAAAGTACTTCACCCAATCTGTTTTTGGTCTCGATGTTTGTTTGTTCTGGATGTATTGTATCAGCTTGTATTATGAATTCCCAGTATTATTACACTGTGTAGACTAAATTCATTTCACACCTTGAAATATTAATGACATCTAATGTAGGCCCTTAATGGATTAAAAGGCATACAATAAGGTGCATACATGTACTTGAATTATATTGTAATGTAAGTGTAGTGGAATCCAGTTTATTCATCTTAGAAACATTTATTATAATTGAAAATTGTTTGTTTGTCATTGTGCTGTAGGACTACAGCACATTACGTTTAACTTCCTGTAGGACTTCATATAAAAATGTTTTTTACCCGAGATATCATTAAAAGTGTATCTTATCTGAATAAACTTAAAAAGTTAAAACACACACTTTAGATTTAGTTGATAAGGCCACATGGCCAGTGCAAATGACCCAGTCATATATCTTAAGTGCAAACATACATCTATGTGTGTGTGTGAGAGTGTGTGTGTGTGTAAGTGGTAAAATTCTATCATCTAAGAGTTACTGTGCACACAATCTCATAAAAACCATCTACTTCAGGACCACCCATGGCACAAAGGTGTAAGGTGTTCACTGGCAGACGGCCAAAATTTAAACCCTTCCCCACCTTCATGTGCCCCACCTCTTCAAAAATCCTGTCTCCCTCCTTGCCATCTACCTTGGCCAGTGTGAGGTGGTAGCGTGGGTTGTAGGAGTCCCTGTGGAGCCAGCCCACTTTCCTGTAGGCCTCCTGCAGGCCGCTGTTGAGCTGCTGGAGATGAAGCTGAGGCTGGGGGCTCAGGAACAACACCCTCCCATTGAAATGCTTCAGTCTCACAGGGAAGGTCAGAGCCACAGGGGGGTTTCGATCCAAATGGGCAAACCGTCGGAGGATCTCCCCGGCAGCGGCTACCTCAGCTGGGCCGGGCAGCGACAGGAGGCATAGGGTGACATGAAGGCTGGACGCAGTCTGCCAGAAAGGGGCAGAGGAGGGCAGAAGGGAAGTGATCTCCTCCTGCAGCTGCTGGAAAGAAGACAGGATAGCGGGAGTGTTGGCCCTGAAGGTGATGAAGTGAGTGGGTCGTTTCTTTGGAGGACGACCACCACCATGCACCTCCTCTCTCTGCTCAAGAGGTGCTGATGGATTCTGGTTCTGTGTATAATAGATCAGGAACATAACGACAATCACCAAACATGAACTGGAACAGCAGACCAAGAATGTATTTCAGGGTGAACTGTGTTGTGACCCACCGTAGCATCTTCATCCTCCCAGCTTTCTCGCCATTCTGCAGAAGTCTCTTCCTCACCCTCCTCGTTTACACAAGCTCCTTCTTTATGGGATAAGGTCATTTGGTCTGTTGAAGCCTCAAGTCTAAACAATCAAAACAGGCGAGTAAAATTATTGAAGAGACAGGAAAGCAAGATTGCTTTCTAAGACACACAATTTCCTAAATGTAAAATGTTAAGTCTTAACGTGAAATAAAGAAAATATATTTTCTGAGTTCTGTGTTAATTATTATATACCAAATATGTTTTATTTTTATTTTTATATTAAAATCCTTGTTTTCCTGTTAGATACTACAATATTTTTGATGACTATATACAGTATCAAGTTTCTCCAGTCAAATTGGGGCAACTAGCTAATTCATCCATCACATGAAACAGCACTTGACAGCTAATGTGTTGTAGAAGCTAGCAGAGCAACATCCCGGGTCAGCGGTGTGTCTTTGTTCACACATCTTAAAGAGTGGGTGTAGGACTGATGTATTCATTTCTCCCTCTTCAAGTCCTCTACAGCTCTGTGATGCCATATTCATTAAGCCATGCACACTTTAGAATCTAATTGGATTGCTCCAAAGCAAGAGAAATCCAATCAAATTTGAATGATCTGATATAAATCAGTCTCTTCTCACTGAAGTTTTAGATCTGCAAATAATGTTTATTAGAAATTTGCACTGTCCGAGGTGACATCTTTAAGTCTTGTTTTGTCCAAAACCCACAGGTACAACAACAAACATTTGACAAACATTTGACATTTTTTTCTTAAAAAAGAACAAAACTATTTGATTATTAAAATTGTTGCAGAAAATGTATTATATGTCGATCGACTAATCATTGCAGCTTCTGCAACTTCTGTTTCACTGATCTTGAGTTGGTACTTTGGATTAAAGATACACGCTGAGTATGTAGACGCTAAAAATGCTATTTTTTTGTGTTGCTAAGTGTTCTCAGTTAAATTTAAAGGATGCGCATGAACACCAGACCTAATTGCAGCCTCCTCCAGAACACGTGCTCCTCGTGATTCTTGTTGCTCCTGAGAAGTGTTTCCTCTACACCTTGGAGCTGCTTGTGTTGACTCGGGGGTGTCAGTATTCATCTCACTTGGCTTCTCTTCCTCCAGATGTGTGTTCTTGGTATTAATGCAGTCCTCTGTTTCACTCTCTTCCTGCCCACGGACAGCAGGTGGCTGTTCCTCTGTTGTTTTAAGGAGGTCTTGTTGTTGTTCATGGGCTTCTGTGTTTATGTCTTGTGAAAGAAATGGTTATATTTGGTCAGGGTATATCGTGTAGAGTGTGCTGGCTTTTGTAAATTTTATGTAAGTTTTTTGTTAGTTGGGGTAGCACTAAAAGGTCCTCTCTTACCCTTTACTTCCGCCTCTCCTCCAAAGGGGGGAGCCAGAGATTGACCGGTGGAACCAAACACCCTGTCAGTCCTGCTGTGGCGGTCCCAGACCCGGTGCCCTCTGTAGGTGAAGTACTGGATCCTGTGTCTGGGCAGAGCCAGCTCAGTAGAGTAATCACAGTCGCAGAGGTCGGTGTCCCAGTTGAAATCATTGAAAGGACGTTCCAGCACACCAAGGAAGCGATCCACATACCCCACTAAAAATTCAGATGAATCCACTGATGGGTCCCACAGAATCCGAGAGATAACTTCATCAGCTGTGCGCATGCGAGGCTTTTTGTTCACCTCTGTGGAGAGTAAGATGTAAAATAAAGTGTCAAAATATATTAATGTACGGGATAAAAAGGGATTAAAGATTAAAAGAAGTTGCATTGGCCTCTTAAGAAGTTGTATGCTGTCATTATCAGATGACAAGATAAACTAGCCAGATATGGAGTGACCTTTCTCCTCGTTGTATTTTGGCTTTGCTGCTTTGTTGACTTTCCTCTTGTGTTTTTCCACCTTCTCTCGATCCTGTTTGTCATTTTGGTTCGGTGGCGCAGCCCCTGAATAATCTAATGATGGGTCACTAAGAAAAAGGAGTACCAACAAGAGCGGAAAGATTATCAAAATGTACACTGTCATAAAGCATGACAAATGAAAGAAGATTTCTAAATTCCATTGCATACTGATTCATGTCTGAACTTTGTGCAGCACCCATACTTAGTCATGGCGTCATGTATCTCTGTCTCTGTCTGGTGCGCAATATGAGCGGTAACTAACAATTGAAATGAAAAATACAGAACATACTCAATTTCTAAAGAGAATGTTTTTCTATAACCAGATAGAGCTTAGCAATAAGGAATTAACATTCAGACAGCCATCTATTTAATACCAGCCTTTGTGCTATGGTAATCTGCAAATCCATTTAATGTTGAAGTTAATAAAAATTAATTATATTCATTTCAACTAGGAAATTAAAAGTCATCTTGCTGGTGAGTTTGCTGAACAAGATAAGACAAGCAGACCTGTGAAACAAGCGACATCTGTGGCCAAAATGACACTTTCCCATCAGGAAAAACTGGCACACGTTGACTCCATCCTCATCCCTTTGTGCTGACTCTGTTGATGAGTCACAGTAAGCAAGACAGACATGTAATTAAACTGTAATGAAGTGAGTAACATACCAATATGGGGTCTGCATTTCAGTTAAGTTAAAGAAACTTAGGAAATGTAGGGTGCCTGCCCCATAATTCTGCTGTGACACTAACAGGGTCAGGCTAAACTGTCCCTACTAACTGAGGAACCCACCAGACAGCTGAACCTGGAAGCCAAACTGAGAAAGAGTCAGGTAGTGGGTGCTGAAGGGATTACAGGTATATAGGAAAGTCACACAGTGCCTGTTTATGGCAGTTTTCACTTACGCTGAAAATAACAGTGTGGCTGCATGTCCTCAGATTAAAGCGTTCGCTGTTCACTAAAGCAAGATGGGTAAATGAAAATAATGTCAACATACAGCATTATGTGAGATTCATACTTGGAGCAGGGAATGAAGTACCTGTTACTGCTGTGTGCTTCTGCATGTGTTTCCAATATATGATAGAGTTGTGACTCCTATATAGGCCTCCATGCTCCTGAGATATGTTTATGTGTGCCAGGTTACAGATATCAGGAACTATGATCCCGGATCCTTAATCCCGTCCTTAAAAATCAATTTTACTTGATTCCTTCTGATCCTAATATTAAGCGGGTCTGAAACTACAATTAATAATTCAAATCAGAAATAAATAAGTTAGTAATCCCTAAAAGGAAACTGGCAGTGGGAAAAAATGATGTGTATAACATTCTATTTCCTCTCCTATCCAAAGAGTATCAATCATGTAACAGGTGGCAATGACTCCCCCAGAGGACTCAAATGTCAAGCCAAGTAGATGGGACGCTGTTGCCTGTAAACTCAAACACATACCACACGCTGCAACCCTATTTCCAGATAGGAAAACTGGATAGGATTCACACACCAAACCCTTGTGTATGTATTTGCTGTAATATCTAAGATAGCGCTGGCTGGCGCAGGTTCCCCAGATCATGAACATGTCTTTCAACTGCTTCCAGATGTAAGGTTTCAGTGCAACTGACAGGAAGTAACTGGGTAAAATAATTATTATGAAGTCCTCTTTTCATAGGAAAGGTTCTCTGGATTTGAGCCCAGTGAGGCAAGTGGGAGGATATGGAGACAGTAAAACGTCTCATATTGGATATGGAGGTTAGAGGCATCTCTTGACTCACTTCCTGACAGTTTTCCAGCAAAGCAGGCCGACATAGTGAAGGAAAAATGTTGGCTGTCATTACAGTAGTCGACTCACTCATTCAGCTCTCCCTTTCACAGTAAGAGGCTCCAGACACATAATAACATAAACTAAATAAGACCTTACCAGAACTCGCATTGCTCACAGACAGACTGAGGAATTTGATTACTTAGAAAGGAGTCAGAGACCGATTGATTTCAGTAATAACAGTCACTAGACTTAATGTACATGTTGTATATATACATACATGTACAATCTCTTCAATATGTGATGCATTATATGGACTTACCTATAGTTAAATAATGTCTCAAATTAAGTTAACCCCTGGAGACCCATTTTAAAAAGCAAACAGAATCGGTATGTGTAAAACTACACAGGGTAATTTACCTGCTGTGGCTTTTAGGGTGACTTTGCCACTGTTGGAGTCAGCGGGGACCCCTGCCTCTGTCAAGTGGGTCCCATCATCTCTTTGGTCCTCTGGTCCCCCTAATCCATCTGATGCCATGCCCAACCCTGTGATTTAAAATGCAAAGTTACTTAAAAGAGATGCGGGGCTGTGTCACTCTGGTGTTTGCTGCTACACCTTCGTTTGCTTTGTTGGATCTGACAGAAAGACAAAGTACAGTCGGGCACTCCTAAAACTGTAAAACGGAGTTCGTCACTCCAATTTAGCTAATACGGAAATGACTGGATAGCGTTGTACGATATTACAATTCTTTTAAAATACAACAACTCCTGAAATAAGTATCGTAATATTCATAACATGAAAGCGTCCTTAAAAACCGGGGAACGGGGAAACGTATTTTATTTTCATTACTGACATACTAACCGATGGAGAAAACGATTCTGACTTTTTAAGCGAACTTTGACCCTGAGTTGTTTGGGGGTTTTTTTTAGCTCATCTGGAATTCTGGGTAATGAAGTTTTTATCTGTCTTTCGTTGAACATGATTTTGTGGAAACATTACATAAAATCCGATACTAACAAATACACCTGCTGTTTGCTGACTTTCATATGACTTAAAAATACTCGAGATGTTTTGATTCAACGGTTAAAACTGAGAAAAGGTAGCGCTGCTTACTGCCACGCGTCACTTGTGCTCGAGCCATGGACTGTAGAGCGCGTGACTCTGAGTCACATGACATGCTCTGTTATTGCCAGATAGCAGCTACACAGAAGGAAAACACAGCAAGAAAACTGTAAAATCCCTAAATCTGAGGCACTGAGGATCATGGGTTTTGGAAAAACGGAATCAATGAAGAATTGAGTTTGTTTTATACCTCTGTTTTAATATGCTGCTTTTTATATAACGGCTTTATGGACGTCGCGACAAAATGAATGTCCCTTTGTGAGGTACCACTGAGCACTAGTCATTTGTTGAACTTGGCTCTGTGCTGAAGGTAAGTCTATGTGATATTAACGGCTGGAATGACCTAGTGTGACCTAGTAATGTGAGTGACTGACTAGAAACAAATAGTATGTCATGAACTGCTTGTTAACGCTCACATCAAAGTCAAACCATATTCAGCACAATAAACGTGAAATTTGTTTTCTCCCTCTCAGATGAATGCTCTAGTAGCTCTCTGTCACTTCTGTGAGCTCCATGGCCCTCGGACATTATTTTGCACTGAGGCACTGCATCCTCCATCTCCATCCCCTTCATCTCAGGCAGGTGTCCCAGTGCTCGGGGACAGGGACCGAGATGGTGACCGGGAAGGTGAAGGGCTGACCATGAGGGCCAACAGCTCAGCCTCACAGAGGGGAGAAATGTGTGACGTGAGTGGAGGGTGACACGCCGAGGACAGAATGTCAAATCACCATGACCTTATCAGAAACTTGCCTCCATTTGAACTGAACCAACCTTCTCTCTTCTCTCTGTCTACACTATAACACTCTTGCTATAACCTTTTTTGCTATGCAGGTGAGTCCATATTCCCGTCATCTGTCTCAAAGTATTATTTTCCTCTTCTCCTTGCCTCATAGGGATGTCGATCTCTTCCTGCATCTCATCCGGGCTTTGTGAGCATTGATGATGAAACAGGTATACGCTTCCTGAGCCACCAGCATCCCAGACAGCCACAGCTGTTCAGCGTGGTCCGCCAGGCGTGCGTACGCAGCCTCAGCTGTGAGGTAAACAGTGACGTACGTCTGCATGTATGTGTGTGTGAGTCACACGTCTCATGCCATCTCTCAAACCATTTTTCTTATTCCTCTGTCACCACATTTACTTCCACCACTTGTCTCTCTGTCTGTTTCGTCAGGTGTGTCCCGGCCGTGAAGGGCCAATTTTCTTTGGAGATGAGCAACACGGTTTTGTGTTCTCGCACACCTTCTTCATCAAAGACAGCCTCGCCAGGGGCTTCCAGCGATGGTACAGTATTGTCATGGTAGCAATGGACAGGATCTACCTTATCAACTCCTGGCCTTTCCTGTTGCGCCATCTTAGACTCACTATACAGAGCCTGCAAAGCACAGCTCTCAAGGTAGGGTACACACATGGACACTACACGCCTTTAATCACTTTACTCAAATAGGAACATGAAGACTTATTCCAAAGGTAAGGTTCTATTTGGTTACCTAATGTCTTGGTGCTGTACTTTCCATCAGGTGTTTGACAATGAACAAGGAGTTTGTCCCCAGCGAGCAGTGAGGATGAACAGTGTCTTTTCACCTGCAGTTTTCCCACACCAAAGGAGTGGCAACGCAGCCCGATCACTAACTTCTCTTACCCAACATCCCAACCTATGGGCCAGCCTGCACTCCTCCTTTAGCTGGTGAGTCGATGTACTGTCAGTCCCACTATGGCACACAAGCTGTTTCCAAGTAATCACTCACCTTGACATGTGTATTTGTGTTTTCACATTGTCTCCAGGCTGCTGAAGGCCTGTGGTAGTCGTCTGACAGAGAAGCTGCTGGAGGGAGCCCCCACTGAGGACACACTGGTGCTCATAGAGAGACAGACAGGTAAATACATTGTCTTTAATTTAACAGGATGAGGCAATAATTATGTAACTTTTGTTTTTACCCATGTAACATCTGTTCAAGAAAAAACTGTCCAGTGACAAAGCAAAAAAAGGAAATATAATTTATTTAGGCAACACCTCAACATGTCTTGCCTGCAAGGTTAGATGGAGGATGATGTCAGCAGATGTCATGTGTTTTGCACAATGTGCCATAGTTTTATCATCAGTCTGAAAAGTCTCCTGTGTGAGTCTGATTCACTGGGTCAGTCAGTGCGGAGGCTAAAAAAACAAAGTGATAAATTTAACCATTGTACTCAAATACACTGCCTTTCCAGTAAGGGTTTTCACAACTATTAGTCAAGATTTAGAAAGTGATTAAAAGATTAGATAGGTTCGAATCCAGCACAGCTCTTAGATTGTGGAATTTTAATACCCTTTTCACCAATATTAAAGTAAAGTATTAATAGTATTATTAAGTATTAATGAGTAAATTAACTTTTTCTGTAGCACTTACAACATAATAAAATAAATAAATTCATCAATAATAAGAAATATTAAAGCAGCACATATAAAAATGCTAATTTGTACAAATAGGTAAAAAGGTTTTTTTAAAGGTTTTTTAATGTGGTACAGATTCAGTTATTCTGATACTGCAGAGGTTGTGCTGACGTGTATCAGTGGAAGTGTATTAGGATTGGTATTGATATTAGTCATAGATAAGAGGTCATAGATATTAGTCATAGATAAGAGGAGAGCTTATACAGAACTGAAGTTGTTTGAAAATAGAAGTTGATATAGAGCCAGAACTTTTTAATAATTTCCTGGGGAATCTCCCCCGTTTGTAACAAACTTTGGCCTGAAAACATTTGGTCATAGCTATTTCTATTTCTATGTCATTCTCTGTTTCCAAAAGAACAAGAGGAGGAAATGAGCTGCTGGGAGGGAGCAGAAGGAGGCGGTTCTAAGTCACAGCGGCACCCATCGGAGACCGAGCTGGGCCACAACTTTCTGTTTGATGACGCAAAATTGGAGGAATTACCCGGTCCAAAATTTTGGTCCCTGAGGCATTTGAGACAGGTAAAGTTAGGGACTATTTTAGTTTGTCAATTTGCCATTCATTATGTTAAATTAACTAAGTAAGTTTTTCAGAAAAATTAAAAAGAAATCTCAACCTCTGACTGGGAAGAGTTTTTTGCAAGAATTTGTAGTTTTTTGGCACAAAGTGATACATTTCATTCATTCACATTTTTCAAGGTTCACAGTACATTTATATATCATTTTACAATGCCAGGCTGCACAATGAAATTCAAATTGTAGCTTCCTTCACGCTACACACACAGAACATATATACACACGTTAATTTACAATTAGAATAAAACAATAATTAAAAAAATTAACATTAGGTCCTATACTGTAATTGCTGTTCATCACATTCTGATTTGTTCTGCAGGTCCTCGGGGCGGCGGAGTTTCGTCAGCTAGTGTGGCACGTGCTCATGGGAAATCAGGTCATATGGAGAGGCGCAGACCCCGGGCTCATTCAGTCAGCTTTTACTGTGCTCAGGGTACTCTACTGCTATTCTACTGTATCCCTTTCTGTTAGGAGAGATACTGTCATTATGATGTGGGGAAATATAATTAAGACAAGGGGTAACACCTGTGAGGGTCCTCATCAGTTGAGCCATGGTGTAAATAATGCGTCATTAGTTAAATGCAGTGTAGTGTAACACAATTGTAACAATTGGGTTTCAGTTAGTTTTCCTGAAAGAAAAAATGTTCATTCACTTAAGTAAATTTTGTTTTTTTTTTTTTTTTCTATTTTCTAGTTCTTGCCTGAAGACATATTATTGTTTATGCCCCCTTGCACACCTTGAACTTTCCGTTGCCTGTACATGCTTCTCTCATCTTTCTATGAAACAAGACAGAGCATGTAGCAGTTTTCATTATACAATTATTGTTCCTTGACTGTTGAAATATATTTGAGTTTAAATAATTGTTACTAATTTTGATATTGTTTTTAATATCCATAACCGAAAACATAGCAGCACATTCTCTGCTGCTTCCCAGGTTATTTCACAGCAGGCATTCTGACCTGTAAAAGGGGAAAAAGAACAGCCGTTACCAATAACATGAACATTAGCTCTGTTGTATTCAAGTGTCCTGGTAAGTGTGACAGTGGGGCAGCATGAACAACACCAGGACTTTTAAACTGAAGCACCTAAATGGAATTCAGTCATGAATCATTTTATTATTTACACTTGTGCTTTTCCTACTGAAACTGGTCAAAATGCCGTCTATGAAAAAGCATAATCTGAATCTTTTGTCCTGTTTCCCATCAGTCTTTGCTCCCAGTAGGCTGTGTGCGTTCTGTGCCATACAGTGATCAGTATGAGGAGGCCTACAAATGCAACTTCCTGGGTCTCAGTCCAGATGTTCTTATTCCAACCCATGTCAGCTCCTCAGGTACAACACAGTCCATAGACTCACACTGTGATAGATTACTGGGTGAAATGTCAGAGAGCTGTTGCAAACTATAGGCTTGTCCACGCAGGTCATATTGTGTTAACTTAATTTTCCTTTTGTTCATCCTGCAGAGTTTTCAGTGCTGGTGGATGTCAGTTCAGAGAGAGGTTGTCAGGTTTCATCAACGGGTGAAGATGACATCTCTTCACTTTATCAGTTCACCATCAGCAGTGCCAACACACAGCCCACAGACAGAGGTGACCGTACATACCTACATTTATAAATAGTCACTGTAGGTTTGCTGCCACATTCAGTGTCAAAAATATGCAAAAATTTTTGCTAACATTGCACCGACGTAAACTAATTTGTTTTACTTAATCACAAAAAATACTTTTTTTCACATTTTTGCTCATTATTTAGATCTGAATCTGCATCAAAGTGATGCTCATGTGGGCCAGGTTTAATTTTCATTTGTTTGTGCTCTTTTTGTAGGTCCCTTGTTGTTGAACAAGCTGGAGGTGGCCCTGTCTAATGAGAACTTATCTGTGGACGTTGTATCGCACTGCTTGTTGTGTCTGAAGGAAGAGTGGATGAAGTGAGTAAAATGCATTCTTAAAATGAAGACCACCTGGGTTTAAGTAAGACTTTACCACTTTGCATACGAAAAACTGATTCTCTGTTTCAGTAAAGTCAAAGTGCTGTTCAAGTTCTCCAAAGTGGACGGGCGAGGGAGGGAGGACACCCAGAAGGTTCTAGCCCTCCTTGGTGCCACTGGGCCTGGCGAGGAGGACAATGTCAGACTGCTCAAGTTCTGGATGACTGGACTCAGCAAAACCTACAAGAGCCATTTAATGACAGCTGTCCGAGGAGGGGAAAGGAGCCCCAGCCAGTGACAAAGAGAGGTGAAGAAAGAGGAGGAGGGGAGGTTAGAGGGATAAAAGGGGGCTTAAAAGAAGGGGAATGCTAAAGGGAGGAAAGTGAAAGCAAAATCTTTTCATCAGCAGTTCGGGACTTTCAGCGGGATGAAAGAGGAATGTGAATGGATGACAAAAAAATCTTTGGCATCATCCATTATTGCCTTTTTAAGAAATGGGAAATCTACTGTTCTTAATCGTGATTATTTTCCTGCACAGACTAACACATTGAGTCAGTCTGGATAATGTATAAGGGTTTTTGTTTGTCAAAGGGAATTACTGTAAAATACCTATTCATACTAATATATGAAGTTTAAGTTATTACATAATGACTTTGCACTTTGTTTACTGTTTTGCTGATGTTTTAAAATGAAATAAACTAATGTGAACGCTTGCTCTGATGTCCTTGGTTGTTTTGGGGTTTTTTTACTCCACAATCGGCTCCATCTGGTGGCGAATAGAAAGAATTGAGAGGGAGCAAGAGCAAGTTGGAGGAGGCAGCATTTCTCTGCCAGCTCCCACTCACTTGTTTGAGTGGCTGACAGCCAACAAGTCTCAAGTGGTGTAAGACAACACTTTTAAGGTTTTCTGGTATTCTGTACAAAACAGTTGCATAACACAGCCTTGCTCCAGTACGGCCGACCACATCAGCAGGATTTTGGCTGGTTAATGAGCCAGTCGCACACTGATCCACTAAAAAGCAGAGTTTTTTTCCTTTTCATTCCACAGTTATTTGAGCCTGCTTGCTGAAGCTTCAGTCAATAAAAATCAGCAACATACGGCTTTGTTTAAATTGCAGTGGCTGCTCTTTTTTTTTCTTGACATACTTTTGTGTAGAAATAACTGCATAATTTGTAGTAAATTACAAGGAAAATGAATTTGTATACATAAGGAGTGACTCTTGCTGTCCTTGTAAAATGGATAACTTAAATCTGGATTTGATTTAGCAAGTTTCACTAAATTGAAGCACAAATACAATGTGCAGCACCCCCACATATCAGATATTTACTTTCCTCAATATGCAAGTGATGAATGAAACAGGAAGACTTCACAACGACTGAATATTTATGCTCGTCTTTAAAACACATGGTATAAGTGAAGAGGTTTTGAATTGATGATGCCTCTGGGAGCATTGATGCTTTGCTCTCTAGTTTCCCTTTCCCCTAAACAGAGATGGGACTTTGGGAAACGGTCTTGCTTCCTTTGGCTTGTGTTCAGAAAAAGGACACACAGCAGAACAAGCCCTCTTTGACACAAAAAAACAACTTTTACTTCCTTCCTTTCATTAATAATTACCCCTTCTCCTGACATCTAACAACAAAACTAAAATAACACAACACTTCACATAACCTGAGGGGACAGAACAACACATTACAGACAGGATGATGACAGCTGTGCCCAAAATTACACGTCACAATTGCACCATCCACCTCTGTGGAGACGATTTTAACAGTAATGACTACAGAAAGCTGTCACATGTGGAATGACTTGCAGGTTCTGGCACTGTAGTGTTGCAATCCTCTGTCAGTTGTTAAAGGAATGTGATTTTTCATTAAATATAAAAAGATCATGAGATGTTTAACCAGGATGCTATTGCGCACTGATTCTGGAGGGATAAAGACCAAGGGATCCACAGGGACAGAGGTGTGGGGGGAGAGTCCAAATGAAAAACATACGCTCCAACTGCATGACTAAGCCTCCTTGGGCCTGTTTTGGAGGGGGGAGGATAAGGGTAAGAGGGTGGGTGTCAGGGAATGTAGGGGCGCAGGGGGGAGGGGGCCGGGTCAGTCAATAGTGAGGTAAAACGTGTGGCAGTGGGAGTGGCCGAGACTTAAAGGGAGCAGACAAGCAATCCCGCATAGCACTTTCACTTTGAGCGGAGTGAGGATACACAGAGTGGCCAGAGGGAGAGATAGAGAAGAGCAGGCCAGTGTCCCTCCTGCTTTATCCATTAACCAGTTTCGAGGGAGAGGGGACTGAATCAAATTAGGCTGTTCAGGAAGATTCTAGGTCAGTATTGAGAGGGAGAAAGGGAAAGGGAAAGAGATATAGTAAAAAACAAACAAAAGCTTTCATAGGAAAAGGCTCCAGCCAGTCAGGCTTAAGTGGGAAAATCCAAAGTGAGAGAGCAGGATGGCGTGAGAGGATAAATGAGGCACTTTTTTGGAAAGTACAAAAGGAACTCAAAAGGAAGGAATGTGTAAAGGGATGTCAGCAAGAAGAGTAAATATCAAGCCGTGAAGAAGAAGACACAGCAACGTGTTCTGTGTCAAAGACCTCAAGAAACCACAGAGGAGGGAACTTTGCCTTTCACAGACTGACACAGAAACCCGTCTGCAGCGTGATTGCCGTCAACAAGAGAAATGGAGAAGTGTCCATTCTTAGAAAGATAAAAAGGATGTCACTGCCAGGTGAGAAACAACTACTAAGAGCATGTTTTTGCATTTTGTAAACTTTCTTTTCAACGTCTGTAGGAAAATAATGGAACATTGGAACTGGTTATTATATAGTCAAGTCTACTCTGGCAATTACAACTGATTTGTTGTGTCATTTGTGCTTTTACAATAGCATTTCCGGTGTCTTAATTCAATTAGAAATGTTGCAACGACAGACCATGTTGCATTGTTATTCTGCAGAAATAGGTAATTGAGGCAGGAAATGATGTGATGTTTCTTAGTGGGTATGCAGTGTGAACAACCACAGAAAGTTTCCATTAATTATCTGAATGTGTTTCAGAGTTGTGTCTTTTTCCTTCTTACTCATGCCTCAAACAGTTTTGCTGTTGCTATCACTCTTGACTGTCCAATGTGGTGGATGTGACTTTGACTGTGAAGGTGTGAAAAACATTAAAACGACAATCGACTCCAATCCAACTGGATTTGTAAGTTGTTTTTTTTTACTTTGTTTTATGATTTATGATTTTTTTTGTTTTTTCTAAAATGAAAAGCATCCTCTCTGTAGGAATGATTTTTGTTCTTACCAAATTTATTTACTATGCTTTAAAGAATACAATCACTTTTATTGACTGTCTTCCGTTAGTTGTTAGAAAGAGGTGGTCAAAGGTGAATCTTACTCTTTGATGATAATGATCAACTCCACCTTGTCATCTGATAAGTTATCAGATGAGAAATTTACAACTGAGAAGTGTGGCTCTTAAAAGTCAAAGGAATTAAACAATGTGTAGTTTCACCTCTGTGGTTAGTTATGTTATTTTTTATCAATTATGAATTACTATACTAGTTCACTATAGTAATCATTACAGTATTAATGCTAACTAATTTAATCCTGTGTGGCTTTATTCTCATCTTTTTCTTTGTTTTTGTTTTCTCTTCCAGCGGACAGTATTTCCTAAAGATTACTATGTAGTGCACCACTACACAAAAAGCATGCTCTGTGAAACTGATCCGGTGAGTTACTTATCAGATTAAAAGGGGAAGTGAAGTGCTATTTGCAATAATTTCGTCATAAATTAGTCACAGGCTTTATCCTTAAAGAAACTTTTATTCTCTTTAACAGGACAATTGATAGCTTTTGCCTAATCTACAGCTACTGTTACCGGCCTTGTAAATACTTGGTTTAGCAAAAGATTGTTGTACCATGTAGCCAGAAGTCTTGCATGTAATTGAACAATTGATGTGGTCATTGTGGTGATTAGTCACATGTGTCTTGCGCAATAAAACCAACTTTGGGGTTGTTCTTCTGTTCTCTGCAGTGTTGTGTCTTCCCTGCTGCAATAGTACTTCTGGATTCCTGGCATGTGCTCCTCAGAAACCTCTGGGATGAGCACCTAAACCACTCCCTAATCCTCGATCTCAAACTGACACTGGATAAAATTATAAAAAAGAACAAAAACACAGAGGTAGGGTTTTCTTTCAAATATATCTTAATATAATACCTTGTTTTAACTTTGTTCTTTTAAAGAAAGTTTAAGTTTAAAAGATACCCTTTAATTGCAGTTATGTCCAGTTGTTTGACACACGGTTGCTTACAGCAATAATGTTAATGCTCCACTTTTTGTTTCAAACGTGAATTATTAATGTAAAGGTACATTAGTAAGAGTTGTGCTCCTGGAAGCTTGTTGTTGATCTTTAATTGTTCTTTGTTTTCTTACCACAGAGGTTCCAGGAGGAGACGGACCTGGCCCAATTCTCCACATTATCTTCCTCTCCTGAAGAACTACTCAAGCTCACGTCAGAACTTTTTGCTCGATGGCTCGACGTTGGGGCACTACCTTCTATTGCAACTTGCACCCTGCCCACTTTGCCCCCCTCTGTGGAGAGGAAGGACTATGGTCCCTCGAGGGCCAGACTCTTGACCACCCGAGCAATCGGCAGCAGGGAGGAAGGACAGCCTGACAAGATAATAGACATTACACAGCACGTGTCCAACGGCGGCCCTCCATCCCTATCCTATTACGCTTCTGTCTGGAGCCCCTTGCTATTGAGACTCTACTGGTGGCTGTTGCCATAGTTTCTAAAAAAGGATCTTTTTGATGATGCACACAAAATGCAAGACATTTCCTGGCACTGAATGTTTGTTTTCTTATATTTGTGTCTTTGCTTTGTTAATATGAAGTGACATGCACAGGTTGCATTTAATGTCCAAAGCTAGTTCACATAGCTAAGCTCACTGTCCAACTGATATCACACATATTAACGTATAGCCACCCTCTCTAGAGCAAGCCGTGAGCTCCAGCTAGCTATGCTCTTTATGCTAACCAGAGATAAATGCTGAGCAAGCCAATGCACATAAGCCATCGTCTTTTGATGTGGAATTCATCACTGTTTACAATGAATGTTATGTAAATGTAAGATATTACAGTTTAAGGGCCTTTACTTTTGTAAATAATTGTAAATTAAAGACATTTAGATATATACATTGTTAGTTTTTGGTTTAACTTGCTATAATATAATTAATATAATAGCATAATATAATAATATCCTAAGAGTTGAAGCTATATTTATTGTGGTCTTTGCTGTTTATCATCTGTAATGAAAAGTAGCCTACATTTAATCAAGTACTGTACTTAAGTACAGTTTTTGAGTCACTTGTACATACTTTATGGAGTATTTTCATTTTCTATACTTTCTTTCTTGAGTGGAAATATTGTACTTTTTACCCCACTACATTTATCTGAAAGCTGGAGTTACTGGTTACGTTACAGATATGATGCATTTAAAATACTATTAAAATTAGCTTGCTTAATGTATCAACAATAGTAACCTAAAATAATTATTACAGCAATCAGAGGGACTATTTTTCTGCATTAAGTAGTTTCACTTTTGATACTTTAAGTACATTTTTCTAACAACTTGCATAGTTTTACTTCAGTATATTTTAAATGCAGAACTTTTACTTCTAAAAGCAGATGGTGGGATTGCTACTTCTGTTTCAGTAAAAGATCTGAGTATGTCCTCTACTGCTATTTGTCATTAAGAATACTTAGATATTTATATTTTGACTGTTAAGCTAAAACAGATAACATCAGGACAGAGAGTTTGTGTTGGAGTCCACATTCATGTGAGCTCAACCATTACTATCGGCTCTTTTAAAGAGTCAATCCTAATGTACAAACATTTTTTTTATCAGTTATAAAAACTGAAAGATGAGTTGTAGATGAGAGAGGAATGCTTAAGAGAGGTTCTAACGTCTGTCAAGAAACAAGAGTGCACCATTTGGTGCTTGCACTTGCCCCTGCTTGTATACGCCCACGCCTGTAATATGCGCCATTGTCCTCAAAGGATCCTCCTTGTTTTTTCATAATCTTTAAAATACAGAAGTATTTATCCCAGGCCACTATGAGAAACAGCTTTTGGCTTCCATTTTCACTGTTGTCTTTTTACACTGAATCCATGTCAAAATTTAGAAGGAAGGGACAAACGTAACACAGATGCAAATTATAAAAGAGTGAGCTCATCGTGCTGCTAGAGGACAAAATGTTGGACAAATTAGGAAAACAAACACGTAAGAAAAGGCTCAGCTGCTTTTCTTCTGAACTGTGAACAGTATTTTATGTAGGCATTGCACATTTCCAAGTTCCTGTTACCGGCAAAGACTGGCTGTCTATCCAAATGTAACTTTGAAGCTGTGGCCAGATCCATAGTTTCCTATCAGTGGTGAAATGACATAAATTTTCTCAAGTACTGCTCTTACGTTTCTATTTTCTGCTACTTTATGCTTCTACTCCACTACTATTTAGGGGCAAATATTCTACATTTTACTCCATTACTTTTATTTGATAACTTTAGTTAGGGGTTACTTTGCAGATTAAGAAAACAAAATCCAATCAACATATAAATAATCATTTATCAGTACAGGTTAAGATAAGACTTTATTGATCCCCAGAGGGAAATTCACAAGTTACCCAGCAATTAATAAAGAAATTAAAATCAGCTCCAGCTTTACCAGCTGCAACATTGAAGTGCATCAATAACTGTACTCCAAAAATATAGATTCTGAAATTAGCCTGTATAATGAGTAGGCCTACTTTTACTTTTGGAACTTTAATTGTGTTTTATGCTAATATTTGCAGGACTTCTACTATTAACAGTATATTTTTTACAACTACTTTTAGTAAAAGATCTGATGTCTTCCACCACTGGTGGTACAGGGCCTACTGACTCAGTATCAGTACCAGGCTGTGCAACCCCAGTCAGGTCTTACACATGTTGCATTTATTTGGAATATCTGTCTCACTCAGAGCATGTGGGAGGTCGTTTCCCGGGTCAGTACGTGACCTCAAAATGTGGGAATGATTCATCGGATTTCTTAATTAGACAAATGTTGTTCTCTAGGGAGGGGAAACGACCGTGAATATCCACATAACTCCAATTATATCGGGTCGAATTAACATTGTGAAGCATCGCAGTTTGGAAAATTTCAGAGACAAATATTTGCAGGTCTGGGTTTTTTTCCTGGCAGCAGGGAGCCAAGCGCCAAAGAAGCCAGCTGAATTCCCGTAAATGGAGGGAGAGATGGAGAGAGAGAGAGGGGAGAAACAGGGAGACAGGGAGGGGAGGGGTGACCGTGCAGGGTGTTTAAACCACGTGGCCGCTCCGCATACCGGAAGTAAGCAAACCCTTCCCTCTGCCAAGATGTCTGCGCCCGATGAGGACACGTTTGCCGAGGAAGGAGACGAGATGGAGGAGATAGACGAAGCGGGCAGCGATGAGGATGAAGGAGTAGAGATGGAGGAGGAAGGAGCGGACGGAGAGGGGGAAAAGAAAGTGTACGTTCCCGGGATTGAGCCCCTGAAGCCCGGAGAGGAGCTGGAGATGGACCGGTCCGCGTACCGCATGTACCACGAGTGCCAAACAGGCAAGTTGAAGCAGCTGAAGTTAACCATGCTGGTGTCTCGTTAAAGCTGTTCGTGCAGGAAAGACGGTATTAATTCAGCATTATTTTGTGGTCAGGTGCTCCATGTCTGAGCTTCGACATCCTGAGAGATGGAGATGGAGACGGCAGGGAGCAGTTTCCTCTGTCCATGCTGCTCTGTGCGGGCACGCAGGCGGAAACAGCTCTGAGCAACAGGTACCAACCTCCTCCTGACAACATAAACTTCATCAACACTGCATGTACAAGTTGTTTCTCTTACTACTCGAAATTAAGTTAACTGAAACAAAAGCAACATGGCTCTTGAGATTATAAATACAATGTATTTCTCTTGCTTCACCAAGAATGTGTCAGTAATGGTCTCCAGACTACAGTAATAGAAAAAGTATTCACAAAGTTTAACCAGTGGGGGAAAGAAACTAAAGTACCATATTGAGGTTCTTTAACGTTACATTTTCTGCTACTGAATACCTCTGCTCCACCATATATTGTGAGATATATATATATATATATATATATATATATATATATATATATGTCAGAGAGAGATCGTAAATAAACAAGCTACCAAGCAAGTAATTAAAATCAGCCTCACTACCAGCTTCAATATTAACTTAATTACACATACAAAACAAATAATGAAGTACAAATGTAAATGGCACAGAATATGAAAATGAATTTAATACATTAACACAGAAATCTAGCTTTGTGAATGTGTTGTTTGTCCAGGACACACAGCTTTTTTATGTTACATTGTTTATTGTTACATTCTACATTCAAAAAGAAATAATAATATCACCAGCATAAAAATGCAATTTGAGTCCAAAGGTTTTTGCACAAAGAACATAAAAACACTGGGGCTAAGATTGTTTATGGACCATTGACAGATAGTATCAACATTCATAATATGATATCCATGTCATATGGGATGGATGATAGAGAGGGAAACAACTCCCATGTTAACAACGAGCGCTCACGTCATCAAGACAGTTTTAAATTGGACCTTGGGTGCGGCTATGGGCTCTGGTGAACTCTCATAATTCCCAGCAAAGCTCTGCACACACTCACCTGGGCAGACATGTATTAGGCAGTCCTGAAAACATCTGTGTGGGTGTACAAGGCCTTTAGAAATTTAGCAGGTAGCAGTACCACACTATAAAATACTTTATTACAAATAAATTTCCTGTGTACAAAATAGTAAAAGGGCCTCCTCAATGTAGTGAAATAGAAGTATAAAGTAGCAGAATGTAAAAATACTAAATAATTGCAGTTTAGAACAGCACTTGCTAGACCTTTTATTATAATCAGTTATTATAGTTCCTAGATGGGTTTTGATAATTAGACACACAGTCAATTACTAGTTAGTTTAATTAATTATAATTTAATTGGTTTTTAATTATTCTGTTACTCAGCTTAAGGGCTTGGCTTGATTTCTCTGTCATGAGCTGTCTCATCTCCCTCAGACTGCTAAGTCTGACATCCTTGTATTTAAGAAAAGATTAATTGGAAATTGTAATGACACACTTAGTTACTGTTTTGTTAAAGGAAAATAAACTGAAAAGACCGATTCATTAAGCCCACTTGTTTAACAACCATATAGACAGTATAGCATCAACACTCAGTTTTCTTTTACCTGACCCTTTTTATTGTGATTTTAGGATATTAACAATACTAATCGCTAATAAGTAATAATCTAGTACACAATTGGTGTTTTTCTTTTTCTTTGATTTTAAGTGATGAAATGTCCCAACAATAATTGCTGTTTTGGAAGTGTAAGCACAGAGACCTAATTCACACTACAGTAGTACAGTTTTTTGGGGAGGTTTTTGCACTGTTTCAGTTTTGTTTTGACATCCACACAGCATCAAAAAAGCCAGGGATTTTCCTTCTTAAAAGTAAAAATGGTTTGTTTGTTTCATACTAAAACTCAGCACTTAAATACAGATGACAGATGAGGTTAGAGACTTATTTTATTTATTTCAAGTATTTTTCTATCTTATTTGTACTCTGAAATAAAAACGTTACAGGCTTTGCACCACTCTGAAACGATGTGATGACATTCTCATGTTTAAATGTATCATTTTACTTGTTTGCAGACTTCTTGTCATACGCATGTATAACCTTCATGGAACAGAGAAAGAAAAAGAAGGGGAGGAAAGCAGCGATGAAGAAAGTGATGATGAGGAGGAGGATGAAGATAAGAAGCCACAGATGGAACTGGCCATGATGCCTCATTATGGAGGGATTAACAGAGTCAGAGTATGTTGTGTCATTTTATATGCAGACATGTATATGAATTAAAGGAGAACTTCGGGCAATTTTTAAGTTAATCTTGATCGTACCTTTTTTCGGCAACAACTGAGTTCCCATGGGACTTCAGCACGAGACCGTCTAAAACACTATTTAGGTGAATTTAAACAAAGGCTAAGTTGCTGAACGCATCTTGTTGTCATGTAAGAGCCCTGTTCATGTTGGACAGACATTTTAATTGCATTTTGTGTCTGTTAAGAGGCACAAAGACATTCTTTATCTATATGCCTCCATAACTGCCGTTTTAGCTACGTGGGAGCTCTGGGCATTAGCTGTAGCAGCTCCGTGTTGCATGCACCAATCCGGTTTGGGTTTTTTTCTATAGACAATACTCACAAAGGTATAACGATCAAGATTAACTTAAAAATTGCCCGGAGTTCTCCTGTAAACCAGGGGTGTCAAACACATTTTCACCACGGGCCACATAAGCATTTTGGTTACCCTCAAAGGGCCAGTTGGAACTGTAAGAATGTATAAACATACTTTACTGCACAAACACTTCCTTAACATTTTGTAAAATAACTGTCTATTTATTTGATTATTTAGCCTATTCAAGTTAAGGACATTTAACCCATCAGATCTAAAAATATAAGCAAGCACATTTACTGTATCTGTGTTATTATAACATACATTAATTAATTTATCAGGTTTAGAAACCCAAAATACTCCATCAATCTTTATGTACTTGAAAAGTATATAACAAAAAACTATTACATTAACTTTTCCACAGAAGAGAGGGGCAGAACCATTGTAAAACAAATTATTGTGAGCTGCTATTAACATGTGTGACAGATCTGGCATTTGATAAAACGAACAGAGGGCAAACATCCAACTAAGATAGCTTTATTATCTGGAAAAATACCGAAGTATATTGTAGCTACTCTTTCATCAGACACTGTCTCAAAACCAGTGCTTGTAGTGGACAAAATTATTTAGATTCAGGCATTCAGATTCTGACCTGTCCCTAGCGTCCCCAGTGTAAATGACACCTGTCTGTCAATACTTTTAAATGTCCGGCCCCATCCAGGCTGTGATTGGTCGGTTCACGACAAGTGACATTGACGAGCTACATTCAGCACACGGCTGCTTGAAAGGCACCGAGCTTCTCTTCTCCCTCGTCTCTCTGTGCCGACAGAGTTTAGCTGGCAGAGAGAACGGGAACAGGTGAGGGTCACGAAGTGCCCAGAGAATCTGATCTGGAGAGGGCAGAGGAGAGGAAAGAGTCAAAGAGTAAAATGTCGAGGTGCCGGGGGGCAAACCGGCGCACTTCAAGCACTGCTCAAAACACAAAAGACACCGGTTTATGTCCTTGAAACACAAACATGTTTACTTTCCTATCGTTCATGAAACTGCCTTCCTTCTGCGTAATTTTTATTGGACATTTTGGGATCGTTTCTATACATTTCTCATCTCCACTTGTTAAAAACCCGTAGTTAAACGCGAGTGTGGAAAGACCGCAATCTAGCCGGGATGCCGTCAATTCGCAGGTCACAAAATCGCCATGCATTGTGGGAGATGTAGTTTATTGTCCATGAACGCTTTAAAGCAGTGTAAACTTTTATTTTGGGACAAGCATGAATCTTTTAATCTTTCGCGGGCCACATAAAATGACGTGGCAGGCCGGATGTGGCCCGCGGGCCTTGAGTTTGACACATGTGCTTTAAGCCATTATGTTTCCTATATAAGAAACTTAGCATGTTTAAGGTCCCTTATTACTGATTTTGCTTCTTAATTTCCAGGTGACCCGTCGTGGAGAGCAGTCATTGGCAGCTGTCTGGTCAGAGAAGGGACAGGTAGAAATATTTGACCTCCGATCTCAGTTGGAAGCTGTCCACAGTTCTGCTGCAATGGCAGCTTTCATCAAACAGCAGAAGGAAGCCACAGCTCTCTTCAGTTTCTCCGGACACATGACTGAAGGCTTTGCAATTGATTGGTCACCTACAGTACCTGGTAAATGTGGCCTTTACCTGCAATGCAATTTGCAAACTACTCAGAACAGTAGTTACTCAACATAAATGATCATTTTTTTTCTCTCATTATCTGTCCCTACCTCTGTCACCTTAACATCTCAGCATTCTGTGTAAATTCCCATGCTGCAACTTTTTAATGCCAGAGACAACCAAATCACTTGCACCTTATACATGAAATGCTGTAGGGCCAGATGCAAAAAAATCTGTTACTTGGCCCATGTGGCAACCTTTTACCAAATCATTGAAACCTGTTAGTCTGCTAAATATATAACTGTCAAACAAACAAACAGGACCTAAAACATAACCTCCTCAACAGGTAAAAACATAGCTTACAAAAAATGGTCTGCAATATTGTAACATATACCTACTTATTGAGGTAAGAATGGGCACAACCACAAAGAATGAAAATAGAAAAAAATGTGACAGTCAATTCAGAGAAGATACCTCATCAGGATGGCTGACTGTGTAGGTATTAGAGTAGAACAGTAAAATTATCAAAAAATAGCATTTGTGAACTACTAGAATTGGATTGTAATCAAATATTTTAACATTAAATTTATCAGATTACCTCTTAAATAAGTAGATTGGTCATACGTATGTTAACCCAAAGCTGAAGTGTTTTGTTTTTATTTTATTATCAGGGCGTCTCGTCAGCGGAGACTGCAAAAAGAACATCCATGTGTGGGAGCCACAAGAGGGAGGGACTTCATGGCAGATTGACCAACGACCTTTCAGCTCCCACAGCAAATCTGTGGAGGATCTGCAGTGGTCGCCCACTGAAGCTACAGTGAGTTTGTAGGAAAGTAGTGACATAGTGGTCCAAACTGAGGTGATGGTGCTCAGTTTTAAGCTCAGTGCAAGAGCGTCCTCTGCTCAAACCCCACAAGGGCAGACGGGGAAAATACATGTATGCGAAGTATTAGACATGCATATTGGCATTTTACATGCATGATTGGTGTCTTCATTTCCATCCGTACTGCAGCGCTAGCCTCAGAGCTGGAGTAGCTGAAGATAAATTTGCCCGCAGGGATTAATAATGTCAAACTGAGCTCACCAGTGCTTTCCAGGTGTTTGGGTGGAATAACAGGGTGTGTTGACGGACATAAATGATTGGAATGAATGAAACTACGTTGACTTTAATATGACCTGTTAACACTGTAGCTATGTGTGCTATCGCGGTGTCAGTATAAAAAAGAAACACAGACTAAAATATGTATGTTATGTGTTGTTTTACTGCTGCAGCTAATAAGTCACCAAACTAGTCAGTGGTATGATGTGAATGCTACAGCCTGACATTGGCTGTCACCTCTTTGCTTGTATCAGTGTACACTCTCTACAGGCTTGTGGTGCTACCTCACTGGTGTTTCTCATCATTAAATCTTTAAGCACAAAGTATTAACACGGAAAGCCCAACTCTCACGCAATCCTGAACACTAATAAGACAGAGCAAAAATGATAACATCTTGTTTTGTTTAGATTTGATCTCCGGTTCAAATCTCAGAATCTGTGCTCTTTTGTTTGCCACAGGTTTTTGCATCTTGTTCGGTGGATCAGTCTATTCGTATCTGGGACATCCGTGCCCCACCCAATTCAATGCTTTCAGCCAATGAAGCTCACTCATCGGATGTCAATGTGATCAGCTGGAACAGGAGCGAACCATTCATCCTGTCCGGAGGGGACGATGGGCTTCTGAAAGTATGGGACCTGCGACAGTTTAAGGTAAAAACCAAGACCAATTTGAATATCTAAAGTCAATAACTGTATGGGAAAGCAAGATACTTCAGTTGACAAGTAAACAGTTATAACTGTATGGCACAGAGTGAAGATCTTACTGTTTGACAAGGGTGTGTCATCACAGTAACCCCCCAAGAGTGTGGTATTTCATCATGAGATAATCAAACACCTCTACGGGTTTGGCAGCCCCACCTTAATAATAACATTTGCTCCTTCATGTGCCTGTTATACAATAGTGTATTTTTTTCCGCAGTCAACTTCCTGATACAGGAATCCATTTTAAATTTGCTTTTAAAACACAGCGCTTTAAACAAAAAACAGCAGAAAAAAGCAGTACAGGTAAAAAAAATTAAATAAAGGGATCATAACACACCAGTGGATAAAATCAAGTTAAATAAAATATAAAATGGCAAGCAGGTGTGGAAAGAAAACCCCCAACAACATTAGATTACATTTACTCATTTGGCAGATGCTTTTATCCAAGCGACTTAGATTTGAGGAACAACATACAAGCATCAACAGAGCATCAAATACAGCACATGATCTACAACTGACAATACATACTAGTAAGGGCACTAATAAACATTAGTAAGAGCTAATAGCACATATATAATAGCATCAATGGCGTGACACCTAGAGAAATAAGTAAGCATTAACAACAAGTGGGGATATAAGGGGATAGAAGAAGAGCACAGGAAGTGCATGTTAGAGGTTAGGAGTTAAAGCTGTAAGTGTTATCGGGGGTGATGAGTTATCAAGAGCTTCTTGAAATTAGAGTTGGACACCCCTGTTCTGATGGCAACATATTCAATATTCTTAAACCCTTTCTATAAAAGTACATTTTAAGAAGAGATTTAAAAAGCACCAATGATTTAGCCTGTCTGATCTCGATAGGCAGAGTAATCCACAGGCTCAGGATTTAAACGGTCACCTTTTGTCACAAGCCAGGATATAGGAATAACCAGCAGATCCACTAATCTAAGCGAATGCCCCAGCACCTAGGGGGTCAATAAATCCTTCATATAATTTGGAGCATGACATTTCAGGCTTAAAATCAATACAGAACATTGTGGGCAGCCAGTGTAAGTTGGCTAGAACAAGAATAATGTGTTCATAATTCTTGGTGCCTGTTAATTTATAAATCATTGTTTGTGTTAGGAGTTATATATGGGATGAATAGCCATCACAACTAGGTGCTCTTGTTCCACCTGTATCTGTAGACCGGGCGTCCTGTGGCGAATTTCAAGCAGCACAGCGCTCCGGTTACGTCTGTGGAGTGGAGCCCTGCGGACTCTAGCGTGTTCGCTGCCTCAGGAGCGGACGACGTTGTCAGCCAATGGGATCTGTCTGTGGAGTCGTGTGATGTGGGTGCCAGGGTGGAGGGGGTGAAGGACTTACCCCCCCAACTACTGTTCCTACACCAGGGTCAGTCAGAGATCAAGGAGATCCACTGGCACCCACAGATACCTGGTGTGATGATCTCCACGGCTCTGTCGGGATTCAACGTGTTCAGGACAATATCTGTGTAGTGTGTCTGTGAGCATGTGCGTATGTGAGGAAACAGATGATTTTGCATTTACATGAGTAGTACACATTCATGTGTATGTGTAATGAGCAGCAAACCCCAATGTGTTTAATAATGTACATAACTCACCTGTGTAGATAATTCTTTGACATTTATTGGCCAACATAGGCGCCATATGGTGTTCTAGTCTTTACTATTGAACTTTCAGTCTGTATGTTTTACAGATGTGTGAACTATTTTAGGCGCACTCTATTGCATGCTTAAAATAAAATGTTTAAAACTATGGTTGTGTTTTGTCAAATTAATGTTTTTAAAGAGATTGTGGTCTACTTTTTTTTTTACTTATAATAGAGAAAAGCACAGAATTACTTTATTACAGTGGTTATAAATAAGGGCCTAAGGATCTTCAGAGTCACACTGAATACTTTTTTTTTTATCCAGTTTTGCCCTGGGGTCTGTTCCGAAGAAAATAAGTCATGACCACGGCTGGTGAATATTTTTAAATCCCAATAATTGTTTTATTGTTTCATTGTAATCCGTATTAAACCACAGGCTAACACGTGTGTTTAAACCAGCATTTTCAACAGATGTCTCCCTCTTTTACAGCATTATGAAATACTTTTAAAAACAGGCATAATACAAGCAGAAAACACGTACAAAAATACACCACTGATCCTGGTTTACAATTGATCTTAAAATCCCATGATTGTCTTTGCATTTTAGATTTAGCCCAGCGCCGCAGCCCAAAGAAAAAGCTTTGGTAACTTGCTAAATAACTGCACTGTAAAACCAGATATGATTTGGTCTGAAGCAGAGAAACTTGTGCTGTCAGACTTGGAATGTGAAAAATTCACAGTAATTACACAAACACAGGATACATTTAATTTCTGACAGGTCTCTGGGAACCATTTGTAAAGCTTCAACATCAAGAGACAAGACATGGAGACTGTAATAAACATGCAATATGAAAATTAACTATTAAGACATTGAGTACAATAATGTAAGCATACAGCTCCCTTTAAGGCACTATAACATAAAGCTCAATAAAGCTTTAGATGGCAAATATAAGACCGTAAAAACAGTGTCATCAGCCTGAATCAAATTTCCACTGAGCATCAGTTTCATAGTAAAACTTCAAGGCGAATGAAATAAATCAAAGTGCTACAAACCTTTCACTGTAATATCCTACATGACACATTGGTTTTTCTCATCATAATGACACGTCTTTTGCAAATCTGTTACCCTTATAGTTAAAACATCAAATGTCTTTTCCAGTTGAGCAACATCGTCGAGCTGTGAAGCTTTCACTGAGTCCAAAAATCCAGTTTGCATACGGTTTACGTCTCCCATTCAAATGATACTGAAATTATGAGTTTAGGAAAATACAGTATACTTGATTTACTTGACAGCAAAAACCTTTTTTCAAGGGGAAACCGTACCTATCCCCTATAGACCAATTTCATCATCAAACTCATCTTCAAATGTGTAGCCCCTTCCTACTTCCTCCCCTCCCTCCTCTTCATCCTCTTCCTCTGATTCAGTCTCTGATTGGCAGCTGTCGACCCTCCTCCTGTCCAGCGAGGTGACTCCTTCATACTCCGAGCTGTGTGACGAGGCTGGACTAGGTGGCAAATCTACCTTGTGATTGGTGACCTCGGTTTCACCTCCACCGCCTATGCTCTCCCCCCTTTCACCCTCACCCCTTGTCGGACTACGACACGCCAGCTGATCCTCGTCCTGGAAGTCAACCCCTGGAGCCCCTTCCTCTTCAGATGCTTGGCGAATAATCTCCTCTCGTTTATCACTGAATCGCACTTTTGGTCGGAGCCCCTTCGGCTTGATCCCATTCCCGTCTGGTATCCTGCTGTCTCCCGCCTGGTTTCCATCCAACCCAACTAAGTTCTTCCCATTCAGCTCCTTGTGCGTACTTATAGATACCTCGGTTGCCCCTTTCCCCTCCTTTGTGCCAACAGAGGATGTGCCACTTTTGGAACTGAACATATCGCCCTCATTGGAGTCCAGCTCTAAACCATCCATCACCCCTAGTACATCCCCCAGCATAGATGGGCCTAGATCCAGATCCAGGTCTAGGTCCAGGGTGAATGAGGAGACTGACTCAGAGTGCTGGAGCTCATTGTTCTGTGGGCTCCCTGGAGCATCTGTGTAAAGATCACTGTGGTTGAATGACATCTTAGGGTCAGCAGTTGGCGTGATCCCTGGACTCCCCAGGTCAGGGCTAGACAGGCTCTGGGTCGGGCTCGGACTCGGGCCGAGAGTGGACAGAAAGGAGGTGTCCCCAAAGGCATCACCTCCCTCCCAATGTGCATTGTGTGGCGAAAGTCACCCAGTGGTGCTGAGATCATGGTAGGGTCCAGCCGAGGGGCCCGGGTTGATTTGTGCAGCGGCATGACTATAGACAGACTGGAAGGGAAGAAGAGGAAAAACAGGGAGAGGGTTCATTCTTATTTATATATGATAGCATGGACTGAATTACAGAAATACTCTGAGCAAATAAGATAACATAGTGCAGCCTAAAATTGTGCATAAAGGGACATATGGAGCTCAAGTCCAGCCTCCTGATAAGACAAGGCAGCGTCAACACTTCATCATCTTGTGCAACATTGTAGGAAACCAATGAGCATTTTGGCACTGGTGCGTCTGTGAAGGCCATGCTGAGACATGTACTTGAAGCACACTCATGCAACGTTAGCACATACTTTTCTCTACCCTCAGGGGTGTATGTGGACAAAAACAAGACTGTAACTTTCTCTACAAAAAACTGAATATATAACACCGAAGCCATTTAGCTGTGCTGCTTCCATAGGGTTTCCACTGATATTTCAGCATTTAATGCAACGTTTGAGGTTAAATATTATTACAGTGGATGGAAGCCAATATTACCCCAATAATTTCATTATGTTTTACGAGCTAAACCACTTCATGTTTTGTTCAACATCAACATCATACACTGCAATCCAGAGCACATTTGAGACATTATTTTCTGTGAGTGTGAGTTACATTTTGGGAGGGGAAGGGGCTTACGGGCCTACCCCAACCCCCAGGACTTTCCAATAATCAAAGTAGCCTAAATGGAACATTACATTAGTTAAATATATCATGTAGCCTATAACTTAGCCTATAAGAAGAGCACGCGAGAGCTACACTTATTGACAAAGCAGTGAGAGGAACATTTGTAAAACTAATCAATTTGAGTGAGCGTCATCAAAACATTCACAAGTATGGAAAACTTACTTTAAATAGTATATTCTGGTATTTGGTGGGCTCCCTCCGCAGTATCCAACTTTTTCATCTGTCTTTTTGCTTTCGCTTCCCTCTCGCCTTTTCCCTCGCTCTTTTTTTTCTCGCCGTCGTTTGTCTGTGTGAATTTTCTTTTCCTTTCCAAAGGGATGGGCGATGGGGTGAGGAAGTGACGCGACGGTTATTGAGGAGAGCTGGATCAAAGTAGCTGTGGACTTTACCAGACTTTGTTAAATATAAACGAGACTAACAGTCATCTCTGCACAGGCCGCTTATAAACAGAGTCATTTTTTAATTTAAGGTTATGTTGATCCAACTGATTAATTAAGTAACGGGATAATGTAGATGACTCTAAGTTTATGTGAATAAATGTTACGTGTTTAACTATCCGCTTTAAAAGTAAGCTGTCAAATTGTAGGTTGTCATCATGTCAACTTTAATTTTATGGAAAAATGGGGAGGCAGCCATAGATTTAGATAGGCTAGAATAATAATAATTAATTACTTTTATACTTAATTATGGGTCATAGTCCTGCCAACAAGTAATTTTCTAAAATGTTGAAATTACTTGGGTTTTTCATATTTCAGTTATTCAGCTGACCCTCCAGTTATATTTTCTGCAAGTTATGTTTAAAGGATAGGCTAAAGCCATATTCTGTATTTGTTTTATTATTAATAAATCACATGAAATCACAAACACCGTGTTTGTTGGTAGTATACTTTTAACTCAAAATTTTACTCAAATTTTATTCTTTTATCATTTTCAGCTTGCACTGGAATAATATGAGGAATAATACTCTTTCTGTGTGCTGGTCAGTATTTATGGCAGCAGGACAGCATTTGGTAATGACTCCAAGAAAACTACAACACACATGTTTCTTGTAAAGAGGTAAAAGGTCTCACAGTGCATAGTATTCACTGATGTGTGGACAACAATGGAGGTGAGGGTATCAGGCTTTGATTACATAGATACTTTTTGTAGATACAATTATGGAAAATATAAACTAAACATAACTCAAACTAATTGAATTGTCTCAGACCTGCATATGTATTTCCCCTGTATTTAGTACTATTACACATTTCTCTTCAGGAAATTTCCAATTAAAGTAGTGACTGGTAACACAGAGCGTTTTATTGACCAACATGCCGGCAAAAAGCAGTTTTAAAACTGCCTTCATGAGTTTAAGATTAATGGAATCAACATAAAATGCTTCTATGTTTTAACTACCCCACGAAAATAACATCCCCAAATTCACAGAAAACAAACGTTGAACCTCAGTGGTAGCCTCCCTGGGCTAAACTCACACTATAGTTATGTTTATTATGAAGGGTTTGGCTTGAAATTGGCTGCAATTATGATGGAATGCAGTTAGTGGAGTTTAACCACCATGCAGTGTAGCACTTAGCCGATGACACAATATTTTTTGAAGGGTGTGAGTCTGGTGTATAATTCACTCACATTCACTCACATTTACTCACATTCATTTCATTCATACAGCCACTAAGAAATCCTCTTATTTGGATCAATAATAGGAGTGGAGTAGAGATGTTTTCCAGAGTCCAGTTTCCTCCCATGTATTAAAGAAACAGAAGCATTACCAAACCCCAGGTATTCATACAATGGGGCTGGGTAGTAAGTCATTGTCTGCAAAGTTTTGTCACAAATACTTGACATATTTGTGTGATGATGTAGCCGACATGACAACAATGGGAACAACTTACTCATTCAGCAGACACATGATATCACTGGGCTGGAAATTACTCTAAATCTGCCTACAGCAGGCCTATTTTATTTATTTTAAAGGTGTGCATCCAATATAATATTATATAATAACCAACATTCTTATACATAAATATATAAGTGTTTTTTGGTATCAGAGTGAACCCAATTATATTCTATATCTTTAAAAATACATTGTGAGCCCTGCTAGTCATTGCTGTGCAGCAAATTGCACATTTATTAACTTTACAACAGTTGCAAATATAATTTGTATTCCATTGGGACTTCCAAAAGGCTTGAATGAGACTGACAGGAAATGACTCCCCTCTCTGTAACACTCATTCACACACACACACACACACACAGTCACACACAGTCGCACAAGGTCATACAAACAACACATCCTGCAGCTGTATGTGCTTTTCTGGAAGGTAAGAGAGAATATGTATACACCCTAGTAAGTGAGCATGCCTATGAATTTAGAAGTAACACAAAGTTGAAACATATATGTATCAGTTGATTGGGTAAAATGACAGCTGCCCAGCCTCCCAAATATGGTCATAGTGCTGAAGGGTTTCCTTAAATAGTGTCATGTTGGCGACACATGCACTGACAACATGCGCTGTTGTTGAGATTATTAATATTAGTTGGGGATTACGCTGATAATTGGTGATAGATATTATTGGTGAATTTAGTAAAGTTTTCTTTCCTTTTCAACTTGAGCAAAGGGAATAACCACTCAGATTACTTATGTCCTGTGTTTGGTCTGTCAGGCAGTACAATCCCGCCCCTTCGTTATGATTGACATGATAGTAGCGCAATAGGGCTCTGACGTAAACACAAAGTTAGGCATTTGATTGGTGGAGCCTGTAGGGGCGGTGCAGTGGGTGGGGGCGTAACAAGCTTTGCCTGTGAAGATGTACTCTGGGCAATAAAACATAAAACCCCAACGTCACTTGACTTGGCCAGTTTGCTTATCTGCCATTTTGTATATCCGTAGTCTGGTCCGACATCCGAGGTGGTCGTCAACGAAGAAGGAAGCGAATATGCTAATGTTCATATTTTTTAATTTAGAGATTTACTTAAAATATATTAAAGTTTGACTTGTTACAGGTAGTGTTATTCGCGGTCGGCTGACTGCTCTTGTACTAATCGTTCAGTTGATTTTCGTGTCAGACTTCATCTTGTTTACCTTTTGCTGTAACTGTTAGCAAGGGAGCTAACGACTTTAGCAGAGTGCTTGGCTAGCCAGCTAGCATAGCTAGCCAAAACGCTAAGGCAAACTTGTGGCGAAATGGCGGCCAACACGACACAAGCAACCCCTACAACTAACTGGTATGTTTAATCTCCTTTTTTAGCAACAGAAAATATAATGTGACATAACGTACGATTATGCATTAAAATGTATGATAGCGATGGCTAGCTGTAATATGGAGTTAATGATAATTATGCTAGCTCAGCTCCGTGTTGACAAGTGTTAGTAGACCTAGCCACATACAAGCCATTGGTTTGGTTAACAGGAAGCTAAAGTATCATCTCGCTGATTAACGTTAATCTTCCTTAAGCTGTATTTATTTCATATCGGTTTCGGCGATACGGATTGGTGCAGCAAATTGTTCAAATGTTAACGTTATAAGTTACACACTTAACTCAACGGTTCACCTGTTTAGCTTAACTGAAATGTCTGGTCAGGTTTAGCATCCAGAGGCTAATGTTAACATGGGTAACGTTATCTGCTTTACTTTAAAGTAAGATGATTAGCGGTTGGATGTTAGATAACCCAACTGCTAAGTAGGTAACGTTAGCAATGAACGAAGTGTAATCGATTTAAGTTGATATGAGAGCAAACTTTAATTATATGGAAGTAAACTGTTAATATGATAAATTTTCTTTTAAGGCATGTTTAAGTTAGCATTGATAATCAGTATGGTGTTACTCAGTGTCAACATTTATTGAGCTTACATATGTGCAGTTGATAAAGTTAAAGCATACTATTTCCAAAATCACCCTTGACTCAAGTTCTTGTGTTGTTGGCAGGTCCTATAGTGCTGCTGGAGATGGCCAGGTTCATGAAAACCCAGAATGGGAGAAAGCCAGACAGGCACTTGCGTCCATTAACAAGAGCCAGAGCGCTGCTAAGACTACACAAGCCAACCGGGCCACAGCAGAGGTGGACTTTTATTCATTTATTATTATTCGTGTGTCTTATCTCTTTTTACACCTGGAATTTAAATTAATCTCATGGAATCTAAAAATATGAATGTGGACACAGAATGTCAAATAAAAATCTGATCAGCTACATTTTAAGGTGGGATAAGAAGACAGGGAAAACATTCAAATGCAAATGACATAATCAAAGTGCTGCATAATTACTAATTACCTGTCACAGCAATAGTAGATACCCACATATTACTGTGAAATGCAGGTGTTTGCATATGGATGTGTAAGTTGTTTATTGAGTGTTGGCTTGTAATTAATTGCACACATTTGTGTTATTTTATATTCTTACAACATTGTCATTTCTGTCCCTATTGGATGATTTCCTCCATGTTCTGGATTAAAATACCAAGGCTATTTGTGCATGTGTGTCATTTCAGGCCGGTCAGTTTCAGCCAGCAGTGACAGACTCTACTGCCATTCAGCAACAGCAGCAGCCACAACACCAGCAGCAGCAGCAGCAGCAACAACAGCAGTACTATCCATGGTACCAGCAAACTCAGCAACATTATCCTGGATACACATACCCCTATAACTACTACTACCCAATGGGACCAGTAAGTACAGAAATTTATTTTATTCTTATCAGTATGTTACATTTACAAATGCAGGGCATGTACTGCATTCAACACTGTTGGCTGCAAGGCTTTGACATCTGCAACTCCCAAAATAACATCTGATGACAAGAGATTATGCGAAGATTCTACAGTGAAATGCATGTTTCTCTGAATATTCAGTATGGAGCTGCATATCCACCAAATCAGTATGGGGTACCCGCAGGAGGCCCTTACCCAGGAACTCCAACCTCTAATGGACAGGTACATAACAATAACTTTCTGAAGCAAAGTATTTAACCTTTGTAGTGCACCCCTTAATAACGTCACAAGAATAGTCATGGTTCTGTCACTGATGTTTTTGGTTTTAAGAAGCTAGAACTATGAGCACCTGGCAAATTAATACCTTTTAGATCTGTGTAATGCATGCTGACATATTCCCCAGGGATTTCTGTACCTTCTGGTACTTTTTATTTCATCTTCTGAAAGGTTTGATTTGGTTTTTCCTAAAATAAATTTGTTCTTTTCACAGCCTCCTCCAGTGCCTGGGATGGAAGACCAGTCACCCAGCTACCCTTCTCAACCACAACCTCCTCCCCCTTCTACTCCTCAGCCACCCCAGAGCCCAACCACTTCAGAGAACCCCCCCCCTCCTCCACCCCCTCCTATTCCTCCCCCACCCAACTCCCAGTACCCCGCTCGTCCATCACAAAATTCTTACAGTGCCACTAACTCCATGCAATACCCACCTGGTGACCCCAACCAAATGCAAGTTTACAATCATTCCCAGGGGCGGCCTAACTATGGACCTGGCTTCCAGGGCCAGAATACCTATCAGCCCTCTCAGAATACATCCCAGCAGCAACAGCAGCCAGGCCAGTATGTACCAGGGCTCGGCAGAGGAGAAGCCAACAAAACCAAAAACCAAAAACAAGGACAGCAACTGTGGCATCGCATGAAACGTAAGATTTACTTTTTTGTGATGTAGCTGACACTTTTTTTCTCAGCTGAATTACTAAAGAAAGTTTGATGTAGTGCTATTTTTCTCTGCAGCTTATACATGCTCTCTATTATTGTTTGCATTTGAGTACATAAATTACATGCTTGTTGCAGTATAGCTGGAATAAATAAGCAAAACTTTCAAACTATATAACACTATTATTGTCATCGTAAGTTTAAGACTAAGATTGCGGCCAGATCATTTAAATCTGGGTGTTATGAGTGTTTGATGTGGAAATGGTGTTATTTATATAATCAATATGTAAGCTATATGTATTGATTTTAATCAAATAAACATAACCTATGATCAAAAAGTAAGGATAGTCATGCACATAGAGATTAGAGAGGTAGAAAGCCATCTTGCCTGGTATATTCCAGAAAGTATGTGTAAATAGGATTGTTATTGCGAGAGAGACAGAGAGCATCTTCATACCAGGAACACCCTTACACAGAAAGGTAGAAGTGCAGGCAGGTGTTTCACTTAGCAACAATTGTAATGACATATGATCCATGTTTGAATTATACCAGTCGTGCCCTGCTTCTGATGATTGACCAATCAGGACCATCCCAAAATGATGATTTTCTGTTTTCTGAATCCAAACCCTTTGTGTACGAGATCTGTATTGCATTGTCTGCGATCTGTAGAATAAAGTGGTGGTTATTTAATTAAAGGTATTAATAAATAAAGGCTGAAAAGAAAAAAAGAAAAAAACATAATGACAATGGGACTTATACCAGTTAGTTTTAGTTGTACAAAAGTATCCTCAGTTTTTATTTATTCTAGTCCGTTTGTTGTTGATTTTTTTATTTTATTTATTTATTTATTTATTTATTTATTTTGTTCTTACAGAGGCACCTGGGACAGCATCTGTGAAGTTCAATATTCACAAGAGGCCCTACCAGGTTCAGAGCAATCAGACTTTTCCTCCAGGCGAGCAGCCCTCAGGTCTGAATCCAACTCCTTCCTCCCCGGCTAGTGCCAGTGGTGCACCCGGAGGTGCTCAGACACGGTAAGAACCAAATCTGTCTCCACTGATTCTGTCGTCTTCGTTTTTGTTTTTTTATTGATCTGTGAACCAATATGTTGACTTCAAATACTTTTTGTCCAGACCCCAGGACTGGCCACAAGCCATGAAGGAATATGTGCAGCGCTGTTTCACAGCCTGTGAGACAGAGGAAGACAAAGATCGTACAGAGAAGGTGCTAAAGGAAGTTCTGCAGGACCGATTAAAGGATGGCTCTGCTTACACTATTGATTGGACTCGTGAGCCATTGCCAGAGTGAGTTTAATAGTAGTTTAGTGCATGGTGTATAAATTGACATTTAAGCTTTTAAATGTCTTCATTCTATGGCACTTGAGCATTGCAGATTAAACAAATATCAATTTATGATATTGTGGCATTGGAGTTGAGAGGTGAAATCTAGGTTTGTTTTACTGCAAACAAACTGGATTAATGGATTTCTTTCCTCTAAATAGTTGTGAACTCTTGTGACTTGTTGAAAGTGTTGCCTGCAGGATGAACACACATTGACAATTGGGTCTTTGTTGTTTTTTTAGACTAAAGGTCAAGCAGTCTCGTTGGGAGTCTGTTCCATCCCAGAGGTCATCAGATGGCTCAGTTAGCCGTGGTGGAAGTACAGCGGCTGCAGCTTCAAGAGGCAGAGGTGCTGGACATAGATTGGGCCACAACAGGAACATATTTTCTCAAAGGAGTCCCTCTTCTAGTTCCTCCAATTCCTCCTCCCGCTCCCCCTTCCCCTCCCACGGCCGACACAGAGACCGCAGCAACCAAAGGCACAGACGCAGGTTAGACACCATTTCCCATTGCTTCCTGTGGTTAATGTGGACTTCCTGTAAATTTCCCTTTTTATAAATGTCGTGTCTCTATGCTCCCAGTGATTCTGGCTCCCAGTCAGACAGCAGCATCTCCAGTGACCTCCGACCTCAGTTGTCACGACGAAGTCAGAGAGGAGCACGTGGGCGTGGTAATGACAGGGATAGAGGACGTGGAGGTGGAGAGAGGGGACGAGGAAGAGGAGGAAAATCCAACAGAGGAAGGCGGTAAATTAATAGATGTTATTACAGAAATGACATTGAACTGTCTAATCAGGTCCCCAACCTCATTGACCTCTGAAGGGAAAATGTTTATTTTATGATGACATGCCACTGAGATTGCTTGCGAATAACCTTTAACTTATGCTCCCAGGAACATGGAGGATTCCAATGCAACTGTTGGAAAGAAGAGGAAAGGTGGCAACGCTGGTCTGGATTTCCATGACCCCAACAGAGAAGCCAAGAAGCAAAGCAGAGCAGCTCGTTTCCACAAGCAGCTTCGCTCAGAGCCCCTGGTTCTCTCCATCAATAGTCTAGATTTACCTGATGGATCACAGGAGGGCATCAGCTGGGAGGACTGCCCCATTGTGGGAACATGCCAGGACATCACTAAGTCCTACCTGAGGCTCACCTGCGCTCCAGATGCCTCCACTGTGAGCCCTGTGCAAGTAAGTCATACTCTTTTGTCAGCTGTAATTGTGTTCTTGCTGTAGTTTTGAAGTCCTGGGCCCTCTCAGAAAACTCTTATCTTAGCTAAAAAACTTTTACCTAGGACTATTAGCTTAAGAGCTATTCAGGACTGATCTGAGAGCAACTCGGTGCAAGGAAAAGACAAAAACTTTTATCTTAGTGAGGAGGCGGGGTTGACCCCGTTGCTATGTATGACACAATCTTTTGAAGACTGTGATTGGTTGGTTGTCCAAGAAGGAAAAAAAGAGTGATTCTAGTGTAGGTTATATTCTAAGTAGGTTATATTCTAAGCCTTCACTTTGGAAATGACATGCGTAATATTTCCTATTTGACCGTTCTCTGCTCACACACACACACGTTATATATGTGTATATAAATCCTGTTTTTTATTTACTATGCTGTTAATTTCCTATAAGGTATTTGATTGGCTTGGAATGATAAAAATTGTTCCACTCTTTCCAATTACACTGATTGCTGGTGTTTCTATTTAAGTGGTGGTTTGAATGTTGGTTTTAATGGACCAAACACGGAATCAAAACCAAGAAGGGCGAGAAAGCCCAACTGGACCAGTTAGTGGATGAACACAAGGCAATTCTAAAAGAAAAATTCGGGCCGGGTGTCACAGCACGGGGCGAGAAGCAGACGAGGGAGCGTAGCCTATAGCGCAAACTATTAACGGTTCATTCTCGTTGTGCGCAAGAGGGAAGCCTGCTATATTCATAAATGCAGTTTTTTTGAGCCTGGAAGGTGGGAATGTCCAGTGGAAACGAAATGAACTGCGACACAATAAAGCGGTTCTGAAAGTGCTGTAATTGTTTGTGTGATCACGCTTACAGAAGGTTGTGACAGACCCAAATCATCACCGCTGCATTGCCAAATATCCTAATGTAGTGATTACTTTCATTCGTGCGCTGTGTGGGAGATGTTAGCGTGTATCTAATAAGATCAGTTACAAACATGATCCCTGCACGATCTAATCTATAGCGTCTGATTAACTCACTGTCATCCGTTGGCTGCAACACATTTCTTCTCCCTCTTTGTCTTTCTGCCATTTTCTCCTCTACTAAAGAAACTCTTAAGCCTCTTAAAAGTCCTCGTCCGTGCTCCTAACAATTCTGAGCTTAAGAGCTCTTTTAAGGGTTAAGATGCTTTATGAATTACTTTTTTCTTTACTAGGATTTTTTTTTATTTTTTTTTTTTAAGAGTAAACGCCCACTTTTCTAAGAATTTTCTTAGAATTACGTCACTAGGAGCTACTCTTAGCCTTAAGATTCTTTATGAATACGGGCCCAGATTACTGAACGATTTGTTTGTCAGCAGTCTTTCATACTATGCAAAATGCATAAAACAATGAAGAAGGGAGATGACATATGATGAAATCTTGGTATATTTATGTCTCCTCCTTCATCACAGAAGATCCAGATCCAGACATTGTAAGAACATCTATTTTTCTGAAATTGTTTTTACCCAGGTCCTGAGAAAATCTCTGCAGGCTGTGAAAGCCCACTGGCAAACCCACCAGGACTATGTCTATGCCTGTGAACAGATGAAGTCCATACGACAGGACCTCACGGTTTGTTATCTTCATAAATGTTTCATTTGTCCTTCTGTCTTTTTTACAATGTTAACTTCTGGGTTTGTGTTTTCTTCTGTGTTTTTAAAAAATGTGTTTATTCATACAGGTCCAAGGAGTTCGTACTGAATTCACAGTGGAAGTGTACGAGTGTCATGCTCGCATTGCTCTGGAAAAGGTGAGTTTGTAGTCCTTTTTGTAAATGTTGCATGAGCTAAAAGTGATATCTGTGCATTTTTTAATACTACCTGAATGTTTCTTGTTTTCAGGGAGACCATGAAGAGTTCAACCAGTGCCAGACCCAGCTGAAGGCCCTGTATAAGGACAATCCCTCGGACAACATAGGAGAGTTCACAGCATATAGATTGCTGTATTACATCTTCACTAAAAACTCTGGAGGTTTGCGCACATTGTTTTGAGTCACTATTATATATCACATATGCGTTCTTACCCTCTTCTTCTGCATTTTAACCTTGTCCATTTATCTTTCCCTTCAGATCTGACCACTGAGTTAGTGTATTTGACCCCGGCGCTGCGGGCAGATGTGTGTGTGGCTCATGCTCTTGCACTCCGTGCTGCCTGGGCGTTGGGAAACTTTCGACGTTTCTTTAAGCTGTACCTGGAAGCCCCACGCATGGCTTCATACCTTATTGACAAGTTTGTAGAGAGAGAAAAGAAAGATTGCTCTTCGGGCCATATTCAAAACGTAAGTCATGTTCCAGAAAGATGTATTTTGAAATTTTAGCTCATTATGTGCTGATCCCTGTTTCTCTCTGTCCTCTGTCTGCAGGTTCAGGCCTGACTTACCGGTGCAGTATGTGCAGTCCACTCTGGGCTTCCCTTGTTTAGACTCCTGTATGGCCTTTCTTACTGGGCTAGGTGTCACCTTTATCCCCTCTGACCCTCAAAAGATAGACTGCAAAACCAGCACAGCCTCTTTAGCTGCCTCCTGAGAGGGTGGGGGGCCGGGTAGCAGCATGAAAGGAGACGATATGGGACCATCATGGATCCTAAAATACAATGCACTGCACTTCAAACACCTCAGCCAGTTCACATACAGTAGTTAACAGACTACTACTATATATAGAAAGATACCTGCTAGAATAATCTACTGAAAGATTCAGATTTCAGAAGGCAGATGTGATTTTGAACTGTTTTAAATACGAGGAACCTGCACACACTTGTCATTCAAATATTGTAGGTTAGCCTAATGCCCAAGGTATCTCACTACATTTCTAATACCAGAAAAGTGGGTGAACAGTTTAGATTTGGGATTATTGTGTAATCTCAGCACTTAAAGGCCACAAAGTCTCAAAACCAGATCAGGGAGGCCCTCATGGTTCCTGTTCCTTTACCACCATCAGATGTCAAAGCTAACAGTGTTGTGTCATGTTTTTTCCTTCCTCAAGTCAACAGCTCCAAGACCTGAGGTTTCAAGCCTTGTCAACCAAAAGGGAAATACAAACAGCAGTTCTTCAAGTCATTCATCCAGCTGTCTCCCGTTTGAAGAATCAGGTCAACGTTACACTTTCCTTGTAGAGACTGTGAGACAGCGAGGAGAGAAGATGCCAGCAGCTTGTCTGAAAGAAGAGTTGGTGGTTTGTATGTCCTACCCTGCACCAGGTTATCGTCAAGGTATCTACAGTTGGCTGTTCGTCCTGTTCTTGTCCCCAGTCATATGACCCATGAAAGCAATGGACTGAAGTCAGAAAGTCTTGTTCCTGAGTTAATTAAGTAGTATTCACTCGCTGGTCGCAGTCATGAAATGGTCGGCAAGCATTGGGGGGTTGCAATCTGATGAGCATTGACTTTGTGTATGATAAAGGAGATAGTGGAAAGTGTTCTTCATCAAGGTGATCTCTTCACTCCTCGATAACCTCGAAGCTGAGCTCTATCCCCAAATCCAGAGCAGCCAGAGGCAGAGAGGGAATCTGCTGCCATCATCAGGTAGAAGATTTTCCAGCACATGGAATCCAGCACAGCCTAATCAAAACAGCAAAGTGCAGCAATGAAGTCTGTCTTTCTTCCACGGTGATCTGGTTAACCACACCAGCTGTTCAGATGAAACGGGCAGGCTGCCATGTTCATGACAACTGAAGGAATTCTGCGTGGTGGAGCATCAGTGGTTTGTATGCTACATCTGGCTCTGGTGTTTGCAAGGCTGGTAAGCGAATGGGACTTCTCTGGAAGGAGGTGGATGACGGCACAACAGATGTTGCCTCACATTTCTCTGTGTCAAATGTTTTATCTGTTGTTTGTTTTGTGGACAGCAGTATTGTCTCGATAAAGAATTATGGAGCTACAGAGAAGATTTTTATTAAAGTTTACAGCTTGTTATTGGATAGATTAAGAATAAAAGCAAATTTGACAATATTCTAAAATACCAAAAATGAGTCAGTAAGATACCAGACATTTTACTGGATAGATGCACACTGCTGTCTAAATGTCACATGGTAAAGTATTTAAATCAAAACGAGTTTTAAACTGACGGAGACCGTAAATGAATTAAGTGGGAGATGCAGGTAGCGTGAAAAGTAGTGTTTTATGTCAATTCTTATAGTAGCTATTAAAACTTTCCAAAATAAAAGCTGCATTTGTAGCCTCCCTTAAAAAACCCCAGAAGCTTCTCTAAGTTGCAGTGGAGTTAGTTCTCCCTGATGTGATTTTGGTCCCTTTATCCTCAGGAGGTTTGAGCCTTTCCAGTCCTAGAAGAATATTGGTGGTGGTGCACATTGTCTTGCATTATAGTTTGGGGGAAAAATGTGTCACGATACTTAAAATAGTGATAAGACAGCTTAGAAATGTACCCCTAACCAACAAAACCCTTAAAATGTTCCACCATATGCTATCATTTGGCTTTTCATAGTGTTATTGTGCTTATATTGAAGACACAGCTTGACATTGTCCCTCATAAATTGAGTGGTGTTTATTTTTATTTTTTTATTAACAGCTTTAATTATCACTGTAGAAATATTGAGCCTGAGGTATTTCAGACTGTGGTGTAACTGACCAGAACACAAGTTGATGCAGGCATGCTGTACAATCTATAAATTTACTTGTCTTCAGAATATATTTTTGTAAATACTGTATAATATTGCTGCCGGATGTTTTTTTTCAATTAGTGCATACTGTAGGTTTTTTGTTCACACATGGGTAAGTGTGATTATTTTTTTTTATTTTTTATTTTTCTTTCCGGTGTTTTGCAAAATTCTTAGACTCTGTGTGAATATGTAAACTTAACTGCAGACAGGTCTGGATTGCTTTGTGTGCTGTGTTGTCACCACCACAGTGGTTGTAGTGGTAGAGTTTATTGCCATTTTCCAGTGCTAGTTTCTCCCAGTACAGTCTAAAAACATCAGCACAGGCTCTTGAATCAAATTTTGCAGATATGTCATGCTCAATTTCCAGTGAAATGACAAATTTGGTTGTGAAAATGATCAAAGTCGAAAATCACATTTGTGTCACTTACCTGCTTTGTGTCAGTCTTGTGTTGGCAGATAGTTCCATGCAGAGCTGGTATATAATCAGTGGTAAATGGGACCACCTTTGCCAAACGCATATAATGTTAATATCTTCCACAAAAGGACAAATTTGCATCAGGTTAACAAAACGCCCTCGTAAACCTGGATCATCACTTTGTTTCTCCAAACTGTTCTTTGTTGACTATTATTTCAGCAAACCTTTTGTAAAGACAATGATCTCAACATGTTTTCTTTCTTCCCCCTTCATTTACCTGACCCCTCCCTCCTCCCTTGCCGTCCCTCCTTTGCCATTCTCTCACCACCAGACTTCTCATTCTTCAGCTCGTAGCCCTGCTGCATTGCAGGAGCACACGGAGTGAAAAGTGGGCGAACCACCTCCAGATGCCAGCCGGAGAGAGTGAATTGTGAGCAATCCAAGTCTTGGTTTGACCCACTGAAGTTGAAGCCATACAGCTGATACAATACATGGGAGCCTCACATAATGACGTGGAAAATGTTTATTTGCTGCTAACATCATTTGCTGCTAATCCAAATATTTAAAATGGCTTTCTGTGCAACATGATACCTGTTTAGTTTTAAAAATGATGTTCGATGATTGACAAAGTCAACGTGTACTGTTTTCTGTTTGTCCAGATGCATTTATATTTTTTTTAATAATACACAGCGGTTTAAAATTTGTCATTCATGTTTTGTTTTTTCTTTCACCCTATTTATTTATAGTAAGGAATAATTTGGCTTGTATTTGCTAGCTTGACAGACCCTGTTTGAGTCAGTTACAGTAGTGTAATTTTGAGAGTTTGATCCCTCATCTAAAAATGTGTCTGGGCATACAGAACATGTCATCTTCAAAATTCACCTACATTTAGTAACTGTTTTCTTTTACTGTTAAGTATGCAGTCTTCTTCAGGCAAAGTTTCTTTGACAAGTGCTGGTGCGTGCTTTGGTTTCTTCATGTGATGAGCTTGACTGGGCTGTTGGTTTCCTTTGGTTTGTGTAAATGTAAGATTATTTTTTTTTACACATAGTTAAAGGGTGAACATCTGATGTCTCAGGTTTTCAGCATTGAACAACCCAAAACGTTGAGTTTTTGTTTGTTTTTTCAAGTAGTAAATTCACCCCAGACAACTAACAATACACATTTTCATTTTGAATGCTTTTCCTCTGATGCTTGAGTCATGTTCTTAGTATTTTTTTTTCTCCCATGTTACTGTATACCTCCCATCAGTCCTTGTAACGCCTTCCTTGATATTTGACACTGGAACAACTCCCACGTCCCTCACTTTAGCTGTGTTCATTTCCTGCTGTTTCCTTTTAACTCGTCTTCATTTGAATTTGTCTGTTCTCACTTTCTCTTCATCTCCCTGCATGCTGTCCTCTCCCATCTCCTCCAACTCTAACCAGCATTGTTCTCTTCTCATTCTTATCTTTTCCTTGTTCTGTTGAGTATGTTTGTGACCGTTTGCCGTGTGCCACTAGTCACTCCCACTAGTAAGTACTGTATTGCGTATGCAATGCTTTAATAGTTTGTTGCAGCTCACTAACAACTGAAGCTGAAGGTTTATCTGCAATGCCTCCCCTGTCCCCATGCCTCTACAGATCTGACATGATAAACTGCCATTTTGTAAATATTGTGTACATATTTTGGAAAAAATCAAATAAAAATGAAGTATAAAGGGCATCTAGTATTCATGTTTTTAAAATGACAGCTTACAGGCAGACTTAATAAATTTAGAAATAAATGGATAAAACAAGAGCACAAGCATTTGAGCAGTTAAAAATAATCTCTTACAGATCTGAGGAGTCAGTTTGTGTACAAAGAGTTTATTGTGAAATATAAATATCAAGTGAGAGGCACCTGTGACACTGATTAGATATGGATAAGTGGTTGAATTAACATTAAAAATTTTCCTTCCAAATTTTAATTTACTTTTACTTCAGCCAACACATTTGAGGTATCATATGTAATCAAAGTGAATAAAGAAGTTGGAAAAGAAGAGTTTCATTATAGGCAGAAAAGTTTAAAGTAAAGGGAAAACAAATATAGTAGTAAAAGATTAATGTGAAATGGTATGCAGTCAGAAGGAAAGAACAAAGGATTGAGGTCATGCAGTTAAATATAAAAGGGGAAAATTAAGCAAATGGGCAACTAAGATGAAACAAAAATAGAAAAGCGGGAACGATAGTTTAAGGTTGAAAGCTTTATATTTAAAGAGAAAAAAATCAAATTTAAGATTTCTGCATAAACCACTAATGAAAGCTTTTTTATGAAATTGAGCCTGGCTGTGAAATTAGAGAAACATTTTGAAAAGCAAACTACAAAGAGCAATAGAACAACTACTGATGAAGGGGAAATGAGCAAATGTAAAGATCAGAATCATACATTAACAGGTAAAGAGCAAAAAGTTAATTTAATAAGATAATAAAGCTAGACCTAACCAGTGAGAAGAGCTTTGAAAAGAGAAAATTATAAAACAGGTTGCAGTCAATTAGAGAGAAAATATTAGGTTTAGAAAGTATTACATCGTACTAAACTAAAGGAAAAATAATAAAACCAGTGAATTAATAAGTTTAGAAAGTGAAGAACACAGAATAGTAGACAGACTGAGGCTTAAGTTTCCTGTACATATATATATATATATATATATATATATATATATATGTGTGTGTTTTCTATAGTGGTGTAGAGGAGGACAGAAGAAAGAAGGGTTTAAAAAAAGCTATACTAGAGGGGGAAAGAAAGTGAGGTGACGGGAGTATGCACTGAAATGAGAAAAAATATGTATGAAAAGGTAAAAGCAAGAAATAGAAGGAAAGAAGCTGTTTCAGTTTCTGTATACTGCCTGATGGGAATGAGCCAGACATTTGATGTGATAGGAATGAGAGTGATTCTTGGCATCACAACTAAAAGGTTAACTTCACACACTAGTGAAAGCCCAGTTATACGTGCCCAACAATGTGTTACCGTCAAATGGTCAAACGTTGTGCAAAAAAACAGGACATCTGTGTTTGTTAACAGTTTTGTTATTAAAGGTTAATAAAAAGCAATATATATCTCATGTCTACAGCTGTCAAATTCATCTCAAGTGCATAGTTTGAGAATTTGTTAAAATAAGTTTGGGGGTTTTTTTCATTAAAAGGAAGCCTGGCTGTGAAATTAGAGAAATATTTTGAATAAATATACTATAAAGAGCAGAAGAACAACTGCTGATGAAAGGAAAAGGAGCATAAGCAGAGATCAGAATTATATAAAAAAACTCAGAAGACAGAGAGAGAGAGATCTAAGCATTAACAGATAAAGAGCAAAAAGCTGATTGAATAAGATAATAAAGCTAGACCTACATACTACACAGGAGCAACAGTGCGAAAATGAGAAGAGCATTAAAAAGAGAAAGGTAGAAAGAAAATATTAAAATATAAAAGTGTTTTACTGGTACAACTATACCTACTACTATTAAAGAAATAATGAAACCAGAATTGATGATTTGAATTGATTAAAGTGCAGAAAACAGTATAGTAGACAGAGGCTTCATTTCATGTACACATACATGTGTTTTCTACACATATGCACATGGTGCAGAGGACAGAAGGACAAAGGGTTTTAAAAAAAACTATGAGAAATGAGAAAATAAGTAAGTAGGAAACAGGGTAAATGCAAGCAAAGATGAAGAATGATTCTGTCATCACAACTAAAATGGTTACTTTTACATTTAAATTAAACTTAAATATCAAGTTGAGGCTTCTTTAACAACAGAGCTGCATAGAAACAACAACAAAAAAAACAACCAAAGATAGGGTGAATGATGAGACATGGGGGTGAAGGATTGGAAAATGTTACGAATCAATTAAGGACAGAAGAGAAGAGAGGAAACAGTTTTATTTAGAGGTAAACATCAAACACAGCAGAAAAGAGTAGAAGAGAAACAAAAGACAAGGCCATGAAGAAATTATCAATAAAAGTCAAGAAGTCATTCAACAGATCTGAGTGAAGAAGGAGAGAGAAAATACAGGAAAAGATGAAATAAGGCAGCATGAGAAAATACTAGAAAATTCTGCTGATTGAGGCCTTTATTCCTCCGTTTGTATGAATAAAGCCAACAGCAAAAGACTGCTTCTTACTGCCAGCTCTGAACATGTATAACTGTGCTAGTGTAAAACAGGGGGGTATGTTGCAGCTATGAAAAATAAAACTTCCCTGGAGAAATAACAAAAATCACTGGATAAGGCATCAAGCTCGTCAGGTGGTGAGCTACAGTGCCCCAGAAACATGTTAGTAGATTTATGGATGGAAAAGTGGAGAGAAAAGAAAGCTCCGCAGAGCCAAAGATACAGGCACTGATACAGGGTTAATAATGACAGCTGTATTAAAAGCTACAAATGTGTGAGAGGTAGATTGTTAGAAAGGCAAAAAAAAATAAAAAAAATAAACAAATGATATTGCAATTATGGAGACAAACATTAGTTCTGTATTTGAAATAATGATACCAGTGTCACAGCTGTCTCTCAGTCGAGAGTCGGGTAACTAAACTAAATGTTGTCGATGCATGACCTCACGCATATGCTCACACACGCACGCACACACACACACACACGTACATCAAAAGTAAGTCATATAACATTGTACAAAACGTTCTCTTTTTTTGTACAGTTTGACCCGTGAAACTTGAAACAAAAATCCCAGATATTACTCACAAAAAGTAATTCTCACAGTATTTTCCACCTGCTGTAGTGTGAGCCATCTACCAGCACTCTTTAAAGTCAGAAAACTAAAATTCCTTAAAGGTTTTAAGCAACTGTCTATATATTACATAACATCCTCGTCCAGGTGCTCAGTACTCATCGGTAGAATGGGCAGTAAAAGGGTCCTACAGTATTTACAATTTCAGTCTGTTTAGTCTCTTGAGGAGAGGTTGTGATGGAGACAGGAGGTAAAACCAGTTCCACATTTAAGGATCTCATAATCTGTCCTGCAGCGTCCACGGATCAGCCAATCCCCAGAATTCAAGAGAGATGCCCCCCTTCCCACCCCTAGGCCGGGGCGGCTCAGTATGGGGTGAAGCGATTATATCCTCCTCTGTACAAACTGGCCTGTTGACAGAAGCAGTGCAGCAGGTGTGACCAGGGGCTGTTGTTAACTGCACATGTAACAGGATAGCTTTCAACAGAGCGCGTGTGTGTTTTGACTCACCATTGTACCAACTCCATATGTAGTTGTTGGTCCAACCGAGTGGTGATAGGGATCTGCAGCTGTCGTGTAAACCCGTCCGTATCTGTTCAAAAACATCAGAAGCAGATGTGAATGTCATCTGCAGTAGCCAGGACTTTCAACAGGCTGAGGTCGCGAGTCCAATGACCCCCTGTAAAACCTCAACCTCCAAATACACGTTCTTTATTCATTAATTTAGCTGATCACATTTTGATACTGATATTTGAGAGTTCAAAAAATCAGATGCAATTGAAAAATAACTTTGTCAGGCTGTCTGTAATGGAGACATATTTTAGAATTTCTGCCCGTTTTGACCAAAAGACTTTCCATCCTTTGAAATAAAAGCTGATTTGCTGAAAACCAGAAACGTCTAGGGTGGTTTCTGTGTGGTGTTTGTCTGCTTACCCATCACTGTAGGTTGCTGTGGCAGCAGACGCTGATTGAGCCACTCTGTAAGCTGTAGGATAGCCACCCTGCACAGGAAATACATTATTATAGCTACGATTATGGCTACAGCACTTTAAAATGACTTCAAGGCGGAAATGTGCGAGAAGTGTGCAGAGACTCACATAGACTTCTGCTCCATAGAGTCCATCCTGATATACAACCCTGATAAACATGAGGAAAAACAATATTAAAGTGTTTATCATTGAATGAAATGAATGTAGACCAGGCACCGGTACATGGACACAAAGTTTTACCCAGGGTAGGCGGGCATGGCAGCAGGCGTGGCTGCAGCAGAGCGAATCGTGTTGTAGACGGTTCGGCCTCGACCACGCAGCGCAGCAGAGCCCCGGTAGGCCAAGGTGGGAGTTGCTACGGGGTACGGGAAACTGGCAACTAAAGAAACCGAGGGAGAGAAACAACAAATGGTAGGAAAAGTACAATCCTGGTGGTCTTATATTATTGTAAAGAAGAACTTACCTGTATAGAGTTCAGGTGCGTACATCGCCCCCATGACAGGATTGATCTTCCACCCGGAAGCTACACACAAACCAAATGAGAGTATTTTGTCTTCCAGAAGACACAAACAGAAACCTGATAGTGAAATGTACAAAGATTAAAGAGGCGTTTCATACTTGAAATTTCACCGTTCACAAGAGGCGTCTGGGGCTTCTTAGTGACCACTCTCGCAGTGGCATTATTAACCTGGGGAACGATGGCAACGATGAAGGATAATAGTGAATATGAATGTGGAAACCTACAAACAATGAGAGATTCTCCCTCACCTCGATCTTTCTCCCTTCCACAATCGTCCCATTGAGCTTTTCTCTTGCCCGGTCAGCCTCAGCTGCACTCTCGAAGGTGACAAACCCAAAGCCCTGCGAGTTCACACGTCCGTTTTGTTTGTTTATGTTCTATTATTGCTCATTAAAATATTTTTTCAAGTCTGATAATATTTCTGTGGTGCTCACCTTGGACCCCCTTTCATTGAAGATAATTTCGACATCAAGGATTTTGCCAAATTGCTGAAAATGGCAGAGTAAGTATTTTATGTTAATATAACAGATTGAATTTATACACAGTTTAATTTAGCTTACCAACCCAACAACAATTGTATAAATGCATTGTGATATTGGGTGATTTTCATACCCCGAACATCTGGCGGAGGTCTGGGTCTCTGAAGCGGAACGGGATGTTGGAGACGTGGAGGCGTTTTGGTTGGGCTTTACCTGACCCTTCCTCATCACTCCCACTTCCTGCTCCGCCTCCTGAAGCCACAGACACGCTCAGAGACTGGGGGTCAGAAGTCACAGGGGCTAAAACATCCTCCTGACAATGAGAAAGTATGAAAACAGGAGGTGGAGAGGAGGAAGCGAGCATGTGGATAGAAGAAGAATGGATGTGAAAGAACAAACAAAAAAACAGAGAGGTGGAAAACAGAAGACGGAAAAAGAACGAGTACGAATGAGATGAGAGTAGGTGTGAAGAAAAATCGGGGAGAGGGCATCAGTAGAAAAGCAAAGAAAGAAAGGGGGAAAAAATCATAAAGTCAATTCAGAAAGCAAATTAGGCAACTTCTTTCAGAGAATTCTGTTTGTGCTGAAATTCAGTTGCGTAAGCATCACATGGCATTAGGCAGAGATCATTTTCATAAAGTCAGGTGATTCAAACCAAAGAGCATTCAGCAACCAGTGATCCCTCTCAGGCAAATGTGAGGAGGCATGAAAAGAGCTCCGTTTTAGTGAGGCGTCTTTGAATACATGCCTGTTGGAGAGTATAAAAACTGAAGCACTGTACAATAACAATAAAGATTATATATCTTGACACTAAAATCACTTAAATAAAGATTGAGATCCCCTGAAAACCAAGAAAGACTTTTACTTAGTGCCAACTTGCCTTTAAATTTAACTAATTAAAATTGCCCCATGCAGAAAAATTCAAAGAATAATGTGCCAAAACCAAAACATTCACTATCCCACAATGCACCACGATGCTAGTGTGTGCACCTGTGTGTGCGTGTTGGTCAACCAGCATCATCAACCATTGCAAAAAAAAGAAAAAGAAATGTTAAATATATGTTTTTAAGACAAATGAATGAGTCCAAACAAGAAAGTGAGAGTGAAAAGGTCTGCAAGAAAGAAAAAAAATGCTGAGCTTCAGCAGTGAGAGCAAGAGAAGGAGCAGAGTGCATTGGACAGAAAAGAAACTTTCAAAAGCAAAAGAAAAAATACTGAAAAAGTTTAGATATGTGAAAAAATGCAAAATCCTTTATGCAGAAGTGACCTGAGTATTAGCTTTCTAGTACCAAGAGGCAGATAGTGGAAAAGGCCTCAGTGCAGCAACGAAGAGTAAAATTAAACCAAAGTAATCAAGGCAAAGAAGGTGCGCAAAAAATTTGAAAAGGAAGAAGGGAATGGGGGGGGGGTCAAAACTGAACGTTCCACAAGGGTCAGTCTGGGGTCACGGTGCTGCTTTTCTGCCAAGGGTTAAAGGTCATTTGTCAATGGGAGTAATTAATAAGTTGTGGATAGACAGAAAAAAAGTCACATTCACACACAGGAGTGTTTTACACACATAAATGCACACAGGATTACACTACGCTGGCTTGCCATGGCTAGCTACTGTAGACAGCAGACTATCACATCCACCCATACACACACCACAGACAGGCTACAGTGGAGGGGAGTGGGAGACAGGGAGAGAGGGTTGAGTTGGGTGGTGGTGTCATGTCACGATGCAGAACTGTGTTTCTGGACCTGAGCGATATTTCAGAAGGGGGAAAAGGGGGTCATCCGGTCAGCCTCCCCCTTTTGACCCCCTCCCTCCATGGCGACGTCTCAACTTTCCCCACGAAAATCAGCACGGACCCAAGTATGTCAGGGGCTCTAGTAATAAAATATATAGATGGGGGCCACAAAACACCATTTATGAGAGGAGGAAGAGAGATGTACTGCAGCAGGACACAGAGCTGACCTGCCACACAGATCAGACTAAACACCTCTGTCCTTATCATAGCGGATGTTTTCATGCCTGAACGAGAGCTGATAAGTGTGTGTGTGTGTGTGTACGTGTATCTTTACTGCACTGCAAAGAGTAGAAACATTAACTTCTGTCCACACAGAGCCTTAAAAACCTTATTATCTTCATAAAAGCCAAAATCTGCCAATATTTCAACCTGTTTCCAAATGAAGGATTTTCCAGAAATTGCTAGCAGCTCTGTGAGGTACTTAGGCACAGTGGTGCTTTATGAGCTAAATGCTTCGTCAGCATGCTAACATGCACACAATGACAATGCTAACATGCTGATGATTAGCAAGTATAATGTGTACCATGTTCATAATGTCACACTAACACGGTGAAACTGAGTTTATCGTGTTAGCATGCTAACATTTGCTAATTAGCACTAAACACAAAGTACAGCCGAGACTGACGGGAATGCCATTAGTTTTGCTGGTATTTGGTCATAAAATGAAGTGTATGCTGACCTGGAATTTCGACCTGATGAGTGTGCTAGGGGAAAAGTCAGAGCAGAGGATTACCAAAGTCATTAGGATTTAACCTCTAGAGACATTCATTTTTATATTTCACTCAAAACCAAAAAAATGAACCTCTCCTGAGGACCATGAATATCCCTACAAACTTTCATTGCAATGCATGGAATTAGTTGGACCAACAAGCAGACCAAAATTCCCTAAAGGGATAAAGGGATAATTTATTAGAACATGTGGATTTTTATTGGAAACAGGTTGAAATAACCACACTTCGTTGACAGATGTCTTCACTTATTTTAAGAAAATAAGACTTTAAGGACACATTTACAGACAAAATGGCATAAAAAGAAGATTTTTTAATTTCCATAACAAAAAAATATTCTTGAACTAACATACAACTGATTTCTATTATATTTCATTTTACTTTTTCACCTAAGCAAGAATTCCCAAGTAAATCCTTTTTTATATCCTCTATCAGAAATCAGTTTGATTTCTGTATCGGATGAGCCACAGAAACCGAACATACAAAGTGTATGTTGTACATCCTCTATGCACTTAACTGTCTTTAACTGTCTTAAACTTAAACTGTCAGTATCAACAGAGATTTCACAGATACAATCATAAAAGGTGACCTGTTTTATAGTCAGATAAATAAGACACAGAGGATAAGAAGTGGGGATTTATTTTCAACAACAAATCCCCACTCAGCTGTCCCTCTCCCCACCTACAGTGAGCAGCATTCCCGTACATGGACACAACAGTGGAAGTGTGGGGCTCTAAATATAGAAGGAAACTCTATCTAGCCATATTCCTCTGATAGGACATATGGATGTACTACCTGAAGCAGCAGGGCTTCTTGACACATTAACATACTGAAGATCATATTTTAGTGGGGCATGAACTTCTTGCCATGATGTGCATTCCTTTCGCAGACTGTTCTTACCGTGTTACTGGATGTCAGAGCTTCCGACCCGTCGAGCTGTGGGCCCTGATAGACTCTGAGTTGTGGATGTTCAGCATACTCTGAACCGCCGTGTGCAGAGCTAAAATCAAGAGGTGGCAGTCTGCCCGCAGATGTTTGCGGACCTTGACCTGGCGGGGGGTAGGAGGGAGGAGGGGCATAGACCTGAGGCAGGGTGGGGTCGCCGCTGCCGGGGCCGGCCTCCTGCGTGGGGCCACCCTGAGGAAGAGAGAGGGGGAGGGATGAATTAGCCACTCATACCAGACAAGATATCAAATGTCAGAGGTGTAAACCAAGTATTTACCATGTTGTTACTGTTTGAGCTCTTCTGCTTTTACAACAGTGAATTGTTATGAGTTTGAATGTATGGTTTATGGTGCAGAAACAACCCTCAGATAAACACAAGTCTTTCCAAAGTGAAAGAAACAACATGTATAACATGCCACAGACTGACAGCACCATATCAGTGTCAGAAAAGGATGTTGTAACTTTATTTCGCAAACTTAATTCACACAAGGTTGCTATGCCAGAGGGCCTTAGAGGGATGGCTGCGTTGGTCAACTAGGTGCTGTGTTTGCCAGACTTTTCCCGCTGATCCTCAACACTAGCTCAGTCCCAGTTACTTAGAAAACATCTACGATCATCCCTGTTGCAAAGAAGCCAAAGATGGGAATGACTTTCGTCCTATAACTCTTATTCTCCCCATTCTCAGTAAATGTGTGAGAAAGGTTATATGCAAACAGCTCACAGCATCACTGAGCAACCAAATGGACCCATTGCAGTTCGCATACAAGGCTGAAAGGGTAATAGAGGATGCAAGCTTGACAATGCTTAATGCTGTATCGCAACATCTATATAAGGCTGGGGTATTTGAACAAGTTTTAAACATGGACTTTGAGAAAGCTTTTAATACAGCCCATCCAAATACACTTATTGTGCAATAACAACTGCTCACTTTAATGAAGTACACAGATGATATGGCTCTGGTAGCCCGCCTGACTAATGCTCAGTCTCTGAACACGTATGTGGACTATGTTGCAGAACTGACTAAGTAGTTAAATAGCCATCTTAAACTCAGAGTTAATAAGAACATCATGCCCCACCCACTGTGGATTAATGAGTACTCAGTTTCAAATATCACTGCACTGTAATAGAGCAGACCCTACCCTCTTTTTCTCAGTGCATGGGGAGAGGCAGCGTCTTTCTGTTGCAGAAACTTAGATGGTTTGATGTCAAAAAAGAGATCTCGAGCAACGTCTAACATGCCCTGATAGTATGCGTATTGACCTTCAACATTGTGACCTGGTTTGGTCTCCTGGTCTGTGAGGGGCAAAGCCAAACTCTCCAGAGTGATCAACCAGGTAACCAAAATCACAGGCTGGACACAGACCCAGTTCTCAGAACATCATGCAAAAGCAAAAGCAGTAAACAGAATGGCCAATAAAATCCTTGATGATACATTTTTTTACTTTACTTTTTTGAAATGATGCCATCGGGCCGGAGGTTGAAAGTTCCCTGTGCGCGGAAGTGACGTTTTAAAGAAATCCTGGTTAACCCCACTGCCATTGCGCAGTTCAACAGCAGCTGAGGAGCAACACAGAAGTACTGAGCTGAGCCAACATATAGTACTATATATTTAGTATTTAATCATTTATTAAGTCATTTTAATAAATAAAATGTTTAACTCCTACTTCTAGTAGAATTTTACCACATTTATTGTGTTGCCTATTTATGTGCACTTATGTGCTGCTCTCTATGTATGTCATGTGTCAGTGAAAGACAAATATCCATTATTGCTTGCCTTAAGTAATGTACATCACTTAATGTAAATTTACTGGAAAGTATATTTACTAAAATGCTATGCTTGAGTACAATTTTGAGGTACGTGTACATACTTTACTTGAGTATTTTCATTTTCTACTAGGCCTACTTTACACTTTTTCTCCACTACAGTTTAGAGGGACACAATGTAGTTTTCACTCCACTACATTTGGTAACTTTAGTTAATCTGCAAATTTAGATTAATTATACAAAATTTTATCGACAAACATATAAACAGATAGCAGTATATAAAGTAATTAAAATTCGCTCCACCTTTATGTACTGCAACATTAAAGTGATGAACAATGCATTTTGTATTCATCACTTTATAGGTGCTAGGGGCCATGTGGTTAAATAAAATTTTGAATGACTTTTACTTGTAACAGAGTATCTCTACACTGTGGTATTGCTTTATTGGTATTTACTTTTACTTTGAAGAAAATGCCAAATAATGCTATGTTTAAAAGTAACTTTTTGGTATTAGACAGTCAGACTAAAGAACCCCATCTCTGGGAAATGTTAATAGGTGTTTTTTTTAACTAATTAACCAGACATTTTATCAAATAAATCAAGAAAAGTTAATTGAAAACATATCAGATTAATTAATGATGGAAATAGGTGTTAGTTTTGAGTGACGGAAAACCATGACTTAGACACATTAAAAGTCTGGGTCCTTGCAGCCTCATTTCAGTCAAATCACACCATAAAAACCACCCAATTTGAACTCCTTGAAGTAAGAAACAAATATAATGTTAGCACACATGAAAACAGGCCTGAACTACACAGACACAGCGGTGAACAATCATCCTATACAGTTTTGATACAAGTGAATAATCCAGTTGGGAGCTAAAAGCATTGTCTTACCCCTTTACTCCTTTCCTCGATCTCTGCTGCATTATCCAACAACTGCAGCATGTTTTAATGCCAGCTCACCGCCCGCCTCCCTCACCATAAGTTCTACTCATTGACCAATCACATTAATGATTGCCAGAGCAAAAGGGACCAGGAGGCCACACCAGCTGTGATCATCTGTAACTGTCAATCACCCTTCCACCCACACACACAAGCTGCCTTTACTTTACCCAGTTGTGAACACACACACTCCAGTCCAGACTGCAGATAGACCTCATAAATAGATGAGGTATTTATGAATGTAAATGCTCCTACAGTTGCAAGACAGTACGTGACGCTAAAGGTCGACTCTTAGAATAGGCCAACATGGTTTTATTGCTTTTAGAGGTTAATTTTCTTTAAAACAAAATATGCCAGCCTACTTCTACTTATGCTATGTGGGCTTTGCTTGGTTGCCTTTCAAATATCTCAGTGCTTTTACCTTTAAATTAATTTCATCTTCATTTTTAGTTTCTATTCTTAGGGACATCTGTTAGATAACCAGGATACATATTTAAGAATAATAAACAGTGCTTTGTTGGCAGTAAAGGGTGGAACAACCAAACGGATAATCAAATCATAAAAGACATGATAAGTACATTTACTCTAGTGCTGTATTCAAGCACAAATCAGAATTATTTTTACTTTATTAATTTGTATAGCTTACTACTACTTAGATTTTTTGCAGGTTAGGATTTAACATGAAATAACCTCTTAAAATTTGTTGTCAGTGTTTCAGTTCAAGAAATACCCTCTTAATGAGATAAATAAATGAGATAATAATTAATATATTTGTGATATTATCTGATATGATTCAGAAAGGGAATGTTTAATGTTGAAGTATACAATCCCTGAAAATCCAATACAGGAAATTCACTAGTTTGTACATACAAGCAGCTACAATAGCATCGAGTTTGACTTCCCTTGCTCTATACAAAGCCATTCCCCCATATAACTCCCTGAAAGACTGGAAGCTAACATAACAAATATAGCATATTGATATGTGATCTTTAAAAAGGTTCTACCACATGGATTTTTTTAGTCACAGCCGGGCTACAGTTTCCCCCTCATCCAGTCTTCATGCTAAGCTAAGCTAAGTGCCTGCAGCTTCAAAATAAATAGACAGATGTGAAAGTCGCATCAATCTTTTCATCTTGTCAGCGTATTTCCTAAAAGATCAAACAATTCTTTTAATTGAGCATTCTTCTGTACCAGCATTAATATTTTAACTTAATCAAAGGATTGGTTCTTCCGTCTCTGTATCCTAACAGAGTGTTAAACCTATGTGTTGCTTTGCAAGCAAAGTGCCTCATGTTTGTCAGCCAGCTTTAGGATTTGGAAGGATCTCATATAATTGAAAACAATCTCCACTGTCATTTCATAACCTCTCAGATATCCCTCTATCAGCTGTTGCACTGAAGAGGTGTGAAAAAATGAGAGACATGTTGATGCAGATAGTACAATAAAGAGGAAATTGGAGAAAGCACTGTTGATTGTAGGTCAAACACATGAACCAAGATCTCAAACTGCATAAGCTAAAGTCTCTAGCTGGCAGCATTAAAGTACATCAGACCCCTCTTTTGTTTTCTTCTGTGAATATCAGCTTTTGCCATCAAATTGAGTATTTAGAGTGACGCGCTGAACAGATTACTGAAATTTATCATTCCTCAGTCTGTTAATGTATTAAATTATTGGTTCTCACACGGACAGAGGTAATAATACACCATCTGTAATACACCCAGCTAGTGCATTTTGAGACCTTTGTACGATTGTAGAACAAGCACTGAAAATGGAAGAAAGCAATGACATTGATTACACTACAGCTATTTATAATATTTGATATAATTTTTTTTCTGTCTAACTGAATGTTTTTGTTTTGTCATATTATGTACAATATGTAAACAAAACAAAAGAGCCTACAGAATTGCCAACGGCTCTTAAGGTTAAATGCTAACATCAGCATGGCTAAATGACAATGTCAATATGCTAATGTTAAGCATTATTGTGTGGTATTGTGTTTCCCATGTTCACCATCTTGTTTTCATGTGCTGGCATTTGGTTATTGAAATTAGAGTTTAAGTAAGTATTGAAATTAAAACGCTGACCTGATTATGGTGCTATATAAAAAGTCAGCAGATCACCAAAGTTATTTCATCCTTAGTGGAGAGGACCATGTGTACCAAATGTTGATGCCAATCCATCAAGTACGTGATGAGATATTTCAGAAAAAGACACAACATTTGAACATCTTGGAAATATAGAGGAAAGGTCGGGGGATCACTTAAGTCAGTAGGATTCATCCTCTGGAAACCATGAATGTTTGAACAAAAGTTCACAGCAATCCATCCAATATTTGTTGAGATATTTGGGTAAGTCTGGACCAAAGTGGTGTAACTGACTACCTGGCATTGCCACCCTTTTAAGCACGACTCTAGCGTGGCTAAAAAAGTATTTACGGTGGTATGCAAGAAATACTGGAAATATAATGAATTTAAATGGAAATATTTTTGTAGACGGGCCTACACTCCTGTCACGTTTGTTATTGTCCTTCCTCATTCTGGAAAGTACAGTGTAATGAGGAGTTCTCCGAGGCTGTGACTCTTCATCACACCTCAGTACAATCATTCATGGAAGCGTTAGCTACAATATATGCTGGAACATGTTTCCAAAGATGTCAACGCTAACTTGTGCCTGTATTGTTATCTCAAGAAACAACCAATGTGTCTGCCTTCACCCTCCTCACAGATAAAAAAGTGACAGATCATTGAAGATAATACAGTCTGTTGAGATATCACTACCAGTCATCTTCTCTTGCTTTGTATTCCCACAGAGTGGAACTACCAGCCACCATGCCTGATTCAGTATCACAGTGTCAGCAGGCATACAGACACTTAGTCCCCCCCCTCCTTGCAGGCTTTTTTTTGATTTCCATTTGTTCCCTATTTCTCTCGTCTCCCTCCTCAGCTGTCAGCTTGTGGTCAGAGGTCAACGGCCCTGAGCCAGGTGCCTGCTGAGACAGCTGCCAAAAGATTTACACACAGACGACACTTTGCAGATGTGGCCTTTTAGTGCTGGCCAAATTACAAATGTTAGCAAACATGTATTAAATTAAACAAAATATTCCTTTTTCCACAACCTATTCTCTGAATCCTGTTTTTCTCATATTTAGGTTCCTTTAAAAATATCTTTAAAATATGTTTTTGGCTTTCATCGGTAGCTGATGATGAAGAGAAACAGTATAGACGGGAGAAACAGAAGGCAAAGACAGACATGTGACAAAGATCCCTGACTGGATTCCTGACTGCACAGATGTTTTGCTTCAATCATGCAGACATTTCTGAGGAAAACTACTTGGGCATTGCTCAGTCCTTGGAAATATACCATTTTAAAGTAGTAAAAAGTTGTGCCAACAACTTTCAGAGATGTATCACATTCCTCAGGCCTTGAAAGTCTTCTTTTGGTCTCTGTCACCTCCAAATCGCTCAAGCAGCTAAAACACTCAATATCTAAATGCACAACAGGCAGGTTTCACACCTATTTTAAGCTCAGGTGGCGGCAGAAAACAAGATAGGTGACAAAATCTCCTCCAGTGATTATCTGCTCAGGAGAGGAGGGCTAAAAATACAGCTGGTGTGAAGTGCAGAGACAAGGTGGAGAGACACCAGACGCATTGTGGCATTAATGGTATGTCAGGGACACTTACAGCCTGTTGGCCTGCAGCCTGCCATCACTGAGACCAGTGGACTAAAGATAACTCCTAATGTGTCCTTACTATTAAATAAACATATTTTGCAATCAGAGTACTTCACCCAGCTACAAGGCCTCTTTGATTGGGCATTCACTATTAAGTAATACATCACTAACCTAAATTAGATTATAAGATGTGTCTCATTAAATCAAGGTTTCTGGGTAGTTCTATGTTTTCCTCCTCTCCAAGAACATGTTTTTCAGACAGTTTATTGTCTACACTGGCATTCATTTCTAAACTTACAATAAAAACTAATTTAGAGCTGAAATAATTAGTATGAATAGTTATATTAATAATTGAAATTATTGTTTCCATTAAGAATCCACTTGTCTCAGCTTCTTAAATGTCACCATTTGCCAAGTTCATAAATCCGTTAATCCTCTATGATAGAAAAATAATTACTTTGGGTCAGATAAAACAAGACATTTTAATATTTCAATTGAGTGATGGCCATTTTTAAAATTTTCTGACATTTTCTCTATCAACATAAACCCTGAGAAGATAATCCATCAGATTAACCTGCAGTGAAAATAATTATTTGTTACAGCCCTAAACTCCTTCAACTGTGGATCCAATTTTTATCGTTTTGACACATCCAGTCTCTTATTTTCTACCCCTGAATCCTGCGTCACCTTGGATTAGACTCAATAGCTCCTAGTGTTCCTGACAGGCTGCACATTTGATGACGCCAGCTTTTGAAGACAAACATTTCTGTGCAATAGCTGAGAAAATGAGAGATTTTGGAGTTCACAGAGCAAATTAAGGAGAGTTTACCTGAACTATGCTGGGATAGCATGTGGTTGTCTGTGGGTAGACAGGGAGTCCATAAGGCTGGAGAATCACAGTGGGTGAGGAGAGCATAGCCCAAAACCACGCACAAGGAGACAGGGATTGGTGGAAGATGGGAGGAAAAGGAGAGCAGGGAAAAAGGAAGGGTTGATGAGGACGCAGGTGAGCAGGCAATCAGGCTGGGGGGGAAAAGAAGAAAAAATCTCAACAAGAGAAAACAGAAAATCCAAGAGGGCAAGGGAAGAGAAGGTTAAGAGTCTATTTAACCTTGCGGATGAGTCAAAGAAGAAAACGCAAAGAAAGTCCACAAAACAACTGAGGTCTTGTCCGAGAAAGACAGGATATAGAGCAGTGAAAGAGAAAGCCGGGGAGCTTCTGTGTGTCCATCAGTTGATCATGCAGCCTGACAGACAGAAACACATGCTCAGGGTCCCATTTCATAGTTATATAAATAGTCACCCATGTCCTTCTCTCTGAGTTAACAACCTCACCACCCTCACTCTTACATACTTGATCATGCAAGATTTCTCACTACTTGTTACACACTTGTACAATAACAGCCAGTTCAACAGGGGTTTAATGCAAGAGAAACCCCTGAACCCAAAGCAGATCATTTGACTCATCATGTACGTTAGTTAGCCTAAAGTTATATGCCTCGCCATTTAGAATAAGAGTTTAAAGTATATTATAATTTCCAGGAATTATTTAATATTAAATATACATACATATATATAGGCAAGTATAAACACGCACACACACGTTTGACGCTAGTACCTTCAGTGTTTTCAGCTGTTTTCTGTTTGACCAACAGAGTGCGACAGGACCAACATTCCCACTTCCGTTTTGGCGCGCAGGGGCATTATGGGATATGTAGTGTGTGATTCGAGACTATAAGTGAATGGGAACTTCCTTTATCGTTCTCTTTACTGCGCGAGCCTGAGCGAGACAGGTACGGTTCGCGGTGACATGCTACATCATGACACAAACACACAATTTCTAGGCCTTTTTGATTTACGTACATTCATATGCAGAGAAAGGAAACGTAGTATATGGGCAAATATCCATTTTAAATACCCACCGCATCATTTGCTAATAGATTTTTGGAGTGAAAAGCTAATTCGGCTAAGCTAAAGCTAACTCGTAACAACGTGGTGCGGTGCAGCTGCGGCCTAGTCGTATGGCTAAGAAGTTACCAGTTTCAAACGCAAGTTTAACGTTAAGGATATAGTTACAGTCGCATTTAGTCAGTGTCTTGTAGTATAGCAGTTTCGTAAATTGATTGATTTTCCACACATCACCGTTTCTTCTGTGAACTGCATAACGTTAGTTAATATTCGGTACAACTGTTTCAGATGTTGGGAGGTTTAACGGCAACTCTACTTGCATTCCTGTGATATTGTGTATCCAAATTCACATTGTGCATTTGTACTTGTCTGTAAGATGGAAGAAGCTGAGAAACTGGAATAAATGATTTCAGAATTAGGTACATATCCAGATAAGAACATTGGTGTCTATCAGATTATATACTCTAGTCTTGTAAAATGAATTTGGCTGCAGTTTCAAGCTGTCCTGATTCAGTTCAAATCGATGTAAATTGGATGTTTCTTTTGATTAGCGAGCTTGGATAGATTGTAATGAGTGGTTTGCTGTAACTGTCAAGATTAGTGTAATTGCTGTTCTATAAAGATTTCTATGAATATTTATCAGTTTATATTAAAATTACTTAAATTTACTTAAACTAACCTCATGTCTTTCATAATGATGCAGGCACTTCTAAGCCGCCATGCCCGTTGCCAGGAGTTGGGTTTGTCGCAAGACATACGTCACCCCCCGTCGTCCCTTCGAGAAGTCCCGTCTCGACCAGGAGTTGAAACTCATTGGTACGCTCATTTTATGCTCACCAATATGCAATAAATGAGTCTACTTTTAAAACTGTATTAAGTTATACCATGTTTGCCTCCTTAGAGTAGACAGCACTGAACTTAACTGTTTAACTTTTCTTCTTTCAAGGCGAGTATGGCCTGAGGAACAAGCGTGAGGTGTGGAGGGTGAAGTTCACCCTGGCCAAGATTCGCAAAGCTGCCAGAGAGCTGCTCACTCTTGACGAGAAGGACCCAAAGCGTCTGTTTGAAGGTATACAAAATAAGTTAAAATACAGGTGTCAGTGTGTTGGCCAATGATTAAATTATCAATTTGTCAGACTTCTCTCTGGTGTCACGAATTCCTCGTCAATGAGGCCAATGTTTACTCAAATTGCCATATGTACTGTATGTGCTGGCGTGTTTGGAATTGTAAATGACACCTGTGTGGTTTTCCAGGTAATGCTTTGCTCAGACGTCTGGTGAGGATTGGTGTGCTGGATGAGGGTAAGATGAAGCTGGATTACATTCTGGGTCTGAAGGTTGAAGATTTCTTGGAGAGGAGGCTTCAGACGCAGGTCTTCAAGCTCGGACTTGCCAAGAGCATCCACCATGCCCGTGTCCTTATCCGTCAGAGGCACATTCGGTAAGCTCCAACGCTCCTGGGTAACAAACATCAAATAATATGGGGTCACAAGTGTTCTGAGGGACTGAGACTCTCAATGCTTCCTCTTCCATCAGAGGACCATCAACTTGTAACGCTCTTGGCTGAGATCAGTTATACATTTCAGCAAGGTCAATTCGGTATCAAAACCGTATACCTTGTCAGTAGACATTGCCCAGAGCCAATCCTGCCGCAGAGGGCTTGGACTGTGCCGTTGTGGCTGTCAGGTAAGGTTATGGGGGATTGCACCTCGGGCAATTGTAGTGTTCACAACACGTGTTGTGTCTCAAATACTCAGGCTGATGATTTAAGATTCATGTGCTCAGAATTTCTTTGGTGTCACGAATTCCTCGTCAATGAGGCCTGCAGAAAATTTATATTGTCACTTCCAGTTACATTTCTCACTTAATTTAAAGCAAAAACTGTAAAATGGACTATTTGAATGTATTTTTCACAGTCCCCATTATTTGTCTTGGCAGTGTGCGTAAGCAGGTGGTGAACATCCCCTCCTTTGTGGTTCGCCTGGACAGCCAGAAGCACATTGACTTCTCCCTGAGGTCTCCATACGGTGGTGGACGCCCAGGCCGCGTCAAGAGAAAGAACGCCAAGAAGGGCCAGGGTGGAGCTGGAGGAGCTGACGATGAGGAGGAGGATTAAGAAGAATGTCGTCCAGGGAGTGTTCTGACTTCCTGTTCTGTCAGTTTTCAATAAATGTTTGGTCTAACCAGAGAAACTGAGTATTTATTTTTTGTTCTAGAATATTTGCTGTTGTGATTTATGTACTGTTAATGTTGCACAGGTTTATATAACATAATCATGGCCATGAGAGTCATTGTATCATAGGGGGGGGAAGTAATTTTCAAATTAAATAGCAGATGCTCATAAGTTGGATACCTATGATTGTCATCTGTGTATGAGTTATACCTGAAATAAGAATGGTATAGTCCACACCCCTGTCGGAAAGGTTCCGTCTAACTCTAACTCTACCAGCTGACGTCATATTTAATAAACTAGGAAGAAGGAAATTGTAACCCATGGATGTATGCAGTTTTCTCGTGTGTGTGTATGTGATGCCCAGCTTACGGTGGTGAATTTGTAGTTTTACAGATAGTGAAGCCATGTTCAATTTTAGTCTAAAAGTGTCAAAATTAAGCAAACCTTTCTTTTTCCTAGGCTGGCGAAGGTATGACCCGCCCTACTATGCTTCTGATTGGTTTACCCGTATAATCTTAACCCAAACCTGACCAATTGTTCTCTTGCGTAAACCTAACCAACGAGTACAAGCCATCCAGAGGCAGAGGAGGGTGGGTCATGCCTTCACCAACCTAGGGGAAAATAGGTTGATAAGTTGTGGACCCGGTGTGAATGGATAGTTGGTTTGCAGGCTCTGCTGGGCACCGCTGTAATAAAACCGTGGTGAACACTAGAAACGTAAGTTAATCGAAAGCTTTCCAACTCACGCTTGCTAATGTACCGGTCGGTCATTGTGGTAGCTAACGTTTCTAAGCTAACGGTCCGTTTGGACAATGCTAACGTTTGCACAGCTGTCTTTACGTTAACGCTAACATAACATTAACAGACTAAGAGTAGCTAAAGCCATCACTACAGTTAAATGGCCTCTTGTAAGTTACACGATGGTCACTTATACTGTATTATTCCTCACACTAAATAAACGTTATCAAAGAAGCACTGTTCTGGGCTCAAATACAGACAAAGGTGTTACAGTTAACGTTGCTGTCACAATCCCAGCTACTTCCTATGTTTATATAGTTATTCCAAAGCAGGAAGTCACAGGTGTTGTGAACTACTGGCAAATATGTTGTCTTGCATTTTATCTCTCTTATGCACGGTTTTATTCGAGATAGATGCTACAAGGTGCTCTTGCATACAACTCACCGGAAATTGCCTATGATAGAAAAGATGTTTGCTTCACACCGAGGAGATATTGCGAAATACACCCTGGGCACGCCTGGGCACACTTAAAACAATTAAAAACGAAAAAGTGTTAGACAAAAAGGAATGAGTGTATTTTAATATTGAAGAGTAACTTTTAAATAAATTACTAAGATGTAGCTCCACCAATGTCAAAAATTGGGGTGATTCTCTAATTAGGGGTACATTTCAGATCAACAAAACAGTGAAGAAATCAGTGTGCTTTTCTGCAAAATAATGTAGTTGTTTCCATAATATACCCCCATATTGTTCTAAATTCATTAATTGCCAAGCTTAAGCTCGAATTACTTTTTAAATATTTAAATGAAAATAAATATTTGATTCATTGTTTTGTCAACTGTGTTACAGACAAAAGTGGTGTCATATAAGACATAAATGAAGTACTACACATATGATAAAACATTTGTTTGAAAGTTCTTGAGTCTATTCATCAGGGGTTTTGAAGTTGTCTGTCTAACTGATTTAAAAAATATGAATTTTAAACTGAATAACGGATATTCTTTGGTATACTATCATCAAGGATGGATGTTTTTTAACATAATTCTCCATTACACTGAATTTAGAGTTATTAAACTTCTTTATGTAATACTGTTGACTCTAGAGATGTCCTTTTTATCATTTTGATTAAATTTTAGTCTACATTTAAAGATTTATGACACAAAAATCACACGTAACACAATTGACAGATAAAGTAACACAGTTGACAGGAGTAACACGGTTGACAGGATGAATTAGGAGAAAAAGAGAAACCTTTCTTTAAAATAAAACCTTTTTATTTAGACAAGTGTCAGCAACAAGTAATTAATTAACTCTCTTGAAACAATGGAGTATACAAACATCAACTTTAAAAAATGCTGTTAATAATACTTAGTAATACTAAATTAGTCTCGACCACAAACAGTCATTTCCATCTATTTACAAGGGGTTTGGAGGTTGTCCGTCTGACTGATTTAAATCCCCATTACAATTTTCTTACATTTTAGCCAACACTTAAAGATTCATGACACAAAAATCCCACATAATACAATTTACAGATAAAATAACACGAGTGAAAGATTTAGCAACAAAATTAACCTTTCTATGAAATAAAACCTTTTTGACAAGTGTCAGATGCAATCGTTGAACAAGTAATTAACTCTCATGAAACAATGGAGTATACAAACATCAACTTTAAAAAATGCTGTTAATACTATATTAGTCTCATTCACAAAGCAGTCCGTTCCAACTCATCCTACCTATAGTCTATTTCATCTTCCAGTTTCTTTTGTCCTTTCGTGTTTCTTTTGATTTCTGACAGTTCACATTTCTGAGATCTTGGACCATATGTCTCTGTCGATCTCCACATGATCTCGACGTGAGGTCACAAAAGTTGGTGGAGGAATCATCCTGATGATGTCATCATGCAAATACCATAGGACATCATCCCGTGTTGGCCAGAAAAAGCGGTTGATTCCAATCCGGTGCATACATTTAACTTCGACATGCGTTTCAGTCACCTCTTGAATAATGCCAGGATAAATGTCGTCATCATATTTGAGAGAACACCACTGGCCAATGATGTCTGAGTTTTGCCAAGAAATTTCAGGCAGGTCTTCACTGTTATTCTTCTGAGTGTGTGCTGTTGTCTGAACCTCAAAGGTAAACATTTTGGTGTCATCACATTGACACTCCAGGGTCTGTCTCGTTGAGCAAAGGCAGCTCACATCTCGGTAAATGATTTTCCTTGGGGTAACTGTTACCACTTGGTGAATGCGCATGGTTGATGGTACCACCGGGAGACTTTGTGGCATATTCTTTGTGGCTTCATCTACATTATCCTCATTTATGTAGAACAGTTTTACTGAGGTCTGTGCATTTTCCAGTGCATTGAAGAAGAGCTCAGCATTTGGGATGTCTTTCCCATGGCTGACAAGTCGGTCAGCAGTCCTTTTGAGGAGGCCTCCAACTCCATCTGGAGCACCCTTCCCGTGGCTCGCCTCAAAAAAGTTCCAGGTGCCTGCTTGGAACCCATATTGCTGCAGCTTGGTGCAAAACAGATAGAAATTGCCCTTTTGCCTGTATTGTGTACATGGCCCATCGCTGAAGAAATGCACCACAGTCACATTTGGATAGGAAGCCTTGACCAGATCGAGGATAGGGGAAAGATGAGTCCATATGGCTGCTGGGCCTTTCTCTTTTGATGAGCTTATTGTGCCAAAGCACACATGTTCTTCCACTCCACCAACATGTAGAACTCCAGTGTGAAGTGTTGCCTGCTGCTGGTTTGAAGCGAAGTGTACAGCTTGTATTTCAGAGGAGTACTTACAAGCATAGTTCTCTGAGAAATCAACATGAATTAAGCATTCATGATCTTTCATACTTCTCCTTAGTTCCTGGTGGTAGGTGAATTGCCGTTTTATGTTGAAGAGGTGTCTTCTGAAGTTTTTAAGTTGGCACTGGAAGAGCTCTAGCAGGTTCTCCAAAGTCGTCTCCATTGTCTTTTTCACTGTTGTTTTGACAGACACTTTCTCCTTTTCACCTTCCTTGTTCTTTTTCTCTCTGAGAATATTCTCAGTTGTCCACTGTGTGAAAAAAACACTTGCTTGCAAATCCCCCTCAGTTGCAACTGGAAAGTCTCTCACTTTGCAGTTGGGACATTCATTGTACATGCAGTCCTTCAAGTTCGAGTCACAGCATATTGACTCTGCCATTTTCTCCAAGTCAGTGCTTCCAATGAGTCGGAGAGAACGTAGTTTTTCTACAAGAAAACAGAGATTCTCATGTACCTTGCAGAGGCAGGTCTCTCTGTCTGCAATGGATGGCTGGACCACCCAGAAGGGCCGCATACGGCAGAACAAAGTGTAGGAAATGTTGTTGTTGGGGCTCTCAATGAGGAACTTCCTATGCAGGTTTTTCATGGTGTCATTTAGGAACCTTTTCTGTTTCTTTATCTTTCCTCTTGTTATTGTTTGCGATTTTCCAGCTGTTAGGCGACTGTTGTCATCCCTTGTCCAGAAGGACATAACTTTGTCATGCTGTTTAAAACATAGAGATCTGTACTTCATCTTGTTGGAGATTATGGATATCTCACTGTGGGTCTGCTGTTTTCTCGAAATTGCTAGAGTCTCCTGAATTCTTTTTTTTAACTTATATTTTTTCAAAATTCTTCCTGACACTACAGCTGCAATTACCTGTCTAGATTTCTTGTGTTTGGTAGAGGCGTACTTTTTGCGGATGTTGTCCACTAGGGCATGGTGGAAAACTAATGTTCTGTGCACTTCCCTAGGCACAGGAAACCTTCCTAAAAGGCGCTTGGTTTTTGATCTGGGTGACTCTGAATCTTTCTGTAGTCTTGCATATCTTTTTCTGTATTTGTCTGTTTTTCTTTTCTGTTGTTTGAGTGATTCCTTCAAAGCCTTAATCTCCCTGTACAATTTTGCCTCCCTTCTCTGGACTTTCTTCCTTCCAGCAATTCTCTGTCTGAAATGATACAAAGCATTACTTCATTGATCATGTGTTTTCATTTATGCTCACTGGACAGAATAAGGATGACCCAGCAATTATTCTAGTCTTTTCACCATAATTTCGTAATCAGATCTATTGTTAAAACTATTTTCTGCATGTTGTTCACAAAATCTCTACCTTGACATCTGAGGCTGTGGATCAACTTCAGGACTCAGGGGTGGAGTAACCTGGTTCTCTATCACTTGCTTTCTCTCTCTGGACTGCTGTTGGGCTTTTCTCCAATATGCTCGTTTCCTTCTCTTCTCCCTCTCGCTTAAATCTTTCACTGTCTTCACCTTTCCTAGCTTTTTTGCCCTCATGCCACGTCTCTCTGTGTTTCTGTAAATACGCTAGCCCTTCTCTCAGGGTTAGCATCATGCCGAGCCCTGTACTGGCTGCTTCTCAGCAGCAGATAACCTCATTTCCTAAAAAAAGATTGAGAGCACTTTATAGTTTTTCAACCTTGCTTGAAAAGGCATCACATTAAATAAATGTCAGCAGAAACCCACCATTCCAAACCATGAAATCATATAAAAATTAACCATCCTTGTTTGTTGATGCATGCATATCTTGGAGATAATATAGATTTGCTGAAAAGCTATGGAATGCTCCTTTAATCATAAGTAATAAAGTCTGGTTAGAGTGTAATGATTTATTCAATCATCACATGTTTTTATAAAATAACTATTACTATGTAATTACACTTGTTCATATTTTTCCTTGTCATTCCTGTGTAATAACAATAGTTAATGAATGTTTTTATCAACAATACTCAATATAGGCATAAACTATGACAAGAAACCCAGCCAACATTGTCAACCGTGTTAATCCCTGTCAACTGTGTTACACTTGATGGGTAACACAGTTGACAAGTAACACAGTTGACATTTCTTCCATTTTAGGACCTTGTGCTAACTGTAGACCTTGAACATGTCCCCACATTACCTTGATCAACTTCGTGTTTTATACATTTTCTCACATTTTTGTAAATATAACATCTAAAGTAAGTACACAAGACCATGATGATAACACAGTTGATGAGCAATTCATCTACTCTATGTGGAGACAATAATAATGACTAAAAATTGAAGAGGAGGAGTAGAAACTTACCACACTTCATTTAAAATTCCCGCCACTGGAGGACAAGACATCACATGATGGTGGACATGTGACTTTGGAATAAACCATTGCTGATTTATAGGGGTTTTGTCAATGGGTAACACAGTTGACAAAGATTTCTCGGACACACAAAAAGTTAATAATTTAGTAGATATAAATGAGTCAATTAGTTTTTAAAATGCATTTGCCTTGTTTTAATGATTATTTTTTAACAAATAATGACGAAAATAATATACAAAAACATGGATTATAGTGTTAATTTAAAGGGGAAACTTAACTTTTAGCAAATCGGACAGCACAAAAACAGCAATTTCCAGTAAAGCATGAGCATTTTCTCCTAATTAAGTTATGGAACTGGTTTACTTTTCTGCATGAAATAAAGAGAAATGTGCCCAAATATAAAAGTGATCATTGCTTGAAGTGAATTTTCAGTAAAAATGATAAATACAACCCATGGACTTGAAATGTACCCCTAATTATATAATCACCCATGGAGAGAATAATAGGGCAAATTCACGATATGGAAAAATAACATATAGAATTAAGAGGCAACATTTCTTTGTTATTAAACATGTAAATCCCTCAGACCTTAGTGGTATAATTAGACTTCGATACATTGTAGGTGCACCTATACCAAAATCTCACTCTTTATCTGTAACGTTTCTGCAAAAGTCTAACCTTAACTTTGCAGTATTATGGGCTCTAGCACCAACAACACCCCGCTATAAGAAACATTTGGATAACAAATAAATGCAGGGTGTAGGAATGACTGGATAGTATAAATGGAAAGTCTTTAGAGCTGATCTATTTCTGTGCCAGCAGAGCGATGTCTCCTGATGAGCTGGTGTACTTGGGAGTTCTCGCTGCCTCCATCCCTGTTGGATTCCTCTTTCGTTACCTCAGTGAGTATTTTGGTCAGGTCAGACGTTTTTTTCTCCTTTCTCCTTTTTTTTCTCTTTTTCTTACATATCATTTCATATCTTGCCTCATGTTTCGTATATATCATATCTCTCACCTCATCTAATATATCTTATCTCCTGTCTCCTTCTTTTTCTTAACTAACATCTCATAGTATCGCATATTTCATGTAAATCATTTCAGATTTTTCATATAATTTCTTATATCATAATTTTCATATGTGGAAATGTTGAATTTAGGGAGTCTTTAGTATGAGAATTTAGTGGACTTTGCAGGTGAGTCCTGAGTAACCATTAGAGCTAAGCACATATGTACAAGGAATTGCACCCAGTGAAGCCTTTAAAGAAATGAACAAGCCTAAAGTGAAATAAGAAATCTCTTTATTCTCTTTTTAAATCTCTTTTTTTTTATTGTGACACAAAATCCAGAATTTGTATTTGTTCACATACAAAATACCGAACACCAAACATTTTAACATGATTTACCCAAGGAGGAGGGCTGCTCTTCATCTACTGCTTCAATCCTCCTCAAGATGCTCATGATCATACATATCCTGAAGTGTGTGTCGAATATGACACTGGGCCGTCTCTTTATAGGGAAGCACTCCTGTTATTTGAAGGGATCAAGAAAGTGTAAATACGCTCAGCAGTCTCTGCTCCATAGCCTGCTATTAAGGATTTGTGATGTTTGTTCTGGTGTTTGGGAAGACCATGGGTGATAGTAAAAAAATGACTTTAAAAAAAATGACTTTTCTGTTCAGATTACTGGGTTTTGTGAACCTTTGGTTAAGCCTGTCTGTATGTTTCACAGCCTGTGTCTTGTCTTTGTGACTGCAGTTTTTAAAAACTAAAACATGCATAAGGACGGGATGATTGAATGACCTCTGTATGGAGTGTAAACACACACTGTATACTATATACTTTGGAAGAATATTTATTTACCTGTTGTATTGGGTTGCACTTGTCCTGGCTGACTGTGTCAAACATTCAAAAGTGGTTAAAAGCTCTTCTCTGGAAGTGATATGCTTTCATAACACGTTTGTATTTTTTGTAGTTGCTGTGACGCTGTGTCTTGCTTTTTCCACCCCAAGTAACTTAATAATAGAAGGTGACTTAACTGTATAATTTTGCTTTCACTTCAGGTCCTCCAGTGAAGCAGGGGGCATCTCTTCTTCTGGGCCTCTCTATCACCATTGCCACCTGTCACATCCATACTCTCCACTCTCTGGTGACGGTGATTGGAACATGGATTATTATAAAGAGTAGCTGGAGGTCAGAAACGTACATCCATGATTTTAACAAACTTATTTCACTGTTTGCCACACACACACACACACACACACACACACACACACACACACACACACACACACACACACACACACACACACACACAAACAAACTGTTACTACAAAACTCAGCACAGTAGGCCTTCAATCTAGAAGTATTTGTTGAATGAGCAATTTACAAGTCTATAAAGTCTATGAAATGTTTCAGCTATAGTGTGCAGCAAAAGCAGGTGCACATGGCACACAACAGGACTCCATAAGTGCAATGGGGACTAAACAGTCTTCATAAACCGGACTGTAGATACTGTGCATAAACTCGCTTACGACATTTTTCTCTGTCTACAAGGCATGCCCCAGCATTGAGTCTCAGCTGGTCCTTTCTCTACCTCCTCTTCTTCCGGCTGGTCACTTGCGTCGGGCTGCCACGGCCGACGCCTTTTGCTAATGCCGTCCAGCTACTGCTCACTCTCAAGGTACAGAAAGCTCAGTCACTGGATAAAATTTCCTGCAGCAGCACAGTGTCGCCACAATTTGTGCGTCTTTGCTGACTTGTGATGCATCTGTCTGTTTTTAACTCAGATGGTGAGTCTAGCGAATGAGGTGCAAAGCTTCCACGTGGAGAAGAAAAAGGAAGTCAGCTCTTTTGCCAAATCTCCTGTGATTGGTGGTCTATCTCAGGAGCCGTCTCTCTATGATATTCTGTCCTATAGCTACTGTTATGTGGGTATAATGACTGGTAAGTCTGTGAAACTCTCTGACACTTTTCAGATTTATGTTTGTGTGCGAGCTGTTTATATTCATGTGTGTTGTTAATTTGCTTTTGAATGAATTTTAACTGTTGTCTCTCTTTGTCTCACTCTCCGCTACTTGTCCAATATTGTGTGAGTCCATATCATTTTCAGTATTATTTAAAATTGCTTCAGGTTTTCAATTACATCTACTCTCTTTTTGTTTTCTTACTTCCCTCTCCTGTCCAACAACACCCTCTCTTCTTTTGAACCACAATGTCACTGTTCCCTTTTGTGTCTTGCATTATCCTGATTTTCCATTTATGTCTATCACTGTCTTCTCAACGCTGCCTTTATCCCTTTATCTCATCCCTCCATCTCATCCCAAAAGGTCCGTTCTTTCGATTCCAAACGTATGTTGACTGGCTGAAGCAGCCAAGCCCTCAGGCGCTTCCCGGCTGGGTGCCGTGCCTACAGCGTTTGAAGACAGTTCCCGTCTACGGCGTTCTGTTCCTGGCTGTCAACTCTGTCTTTCCACTGGATTACGTTCGCACAGAGGATTTCCTAGATCAAAACTTTTTTTTTAGGTATCGTTACAATGCATTATTGCCCTGGTAACGTCTTTTAATCACAGTAACAGTGTCAGTTTTTTACATTTATTATATAATTAACATTGCACAATTTCATTAATCTGAAATAATGATGATAAATGAGTATGATAATTATAAATATGAGCATACACCGACTGCAGTTTCATGAAAATCAGGCCAGTAGTTTAGGAAAGTAAAAAATGAATCCAATCAAGTCCAAGAAGACTACAAATTGTGGAGGGCCCAGTAGTTATTTAGGATTGATTCTTAGTTATATCCTTGCAGCTCTTTGGTACAATTGAAATCCCTCTCTTTCTTTCCCTCACCAGGCTGTTCTACATGGTAGCAGTGTTCTTCGTGTTTAGAATGCGTTTCTATGCAGCATGGTGTGGAGCTGAGGCCGGTTGTATCAGTGCAGGTCTGGGCTGCTATCCAGAAAAAGCACTGTCCAAACCTGGAGGAGGACCCACTGTCAACTACAGGTACAGAATCACAGGAACAACAAGTATATTGCATCAGTTATTGCTCGCTAACATCTTGGTCGGTATGTAGTTCATGGTTATGTTCTTGAAAGTTAGAATTTCTGCCAACTTGCCATTTTTCCCCTTGTCGCCAGTCCCGATCCCACAGCTGAAGAGGAGAAATATGACTTCAAAACCATCCAGAACATTGACTGCTACAATACTGACTTCTGTGTGAAGGTCCGACATGGCATGCGTTACTGGAACATGACAGTGCAATGGTGGCTGCATCACTACATCTACCCCAATTCCCCCTTCAAATCCTACACTCTCAGGTAAGGCTTTATATGTGCAGCAGTTTCTGCTTATTTTACAGGCACAAATCCCTATACCCATCCTGTGCAATGAGATACAATCTTATAGATGTCAGCTGTGAGGTAACAGCAAGCATCTCCAGAAAAATGAGTTTTGTTTGGGGTTTTATTTTAAGATTTCGTTCAGTGAGAGAATAAATATTTGGGGAAGAATATGAGGGACCTGTGTTTTTGGACAATGGAAGTTTATGACACAAAGAAATCATATGACATCAGGTTTTGGCTACATAGATAATGCTTATTAGGAGTAGTTCATGGTAGATTTTGGTCTATTCATGGTATTTGTTGAGTACAAGAAAAATACATAGTATCATCATACTTATCCTTTAAATCTCAATTTATTTCCTGATAGAGCACATGTAATGATTAATTAATCTCCCACCACATTCTTTAATAATTTATATCAATTTAGCCTGAAATAAATCAAATGCCAGAAGTCAGAAACCATCAGTGGCGTCTCACTTCAACGTCTCTCGTGTTTGTCTGTAACTCTCAGAGCTGGCTGGACCATGTTCATCAGCGCCTACTGGCACGGACTACACGCTGGCTACTACCTCTCCTTCCTCACCATCCCCCTGTGCATTGCAGCTGAGTCCGCCATGGAGGCCTCCGTCCGAGCAAAACTGGGTCCTCGTGGGCAGAACATCTTCGACTGGGTTCACTGGTTCTTAAAGATGAGGGCCTACGACTACATGTGCATGGGTTTCGTGCTGCTGAAGGCCTCCGACACCATCAACTACTGGTCGTCCATCTACTTTTCCATGCACGTAATCGCCATCTGCTGTATAATATTCGGCAGAGCCCTGAAGGGAGGGAAAAGGGAAGGGAAGAGCGGGGACAAGGAGGAGAAACGAGCGGGAGAGAAGGTTGAAAACGTGAAAGAGAAAACTGGAGAAAAAACAGATTGAATGGAGTTACAGGGGAGAACTGGTTGGATGCTTTTTTTGGACAGAACCTTCATGTTTCTAGCAACAATCATCTCATACATCCAATAAGATTTCTTGTGGGGAAATGTAAAAGTTTAACTCAATTTAATTAAAAATGCAGTAAATCATATGAACTGGTAAAATCCTGTAAAAGGTCGCCACTGGAGACATTTCGTATATGTACGTGTACATAAAAGCATTGTGAAGACTGGGAGAGGAATGTTTGAGCGAAATGAATGTCACTTTTATAGTGTGAATAGAACCTGGGGTGTAAATAGTTCACTAGTTCAATATTTCACTCCCCTCGTCTGTGCGTCTGTGTGTTTTTATTTCAAGATATCATGCCCAATTGTAAGTGTTTAAGTGAACTGCACATTTTAACAGCACTCAGTATTGTTTTATAGTATGTTTTATACTGGAGGATATATGAGTAGAAATAACACAGTGATGGGTAACATCATTACGATGCATCTTTTAAGGCCTATGTGCGAGCATTATCAGAGTTAGCCAAGACCAAAATAATTCTTCTGCCATTTGGCATTAAGTGATCAATATAGAAGTATGTCTTTGCAATAATTGAATCCAGAAATTGCAGTGTAAAACTTACTATGCAGCCCTTGTTATTAGCGGCCATTATTTCACTTCAAGCAGAAATACAAGCACCACGGCGCACAGGGACATTCAGACTAGTTTAGGTCTATAGCAGCAAAGCAAGGTCCAGATTACATTTGTTATGCTGCCTAATTACATTAACAATGTGTTTTAGAAGTAGTGCTAAATAACCTCAAGCATTTCCAGCATTATACTGTTCCTCATTTTACTTTGCTGAAAATTTCTGTGCTGTGGTTTACTTCTTTAATCCAGTGAAGCCCAGAGGTTTTTCTGAGTTTTCCCTCCCTTACTGTTCTGTCTGTCTAATTGGAAGCAATTCAGATCACATCAGGAACATGTGAACTGACATCTGTATAGCAGTGTTGTATGGAGTGAAGAGTGTGCCATGTGAAAGATAGCAACAGTTTGTTCACTGCCAAAATGTCTGTACTGCCATAATGGACCATTCAGGGTTGGGACCAAACATTTGATACAAGTTTCACATCGTAACTACAGTATAAGCTGCCAATGTAAGTCATGAGCAACAGCACAGCTAGGGCTGGGCGATATGGTTGAAATCATTATCACAATGTTAATTAGGTTGTTTTCTAATACTGATATACTGCATTTCATTAACTCTGTACCCACCCCCTGCATAATAACGCTGAATCTAATCTAATGTAATGGCATGTCACAGTATGAAAAATATATGCAAATCATATATGATATAATCAAATTGATGTTCAAATAAATAGACTGTCCCAATGGTATTACATGTGACCAAACGTAGAGCAAAAATGAATGTTTTATAGGCATTTATTCAAACAGCAGAATTTCTAGATGATTAAATCGCAATAATGCTTATAACATTGAATTTTCACTTTTCCGCCCAGCCCTAACCACAGTAACCATGTATTAGTTGGAAAACCTGTTGAGAGTTATTTCACTCCTGTTTCAAACTGTGTGATAACTACTGTATCTCTGTTGCATACAAGCATGACTGACTGCAGAATTGAAAGGTTTTCTCTCTCGATGTGTTTGGTTCTCTAAATGTTACTTGGAGCCGAGATCATTTGAATGACAAACAGACTTTGTGTTAATGCATTTTCCCTCTGTGTGCCAAGACTCTTTTGAAATGGATCCTTTTGTTTTTATTATTGCACAATGATGATAGTGAATTCTAGTCCTTCTATTGACTGCTCATTTCCAGACTATTTTTCAGCCTTTTGTCTGCCTCTATGTCTGTGACCTCACACACATGATGCACCACCTCCCTGCTTTATGGAATATAGCGTTTCCTCATTACTCACTTGGGTTTTCTTTTTTCAAAGTGTACTTTATATAATTTGTGAATTATTTGTTCATTATGAGGTGCATGGTCACCTTGTGTAAGTCTTTAAGATAAAGTTGTGGAAAACATGAAATTTGTTTCTTTTGTCACTGGGAAATCATTAACTCTCCAATAATAAACACAAACACCTGAAACAGAGTTTCAGTTGAGCTAATAGTCGGTGTGTGGTTACACACTTTAATAAAGCAAACATTATGTGGCCGTTGAATTTATAATTTACTTAGACTCCAACCGACAGGTCTAACGTTAAAGCCCCCCTCCAGTGTATATTTTGACATTTCTATGATATTTCATATTTTTCCGAGTCATTTCCTTACAATGTTGATTAACCACATAGTTCGCCAAATATTTTTTGAGAAATAGCTCAATTTTGTGCTCAAAGTTGCAAAAGTTGCTTAGTTGTTAAAACGGGGTGGTGACTTATGACTATAGTAATTCCATATACATCATTCTCCAAGCTTGTGCAGGCGCACTGTCATGCCTCGTTAAGTCAGCATAAAACCGATAAACATCGTTGTGAGCTAACTAATCAATTTATCATGTAATGTATTTAGAACTTACAGTAGGTATGTTCATTGTGACATCTGTGCATGTGGTGTTGGAGGACAGATGACAGAAAAAGCACTTTGACCTGCCATCGTCTATACAGTCTGCAACATGCATTTTACTGACGGCCAATTTACCAATGCATCGGCTTAGGCACCCCCACACCTCCGCGGTAAAGTAAGCGCACTATAAAACAGTGTGTGACAGGACCATCGACTGTATGATTGATAACAGCTGATACGCGCACATTAGTTCCTATCATGGGTAAGTAATAGCTACTCCTGCCAGGCAGTAAAGTGTACTAAACTTTACAGTGTAGTCATGTTAACACAGCATATCGTTAGTGAACACTCCAGCCGGTCAGTTTTTGGTTGTCATGGTAATGTCAGACAATTAACCACACCCCCATTCTCTGTTTGAGAAAGAACGTTCGCCAAAAAACGGCAGTTAAAACTGGCTGGAGGGGGGCTTAAAGCATGTTTCTGTTAAATTTTAGGTATATATTCTAATGATCCGCAAGCTATTCTGTGTGAACGGTGTTTGTACACAGCCCTGGCTCTATAAATGTGAAACCAAGCCAGACAACATTATTCCAGCCATGATTTGTGTGTCAGGTAACGTTAAATTACTTTCCCCCTAGTGATGTTGTAGCTTCCTCTACATTTAAACACATGTCTATGAACACACCGGTGTCACAAATCACACCACTTTAACGCCAGTGTCGTCCTGTAATAAAATAATAATAATAATAATAAATTGAATTTGTATAGCGCTTTTCATAAGCTCAAAGTCGCTTTACAGAGTAGAAACAGTAGAGAAATTTAAAAAAAAACAAACAAAAAAACCCCCAAAACGTAATGCTTCTTTTCTTCCAGCTGGTTGTTAGCTATCTCCTTGGTAATAATGGGTTAAACTCATACAAGGAAGTACCTGTGTGGTCATTAACAAAGGGGAGTAAAGTCCGTGAGAGAAATCAACAGGGAAGAGGTTCCTGGCAATTCCTCATGAAGAGAAGGGTTCACCGTTTCTTTTATTTTATTCTGAACTTGCCGCTGGTAACGTAGCATATTAAATGTGATTACAGAGCATGTGATTAAGTCTTTAAAGCTGTTTGTGTTAAACTGCATCAGAGAAATGACCAGTGAACTACAGAGACAGGACTCAGCGGTGCATAACTATATTACGTTAGGTGTGTGTTGCTTTTCTTTTTTCAAATCACATTAGCTTGTTTGTTGATTTCAAACACACTAAATCTCTCTATAATGTTATTGTGTTCCTATGTAGAATCATCTTTCAATCTGACTGAAGTTCCTTGACGTATGTTGATATATCATTTTTCTTTGCTGTTTTTGGGTCGTTCACCTCTCACAGAGAATGGTAACCCTGGTGATCAACAGTCACTGAGGTCACGACGGGTTTCATCTCGAATATCCAATCAGAACTATCCTCAGTTCAGCTGGAGCCCGAGGCCTTCAGGAGAGGATGGAGAGGGCAACAGCGGACAGCCCCAGGACCTCAGGGGTGTCCCTCTGCCCATGGCACTGAAAAGAGCTGTGCGGTATGAAACTTACTTCTGAATGTTATAATGTATACTACAACTAGAACCAGTATTTTTTTATAATAACAATATATGGAATGACCATGTGAAAACAATGTGAAAGCGGTCACATGGTAGTGATGAACTTACAGAGTCAGATCACCCCAATACCATAAAACTCAGGTGTGTCTATTGGATGGGCCTTCAGTTCTTGCTAAGCAAAGTTGGGATATAGGCTAATATCAAATTGTTTATTTCAACCAGTATGAATATTACTTGTACAATATGTATTTATTATATTATTATTTATATTATACATATTTTTCACATTTCCCTTTTTTACCATACAAGTAATTCTGAACTGGCTCCATAAAATTAAATGAATGAACATAACTCATCTTAAGTTCTAAGCATTTTTGAGCTATAGGTCAAGCAGAATTGCCCCTGGCAGCTGTTCCGCCAGGGGCAATTCGGGGGTCAGTATATTGCCCAAGGACACTTCCACATGCAGGAGATGGGGATTGAACCACCAACCTTCTGATTAACAGGCAATCCACTTTACCTCCTGAGCCACAGCCCCTGTCTATATGTAGAATAAATGAAAGTTTCACTTTTTGACTTAACTGGGAAAAACGAAATTGTCCCAATGTACCTGTGCATCTAGAGATCTTCTATTAAAACCAGACCATGGTGTGTAATTAAGAACTGCTAATTTGTCAGATGTGTGGCCACACCAGGCCAGTAAAAGGGACAGGTGTATAATTGGGACAAGGCTTTTCATTGAAGTTTTATGGTATGCATCTTCCCTCTGCTTTATGGAGCTTTCTAGTGAGTTTTAGCTCATTGTATAGTTCTCAGCTTACTGTTTTGGTTTACTCTCAAGGTTGTTTTTGATCTTAGCAGGCAGATGTTTTCAGCAAATGGGCTCTAAAAACCCACTGCACAGTACCTGCTGAGCACCAAACAGCAGACAGACACACAAGCAACTAGCTGATGAACATAACTGAGCATTTAGCAGCTCAAACAGCCAGGTATTTCCCTCATGAGCTGGACCAGACTAAACACAGAGCTAAAAGAAAATTAATATTGGACTTCATGTGGACAAAAACACAACTCCAAATTATAAATAATGTTGCTCTGTAACTGATGGATGTGTAAATAAGCAACTGTTTGCTAACAAGTTCCCCATCTCAACTTAGAAGTTGATGATTCAGAGTTGGGAGTTCACAACTTGTTTCCGCTGCCCCCAAGTGGCCAAAACCAACAGTTATTGCAGGTTTAATTCAATTTCTATATGGTCAATTCTGTGTGTACTGTAGGTTTATGTATGCCAGAGGCTTTAAGTTTCCACATCACATACCCTTTATTTTATGAGTTTGTCATTTTCTAATAATTTCCTGCAAACAGGAACAAGGATATGTATTTTGGTACAAATTATAGAGAAACTAGGAATGCTATTGAGAGAAAAGATCCTGTTAAATCCAAGTAAACTATCATTTGGTCTTTTTTATTTGAAACTTCTACACTACAAATGTCAGGTGTTTGCATGTTCAGCTGAGCAACTGTGTATCTATATTGTCTCTAGTTTCCTTATGATGAGAACCAAATCACATATTTCTTATAAGGAAATGTCTTGGAAATTACTAGAAAATTCTGGACCCATAAAATAAAGTTTTATCAATAATCATCTCACACAGGAGTTACCCACAGAGTCATTTAAGTGTAACTTGTTTATTACAGGCAGGTGCAGCAAATGCAGGTGCCAGTGGTTTCCAGGAGGGACTCCTGGAAACGGAACAAGGCCAAATCTCTACGTAAGATCAAAGACAATGCCAGTGGATTTCTCAACTTTTTTGCACTGTGGAGCAAATCCTTGCAAAAGATTGGAGGTAAACATGTAACCACTAATTTCAAAAGGACAACAAGGCTTGGTTTAAGAAGATAGATTACATATGTATACTTTATGCGTACGATGGTCAAATAAAAGTTTTAATTAATTTTACACATGTAGATTGAAACCATCTTTGCATTTTTAATGAAATCACGGTCCTTTGCTCCCACAGGGAACTTCGGAGGTGGCGTCCAGTCTTACTTCCTGTTCCTGCGATTCTTGGTGGTGCTCAATTTTGTTTCCTTTTTACTGATTGCTGGATTTGTCCTCATCCCCAGCATCGTCTTCAGATCTGTTGGGCTCAGTCTTGTTAACAACACTGGTAATTACTTGTTTGCTCACATTTTTACTTGAGGGTAAAACATGGCAGTGGTACAATATATTTTCCTGGTTCTTCATTCCCCCATATCTCCTGTGTTCTGACATTTTAGCACAATTTTCTCTAATATAAACAGGAAGTCTCCTCACAGTTGGATGCACCAGTTTCCAGGCAACAGTGTTCATAGGAGTAAATGTAGAGACAGCAGTTCCAGCCGTTGTATTCCACTCAGCAATAAAATGAATAAATGGTCACTGGTGCATGAGCTTTATTCCCTAAATGATATCGGAAAAATGAAGCAATTAGTATGTGTAAAATGTAGAAGATATAGTGTTGACATTTTTTATCATTAACAACAAAGAACCTAAGCTGCTTTTTTATCTAATGTACAACCTAAAAGTAGTTTTATAATTTTTGTCGTTATTCATTTTCACAAGATGTGTTGCTATTTTCATACTGAGGATTTCTAATTTAATCAAAACCCTTGGATTGTTTGAAATCTGTATGAGGAAACTAGATTTATCTAGATGATAATGTAGGAATTAAAACCCTCTATCGCTGCCATCAAGTGTGCCACAGGTCTGCATTTAATGAACACTGCAGCATTTACTCAACCTCCTCTGTCTCGTTCTATTCCTCTTAAAACACTAGGATAACTAGATGATATATGTTCAGAGAGGTTCAGGGAAACCTATAGAAATACTGATTTCTGAGAACAACTTGTTGATACCAGGCTGCTGAGAATGCAAACAGAGATCATAAAGCGTTCCCCTTACTGTGTTTTACAGGTCCAGAGGAATGCATGGCTTATGATCCTAATCCTCAAGGCTTGGTGGTGTTCTATAAGTACTTCCTTGACTTACTTTCGGGGACGGTAAGAAACTGCAGCATTATAATGACCTGCAAAAATATGAGACTTGCAGAACATCCTAGCATGCTATTTCTACACACAATTTTCAACAAAACTATATTCTTTGCTGTAAATTTAAACCACATACCATGGACGTTACATCAGACGTGCTTAGTTATTATCCTCTCCTCTTTGTTTAGGGTTTTATGGAGTATTCATATATGTTTTATGGCTACTACAACAACACGATGATGGAGGAAAGTAACTTCTCCTACAACATCCCCCTGGCCTACCTCTTCACTGCTGTCTTCTACTTCGCCTTTTGTCTCATTTGTATCATAGCACGGTCAGTCCCAGTACAAACACTTCCAGGTTCAGTATTAATAATCAGGATCTAGCGTGCGTGTGTTTGTGTGTGTGTGTGTTCAGGTCAATAAGTGAAATAAATAGAATGACATTTAAAAGCGAGAGTCGACTCACCTAGACTTGCATCTGTATCCTCTTGCCTGACTGGCTGTTCACATACAGCATGGGGACTGCAGCTCGAGTTGCTGTGGCAACGGGAGGCAGCGCCGTTGGCAACTACAGCATGATAGTGTTCACCAGCTGGGACTACGGGTGCCTGGGGGACCACGCTACGAAACTGAAGCAGAAAAACATCCACTACCGGCTGCAGGTCAGAGGGGATGTGTCCTACTTAGCAGGATGTGTGTGAAGGTTCTCAGTCATCCATGTCATTATTATCCCAGGAAGGTTATAATCAAGAAAAACTGGAGTTGGTTGACGATGCTCAAAGACATTTCTCTAAGCTATTTAACCTCTGTGGGCCGTTGTGAAGATGATCGATCATTAGTGCATCTTCAACCAAGTCCAGTTTCCCTTCCTTGGATACTTAGCAGAATGAAAGACAGTTAGGAAAAGAGAAATGTGATGGATGTGCGGCAGTTTTTTAATCATTCCCTGTAAGTGACATGCTTTCAGATGACCCCTTGTTTCTTATCTTTGTCTGTCAGGTGGATCTGGAGGAGGAGAGCATAAAGAAAAGGGCAGCTTCTCTGACTTTGGGTCAAAAAATTGTTTTATACTCTCTACGTGTTTTTATGTGTTTTGTTGCATTTGGGCTCATTATAGCAGCCTTCTACGGGATCTTCGAGGCCACCGTCTTCAGCCAGGTAAATGTTGTAGAAGAGTGATGATGCTGATGTGGTCTTGAGTCTAAAAAGTCTTACATGACCTTTTGACTCCTATCTTTGACAAACAGAAAAAGAGTGATGAGCAAGGGATCCTCGGTTTGATTTTTGAGTACCTACCTTCAATTGTCATCACTGCTGGAAACTTCCTGGTGCCACTGCTGTGTGACCAGATCGCCTTGATAGAACGATATGCCCCCAGCACTACTGTCATAGTGGCACTATTAAGGTTTGCACTGGTGTTTCTGTGAGAGAGTGATTATGTCAGACCATTTGCTTTTAGTTCATTTGTATAAAACCTACAAAAAGCTAAAAGCTAAATACTCCATTACAAGTAAAGGTGTTAAGTTACTCTATAATATAGTTTTAAACTAAATCATCTATAATTTCAGTTTATTTCACCTCATCATTTCTCGTCCATGTACAGGGCAGTGTTCCTTCGTCTGGTGAGTCTAGGTGTTCTCCTCTTCACCCTGTGGCGACAGATCACCTGCGAGGGTTACACAGACAGTGGTGATTGTAAACTGTGCCATTACAACTATAAGAACTACCCGGTAATTATACTACTGCATGAGAATAATTTTTACCAACAGCTTAAGAACAAAAATAAAAACAAAATATAGCCGCAAGCGGCGATTCGCGGGTTCATACCTTTTTTCGCAATATTGCCATCAAAAACATTCCACACACGGTTCAATATTGTTACGAAACACATTCTGCAAGTTTTGTAACGATTGGACAAGCATTTTCTGATCTATAGCTTGATTTGTTTCATTCCACGTCCAATTATTATGCATTTATAGACTTGCTGGGTATGTGTGAGGTGCTTATGTAGAGGTTTTGTGTTGATTGGACAAACAATTTGTATTTTGTAGCCTGATTTCCGTTTTATCCCCTTGTAGTTTGTCTATATTTATGGTGTTTGATTTGAATGAAACTTTCAGGGCATGTTTCATTTACTTATATATCCTGAGAGATTTATGATAATTGGAGAATGAATATGGGATTTATAGTGTAATTTGTGTGATGCTAAGCACCTATCTTGCGCTTGTAGTGCCCCCTAGGGACTTATGTACATCAAACTGTCCAGGTATATTTTTATATTTATATTATATTTGTATATTATATTTATATTTTGTTTGCATTTTTAAGCCTTAATTATAACGCTACCATGTGGCCGATTGGGTTCATATTTCTATGGAAGCTGATGCACACCATATCCAGTTATTATATAAGTTTCATTTTTCTAGCTCATTCCAGCTCACGGGAATTTGAGCCGGCGCAGACAACTAATAATAATAATAATAATAATAATAATAATAATAATAATAATAATAATAATAATAATAATAACAGACAAACATAGAAGGGTTCAACCACTACGAGGTATGAACCCTAAAAATCCAATACAATTCTGCATTTAGGAGATGACAAAATATTTGTTAAACGAATCAAACTTCTCTGTTATGGCTATGTTTACACAAGCAAAACATTTGTTAATCAAATTTAACTTCCCTGTAATGGCTGTGTTTTCACGAGCAAAACATTCATTAGATTTGTTAATCTAATATAACTTCCCTGTGGTGGCTATGTTTACACAAGGAAAGAATTCTCTTTGCAGTTTGTTTTTGCATCAACACATTACAGAGACAGAATAAGCTCTAAGTTAGCTGGATCGACTGAGGACCACAGTAGATAACTGCAAGAATGAGAAAAAGAAACAAACAGATTGTTGGTAGTTTGGATATAGTAGTATCAACATGATTCCTTCTGAAATTCATTTTGATCTAACAAAGTCACAATTGACAAAGATAAAGCCTCAGTTTGACAGTTTTTCACTGAACCATGATGGTGGTATTGATGGAAGTACGTTATGTTTGATCATTTTCTGAGCCACTTTAGTAAATACTTTCGTATACTAATACTTTACGACATGGAGTATAATTACATTGTGTGTGTAGAGTGCTATGATAAGAAAAGAATGTGCCTACAATGAGTGACATATTCCTAATTTAAGAATGTGGCGGAAACACCAAATAACTCAAAATAAGGTTAATTTAGAGTCTTTTCAACATTGAAAGAATGTAAGACAGGTTCACCTTGTCATGTTTGTCTCACCATGTAGTGCTGGGAAACACGGATAGGACAGGAGATGTACAAACTGACACTGTTTGACCTCCTCATCAACATAGCTGTGCTTGTCCTGGTGGAGTTCCCGCGCAGGTACAAATCACTCTGTGAGCAGTAGGTCTGTATTAAATAGATAAAATCTATGCAAATGAATACAGTACATTCAGATTTTGTTAAAACATAAAAAGACAGATCATGTTGAGAGTTGAATATTAATCTGTGTGATTGTTCTGTGTGTGTGTGTGTGTGTGTTGTGTCAGGATGGTGGTGGACAACTGGTCCAGTAAGCTGGCCCAGTTTGTGGGTAGGCAGGAGTTTGTAGTTCCCTACAACGTGCTTGGACTGGTATATGGTCAGACTGTGGTTTGGACAGGAGCTCTTTTTTGCCCTCTGCTGCCACTCATCAACACGATCAAGTTTGTCATCCTCTTCTACTGCAAGAGGGTGAAGATCAACATTTCACACAAAGGCAAAAGTTATTCCCCAACTCTCTGCTATGGTTTTGTCCTCTATTTCATGTCTCCATTGACATTTTCCTCCTCAGATCACACTATTATATAATTGTCGGCCAGCAATGAAGACGTTTCGCTCCACCACCTCCACCTTCTTTTTCCTGGTGGTACTCCTGTTTGGCTGGAGCCTGGCCACAGTTGTCATGATTTACAGTCTTTCTGAGTGAGTGCTTATTGCTGCCTTCTTTCCTGTAACAATCACAACACAAGGGACTTTTAGTTTAACATCAGCAGTGAGAAGTACTTATTTTTAAAGCAATAAAAGTAGACGTGGATGTTTTTACTTCTTAGGTCAGATAGTTAGATTAAAAAATGTGTGCAGTCATGGCCCTGCTAGGAAATGTTTTCCATGTTAAATTATATTATTGAAGAAAAGTGTTTCCCTCTTTCCACCCAGGATCCATCCTTCTATGGGTTGTGGCCCTTTCCGTTTTTCCCCCAACATGTGGTCAATTGTTCCAACCTCTTTCTACAGCCTCTCTAAAATTACACAAGATTTTCTCTTCTTCATTGGTTCCCAGGCCTTCTCTATCCCTCTGTTTGTGTTATTTTGGTGAGTAGACTTGTGCTTTCTATATGATCATTATTCTGGGTTTATATTGTAATGTAAAATATTTTAGCTACATATTTTATGGTCGTTCATTGTCCATTTTATGATGTATAATCACGGCTCTTTTCTCCCTGGTAGCGTGGTGATGTGCTATTTCATAGCCTTAGCGTCTGTCTATGGGAAAAGTGTTGCCCTGCTAAGAGCTCAGCTTAAACTGGTAAGTTGTTGGCATTTACCTGTATGGTTCATTGAAAAGCAAATACTTACATGGTCTTAAATTTAATAAGTATGTAGGTTGGCCTATATGATTTCCTAATACTCGCAGGCATTCAGTTTTACTAACACATTGGTGGGTCTTTGGCTTACAGGAGAGCCGTGACAAGCAGTTCTTGGTCAAGCAAATCGAGGAGCTGAGTCGACAACTTCAGATACCCAAACACTGCGGGAGCACAAGACTGAACATAGCACAGGGACCTTGTTAAGTTTTTGCGACCTTCTAAAAACTAAACAACATGATGAGGCATCTGAAAGAACTGTATGCACCCTATGTCTTTACTATATATATATATATATATATATAAAGCCAGTTTTATAATGCTTCCTGCAGTTTAGCAGACAATCCCGCAACATGCTTATTGAATTTAATATGTTGTGGTTCTTGACAGATCAGATAGATATGTTTTCTAGGAAAATTAAACTTGTTATCAATATACCTGGTATATGTGTAATTGCATAAATGCCAAGCAAAGAGTGCCTTTGTTCTCAGTGCAACGTTTCACTATCTTTGTCTGTACATGAAAATAGAGTTGTATGTCTTTGTTTTCCTTTTGCACAATAAAATGAGAGGTAGTAGCCTCCTCTAGTGTCAAGCTTGTGGAGTTGCAGAAAACTGTTATGTTTACTTCCTGTTTGTATCTACTAGTTCCGGTGGGCTAACTGCAGCTACTCCTCTACCAGCAAGTTAGTTAGTGAATGTTTGCGTGTTTATTTTGTAATGTTAAATAGTTGAAATGATGAGTTCATTGTGAGGAAGCAAGGTAAATGCACATGTCATAGCCGTGTCGTCAGCGTTAAAGTGTAAGGTTAGCGTTAAACTAGAAAGTAGCGAACCTTGGCTAACGTTAACTTAAGCAGCACCAAAAACAGTGGTAACCTACGTCTCTTTTTTCTGTTTACTGTAACGTTACTTATTTCTGCTCACTTCCTCCTGCTTCTAAGGGTTTTATGGACAAATTGAGTGTCTGACATTATCGCATTATCGCCACTTAAATCGATGCTAGCCTGCTGAGCTAGCTGACTGCTAGCCGACAGTATCATCATCCGACGCAAAGACAACAATGAATATCCTTCCAAAAAAGAGCTGGCATGTGCGCAACAAAGACAACGTCGCGCGCGTGCGAAGGGATGAGGCCCAAGCAGCAGAGGAGGAGCGCGAGGCCAAGCGGCGCGTGGAGCGCGCAGAGCAAGAGGTGACCCCCGTGGTGTTGTCACGTTATTTGAGTGACTGACTGTGTCATACTGTGATGTCCAAAAGTTTAAGTTCACCTCCAGCCCCACAAACTCTTTGTGCCATTATCATCAAACACACTGTACACATGAGTGTCATGTTAAGTTCCCTAAAGGACATTGAAAGCCCAAAATGTTTGCAGGTTCTGCTATTGCCATCAGAATGTTACTTAAGTTAAGCATTTGCAAACTTAAAATATGTCATTAAGAAACATCTCTATTTTAATTCTTCAAATTGTCTTGTTTTGTCTGATCAACAGTAATACACAAAAAAAGAAGCAACCGCTGACTTTGAGAAGCTGGGAACAGCAGCTGATTGTCTTTTTTGCTTGAAAAATGACTGAAACAATTAGTCAAATATTAAAAATAGTTTAGTCCTTGTGGTTAGCGCTGTCACCTCACAGCCAGAATGCCTGGGGTTTGAACTGCAGTTGTCCAAGGCCTTTCTGTGCGGAGTTTGCATGTCCTCCCTGTGTCTGTGTGAGTTCTCTCCAGGTGCTTTGGCTTCCTCCCACTGACCAAAGAAATGCACCATAGGTTAATTGGTGACTCTAAATTGCCGTTAAGCGTGAGTGGTTGTATTTATATGTGTTGGCCCTGCAATGGATTGGCAACTTGTCCATGATGTGCCCTGCCTTTTGCTCGATGTTTACTTTCATAGACTAGGAAAGAAACCAGAAAATATTCACATTTAAGAAGATGAAATCAGAGATTTTTTAGTTCATTTCTTAAAAAAATACTCAAACCAATTAATTAATTATCAAAGTATTTGGCGTTTAGTTTAATAGTTGACAACTAATTGATTAACCATTGCAGGTCTATTGCTCACCAGTGTGAGTCTCAGCAACAATTAAACACATCACACAACTCTCCTCCAACAGTCCTTGCTTTATTCCCCAAGCGAGATTAAGACATACAAACAATTAGCAAATTATTAGTCTTCATGTCAGTCTTTTATTTCCAGTGATATCATCCTAATATTACCATACAGACTAACTCTTTTGCTGTGATATTTGTGTGTTATGTAATAAATATTCCTCTCCACAGGCACGTACAGAGTATCTGAGAAGGAAATCCCGAGCTGCTCTCCAGTCCGAAAGAGGAACCAGGGATGATGATGGTGATGATGAGCAGGGCAGAGGAAGTGGAGTTCTGGAGCATCTAAATCTTTTTCCACTGGAAGAGTCTTCAGAGAAGAAGGGGAATGAGGAGTATCTCAAAGAAAAGAAAGATGAAAAGGTACAACTTCTTATGTCACACTTTTCCATTGTTTACATGAGGAGTTAACATTCAAAACTCCTGTGACTGTTTTTTCTTTTTTCCATGTTTCCTAACCAGTAACAAGGGTCAGCAGCGTAACATAATTGTGATTGGCCCCAGTGCAAATGTTTTTCTTTTTCCCACCTCCCCAAAAAACATGTTTGTCTACACACAGGCCTTTGATCAGCACCAGGGACAGCAGCTGGAGTCCCAAACGCAAATCTTACAGCCTGCCCTTGACTCAAACCTGCTGTTTCCGACTATTAAATAACCAAAATAGCTTTAGCCAGCCTATAGTAACAAATGAACACAAGGTAGCTGACACAGTATGCCAATAACCACAACAAATAGCAATCAAGAAAAGCACAGCAACTCATCATGACAACAAAATATGAATGAATGGATGACGGCATCTGATCACGATACACGTGGCAATTGTCACTGTCCCTCGTGGGCCCTTGTAATCAGCTGGTTCCCACCAGTGCATTGCACCAGCGGTACTTACACCACTGACCGGGGTATAAGTTTTTTGCTGTTGCCAACCTGTGCATGTTACATTGCTCACAACTGGGGCTATTCAGTTTTAATTTGAAAAGATGAACACTGGTTCAGATTCTCATCAAGGAACCTCTGTGGTTATGATTGGAAGTGCATGATTACCACCGTTTATCGTAGTAGCTGAGGACATTCAATTCACTTTTATTCATATAGCGCCAAATCACAACAACAGTTATCTCACAGCGCTTTTCATAAAGAGCAGGTCTAGACCATACTCTGAAGTTATTTACAGAAGCCCAACAATTCCCACCAAGAGCAAGCACTAGGCGACACAGGCAAGGAAAAACTTACTTTTAAGAGGCAGAAACCTTGAGCAGAACCATGGCTCAAGGTGGGCGGCCATCTGCCTCGACTGGTTGGGGGTGAGAGAGAGAGAGAGAGAGAGAGAGAGAGAGAGATCATAGGGGTTGGGTGCATACTGTTTAGTGTGGAACGGCCTTTTCACACAAATGTATTTTATGAACAAACATGAGCAACTGTAGGGTATGAAGGGTCACACACGCAGGTTTTGTGTTTGACAATTTGTGACAGATAAAGTATTAGCATAGCCTATTTATCTGTCGAGAAATGCTGGCAGCAGTTTCACTTGTTTCTGTGCAACCTTAACCATTCAGTCTTATAAAGATGCTGGGAAATTGAATCAGATATTAAAAATCAGTAGAAGCGGTCACGTTGTGGTCAAAAAGCAAAATAAACAGATTGCGTGTCAGAGTGGGAGAAAAGTAAATGCAGCATTACTGTTGGTCCTTCTTGTTGTCATTCCAGGAGAAGCAGGAACGAGCCATCGGTTTGCTGGTGTCTCTTGGGCCTCAACCAGGGTCTGAAGTCACTCCATGGTACATGAAAACCAGCAAAGAAAAAGAAGAGCTGAAAGAAAAAGAAGAGAGGAAAGAAAAAGAAAAGAGGAAGGGACTAAGTGAAGAGGAGAGAGAGAAGAAAGATCGCAGATTGAAAGATAGTTTAGATCCACTGAAAGATATGAAGAAAGCGCTAGCTGTAAAAGAGAGGAAATACCACAAGAGCAAGAAATGGGAAAAAAGAGACAAAGGGGAAAGGAGGAGCAGTGGAGAGAGGTAAGACTGTGAATTTATTTTGTTACTTATAATATCTACAACTAGTTACAGCAAAGTTACAGCAAAGTAACTCTATTCAGACAATGTATGTTGTTTTTTGTTTTTGCTTCTTAGTTCTCCACTTCAAAAGAATAATTTAACGTTTCTTTTGGAGAGATCGATACCACTCTCACGTCTGTATCTTAAATATGTAAATGAAGCCAGCAGTTGGTTAGTTTAACGTTCAAAAACCAGTGTGTGAAAACAACAATTTGCAGTTTTACAGTGGTTATGTACCGGTTTATTTGTTGGACCAGTTTGGAGAGTCCCCTGGTTGCCTGGCCACTGCTCACAGCTAAGACATTTTTATTTTTTTATTTTACCTTTATTTAACCAGGAAGTCCTAATGAAGACCTGGTCGAGGTAGCAGCCGTAGAGAAACACAACATATTAAAAGAGCTTTAGAGGTGCTGGTTTTTTTACCTTTGGACAGAGCCAAGCTAGCTGCTTCCCTCTGTTTCCAGTCTCTATGCTTAGCTAATTTAACCAGCTGCTGGCTGTAGCTTCCTGTTCACACGACAGTATAGAATCTTTTCATCTAACTCTCAAGCAGGAAGGCGAATAGGCGAATATACTATTTCTATGAGATTTTGTACCACTGCCAATAGTATACAGTGTATAGTGGCATGTCAGTTTCCTATTAATTAGAATTTTTGAGGTGTGAATGTCATGATGTATAAAATGTGATGATGATATCCTTACACGGATATAAAAAATCTCTAACTCTCTCTCTTCCTGTCTTTTCCAGCTCCATAGAAAGGTTACGTGCTGAGCGTTTACAGAGGGAGGCTGAGGAAAGGAGAAGAACCCAGGCCCTGCTTGACCAGCGGAACGGCAAAGGGAAAGAGCCAGGGAAGGAGATGACCGAGAGGGAGAGGCCGTACAACAGCGCATACTTCCCGGAACTTGCCCGAAAGCGTCAAAGGCGGGATCGAGACAGCTGGAGAGATGAAATATTAAAATCATGAACTATCTTTATCGGTCGTTTGAGGAATGCAACGTGTGATGAGTTGTTAGTAAACAAAATATTGTGACCAGTGTGTTTGCAAATGAAGCAAATGTAAAAACCTCAAAGGAAAAAAAATTAATATAGAAAATGTGCCCAAGTAGGTTTAGAGCCACATTAAGAACCATACTTAAGCTGTAACTGTAACCTGGTCACGTTATTGTAAGTAAGGTAATGAAGGCAGCCTGTAGGTCTCTTTCTATTTATTTTTGTTCACCTAGAAAGGGACATTCTTGCAGGAAGTTCAGAGGTCAGTTGCAGTTACTTTAGCCCCTGCAGCATTTCACTCATGATCAGCAGGGCAGATGGCTTGGAGACAGGCTCTCAGCAAAGGAAAAGCACTCAGTGAGCAACGGTTAGACTCATTTATATTGTTGCAACAATTCAAAGAGATTCTAATGTGATAGAAAATCAGCAGTCTTTCATTAAAGAAATTACACTGTGGAGAGTAGAGCTGAAGTTGATTAATTAATTAGTGATCCACCCTTGCCAACCAAGATTGCCAACCATTCACTGTTGCCAGTTTCTCAGATGTGTGGATTTTTTCGTGGATTTGTCATATGTTACGTTAAGCTGAATTTCTTTGGACTGTTCAGGTAAAACTAACACTTTAAGAATGTCACCATAAAATTTTGCACTATTTTCTGACATTAAGACAAAATAATATATCCATTTCATGAGAAACTAATCAACAGATAAATCAATAATGAAAATATGTGCTATTTGCAGCTCTTTTATACAGTGCTTGTCTGTTGTAAAAATTTAATGGTCAGGAAAAAGAGTATAAGCTTCATTTTTATTATTTCTTGAATAGAATGGAGCCGTCACCACTACTCTACTATGACTCTTGCTACGATGAGTCAAAATGTCTGCTATTAAAAAGGCATATTGCATCAAATAAGCACAAATTGACATTTACTTTCTTTTTTCATTGCTTTAAATATGTAAAAAAAATGGCATGAAAATATATAATAAAAATATAAATACTTTCGTAAGTGAAATAGGCTAGTGTTGGTTTAACTGTAGTTGGTGGTGCTGATTAATTGTATTGGGTTACACTAAACTCTATTTTATTTTACCCACCTTGTTTACATCACCGAGCTGTCTACGATTTCCAAATGGCCATAAAGTTGAATCAGCACTGAAAGTTCTAACCTTCATGAAGGGAGGATTTATTGCAGGGCTGTTGTATTTGACAGCATTAGTTTTGGTTAGGTGTACTTAATAAACTGGCAACTGAGTGCAAATTACCCAGGAGGAGTACACAACAGCTTAATCTTCAATTCTTTTTTCAGGTTCAGATTTATTGTCATTACACAATTGCACAGTGAAAAGCAGTTGTAGCCCCTTACACACTGTACACAGAGAATATGTATAAACAAATATGATTCATTATTTAAATTAGAGCAGAAAATATACAATAACATGTAAGATGTAAAGTAGGCCTAGAAGTAAAAGAAGGAATAAAAATAAAAACTGAATTATATTTACAAGGAAGATTTACAGTTAAATATATATGTATACATGTGTGAACTATACAGACCCTATACATCTAGGCCTGTGTGTCTGGTTTATAAATGGTAATGTGCAATTTGCTGTGATTTTTTTTTAATGTAATGCGGTTATGACTGTTAATACACATTTAATATATTTAAATAATATACCCACAGAAAGTGTTCTTTTTTTGTTAAAACCTGGAGAAGCCTTGCACTCTTTGTAGGCGCGGTCAATTAACACGTCATTTGTTGGCTATTAATTAATAGGTTGCTATAGTACTTAGGCGGATCACATTACACCCTAAAGTCTCATGAATACTGAAGTGATACTTTAAGACGTTAAAAAATCCTATAGATTATGAGATCAATATAAACCCACTACTGAGCACCACACTATTAGCTCCCTGTGGGAATATTATGATAGGCTATAAAGATTTTTTTTCCTTTCTCAGCAGCATTGTGATGATCAACCTGGACCATGACAATGCGCGCCGTGTCTGTCTGACGTAGGCTGGCGGAGGAGAAAAACACAGACAGCCTCCAACACCGTGAGATAAGGGGGTGAAAGACATAGGCTATATTTATTTATATAACGGGAGAAATAGCGGCTGGTTGTTTTCAGCAGTGCTCCACGCAGACGCAGGCAGAGCAGTCATGTACGGCGGGCGGTGGGCTGAGGATGCACAATAGAGCATCTCGCACACCGTGTTTAATTGCGGATTAGAGCAGGGGGGAGGAGAGGGAGGAGGGGGGAGAGAGCACAACAAGGAAGGCGAAGGGACGCTCTTTATTATTAGGAGAAAAGCGGAGAGGGGGGGAGACAGAGACAGCGTGAGCCCGGAGACTGTACAGACCGTGGCGGGGGGACGGGAGAGAAGAAGACACCGACACCGACAGTCGGCAGCGTCGCTCGGATGGTGTTGTTGCTCCGGACGCCGAGACGATGCGGCCACACTGCTGGGTGGTGGTAGCGCTGGCGGGGATCATGTCGTACTTCAGCCCGGAGAGAGCCCTCGGAGCCCCGCAGAGGGAAGGGGAAGGTGAGCGGAGCTGAGGAGGTGGTGGTGGCGGTGGTGGAGCAGGAGGGGGGTTGAAAACCTGTCAGTGATGCTGGAGAAAGGAGGAGAGATGGGGGGATATAGTCAGTTATGAAAAGGCCTCTCTGCATTTTGGGGGGTGGCGGGGTGGGGGGTACTGTATTATCAGTCTGTATGACTGAGACAATTGCGAATTATTAGGCTATTGCAGTAAGCTACGTGGCTGACTTAATCAAAACAAGAGCGGGGCTGATTTTGGTGATGGGTAGGGTACCATATTTGCAATGATGAAAATATTAGGGGGGGCTTCGAGCTTGGGCCTCACATCGATGGCATTTAAAAACAGCATATACTGTATGAATAGCAGGCTAAAATCGTCGGTCAGTGCGAGATGTTTAGTCTATAAATAGCTTCCGCTGGGCACTGGAGATTATTTAGCCTATTAACCACTGCTGGCATCTTTATTTTCCTAAATCTGAATATGCCTTCATCCCCCAAGATCTGGCAGAGTGTTGTGTTTGTGTAATGTGTGCAGTCATTGTATTGTGGTGTATTGTTTTGATAAGAGCTGCTGGCACCGGGGCTGGTGGAAAAGGCCTTGTTTTAGGTTCCTATTTATATGCAATGTCTGTCTGGACATCTGTCTAGGGAAAGATGAAAGAATAGCACTGCACAGGAATTGTGCATCAGGACATGCATGTTTAGGGGACCACAATGCCAAAAGGGTCGTTTGGTTTTTATATTTAAGCACTGCTTTGCAGCTGATAAACAATCAACCTTTACCTGTATTTCTTCCTCATGTGCTAAAACCTATGCATGACTGATTATCTATCATTTATTGGAATTTAGAGTGCTAGTTCTCTTTTATTAGCAACAGACTGGACCATTCACCAGCCTACACTTTGATAGCCTATGAATGTGGTTTATATGCTGAACACATCAAGTGAATCGTGTCTGCCTGTGGCAACTTTTTGTAAACAAGAAATTAAAACAAGAAAACAGGAGGTGCCAAAAGTGGTAATTGAAACAAGGTCTCGTGTATGTTTTTCCTTCTTTTTATTTTATTTTTTACAATCTTTACTAAGTTGATCAATTATTAAATATACTTTGAAATGTATGTATACAATGTGTATAATAGCATGGCCTTATGAATTAATGTATTTTTGGATTTGTATGAGACAGAATGAAATTAACAGCACTGACAAAACATAAGCTAAGTCATACGTATCAAGGTGCAGTTTCAATACCCTGGGTTAATATCATTATTTTGTGTAATGCATTTTTATGATTTCTAATGCTTGTAGTTATTTTGGATTGTAATATTGTATTTTTTTAGAAATGTGTGTAGAATTTTGTAATATCAGAGTATGCATCCTTAAAGCTTTATTTGGAGAGCACATGGGTTTACGCATGGTGAAATTCCCACAAACTACCTTGCTAATGTTATTCTTTTACACAGACTTTGAAAAAAACAGTTATTCATTTCCAAATATGGTTTAAATATTAATGTTTATAATTAATATATAAGTCCTGCACTATGTTAACCGTGAGTTGGACACCTTCTGACTGTTTCAAGGTGTCATTGTTCCTCTCTCTTTTCAAGTGATGTAATGTTTTGTTGTATTGTGGCTACAGCATTTAAATGAAACCTATAGATAATACCTGAAGGGTATTTAACCACCCTGCCCTGCCCCTTTTCTTTTCTACAGATGGTTCACTTCTCACAATCGACTACGTTGAGGTACAAATATCAAATGTCCCAATCCCTCCCTCTCTCACCTGAGTAGTAAACCTTCCTGATTTGAGTAATTATTTTTCCAGTTTCCAACCCTTCCCAATTAGCGCTCCTTTTTACCTAAATGACAACTCCAGCCACCCCTCCCCTGCTTCTTAACTGTGTTTCCTGAGTGGAATGCCATTTCTGAGATTTCCCCTTTCCCCATGCTTTTTCCTTACTGGAATGGTATATTATCCCACTTTCCAGTCTCTATTTTCGTTTACTGATTCAGACAAACATTTTTTTAATCTTCAACTTAGTTTCTTATCCTGCTTTTTACCCCCTAAATCCCTGATGCAAGCTGTCCATTGGGGTTCTCCACTGTGTCCCAAACCTGCTTCTAAGAAAACGCTCCAATGGATATCCTCTAAACAAAACACCTGTGTAACAAGATTTTACACTTTTCTGATTCAGTGAAGTCTCTCTTGTCCTTCTTACTGACTCAAACCTAACAGTGTGCCCCCCTTACTGAAGCATATATACCCTGGATTTCTGTATTAAATCCTTTCCTCTCTTGTATTTTCTCCCTGTCTGTCCCTCAGTTTCTCAGACCAGGGCTGCATCCCTCTCTCCTCCACCCTACGTCGTCATCCTCATTTCTTGCTCGGGGCTCGTCTCTTTTGTCCTCTTGCTCCTGACCTGCCTGTGCTGTAAGAGAGGAGGAGTGGGATTCAATGTAAGTCTTCAACATGTAAGAGATTTATTCACCTCTCTCTGCTTTCTTTGTTTTTTCACACCTTTTGTGCATGCTGGTATGTTTTTAATGCAAGCTTGACTTATAATAAAGTTTATGGAAATGGAAACAGGAGTCAATAATTCCAAGTTAATGAAGCAGAAATGGTCAATAATCATCTCTCAGTCCAGTCTTGACTAAGCCTCCATCTTTTGACCTGACAGTGTTGTTGTTGAGCTGGCAGACAGGGTGTCATTAGTTCAGAATGGCTGTTTTTCTCATTGTCTGCCCTTGATAGTTGCTGCTAAATCCAATCTTGTTATTATGTGAAAGAGTGAGGTTTATTTTAAATTTTGAATTATACCAGTATTGTGATTTTACTGTGTCTGTTGTGGCTCAACCAGGAGTTTGACAATGCAGACGGGGAGGAGTGCTCTGGGGGCTCCAGTCCCATCCAGGAGGACAGCCTGTCGTCATGTCCCTCCCTCCCCGAGGTCTACACCTTACCAATCAGAGACAGGCCCAACTGCCCCGCCCTGCAGGATGGAGCAGGTAAACAACTCTTCTGTCATATGACTCTCATTTGTCCACAGATTAAAGCTGGTGAAGGCAATTTATTTTATTTTGTAATATTTGCTTACATCCTTAAGCACAATAGGCTGTCCCACCTGCCTGCCTAGCTATGCGCCCGTGCACTCACTCACTTTCTAAATTTTAACTTTTTGTCAAAAAACTATGCAGGATCTTTAGTGTTTTGGTAATGGCAGTGGTTGTTTTAACTGTATCTATGAGCAGCAGTGTAAATAAGTTTTTTTCCTGTCAGTTTTTACAAGTTATTTTTTTCTTCTGTTGTGAGATTTAATGTCAAAAAAGAACATCAAAATGAAGACGCCTGTGTGACCCTGATCTTTTTTTACTTCTCTTCTTTTTACAGACTCTATTTCTCAGTGCTTCAAAAGACACACTTTAAACTACCTTCAGGAGATAGGAAATGGCTGGTTCGGAAAGGTAAGATGATTGCCTCTCACATTTGGATATTGTGTTTTCATGTAAAATATGACTCACATCATAGATTTTCTTTCTTATAGCATGCTCTGGTCTGTTATATTTAATACCAGAGTCTTAACTCAAAATAGTGATTTTTCTGCTGGTCTCCTTCTCCTGGGCACCTTTCCATATTACTATCCATCGATCTCTTCTAGGTGATCCTAGCTGAAGTGCTGTGTGACTGCAGCTCCTCTCAGGCTGTGGTGAAGGAGCTGCGTATCAGTGCCAGTCCTCTGGAGCAGAGGAAGTTCATGGCTGAGTCTGAGCCATACAGGTGGGGGAAACGGTTGAAACTTGGGTAGCCATTTTGGGGACTTAATGCAATGTCGGCTGCTATGGCCGCAGTTGACAATTATGGGATAATATTAAAATTAAAATTAGCGCAAGCAGATGACAGTATTTATGTCATTGAAATTACGTATGATGTAACTCTGTTCTATGATTGCTAACATTACCTTATATTAGCCACAATAAGTATTGGTCATATCAGACCAAGGCTGGATTGGCTGTTATCTAACTGAGAAAGGGTGCATTTTTATTGCTTCTGAATTTCCAATGTATTATGTCTTAGAAAATGATAGTCGTACTTAAATCATTGAAAAAAGGAGCAACAATATGTCAGCTTGAATCAGACCAGTTTACAATCTGGACAAATTTGACTAACCACATAAAATAAAATAGTGTTGATTGGTAATGTTACTGCAGGTAGACGGTAATAAAACTTGCTCTTGAAGATGTGAACTGAACCGACCTATTTAATGTGTTTGACTCAGAATCTGAGTAGCATTTTGGCTGTCCTTTTCTCTTTTTTAAAACACACACAGGAAGCATCCAAGGACACGGCTGTCTGTTCTTTTTCTCTATTCCTGTCTCTGGGCATAACTCACAACAACCATCATCATCCCTCCGAACACACACATACACACGCACGCAAACACACTCAGTACAGACCCACAATAAGTCATTTTCACACACACACACGTTCATATGCTGTTTACATTTCCTGCCTTGTCCTCTTATCTTATCACCTCTTGTTTCCCAGTTTGTGTCTGATGCAAACAGACCTACCCGACAACAAGCCAAACACCACTTTATTTTCATTCACCGAATTTCTCTCACACTTAATTTGGCTTTGCTGCAGTGTCTCACACAAATGCCTCTTCTTTCGCTCTCTCTACTTTTATCTCTGGTTCAAAGGCTGCTATCTATCTATCTATCTATCTATCTATCTATCTATCTATCTATCTATCTATCTATCTATCTATCTATCTATCTATCTATCTATCTATCTATCTATCTATCTATCTATCTATCTATCTATCCTGTCCATCCATGGTTTCTCTTTCTCCCTCCAGGAGCCTTAAACATCCCAACATCCTTCAGTGTTTGGGGCAGTGCAGTGAGAGCATCCCCTTCCTCCTGGTTATGGAGTTCTGTCAACTGGTGAGTACGAAGTGGCCATTTAAATGTGGGACAAAAGGGAAATGGATAAAATAGCACAAATGCTTAAAACAACTTAAAAGTTGCTATGTCATTATTGCAAGCACTAAAGTTTGTCATTCTAAGGTAAACACAGTACATTATTTTGTAGTTTTTCTGTTTTGATTTGTTTTTTTTGACCTCTGCAATTTTGTGTGCACATGATTTGGTATCTTTGGAGCTGGGCTGGTCGTCTCACTGTGCTCTGAAAACTATTATAACAAATGCAAGTGCCATATGGCTTTTATTGCTGACAAATGCAGTGCTGATCAGCATGAAAGCTTTTATGTTCTACCTTTGTGCAGTTTTTCCAATTGTGCAATAGTTCCATCAAATGTTTAAAAAATATATATTTTCACTACTTAATTTACTCATTGAGTTAGTATTTGCTGCAGAAACGATATATTATTAGAATTAGAGATTTTCCATGGTCACTGAAATTTGTTGTGCATTTGCACGATCAGTTAGTTTTACTTCCCTTAGCTGGCTCAGTCACTGACTGATTAAGAAAACCATATGAGTGAACTCTCAGGCCAAACAAAGACACAAGCAGATCAATTACAGCAGGACAGCGAGAGAAGCCAAACAACACTGGAGTCTTCATAGAGAGCTATTATCCAGTTTATTAAAGACTCCTATTGTAATTTCCTTCTGGATATTTTTCATCCTTTTATATAGTCTTTATTTTATTTCCTTGCCCTTTGTGAAACACAAATGACTAATACAAACGCTGCCAGCGCATTACCGATTCCCCTGCTGCTTTTAAGGCTCTGTGATTGAAAACCCCTTAAAAAGGGACATATTTACTGCAAATATCGTCGTTGCCTGCAAGTTTTATCTCTGTTTTAGGAGAAGGGCTTAAACACTTGGCATACACATTTAGGGCCAAATTGGCATTAACTCATCTTTTACTAAGTCTGCATGCAACTCACTGCTTGCATTGTTGTGATGAATAAACAGGGTGACCTAAAGAGGTATCTGAGAGCCCAGCGCAAGGCAGATGGGATGACCCCTGACCTTCCCACTCGGGACCTCTTGACTCTTCAGAGAATGGCTTTTGAGATCACCTCCGGCCTCCTGCATCTCCATGAAAACAACTACATCCACAGGTGAGCCATGACTTCACCTCTGTCTATAGTCTTTAAGTGTTATCTCTGTTCAATGTGGCTGATTTTCGGAGGGTATGTTCTGCTCTCTGCAGTGATCTGGCTTTAAGAAACTGCCTGCTGACTTCTGACCTCACTGTTAGGATAGGCGACTATGGTCTTGCACACAGCCATTATAAGGTACGTAAGTTCATGAGCTATTCATATAGGATACCAGATTTTTTAATCCTATGGTATCGATTTTAGGAACAACAAAGGTTTTGATTTTATCATTATGCTTTTGATTGAATAATGACACAGTGGAACTTTTATACATTTTCATGTATTCATTTGACTGATGCTTTTATATACAGCGACTTACAATTGCTATAATGTAAAAGGTCACATGCCTCTGGAGCAACTGGGGGTTAAGTTTCTTGCTCAGGTAGGTGGATGGGTCACAGTGAGGGATTGAACCCTGGTCTATCACACCTAAGGCATTTGTCTTATTCACTGCACCATCACCACTCCTCATGGAACTTATCTTCAGTATAAAAATAATTTTTGTTTCATATATTTGTGAAGGAGGACTATTACCTAACTCCAGACAAGCTATGGATCCCGTTACGTTGGATTGCTCCTGAGCTGCTGGAGGAGTACAGAGGAGCTCTTATTGTTACTGACCAAACCAAGACCAGCAATGTGTGGTATGTTTTAAAGCTATCACAGCTGTTTATATTCAGTGCTGCTGAATAATCAGCATCAACAGGCTGGTTACAGCCAGTTCATGTGAGTAATGCTATGATCGTGCTTGTTTACCCGGTGTCTGTCTTAATATATACTCAGTAGCCACTTTATTAGCTACACCTGTACAGTCTAATACAATCCAACTTTTTGACTGAAACTATCAGATAGGTATCAATTTAACTATGTTTATTATTGAGGTTGTAGTTTGCAGTGATGTTGAACTAGATTGCATTATATTAAGAGTTATTTGGAATGTATTGCCTGGCCATTATAAGCTTGGTATAATATGTGGCAGAGCTGTACTGGATTGCATTAGAGTGTATAGGTGTGCCTAATAAAGTGAGTGTATGTTGGATATTATTTTTATGTTAGTCACCATTGGCTTTCTTATTCACCTATTAAACCAGTTTCAGTCTTATTTGTACTCTCAGTTAGAGCTTGGATCTGGCCCAAAATGTTTTAAATCTTGAACCCTTTCTAATCTTAAAGTAAAGCCAATTCACAAAGTTAGGTGTTTTGAAATGTTTCTCCAACAAATCATACCAAAACTTACCTACCTTTATGTATCAGTGTGACCTCAGTTTTGCTGAAGCAGAGTGTGGGAGTCCATCACTTTGTCAGCAGTCCTGTTGCCAGGCCCAGTAATATTAAAGGGAGTGATGAAAGAACAAGAGCCCAAGCTGGACTCAACCCTCCGGCTTGGATATCACAAACATGACTTTAATGTGTATCGTTGAATGAACCAACAAGACAACATTCTGGGAACAAAACACACAAGTAAAGCAAGATTACTCTTTGCTCTCACAGACAAATGGCTTAAGATTTAAGAAAGATGTTTATTATTGTATTACTTCTCCAAAACTGTCTAATTCCCTATGATTATATAATAGCACAACTCTAATAACATAACGAACAGAACATATTTTCACCTGTTTTTTATGCCTCTCAGTCTTGTCTTGTCTGCTATGACGTCAGAGCTCTGTATAAAACAAGGTGTTGCTGTAAAAGCATTATGTAACAAAAATCTAAGAGGTCTATGAAGATTAGTCTCTCACCATCTCTACATCATTTTCTCTTCCAGGTCCTTGGGGGTGGTTATATGGGAGCTGTTTGAGTTTGGCTCTCAGCCCCACAGACACCTGAGCGATGAGGAGGTGCTGACCTTTGTCATTAGGGAGAGACAGATCACCCTGGCCCAGCCCAGACTCAAACTCTCCCATGCAGACTACTGGTCAGTACTCATCCACTAACTACTCAGAAATTATGATTATATTCATGGAAAGTAATTGTGTCTATCCAAACTTTCCTCCTATGTATCTCTCACCTGTCTACAGGTATGAGATCATGCAGTCCTGCTGGCTACCCCCATCCCAACGTCCTTCTGTAGCGGAGGTATTTCTCCTCCTCTCCTCCCTCCTGGCGGCTGAGCAAGGAATAGCAAGGGGGAGTGTCGGGGAAGAAGATGAAGAGGATGAGGAATATGAGGAGGGCAGAGGACGGAGAGGTGAGAGCGAGGAGTCGTTTGAAAGACGCTGGGACTTACTCCGTCCACCTGCCTTCCAGACTGCAGCTAACGAGCGGCAAAGGGAGAGAGAGTACGACAGGGAGAACAGAGATAACTCCTACCCTTTGCTGGACCCCGTGGGGAACTGTATCACCCCATCTTCGTCTGAACTAGATGACATCTTGACAGTCACTGAAACTAGCAAAGGCTTGAACTTTGAGTATTTCTGGGAGAAGGCTCACGCCAGACGAGGCTACAAACCTCTTCCTCCTCCTCAGCCAATCCCGACTGTCAACAATAACCACAGACAGTCTTTGGACACTCCCACTGTGGTCCCAGTGATAAGCGCCCGCAGCCCCTCCCTGGCCAGTGAGTACTATATCAGATTAGAGGAGCACACTCCTCAGGACAAGTCACCAACTCTTAAAGGGAAGTCCTCTTTCCGTTCCAACTCAATTTGCCGTGGCGACATGGAGCTGGTGGAGATTCGCAGTGGATTGCTGGGAAAAGAGCGAGTCCCCTATTGTTCCTCTGACAAGTGTGGAAAGGGTCTCCAGACCGTCAGATCAAGCGAGGTTCAACTCCAGGTGCCCAACACAGGTGTGGCTGAATTCAGAGACACTTCCAGCAGAGTGACTGACTTCTCAGTAGTTGATTTAGGGGATGATGATGAAGAGGAGAACAAAAAGAGCAGTGAAGCAGATAAAAAATCATCCATGAGTTCTCAAGTCCCAGTCCTTCCTCCCAAGCCTCGCTCTATGTCCATGTCATCAGCCAACCACTTACACTCTCGCCCCCTCCCCGGCCCTCCGCTCGGATATAGAGGACTGCCTCACTACACCATCACGGGAAAAATTGAAACAGACCCCCATCTCATGAGCAGCTGCCCACCTTCTACCTTTGATCACCTGGGGATCCATCGGGCCAGACAAACTCTACCCCCATCTCCGTCCCTCTCCCCCTCCCTTCCTCCATCGAGCCATCCAATTTACCCCCAGCCTGCTCAGATGTGTCCTCCACCTCTCCCTCCCCACTCCAAACCTCAAAGAATCTGCCCTAGCTACAACATAGCAGACACCTATTCAAGATACAGTAACCCGCAGATGCAGAGATCCAATAGAGACCCATTATCCTGTGACTTGTCCGACAGAGAGGGTGGTACCAGGCACTTAGCATCATTGCACATCTCCAAGGAGACTCATTCTCGTGCAAAAGACTTTGACTCTCCCGTTCGTCGAGAAAACCCATTGCGCCCTATTTACCGCAATTTACCCCGCCCTCAAACCACAAACCCCCAGCTTGACAGGCAGTCTTCATCCAGTCCCACCTACTCAGATGAGGATGACTCTCCCTTTATGTCTCCTGAGAGACCCAGCGATGGTCCTACTGTCACTCACTCCAGCCTATCTGAAGATGCAGACCCAGCTTGTGCAGAGCTCTTCTCCCGGGGAATGAAAAGGACTCAGTCACGCCTCGACACCATCCTGCCTAGCATTTGGAAGGAAGATGCTAAACTTCAGGCCGATCAAGTGGCCACTGCCAAGAAATCCCCCATGCATTTGTTTCTGACAGAGCTATCTAGTGTGACAGAGTCTAGTGAGCCCAAGTCAGAGGCTTCATGGGAGGAAGAGAAGGAGGAGAAAAGAGATGAAGAGAGATGGGGGAACTTTGTGATGCCTAACAGAGGCATGCGTCGCTCCCAGTCGCTGATGACAGAGCTAGGGTCAGCAGGACAGTCATGGGGGCCAGAGAAGCGCACCAATAGGACAGGAGCTGAGGAGGACAATGCAGTCACTAAAGAATCATTCCAGAGGGATCTTTTCCTCACAGAGATCGACACAGGAAGGATGGACACAGATCTGGAAGGAGCATTAGAAAGGGATCCAGTAAAATACCTCTATCCTGCAGGATCCAGATTGAGGCCCTATGTCTGCGCTCCAGGTCTCCCCTCATACACAGAGGCTGAGGAAGCCTATTCAAAGGGTATACGTAGATCCCGCTCTCTCCTATCAGAGATTACCATTGGGAAGAAGGAGTCTGAACTTAACCAGACTGCGAAGGAGCCTCGGAGAACAGAAATGACGAGGGAGGAGTTTCTGAAGGAGATCCAATCAGCAGAGACCTTCCTGACTGAAATCATATCTAGACAAAATGCTGCGGCAAGCCGAAAGGAAACAGACCCATCTTGCTCCCCTACTCCCTTGTCCCCTGAATACGAGTCCATATGCATTGACCCAAACTCCACTCAGACCATCAGATTTCAGTCAGAGAGCTCCATACAAGCAAAAGGCAAAGATGATACGCACACTGAGGCTATTTACGCCCAAGTGACCAAGCGTGCTAAAAAGAGTGAGATAAAGGTTTCGATGAGACCTGAGATCCCAGTCCTTCATATAGGATCAAATAAACAACCTGTTAAACTGGACAGCCAAGGAAGCAATGCTGACCACTGCCAATCTGGTGAGTTTGTGTTTTCAGAAATTATGCCCAAAAATGGTCTTCTGCACAACCAAACACTTCAATGTCAGAAAGAAGAGGAGGAGTGTTCAGATGGCCCTGCCTTACCTGCCAGAGGAGAGCAAACAGGTCTTGTAGAGCACTCTCCGACTGAGGGTGTTAAAGAAAGCAACACTGTGCTACTGCGTGAGAACAAATCACAAATTACAAATGAAGCAGATAGTCAAAAGGCTGCTGTTATGGGGAATGGTGAGATAGTTAAAGAAGACAAACATGCCAGCAGCCCTGAGAGAGGAGATCAAACACGTGGAAAGACCAATACCACATGTGATCCTGATAAAGAAAAGTACCACACTGATAATGCTTCTGCAGTGGACTCTGGAAACAACACTGCAGATGATGATTTAGAAAAATCTAAAAGTTTGGTTTCTCAAAATAATGATGAAAGTGAAAATTTACTTTGTCACAATGACACTGGTCAAGAAAAACACTGTCACATTGCACACAAGGCACCTGCCCCTGCTGCCTCTCCAACCACTCCAGACTGGGACCCATCCTCTGATGTCTCACTCGTCACCCCCACCGACTCGGCCCTGTCACCTATGACTTCTAGCTCAGCCGACTGCCTCACACCTAGTGATTCATGGATAAGCGGTGGAGGAGGAGTGGGAAACGGAGGATGGCGAGCTCTGGGAAATGAAACACCGCATAGAGACTCTGCCTATTTCTCAGACAGTGATTGGGAGGGGGACGGAATGAACAGGAGGAGCAGCGATGGACTTATTGTTTCCAGGCCAAGCAGCGGTCGAGGAGGAGATCGGGGGACACTGACAGGGATAGAGGAAAAAACTGAGGAGGAGGGAGATATGGGAGAAAAGAGCCCTTTAAGAAATACTATACAGATGTCAGATAACAAATGTGAAACTGGTGAAAAGACAAACATTGAGATGTGTGAGGAAACAAGTACTCAATTTCAAAATGCACCGGAAAATACCATCTCTCATTTGGGTGATGACAAAGATATGCTAAACAAAGGGTTTGAGTCATCACAGAGAGACGATTCTGGCATTTTCCAAAATGAGAGCAAAAAATCAGCACTGCTGAGTGATGATCCTCAGGCCAAGGACTGTGTTGGCTTAATTGATAAGTTGTTCTCAAAATTAGATAATGAGCCACTGAAAGGGCTCCCACACAGCAGTGGATATCCGATAGACAACCACTTCACAGATGGCATCATCTCTCAGATAACAGATTTCAAATACCAGGACGCTGCAGAAAATTATTTAAATCTACATTCCAAGAGCCTTGGTGAGACAAATATTTTGATCGAGTCTATATCTGGCAGCCAGTCAAAGGATTACATGTTAAGGCCCAGCAACAATGATTACACAAGTGTTACAGAGATGGATCTCTCTGCACTGAACTCCCTCAAATGTGGAAATGACACTGTTGAATCTGTAACACCGCCCCATGTTGACCACAAAGAGTCAAGATTATCTAAACTGTACAGCATCCAAACCAGTGATGCTACACCTAACGATGAAACCCCGTCAGTAGTCCAGCCAAGTGATGACGGGAAGTCAGCCTATGATAAAGTGAGTGGTCTGAGCTGTCCTTCTTGGGTAAAGGAGGGCATTGAAGAGCCTGAGAGATGTGAAGAGAGGCCTGGTCTAGACCACAACGAGCTGGGCCTGAGAAACCTGCGGTGCTCAGACAGCAGTGAGGACAAGAAGGTCACAACAGAGACAGAGAAACAGCTGGCTGCCGCAGAGCTGAGTAACGCCATGAAGGAAAAGTTACCCCTGAGAGGAGCAGCGAGTCAGATGGACTCTGTTAAAAATGTGGATAAAGACTCCTGTGAGGGACTGGATGTTAAAACTAAAGAGTTATGGAGCACCCTAGAGGAAGATGAAGAACGTACAGGATCTGGTGTTGTTAAGGGAGAATTTGACTGCCACCGGTTTTCACAGTCAAATGACTTACGCTTGTGGCCTGATGAAAATGACCAGTGGGCCTCTCCAGAGAGGAGGTGCCAAGACATTGAACTTAGATCAGAATTTTTCTCCGGATTTAGTAACAAGGCATGGGAGGTCGGGGAGAGGCTTGTTGTAGGTCAGGACTTTTGGGAGACTGACGAAAATGATGAACTTGCGGGAAGTGAACCTCACCCTGCTGTCTTGGAGGGCAGTGAAGAAACGTGGAACAATGAAACACAAGGATTTGCTCATAATCGTGCTATGAAGGAAAAGTGGGACTCTAAAGATGGTGATGACCAACAGAGTGCCCAAGGGGAAGACATACAACAGGAGGAAAATATTGAGAACCTAGCACAAATTGGCAGTTTTCACACAGACCTGAAAAGAGATATCTCAGATATCGAAGTAGAAAATATAGAAATCCCACAACAGGAGACCTTGGAGCAAGGAGAGAGGCAGATTTCACCATGCGCAGAGACAGTCAGGGACGGGGAAAGTTTGGTAGATTCCACAGAGACAGAGGAAAATCAAAATTTTAACAGATGGCCTCAGAATCACCTCTGCAACATTCAAAAAGAGGGACAGACATCGGCTGAGCATGTTGGCAATGAAACATTCTCTGATTTAGAAAACGACTTGAGTCACACTTTAGAGGATAAAAGCTCAGATATATCTGTTTTCATCATCGAAGCTCCTCATGTGAACTCCTCAGACGTTGAAAATGTTGAATCAGGCTTAGATTCAGAAGATGAAATGAGCCCACAGCTTGCTAGGCAATACATAAAAGAGAGAGTAAGCGTTATGAACGCAGAAGTGGATTACAGAGACTTGCCCATTCCACCCAATCCCATCTCTTCTCCAAGTGACCTTGATGTGCAGGGGGAGGTAGAGCAGTCGTATCCACAGGTAGACAACTTCAGCTCAGTCGATTTTCCTAGTCCTCCACCAAGCATAGACCTTGATGTGCAAGATGATAAACTGGAAAGTTTAGACGACTCTTTTCCTAGTCCACCACCATCTGTTGAAGAGACAGAGGATTTTATTAGTCGCATAAATCTAGAAGACTTTATTGCTAGCACTGAGACAGAGATGTATATTTCCCCAACACACAACACAGACGTGTCAGAGTCTCCTGCTACAACTCAGAGTATCGGGATCTCAGCCAATTTGAACATCCCCTCTGTGCATATAACACTAGCTGATGAGAGCAACCTTACATCCAACATAGAAAATCAGGATGAACAGAATAATCTGTTCCAAAAAACATCATCTGCCACACCATCTTCACCCCAAGTTCCCCTAAACAATCTCCCAGAGTTACTGATTTCTGAGTGGAAAGATTTGGATGAGGAGCCCCTGGAGGATTTTGAAAAACTGGAACAACTGTGCTGCATATCTGGGGATGAGGAGGACTCTCTGGGTGACCTTTTTCTGGGGAACCTGGAGCTCCTGGAGTCTTTGAAGAAAACACCTGATCAGAAAAGCAGCAGCACAGGCAACACAGGTCATGAAATGTGTGGCTCCTCTACTCCAGAGGGGAGCAGTATGGATTTGAAGGAGGATGGGATCTTTGATAACTCTGATAAGCTGGCAGAGTCTGCACCACATGTGATCCTAGATTGCCAGGACAAACTGTCACCTCGAGAAGAGAGGAGTGATGGGCAGAGATCCCCAGGCCAAACATCTGATGGCAAAGACCAGGGATCGCTCTCGAAGATGACAACAAAGAATGGCCTGATGATGCAGGTGAGCATGCTTTCTTGTTCTTTTTAAGAGTGCTTCTTATATTACCTCTCTGAGTTTATTCACCTCTATTTATTGCTTTGTTTTGTTGCTTCAGGTGTGTGAGGAAAGGCTGCAGTTCTCCCTCAGCGAAAATGTGAAAACAAATGTGCTTTGGGGGTCGACGATCAAAGACACAGTTATGCTCCGGCCCTGGAGCGAACAAATCACAGAGAACAGCAGTGAGCTGGCCACTGTGAAAGAGCAAAAAGAGGATGAAAGGTATGAAGAACTTCTAAAAATCTGATCCTGAATCTTAAAAAAGACATCTTACTTACCTCTAGTGGGATCTTCGGCACCTCAAAGTCTTAGGAGATGATTTTATTTCTTTTATTCACAAAATATCCTCATTGGTGAATTCAGGGGCTCAGTAGTGTTCAGCAATACAGATAATTTTGGTTTTATTTGCCCATGATCTGAGATAATTGTTTACCTTCACCCCAATATAGTGGAGTTTCACTTGCAGCGTCAGACAATTAAATTAAAATTCAAAATCAGAACATCCTTTCAGAAACAGGGTCCCTGTTAGTGGATAATCTGCAGATGACACTGCAAAAAGAATATATCTTATGTAGAAAGTAATTCCAATGTGAACTGCTGGCAGAAACATCTGTTTATGATTTAAAATACTGTCTCTAGAAAGATATTTTGCCATTGATCTTTTAAAATGTAATTTTTCAAAGCTGTGAGCACCACAAATTAAACTCTATTACGTCCCATCATATTGGGGATTGCAGCAGAAATCACAGAGATGAATATTACAAAGCCTGGAGAAATAAAAGCAAAACCATCTGTATGACTAGATACCGCAAGGGGTAAATGACTAAACATGTGAACTGACCCTTTAATATTCATGTTTGAATTAATTGTGTGTTCTGTTGTTGTAGCCACGAGGAGCAGGAAAATTCCCCCAGCATTCAGCTGCACACAGAGTCTGATGAAACTAAAGCTGAGCCACTCACTGTGATTGAACAGCCTGAGGTCACAACCCCTCAGCCTACTGCAAACCTGGCAATGAAAGGTACCTTCATGTTCAACATATTAGCAGGGGCGTCACACAAAGATCAGGGCCCTGTACATAAGCATTCTCTATGGGCCCCTCACCGCATCCACAGCTATTCATACTAGTATCTTTGTGCGCCCTCTTCACATGAGGGCCCTGTATACTTAGCCTCCACCCCACCTTCCAGTCCAACACCCCTGTGTCTGACAGAGATAATTCAATACAAGTTGACATATATGGCCTTTAATTATCACTAACATGTATAGTACATATCAGTAGTTTCTAACCTTTTAATAGTAGTCGTGGAGTAGTTATTACTCCCTAATTTTATTTGTCAAAGTTTTTTTCCCCATCAATTTCAATTGCCTTAACCTTAACTCTGCAATGCCTAACCACAACCTAATGTTAAGCTAATTTAAGGTTTTACCCCCAATTATGGATGGCAGCATGGTGGGAAACACTATGCAAAGGGGAAACAGACTCCACAGCAAAAGAGTTTATCTAAAGAGAATGAGAAGAAGAATCAGAGGAAATAAATAATGACTGTCGTTGCAAACCCTCCTGCAGAGGGTCAGCAAACTTTCATTCATATTTTTAAAGATTGTTCTGACTAAAGAGGTAAATACATTTATAAAGGCAATAGTGATGATACTTCGATCAGTTCCTGGTTTGATGAATGGTGACCATATTTTATTTTATTTAACTTAGACTGAAAAGCTTTGTAACTTTGAAATTACTTCATTAATCCAGTTTGTATGAGTTGGGACTGTTGCCAACTTCCAGTCACGCCAGAGCTGGGACTCTTGTCAGGTATTCCTCATAACATCTCTTCCTTGCTCTCATTTTCACAGCAAAACTAGCTCGTCTGTCTCTCGCCCTCCCTCCTCTTGCTCTGACTCTTCCGCTCACCCCCACCGGTAAAGGAGGATTTGGCGACGGCGCGATTGGAAATCGGATTGGAAGACGAAGAGGTCTTTCCTCGGGAAGCGAGCCTGATGATGAGGAGGAGGATGAACAGGAGGACGAAAGCTCCCGGAGGGTGATTGTCGTCACAGAAACAGACGTGGACAAACGTGTTGGGCTGAGGAGTCTGCTGAAATCACCCAAGGAACCGATGGACAGAGAGAAGGACAGAGGAAGAAATGTGTCCTTTTTTGATGATGTCACGATCTATCTTTTTGATCAGGTATTTCTCACACTTCCAATAACTGATTAATAAGAAATCATGTTAGATATAACAAAAGGAGGCCTAACTTCTGTGTCATTACAACAGGAAACTCCAACCAATGAACTGAGCTCTTCAGCGCCCACCAGTCCAGCCCCAGTGTCTGTCAAGAGCACCAAGTTGGATTTGCGTGGTAAGATCATAAACATCTCACATTCATGATGCAACGCAGACTTTTTTAGCCTTGCTAGCGTCATGGCTCTGGGAATGGCAGTGCTGGTCAGTTGGTTGTTCCATCCCTTTGGTCCAGGCTGAAATATATTGACAGCTATTGATATAGTTTGCCATCACATTTTGTACGTATATTCATGGTCCCCAGAGAACAAATCATACTGACTTTCGTAATCTGCAGACTTTTCGATTTTGATAATCTACAGACTTTTTCCATGAGCTTAACATATGTGTTTTTTAACAAAATGTCTCCTGTCTCTGCCATGACATTTGGTACATACATTTGTGGATGGATTATCTCAGTATGAATTGTATTAACTTTAGTGAACCTCTGACTTTTCATTTAGCGCCACCATCAGGTCAAAATTTTGGTTTGTCCAATACTTTGGTTTATGACCAAATACCTGCAAAACTAATGACCTTCCCATCATCCTCAGCTGTACGTTGTGTTTGTGCTAACTGGCTCATGTTAACATACTAAGCTAAGATGCCGAACATCATTTACCTGTTAACATTAGCACTTTTGCATTGTCAGTATGATCATGTTGGCATACTGACATTAACATTTAACTCAAAGCACTTCTGTGCCTGAGTGCGGCATCACAGAGCATGAGAAAATTTAAATAATGTGCATAAGTCTGATCTTCTATACATGCATTATGACATAGTCTTGGAGAATGACATAATAAAATCTGACAGCCTCTAAGTCATCCTCACCCACTGAAATGGAAAACCCTCAGTTCAACCGTCTCCTCTGCAAATATGCAGGCAGAATTAATCTTCTATAATTATCCCCCTCTACACTGTGACATGTGGAACTGAGCGGAGACATAAATCCTACGCTCAACAATGTAGGCCTAAGCTGTGTTTCCCAACACATTTTCATTTGCTCTGTTTGACTTCCTCTTTCCATCTCGTACACTGATCACCTCATTTCACAGAATAGTGAAAGTTTGGGCTGTGCACACACACAGCAATGCAGAAACTCCAAAATTAGATGCTTTCATAATCTTTGTTGCCTTCAGAGTTAAACCTTCAAAGTGTTGAAAGAAGAGGCTGTGTTCCCTTTGAGTTATTTTTGCTTCTGTGTGATTATATTAATAGATATAGTTTTCCTATCTTGTATTTGGTTTGGTGCTAATATCTTACTGTATATGTCAGTAGTATGGGAGGCACATGTGTCCCAGGCATGAACGGATTTGAGACAACAGGTCCCCATGCACATGTCTTGTAAAAGGGCCCCCATCCCGACACCCAGACTTTCTGCAGGTGAACCAGAAGTGTCAGGTGCTGCACCTGAACTTCAGTATTTAGTTTACACTTAGGTTTGATTCTAATTTTATATTTACAGAGAAAATTGTTTGATTGGATTTGTAGCAGGAAGACCTCAACTCATTACTGATGATAAAGTCTACTTTATGAAATATCAAGCATGTGATGTGGTATTATGACCTATTGACATGACGTATTGACAAAATGGAGGTAAAATGAAATGGTATGGGGAAGCGCAACACAACTTGTGAGACACGTGACAGGGACTTCACACTGTGCTTGATTTTGTTTTTGTTTCCATCAGGGCCAAACACGAAGAGCAAAGAATCAAAACGGAAAGATGATTTATCAATCAAACCGAGGTCGCCTGTGGGGGCCAATCCGGTGACATCATCGCGCTTTACTGTCAGCCCTGCCAACGACCCTCACTTGGTGTGATGTCATTGTGGGAGCCTTTAGAGCTGAACCCTCTTGGACTGGCCAGCAAATTAACCCCGACAACCAGCCATTCACCCAGAGGCTATTTTTTTATTGAATAGGCAACTGAAAGAATGAGACTCCCGTTCTAAAAGCTGGACAAATTCCAGGTTTTACCCACGACAGGATTTTGTATGAGAGGGGATGCTGTGCTCCTGACTGCCACTATTTACAGAGTTTATTCACGGCCTTTGGCTACAAATGTCTTTGGAAAAGGCAGCATATGCTAGGAGAAGAGGAGCCTGGAGCTTTGTAAAATCTGAAACAGATTTGACAGCTATGCAGTGGGAGTCTTGCTGTGTACCAGCTTACCTTCTCTTTTTCTGCTTCATTATGTTGTATAATTCCCCGGGTGTGTGGGGAATGCACTTTCTTTAGTCATTCATCTGTCTATGTAAACTCTCGGATTCCAGTCCTCTCTTTATTGAAGAGGTTTTTCATTGCAGTCAGTCAGTTGTTCTTGTAGGCAGCAGTTGGAACAGAAATCGCTTGACTCCTGTATTTGAGAATACCCGTTTGCATTTGTACAAATATCATAATACAAGTGTATACAGTATCATTTTAGAGCTGTTTACTTTTAGATGTATTCTTAGACTGCACGAAAAATGAAACAAGCTATGCTTCTTTATACTTTTAGCTCTACAAAAGTTTTTCTTGTATTATTACTATTAATTTATATATTTATTATATAGTTTTATTTATTTATGTAATGCCAGTTTACATGCAATATTTTATTTATTTGATTATTTATTTTACTATTTATTTATTAATCAGTTTATTTCTTTTCTTCAATTAACATATATGAACTTAGCTATAATTTGTTTGGGACAGAATGCATCTAGGTTATACTTTCTCTAAGATCTTCATAATAAATAAATCAAAATATTTTCCCAAACGTCTTAATTGCTAAAAAAAACGTATTTTGTATAATTTTACTTGTTAATATATGCCAATCTGTATGGAACTATGTCCTGTAATGTGTTATTATTTTCCAATGTCTTTTTTAGCTGTCTTGTCATTCTTTTACCTTGTTTAATGACCGTTAATGTAGCTTAGCATGAAAAATCAAAGCCTTTCATCAGTAAATAACTCCATTTGTTTGTGTATCTGTTAATTTACCCCATTTTCTACTAATAGCAGTCCATCAAGCAGTCGAAGTCCAACTAGTACATTTGTTTAGTCTGTTTAAATGTTAGTTTAAAACCTGTATTGTTTAAAGAATGGTTTTCAAGGGATTATGTATAAACAAGGGGAAATAAAAACTTCAAAATGTGAACCTCTTATTTAACTGTCTCATGACAATAAATCGTGTTGTTTTGTAATCGTAAAGCGCTATATTTATAACCAAGAAGACCCGTGGATCTCCAGTATAACGCGTTGCTGTTTGTGCATCGCATTGACGCCATTTCCCAGAAAGCCAAGTGTTGCTACGTATTTAGGCTGCGACAAAGGCTACAACAGTAGAGTGCAGGGGAAACATCGTATAACGTGTCGTTTTTCCAGAAGATACTGAAAAACGTGAAGCCTCCTTAAGGCAAATTTGTTTTTTTATTTAGGCGACCGGAGTTTGAACTAAAGGTAAGTTTATGTGACTTAAAAGCGTTTAATAATATGACCTGCTGCGTGTTACCAACGTTTGCTAACGCTAGCTAGCTAACATAAACTTAACGACACATTAACGATATTTGACTTGTGTGAAATCATCTTTGTCAAACAGCTGTATCTTCAGGTTTATCCCGTGCTAACTTCCGTTTATTGTTGTCCTGCTATTAAAAACAAACAAACAAACAAACCAAAAAAACAATTTTGTGTGCTCATGATCTGGTCCCAAAGATTCCCATTGAAGATTTTCAGGTGTTTTACATGTGCCATATTTAGGATTATTCGCATTAATGATTGTTATTTGCGGCATGTTTATGGTATTAAATGTCGAAAGTGACATCTTCCACAAATACTAAGAGCACAAAGCTGTGATTTAAGTTGCTTGATTTGTGATGTGTACAAAGAAAAACTAGCAATGGTGTGAAACAACCAATACTCTTGGTTTGTGACTCATTTAAATGACGCAATGTGTACTTGTTAAGATAATTGCATTAGCTGCGAGTAGTACTAAATGAAATTGATGAAATTCAGTAGAGTTTCTTGTCGGGTTGATTCATTTGGGGGATTTTAGGTGCCAGAAGAAGTATCCAAGCCAGAAACAAACATAAATGTGTGTAAACAGAAATGTTACGCTTTCACGTCTTACATGGTCCATTGTCCTTTTTAATCATTTTCTCCCTCTTGTGACACACAAGACTTATTTAAGCATCTGCTTTAATGCTTTTATATATTCGTCTGAGCTATGGGTGGATGATCATGGTCTCTTACAACAAATCAGTAATTGAATAGGCCATTGACTTTTTATTTCACCTGGCTGTAACAGTAAGAAAAGAAAATGAAATTACTTAATAGACCAGAAAGACAGCATATGGATTTTATTGCTGTGCTTTGTTCAAAAATGTTTGGCTTCATACAGTGTTGTTGTAGATATTATACTAGAAACATTAAAAATGTCTTGAAACTTTCTGCTGCTGATTGCAGATGTCCCTGGCGGACGAGCTCTTGGCAGACCTAGAGGAGGCTGGAGATGAGGGGGAGGATGAGTTGTATCCAGAGGGAGAGGAGGGGGGGAGAGTGACGGAGAGGCGACTCAGGGAAGGACAGAGGGAGGGCTGGAGGACATCCCAGAGGAGATGGAGGTGGACTACAGTAAAGCTGAGAGTGTTGCGTGTCCATTGCTAAGCTTCGCAATAGCAAACAAGTGAGTTGTATCATATGAGAGCAAGCAGATATTAGTATTAATGTTCTGGTCATTCCTGTATAACCTTAACTTTTGTCTACAGTTTTCAGAGATTATGGACAAAATTTCATTGTATGTTGGAAAGCAGCGCAAGAACTCTGAGGGTGAGTGTGACCCATTTGTATTCAAATATTCCATTTGAATGTTAACCAAGAAATCAAATGCATTTGGTACGTTTCTGATTTGATTTTTGTTTCCCTTTTAGTCTCAGGTCCAGTCGAAGCTGACCCAGAATACAGACTGATCGTCGCAGCCAATAATCTCACAGTAGAGATTGACAATGAGCTCAGTGAGTTGGCTTTTCTGGTTAATAAAAATTTAAAATGTCAACGGTTTAATGTAGTATTTTCCTGTATAACAAAGTTTTGTCGTGTTTTTTTTTTTTCCGCCTGGGTTTCAGATATCATTCACAAGTTTACCCGGGACAAGTACTCCAAGAGGTTCCCAGAGCTCGAGTCTCTGGTGCCAGATTCTCTAGATTATATCCGCACAGTCAAGGTGAGATGTGTTAAAATGTTTATTTAGCTTTTATTCCAAATTTCAAAATGAGAGTAAGGTTGACACTATTGATTATGTGTATATTTAGTTGGACAAGACAGTTTTTAGTTATTGATAAATGTATCACAAGACATCTGCAGAAGGTTATGAGTTCTATACACAAAAGTTAAGACCCAAGGGGTTGATGTTAGAATAAATGTTGTTTTAAAATATGAGCTGTCACAATTGCTACTCACCCAGAAATGATCATTTAAGCTTAGTTTGTCTGACTTTTTATTATATTGAAATTATTTTCTTAATCTTTTGAGCATCATATTCTCATTGATATTTTTTTTTGTTTTGTTTGTTTCCTGCTCAGGAATTGGGAAACAATCTGGAGAAGTGCAAGACCAACGAAACTTTGCAGCAAATCCTCACCAATGCCACTATTATGGTTGTCAGTGTCACAGCCTCGACCACACAGGGGTGAGCGGACAGACATCTGCGGTTTATGGATTGTCTCTCCACTCCACAGGATAACATCCTCACTGTCACTGCTGAGGGTAGCAGTTGCCATGTAAATTCTTATTAATAACTTAATTTGTGACTGTATTTTCATGGTTTTAGGACACAGCTTAGTGAGGAGGAACTGAAGCAACTGGAGGAGGCATGTGACATGGCTCTGGAGCTGAACCAATCTAAACACAGGATATACGAATATGTAGAGTCCAGAATGTCGTTCATTGCCCCAAATCTGTCCATCATTGTTGGGGCGTCCACAGCTGCCAAGATCATGGGTGAGAGATGCAAAGAAGAGCAGTTCTAGTTTACATTTGTAATCTCAATATATTTAGATAATCCTTCTATCTTATCTCAAATCATTTTTTAATCACTCTCTCTGCAGGTATTGCTGGCGGCCTCACTAACCTCTCCAAGATGCCCGCCTGTAACCTGATGTTGCTGGGAGCTCAGAGAAGAACCCTGTCTGGCTTCAGCAGCACGTCTCTGCTTCCCCACACTGGATATATCTACCACTGTGATGTTGTGCAGTCACTACCACCTGTCAGTAAATATAATAACATAAGCACACATTGCAGTGTTTTTGTGCATTTAACTCAGCACGCAGGACGTTGTAGCTGATACTCATCTTAATTTTTTGTTTTCAGGACCTCAGGAGGAAGGCGGCTCGTCTGGTTTCTGCAAAATGCACTTTGGCGTCCCGAGTGGACAGTTTCCATGAGAGTTCAGACGGCAAGGTGAATGTCCAAATACACATGCAACACAAATAAATCCTGTACAGACTCGGTTATACTTTGCAATATTTTTTTTTTAACCTCATTTGCTTATATGGAGGACCAAATCAACCTTAGTCATGTTCCATTTGTTGTAATTACCTGTCTGACACTCAATAATGTTTACAAACATTTTAACAATTAGTTTTTGCATCCAGCAAAAGTAAAGAATAATTTTATTAATTCCAGTCTCCTCTGGCATTAACCTTGTATCATTATTTGCAGGTTGGCTATGATCTTAAAGAAGAAATTGAGAGGAAGTTTGATAAATGGCAGGAGCCCCCGCCTGTTAAGCAGGTCAAACCGCTGCCAGCCCCGCTGGACGGACAGAGGAAGAAGAGAGGAGGAAGAAGGTACAGGACCTGTCATCACATGACGATTTAGAGACAAGCAGAGTGCAATTTTGCAGATGTTTATTGCTTTTATGGAGCCTTTAATTTTAAGTAAATCTAAATTCCTTTATCTCTCTCTCTCTCTCTTTCTTGAAGGTATCGAAAGATGAAGGAGCGTCTCGGCCTGACTGAGATCAGGAAACACGCCAACAGGATGACCTTCGCAGAGGTCAGTCGATATTTTCTGTCATGCCTCTCAAGTCTTCTTAACTAGGCTCCCTGTAAGTTTTACTCTGATTTTCAGGCATTAATATGTTCAGATTAATGTACTTGTCTGTTCCACATATTAGTTATTTGGCTATCACATCTCAAATTCAAGGAATGTGTTTTACACAAAAATACACACATAAAATATGCAAGAACATACACTGATAATCACACTGGATACTGCATTTTAGCAGGAGAGTGGAAACAGTAGTTACTGGTCTAATTTAGCTCCAGTACAGGGATTTATGTTCTTTTCTAGTCTGTGACTGAAAACCCCCAACATCAGAAATATCAAATAAAAAGCTCACTCACAATCACACCAATGTTTCTGAGCTGTTCACAACACTTCAGGGACAAACACTTCAATAAACTAGGCTCCCTCACTGTGCCCTTTCCAGATGTTTTATAACGGTAAGTCCACCACAGCGAGTTAATGGCTTTCCTCTCAGGAAAAGAGAAGTTTTAAGACACTGCAGAACCTAATGCAAAAATATACTATTTTATATTGTTTGAGAAGCCGAAGTAGTGAGACTGTAAACTTAATCTCTGGTGTGGTGTTACAGATTGAAGACGATGCATATCAGGAGGATCTGGGCTTCAGTCTTGGTCAGCTGGGGAAGAGCGGCAGCGGGCGTGTCAGACAGGCTCAGGTCAACGAGGCCACCAAGGCCAGAATCTCCAAATCCCTCCAAGTAAATTCATTCATGGCTCATTTTTCACTCCATCGACTAATTTCTTAACTTTTCAGCCTCTTAAGTCTCTTCAATTTGTTGTACACAACAGAGAACGTTGCAGAAGCAGAGCATGACGTATGGAGGAAAGTCCACAGTCAGAGACCGCTCCTCCGGAACCAGCTCCAGTGTGGCGTTCACTCCTCTGCAGGTAAATATCAGTAAACACACACTTTTATTGAATATCCCCCGAGCACTGTGAAGGTTTAGTGTAGCTAACAACCGTTGTGCTCTTGTCTCGTCTGTAGGGGCTGGAGATTGTGAACCCACAGGCTGCAGAGAAGAAGGTGGCTGAGGCCAACCAGAAATACTTCTCAAACATGGCAGAGTTCCTTAAAGTCAAGAAGGAAGCTAAGATGTGAATGCACACACCATCGTCCCGCACACAGACAGTTGCACTCAACACTGCTAAGTAATAGTATATTTTCAGATTCATCTGACATGTTTTGTCCTGTATTTTTACTTTTTTGATTTTTTTTTTTTTTTTTTTCATTTCAATAAAACATTAAGAATTCACAAAGCATCCTGTCTTCCTTAAAGAAGGTAAAAATGTTGATGTTGGTACAAAATGAGTTTGTTTTAGCCATATAAATTATGTTCTTAATGGCTGAACTCCACGATTACATGCATCAAATCTTTATTATAATATGTGGTGGCACCTTTTTTAAAATGTTTTATTTTATGAAGTTAAAACCATAAACTTACCAAAACCAAGTGATGCGCATTTAAAATTTGTGAAAATTAAGTGAATCCATATTCCATATAGGAATGACAGGACTTTACACCACACACTGACTTGTAATTTCTTAAAAGTATTTATTGAAATTTTACAATCCTGTTATAACCCTGTTTTATGACATCTCCCATGCAGAACTGTGATGAGAAAAAATTGTAAATACGTCTTGAAATTCACATTTTAGCAATTTCTTAACTGACCTTCCCTTTCTGAAAACCTTAAAAGCCCCAAAAATAGAATCTATAAAAGGCAAATCTCTCATAACTTTGCTGTATTCCTTTTCCCTCCCCCTCCAAATCCTCCATCCCCTTTCCCTCCCCCAAAAAACCTGAAAACGAATCACACACAACATAAAATTGTAACTGTGGTACAGATCTTAAGTTTTCATGGTTGCTTAAACGGAAAAATCTGATTCAGTTTAACACTCTCCATTCAAACGGCCAAGAAAAGGTGGGATCTGCCCCACACCAGATTAAATCTTTTTGTTCTTCAGGGTAGCACATGAACCACCACGGCAGATGAGACATTTCTTACTGGACCCACGAGTTTAATCTACCACCAGAATTTTAGGATTTTTTTTTTCACTCTACATGTAAACAGTTTTTAATCAGTGCACATTCACTGTATAGGGTTTTCACTCAAAATGTCAGGTGGTATATTGAACACAGTGGACTTTAGGATGAAGTAACATCAACAGAATAGAAGAACTAAAGTTGGGACGTTGGCTCAAACCAAACTCAGATTCATTATCTAACACTGTATTTTGAGTAATTAAGAGGTGATTTGGGTACAGGTACATTCACTGCGCTTAGCGTGGCTTTTTGCAATGATGACTCAAATCAAACATCAAGTTGATTAATGTCTCAAACCCTATTATTTTTTTAAAGATTTATTTTACAAGTTTATTAATCTTTCACAAAACATGAATGCGCCATAATGCATTTTCTTTGACAAGTTAACTTAAAAACATTTTATTTGTAAAGAGGGAGTCAGAGACCAGTTCAATTGCATAGCAATTTAATCCATGTCCAATAAGGACTCTTTCCCTGTCACAGGGAGAGGCCCTGTGGTCACTCTCAATCAGCGTTTTTATCGACCAAGACAATATCAATAAAACTATTGATAACCGCTCACTATCTCTAATAGTGACCATATTCAACAGGCATCGTAGGGTCTTAAAAGAAGCCAGTCCTACACACCATGACTAAATGTCCACTGTACCTCCCCATTCGAAACCACCAAATTACAGTAAATACAAGATGGGCAGTTTTACTCAACAATCAAATCCAAGGTTTGTTTTGTGTCAAGTCAAAGTCTTCCAGGCTCATGTTGGGTAGGTGGTACAGAGATTTTTGTTGAAACGGAAAAAGAAAACAAAACATGAGAAACATGCATGGGGTAGGCTTTCCTAATGCCACATACTGAGTGTGCACACAGACAGGCACAAACGCAGATCCCTAGTGAGAACCCTCCCAGCTTGTGCAGCGCAGTGCATTTGATCAGTCCCATGGGGCATTTTTGTCAAATGCAAAGCGCTACACAAAGAGCAAGGGCTTCACGTTGAGATGCAGCCTATACAGACACCAGTCTCCATTTTAGGAGAGGATTTCTACTACACATCACAATCTCTATCCACAGTTTGAAGTTCAGTCTCGGAATGTCAACAGCAGCACGTTTTGTGTCTCTCTGTCCTTTTCATGTCCCTCTGTCCGTCACTGCAGGTCTCTGTCTTCGAGGTACCTGTACTCAAAGGTGAACCCCTCCTTCTTCCTCTGGCCCCATTTCTCATAGTCAAAGTAAATGTAAGTGCCCTGCAGAAACCAGCAGAGTAGAGAGAACAATCATTCAGCAAATCAATACAAGTGTCTAGATTCTAGTTTCGAACTTAAGAGTGAAAATGTCATCTGGAAATTATCTGTGGTGGATTCTGCACCTGTTCAAACTCGTCAGTGATAGTCTTGGGCTCCTCGTGTCTCTGGAACCACATCATGTACTTGGTGTGAAACCTCCACGACTGTTTCTTCAAAGCCTTGGCAGACAGATACTGAGCCTTGGTGCCCTGAGAGATGGGGGGGGTAAACACACCATTAATCTGACAAGCAAGACTGTAATACATCACTGGGAGGTTGAAGGGGGATAAAATGAAGTGGGTGGGTTGAGTGTGTGCGTGACATTTACCTCCAGGTAGTAGAAAATGAAAAAGAGTGTTTCTGTGGACAGTCTCTGGTAGAACTCAATGGAGTCCGAGTGGTGCGGCGGTATCTGATGATGGAAGGGCAAGGTGGGACAAGGATTCCTCATCAGGTATTGCCTTTTAGGAGAGGAACAGAAACAAAGAATTAAAAAGACATAAAACAAAAAATAAAGAGTCTCATTAATATTTTGATTTATAAAAAGGATAAATTATCTCCTAAAACAGCGAGACACCAGGAGTCTGTACTACAAAGCAGGATTTGACGTTAGCGAGGTAAGTTCAGTCATACTGTATGTCAGTGGTTCTTACTTCTTACATTGCCATGGTAACTTATGCTGAACGGCTAACCTGCTCCAGAGCAGTTTCTGTTCGAAACAAGGGATCAATGCTTTAAATCTACCACCTACTGACCATCAGTTCTCTTAGAAAATGGCTTCACCATTTGTAGAAGATCTTTTTTATAGGCTACTTTTAAACGGTGGGTGATACAGAGATGCTTTTATATACCGATATCATTCTACAACAGAAACTAAAAGCCTTGTACTTCAAGAGTAAGAAAGTAACTTACTGCTTTGAAATGTTTTTATATTTACTTTTTATTTGCTCCCAAGTCTATTTCATCCCATTGCAGCCGTTAAAAGAAACAGTTTAACTACTAGTTTAACTATTACTTTACATGGGGAGGCTTAATATTACGAGCATATTTTGGTATTCAAATAAAGTGTAATATGAATTTTTTTGTGATAACTTTAGCTGGCATTTCTTTCTTTATTTACAGAGACTGGTGATGTAGCGCACCACCTTTTGCTATTTGGGGCGTAGGTAATGTGTGTGAGTTTTCACTAAATGTTGGGCCATGCTGGAGAGTCATTTGATCACCATTAAGCACATTTAATGGCAAGAATGGAATTTAGTTGCATCATTGCTTTATGGAGTTAATTTAGAACAATGTTTAGACCATGAGTGTGTTAAATTAATTAAGTGTGACAGGGAGTTATTGAAAGTGAGTTGGAGCAATCCCCTTATTCAGTGCCTGACTTTTGATGTCTAAACAGCGATACACAGCCACTGCAGCTGAAAGAATAGGGCTTATATTGTCAGAAATTTGGTTTGGTTTATGGAACACAAAGATGTAATTAAAGTCAGATACTCGTGCCCTAATGATGGGGCAGTGATATTATAAGCCTATGAACTTAAACATTCAGTGATTTTTTTATTTATTTGCCAGCTGTCTTTCCTACATGTGGCAGCTGCAGCTGTGTTGCTTTTAGCCTGGATTATGTGGTTGAGTTCTTCATATTGGTCTATTATAGTTTGCTCTGTGTTTGTAAAATATGACGCTCAGCTGCCAGCAGTCTTGTCCATGTTAATCATATATATATTCAATATGCTGCAAACACTGGCCTCTTTATGTGAACAGGCTCATGGCTGGATGAAACAATTATCCGGTACAGATATTGAACTTTTCAATCATCCATGTACATCAAATGTACATTTAATCATCATTAAAGTCTATCATGTATCCGTTTTCTATTAAATAAATAAAAGCTCTAAATAAATAAAAGGCTGTTCTATAGTTTTCTAATAAACAATAAATATAGGAACTTAAAAAAACTTGTTCTGTAAATAGTTATTTCTATTGTGATCGAACATTTGTTTAAAGCTCTGAGGCTGTTCTTTAGTTTTCTAATAAATTTAGCAACTTTTCATCAACCTGACAGTGTGTAGCTGACCTCTCCCAACCCAGACACAAACTGTTTCAAACACTCCCCTCTGGCAGGAGGCTGCGGCCCATCAGGACCAAAACCTGCCGCCATAAGAACAGTAAATGAGGCCATCTGCAGGTGGCCTCATTTACAAGGCCTGGGACGTGAGTCTGTTCAGTGTTTATAAAGCACCAAGTCACCAAAGCAAACTCCTTGTATGTGAAAACCTCCTTGGCAATTAAGCTATTGCTGATTTTGATTTCAGGCTTATCTTAACTTCTGGTTAGTCCCGCACAAGAGTTAAATAAGCCCTGCCCATCCGGGAGCAAATACAGATCATTTCGCTGGTTAAACTGATACAGATAAAGTTGTCTCCTCATCCCTACTGAACATAAAGAAAAAACACATCACCCGGTTCAGTGAAGTAGCCCATTTATGCGTTTTCAAGAGCTGTAATACAATGAAGCTCTATGACATAGAGGAAAAAGCTGTATTGTTGACCCATAAAGTCTTTATGAATGTAAATTTGTGTAATTAAATTACTGTAAAAGAGGTTTAAAGCCCAGCACTGGGTTTTTTGCACTTCCCATCACTGGTTGTGAAACACACAGTGCCCTCACCTGATTCTCTCAGAGTCAGAGGGGTGTGGCATGTGTGACCACGCGGACTCCTGCATGGCCTGCTGGTAGAGCTGGTCTTTGGGGAGAGGGGTGGGGCCAAGTGGACAGACCCCGAGTGAGGGGGGAATGCTGACTTCCGACACGGACGGCTGAGGGGCGGCGGGTGTGCCGGGCGCTGCAGATGATCCAGAAAAGATATCTACAGGAAAAATGGAAGGAACTCTTTAGTTCAAGAAAACTCTCCCAGTTTTACTTCTGGCAAAAAACAAATATCTGTTACATGCTTTGAGTGTACAGCTGCAACTAACAATTTTTATTATAGACTAGACCTTTGACATTTTGTTTGACTGACTGATTAATAACTCACTAAGTAAAAAATAACATTCATTGATTACCAGAATAAAAGACTATATCTTAAATATGCTCACTTAGTCTGGCTACTCCTACAAAACAAACCCCTGTCATATGAAACTGAGAAAAGCGGCATCTCTATTTGTGAGACTAGCTGATGTTTAATGTTTAATTAATTACTGAAACATTTAATTGATAATTGTACTTTCACTAATTTATGGACATTCTGATCTCTAACTCTACTTACCATTACTACGACTTACTACTACAGCTATTACAAGTAAAAATGTCACCTATTTATTCCAAACATAATGTCACTGTAAGCCCCTTCCTCTGTGGAAAACTGTGAGCTTATTATTCAATCAGTAAGTTGGTGTAGAAAAAACGTCTGACCGTTCCGACCTCTGTCTGTTAGGTGCAGGTTGGGAATTTCTCCATCCAAGTCTGTTCCCAGCGCTGCTCTCTCAGCCATCGCCTTCAGAGAACTGAGAGGCTCAGGGGCCTGAGGTGGGAACGAGATAGAGACAACATGAGAACAGGGTGGTTCATTAGGTCCAGTTAAGCCGGGGAGAGAGAGGAAAACCTAATAAATTGTAAAAAAAAACCAAAAAACAACTATTCTTACAGCTACTACAATCACCTATGACAACCCCCCTTTTATTTATACACCCACAGCCAGCAATAGCTGTTAACAATGACTACTGTTTTAGTCCATACGCTGAGCAATGTATTCAGGCAGACAAACCTTGGCAACTCATCTAAATAAAGATGTTTTCTGGCACAGCTAACAGATGGCCCTACATTCTACACTAATACATCCAACACTGGATTCTTATAGTGTGTTTTTTATTTATTATTAGATCTTAAGCATCCTTGTGAATCATGACTGTAAAAGAAGATGGATGGTGTAATCACACTCTTCAAGCACAGGCAAATCTGCTCAGGAAACAAATGACGAGAAGTATCCTTTTTTTGCAAAATGAAGGTAAATGCCCTGTAATAATCAGGCCAGAAAACTTTTTATTCTACAGTCTGACATCTCACCAACTTAACCAGCTGAACTTGGCTGCCAAATCTCTCCATGCAGTAAGCGATAGAGGCTACTCAATTAGAGCAATGCGGGGTGCTGACAGAAGACTATGGCTATCTCTCTGTTGAAACACCTCACTTTGGTACCTCACCTTGAGGGCCTCAGAGGACTGTGTGTAGGAGTGGGGCCCATTGAGAAGACTCCCTCCTCCGGGTGTGCTGTCTGAGAACGAGGGGGACGGAGAGCTGGGAGGCAGGGTGATGGAGCTGATTAAACTGGGACCATTGTCCATCCTACACCAGGTAGAGTGGGAACAACAGAGAGACGAGTTAATAGCCATGATGTGACGAATAAGAAGAAGGGTGCAGAGATTGAAGACTCGGGTCGAGTAACCAACAAATAACTCACGGCTGACTGGTTGAAGAACTGAGAGATGAGGGCTGGCTGCTTTGTGACTGGCTCGGTGTGCTTAGAGCTGATTCTGTGGAGCTCTCTGCCACTACAGCACTGTAACCTGTGGGCAGGTGAGGGAAAAAGTTAGGAAAAAAACAATACAAAAAGAAGATAATGTAAAGAGTTAAACAAATGCCTAGCATAACAAGTTAACGTACTTGTGCTTCCATTTTGCTTAAGTCCACTGGGTGGTCTAGCAGGAGCTGCATTCACCCCTACCCCTCCAACCACGCTGACATTCCCTCCATTGCCTCCCATCAGGCCGACTACGCCGGGGGTAGTGCTGACAGAACTTGGGGGCACCTGAGAGGCACTGGGGGCTACATTTTGCCCAGGAACTAGACTCAAAATGCTTCCGCTCAAAGAGTTGTGGGCCGGGCTGGAACCCAGCAAACCGAGCCCTGTCCCCGCCCCGTTGGTGGTGACTCCACTGGAGCCAGAGGTGGGGATGGAAGTGCTGCTCTCCACTGAAATGCTGGACTGGGTGGTGCTGCTCAAACCCAAGGCTCCTGATGCTGCTGCCTGAGCGTAAGGGGCAGGTGTTGAGCCCGAAACAAGCCCTGCCATTGTGTTTAAAGAAGATGGGTGGCCACCCAGGCCTAAACCAGGCATTTGTTGATTGGCACTGCTGGTCCCCGTCATGCCAATTTTGCTCAATCCAAGCCCCAGCCCGAGTCCCAAACTGGATGCTGGGGTGGGCCCAGATGTGGGCTGAGAGTTGGAAGCTGATGAAATGGGTGTGCTGGGTGTGGGGAGAGAGGGAGCAGTTGAGGCTGGGAGTAGAGGGTTGCTGGGCGGGCTGGGGGTGTTTGAGGGGACTGAGGGTTTTGTCTGAGGTGGCTGCTGCTGCTGCGGTTGGTTTGTTGGTTGAGGTTGTTGCTGCTGCTGTGCAGGTTGATGCTGATGTTGCTGCACCGCACTGCTGAAACTCCCTATAAGACTGCTGCTAGTGGGAATCGCAGAAATGCCTCCAACTACGCTCGCCATGGACACAAGGGAGGAGGACGATGAGGACCCAGAGGTGGTGGAGGAGGAAGAGAAGGAAGATAGCAAGGATGGGGTGCCGTTCTTCACAGGTGACTGAAAATGAAAAAGCACCAGAAAAAAGGTATTTCAGACAAAACTGTCCAGCTGTACATGCAAGAAGAGCAAAGTTTACTGTGAGCTATGGAGGCCCAAATATGCAGGAGATAGTACAAACTAAATCAGAACTCTCCAACCATGGTCCCACAGAGAAAACTCATTCTTTTTCAGTGCCTGAGAGGCCAAAATCCTTCAGCCACAGGGACTCTCCAGGACCAAGGGTGAAGAGAGCAGCACTAAACTGTTCATCTACTGGCACAGCACAGATGAGAGCCTCTCACCTGACTAACTTCACTGTCTGTCGACCGTCCCCTTTTCTTATCGTCCTCTGAGTTCTCCTATAGGAGGAGATACCTTGATATGACAATCCACTTTTGAAATGTTGATTCAGCAATGAGTCAGTGGATTATAACACAATGGGTCTTGTAGAAGGGTTAACTCAATGCAAACGTCAAAAGAAGAACACCGTAAAACTTCAATTAATAGCTTCAATCACTGTCTTCACTCTGCCTGTATTTGGGACAGGTGTCTACAAGGGGCAGGCCTTTAATTTATATCCCACAAAACTCTTGCTCAGCAAAGATGGGAAATGGGCTGCGATCAAATTGTGTATTTAAAACAGTATGAATATTACTTGCCTCAAAATCATGCTACAAGATAACATATCAATGATGAATCATTCATTTGATCTTACTTTTAGAGACAGCGCATTGAGGTTAACCTCATGTACAGAGAGAGAGAGAAAGAAACCTAACATTACTGTAGTCATGTCAACTTGAAATTTTTTTTTTATTTTAATTTTGTAATTCTTTTGATTGGTGGACCACACCAGGCTTCTAAGTGGGACTAGGCTTTTAACTGAAGTTTTACGGTATCTGCAAAATTGTGTCAGAATGTACTTTTTTTAAGCCTGCATCTCTTTTAACACCTTGACCCAAGTTATAATGATACAAAGTAAAGAACTTACAGCAGTGCAAGTGGCCGGGGATGGAGGAATGGGTGAAGAGGACGTGGTGGAAGTGGGAGTGCTGCTGGAGTGGAGATACATCTCATCTTCCACATTGCCCTGACCTGACGGAGAAGTCGCAACTAATGCTGCAGCTGCGAGAGAAAGATGGGACAGATATGTCGTCATTATAACCTCTCTAACGTCTACTATCTAAATGAAGATTAACATTGTCCTAACACAGCACAGTGATCTACTCACGGATGTCTTCCAGGTCTAAGTCGTCATACAAGAACTCGTTCTCCTCAAAGTCCGGGTCTTGGGAGGAATCAATGTAGTATTCAACATCATCCTTAATCTTCTGGATTGAATCCACTGGTATTGAGTCATTGTCAAGCATTCGTAAAATGGTCTCCAACATGCGAATGTGGAATCTATGCCTTTCAATCAACCGCTTGAGCTCTTCAATACGATCTTGCTTCTAAATGACAGGCAAAAGACAAGCATGTTGTTTATGACAAACATTTTTTACCAAACCTTTACCAAACTACATTAGACTACACTGCACTGGATATATACAGGAAAATTACAACATTTTTTTTATTACAACATTTGTAGTGTATACAAATAAATGTCCTTTTAAAGAATGAGATGGGAGGACTTACGTCTTTATCACCCTTCTTCTTTCTCGTCTGAACTGAAAGAGACTCCACCTCACTTTCAAACTGATCCACCTGCATATTTAGAGTGTCTATTGTATTCTGCATGTGAGGAAGAGGTCAGAAAAAAAGGAGTGTTAGTGAAATTAATCAAAATGTCTTCCTAAAAAACTGATTTTTGTCAAACTGCCTTACTTACTAAACTTAACTTGATAGGTTCTTGTTAGTTTTTGACCAATTCCTTCAAAAGATTTCACATCTGTTCTGTTTTCATTCTTAAGTTTAAAATTTTTGGCACAAGGTAGAAAAGCTTATCAAAAAAAATCAGGCGACCAGAATGTACAACAGCAACAGGTAATAGTGGATGTATTACTGTTAGCCACTGTCCAGTTTCCTCCTTTTCCCTCTGAGCTGGATCCACTTTCTGGGCAAGCCCCAAGCCTTCTTTAGAGTAAGCTTTTGTTTTTGTTTCCCGTTCCACCACCTTGAATCGTTCCATTTGCTGACGAAAGAAAAATCACATAAGCCTAGTTTAGTTAACTGTTTTAATGAGCTGATGATACTTTATGCAGAAAATAATAAACTAGAATGGGAAATGGTGCACAACCATACCGTCTCTATAAGCTTGCGATTCTCGACTAGCTGCCTTTTGTCTTTGATCTCGTTTGAGGCCACCCATGTTTTTATTTGATCTCTCAATCGCTGGGAAGAATAAGGATAATAAAAATATTGAAACATATTATTTTCAAATATATGCACCGTTAATGAAGAGCGCAGATAAAGGGACAATGTGAAAAGACATGTGTTTGTTAACCTGTCATACCTGTAGTTTTTTAATCTCTTTCTTGAGGTCAGCCTCATATTTTTCCTTCTGGTTTGCATTTGCTGCATTGTGGAGCTAAAATGTAGACAAATAAACAAGATATTCCCAGTTTAACTGCATCAGTTTTTGAGCGTATCAAACACATGCAGGATGCAAAGATCTCTTACCTTTTGCCAGATATCTTCAAACTGTTCTACACCCTCAGCTACTTTTTTCAAACATCTATCGATCTCACCTGCAGAAATAAAAGATGTGGTACAAAACTGTTGTACATAAATCCGTGCAACACCAAAAGTTCTTCGCAACTTACTGGAGAAGACAAAACATTGCTAGATGAAATCAGTCTCTGTGCAAAATGCCAGGCTGGACAGCGTGATGGATCTTGTACAACATCAGTTTCACCAATAGTCTTACCTTGTAGTTTTCTCTTGTCAGCCATGGCTCTGACTACGACAATGTCCACATTCCGTCTGTCACAAAGTTAGCTATGCACAGAAAACAAAACGTGGATCTACACATCGTTCAAACAAAACACGAATCACTACAACAGAGCAATCAGAACATCCTGAGTGAAACTGACGTTACCTCCAGCTAGCTCACCAGTTAACTTAACGTTAGCTGCACAAATAATATTATCGATTCAGAACTTAAGGAAACTTTAATATGACCATCTGTCTATGGTTATCTATTCGTGAATTTAGCTGATCTTGATCTTGCCAAATGACTGACATGGTTGTCAGCTAAAATTAGCCACCTAGCCAGCTAACGTTAATACTAGCCAGTACCTTAGCTCGTCTACCTCGCTCGGTCTCCAACTGACCGGTTTCAAAACAAGTACCACGGAGCATGTTCATGGACATATGTCATATTCATGCATCGTTATTCTGGGGTCCGGTATAGCTTTTATATGGTGGTTTTGCGTTGTGAAAGGCACAAGATATCAGAATCCGTTCTAATCGTTAACCTGCAAGCTAATATGGCTAACTGTCTGGCTAGCTAATGCATAAATGCTAGCTAGCAGCTTAGCTAGCCTGCTAGCCAAATTTAGGAAAAAGGGAAACTGGGTCAACCCCACCATCTAGATTTATACTTGTTCACGACATTTACCTAGGGTGTGGGCTTTCGTTTGTCTTTTTTCAAATACAGCCAGAACTAATTCCAAAAAGTCTTCTTTACTTCCAAATTGTGTTTTCTTTTCGACAAGCTCGCTCACTGTAATGTAGCTGAAGATGGACGGTAGCTAAAATCCCACCTCCGCGTTTGAGACCCGCCCTAAATCGAATCTGGAAGATCTGATTGCACAGAATTCATGCCTGTCACCGAGAGACATCCGTTGGAATGGGGTCCACCCATTGGCTCAGCCGCCCGATGAATTATGATCGACACAAGCCCAAAAATAAAAACAGGCATTCAAAATATTTGTTTTTCTGGAACATTTTAAAACGTTTATCTTGATAACAACTAACTTCCTTGCATAGATATTTTCAAAGATTTTTTACTTTATTGATTTTCTTGATAATCCATGACATGAGCAGAGAACTCCATTCTCTGAGGAAGACTGAGACATTTAAATTTTTTGTCAAAGTAAACAAACTATTTACAAACAAACTGCTTTTTAGTTCTGCCTGAAACTGTATTTTATATTGTATAAAAACATGATAAATCTAAGCTTAAATCATTGATGTGTGTGAACACCAATAAAAGTAGTCAGCAAACATGATAAAATGCACGCACTAGCCCTTTCTAAGCACTTTAAAACTTAAAAGTTAAAACATTAATTTAAAAACTTTAAAATAAAATAAAAATAATACAACCTAACCAAATAGCAGTCTGTAATACTTTAATACTGATCATGACTCTTACTGCTTACTGAGATAAAATCATAAAATCATTGATAGTATCCAGGAATGTATTTTGAAAGCCACTAATAACAAAAGTTTGCTACCCTACAATAATTATATCTGGGTTACCAGATATTTGCCAAAAAAGGGTGTCCATGACAGTGTGCACAGTTTGCAACTTGTCATAATTATGTGTCTTAGTACAAAATATGAGAAACAGAAAATAATATATATATATAAAACAAATGTATACATGTACCAGGTTGATAACATCTCATTTTACCTTACATGAATCCAATCTGTTCACAATGTTCAAGTTAAACTACAAACAGTGCAAAAGCTGGCTGAACAGCGGCAACATATGTACTGAACAGTAAAAGAAATTGCGTGCTCCTTTATCCAGGGCAGTGCCATGGTCAATGAGACAGAGATGTCGGGCTGGGCATTTCTCCAAACTGTGTCTCTGCCAACACTGACATGTCTGGTTCAGTCTGGAAAAAGAAGCAGAAACTCAGTCCACAGAAAATCAATTATTCTGCATTGTTAGATGCCTGATTGCTTACATTAATGAAACCTATCTACAATCAAAACCACCCATGATTGCATTTCACAACTACATGTTCATCCAACTCACACATAAACACACAACAAGACATAGAGCATATGTAAAAAGATGGATCAATGTATTAATTAATTATTAACTGCAATCAAGCAGTGATATTCAGCTACCTGTTGGTCTTTATCCTTTTCTTGCCGTGGAATTCGGTGCCTCCTTTTCTTTGGTCCAGCAGTGTGATGAAACGCTGCAGATGAAGACGAACCAGACACGCCGTTGAGCCGGTCATCCTCCACTTCAGCAGCAGGATCTAAATGGGCTCCAGGCTCATCCTGAAACATGAACAGGTTAAAAAAATGATAATATAAAAAGGGATTAAAAACAAGCTTGGGCACAAACCTTAACAGGTTAATCCTCCCATGGTGAAATGCTATAGTAAAAAAGTATAATTAATTAGTATAATTTTATCAGGCCTGGATTTAGTAAAGTTTATCCATACTCCATGGGTCCTTCAGGTTTCTTCAGTAGGTTGTAATTTTGCATACAGCCAATTGGACCCATTCACATAAAGAACTAATGCTAATATTAGCATAGCTGACTGAAAATATGACGGTTTATGTCAGTGCAGACGGTTACTGATTTCTAAATACAGATTGGGGCAGTTGACAGGTAGACATGTAGATTTGAATGACATCAGAAATGACCCACATCATCTTTACAGGACAAATTTTCTTCCATCACACTACTAATATCATGGTATGAAAGACTATAAAAGAATGATTTAAGCTATTATATAAACTTATATAAAGTGCATTTTTATCTTGTAATAAATGTGTCACATACAGTCACCTGTAATTCTCACCTCTAGAAGTATAGTGAGCTGGGCGTTTCTGTAGTCATCTCCATGAGCATCTAAAGTCTTCATGAGAAACCTGTGAGATTAACATGATCTTCAGATGACCCATCAAGTGGAAAGCGTCTCAGAAAATGTAAAGAAAATTGTTTTACTGTACCGCCTCTCTTTCTTCAAGCGGCGTGTGATTCTTTGTACTTGGTGAAGGCGACCAAGAATCTTCTGATTCACCTGAAAAATACATATTTGGAAGTGATCACAGCATGGGGAGTACGCCATCATATTTGACTGATAGGAGCTTTAACAAGTAATATCAGTCTTAGTTCAATATTTGATTGGTGAAATAGAATTATAGGGATTTCTTTCTAGACATATGCAACATTGAAAAACAGAACAGAATCTGAAAGTATCATTGTTTTAAACATAATCATAATTACATTTCTAAAAAGATTGTTGTGCACCTGCATTTGCAGTGCTACACTAATATCAGCTGATATGGATGAAAATATATCAGAAATTAGAGTTGGTTTGAAAAAATACCTCAAAATAATGTGGTAATTCAGTAACTAAATAACCCAAACGTGAAGTAAGAAGTATGTTCAAAACAACACACATTATGCAAGCTTTGAGTGGTCGGAAGACTAAAAGTTGCTATACATGCACAGTCCATTTACCATATGCACACACCTGTTCAATTTCTTTACATCTCCTGCTCAGAGCCAAATATTTCCTCTTATCAAGAGCCCTACTCTCTTCGTCCTCTTGTGTTGTACTCTCCAGCAACTCGTCCCCTTCCGGGCCCAGCTCCACCTGGAGAGGAAAACCTTGTTTCTATTTGTGTTTGACCTCCTCTGTCAGTGTTTCAAATTGAAACATTTTCACAAAAAGAACATTTCAGTTGCTGAATTTATTATAATAAAGTTGTATTGCTTTATATTGTAACAATATCAGTGGTGCTGAAAGAGATTACTGTTACAGATATCTATATTGGATGATAATGATGGCATTGCCTATCTACTTTTACTTTTAAATACCTTTTCATGCATACAAACCAGAAATGACCTTCAACCTCTGCAGATCATTGCTTCACCCATTGAGCTACATGTACAATGGGGCACTAGTTAGATGTTCCCACTCACATCAACACTACTATTACCTTTACCATGATTATTAACGTTACCTCTCCTGGTCCCAGCTCCACGCCACCAGGCTCCAGCTCTGCCTCCAGGATGTGTCCTCCAAACAGAGGAGGAAGAGCCAAACCGGAGAAATCCTCCATCATCTGGCCAGGAAGAGAAGATTCTGTATTTTTATGAAAAACTGTTTTATAAAATCATTATTACATAGACAGTATGTGTATGCACAAATTCATTATAACTGCGTCATTCAATCTAAAAATTCTACCAATTTCCATTTTAAGGAATTTATCAAACAAACAAAAATAAATACATTTGTCTGCTGGTCACATTTTTTTTATAAAACTGAAGACATTCATTTATACCGTGGTAACATTTGTTAAATATAAGTGCCGTTTTATTGAGTAAACTAAGACTAATTGTTAAATGAAGCCCCGGTATAATCAATGACGGACGGTGACAGGAGGCAACATGCTTTCAATCTACCCAGCACTTACATTTATGAATGAAACGTCCAAAATTCCGGCGTCTGCTCAGCAGCAGCTGTGTATTTGACCTGTTCAACTTCAAACTGTTTCATAAAGTCAGTTTTCTCTGTGTATTATTCTGTAGTCTACACAGTAAGGTTAGCTAAGAGCGTCTACTAACACATACTGTATACTAACTATAAATATACTTGGCTGAAGTCAACCGTTAAGCTAAGCAAGGTTAGCTTGAACATAATTCTTGATTAGCTAATGTTTTTAAGCGACGGGCGCACAAGTTATACGTCGGTCAGTAGTTACTACATTTCCCATGAGCATCCGCTCGTTTGAAACTACACAAGACAACATGGCGGGTATGTGAAAATCTTCTCATCTATTGCATATCTACCCGGTGAAATTAGCTTTAATAAGACCACCAGATAACATAAAGAAATGCTTTAAACATGCGCAATTACGCTAACTGTGCCTTAGACAGAGCTAGAGTTAGGGTTATCCATACGAAATAAAACGAAAAACGTGACCTTGGCTGTGTTGCTAACTGTTGCTAACGTTAGCTCACCGTTGGTTGACTGACTGACTGACAGTTAAGCAGGAATTTAATTTGCCCTGTTTTTTTTGACTGCAGGAATCGGAGCATTCCTGAAGAATGCGTGGAACAAGGAGCCAGTTATCCTGACCTCATGTGCTATTGGAGTTGTAGGTCAGTAACCAGCCTGTTTGTGTGTGTGTGTGTGTGTGTGTGTGTGTGTGTGTGTTTCATATAGAGAGAGAGATAGAAAGAGAGCACAACATTGTAAAACTCGTCTTTGATATAACTCTGTGACTGTACTCGATTATGTCTATAAGAGAGAATTAGTGGTATCGCAAATGATGGGCCCATTAGATTCCACTGGTATATGTTAACTTTACCTCAACTGTCTTTAGTTGAGTCTCATTTAATTGAATATATAAAAGGAGAAGACCAAAAGCACCTCAAAAGTGAATGTTCTGAGATGTCTTCACATACTCATTCATTCATTCATACATCAGTCCTCTGGTTGGCTGTTCCAAGGATGAGACCTTCAATGATGAAATGATGCCTCTCAATACTTTCTATTTCTAGTCTTTTTATAGTTACTTTTTGTAGTTACTGGAAATGGTCAGTGCCACGGTATGTCAGGGGTCTGCTGGGAACTTATGCAAATATTTAAGTGCTGGTAAATTGATTCTTAAACATAAAGCAGAGTACTTCATAATGGGATTAATGTTTCTCTTTCTCCCACTCTGTGGTCTATGTTTCTATATGAGTTGTTGTGGGGACCATAACATGTGGTGTTCTGTAGACACAATGTACACTATAAAGTGTAATTGATATATTGTATGTAAAGTTGGTATAACTTGTTTTTTATCAGGTGTTCTTCTGCCATTCATCAGCCCCATCACAAAGTATACAGGAATGATTAATTCGGCTGTACCGTACAACTACCCAGGTAAGCACTGCTGCTGATAAGGTTGTGGTTGGGTGGCACTGAAAGATGCTACGCAATGTTGACACTTGTGAAACAGCTCTGGGTATTTCAGCCACTTATTTCAGCCAGTTTCATCAAATATGAAAGCTTCCTTTGCTTTTTTCTCTCAATACAGTCCCTGTGCGAGATGATGGGAACATGGCTGATATCCCTGCCCATCCATGTGAACCAAAAGGAAATAACTTGGAATGGCTTAAAAAGATGTAATTTCACATGGTCAAAGTCAACACTTCTGCCGTTCCTCTTGTTCACGTGTGTCTGCAAATCTGCTCCCCTCATCAATGTCATGCAATAAAGAATATCTATTTAATTCTACTTTTGTGCCACAATGTTTGATTTGGATTACATTTGGACTGAGTGCATGTTGCAGTACATTATAAAATTACATGAACATTTCAGAAAATGTCATGTTATTATTGCCTTAGTTGAACAAGGATCAACATTAGAAAATCTAGTCTAACAGTGTTTTGTTATTTGGACTTACATCTTTTGAAAAAAAGTTATTGCAGAGTTGATCAAAATTGTTACATCACTTTAATTTACAAATCTGAGCTATTGAAATTTGAACATTAAGTCTAAAAAGTCACCTGTTAAAGTAAAGATGACCTAAACATCAGTTTTAAAGACATCCATGACATTTGGCTTTCCACTCCATGACAAATGCTGGATAGGTAGACCAACATCTCACTGTTTTCAGACTTCTGTTTGATTTTCCAGAGCAGATCATAAGAGTTTTGAAACTAAGCTTCAACACAACCCTGATCCTTCACAAGAGGCTTAACTTTAGCTTAAGCTGTCTAAAAACGTATTCCTTGTATAATACCTGCATTATTCTACTTGAATGAGAAAGAAAGATAGCAAATCAATATGTAGTGCAGTGCTGCATAACACCCAGTGGCAACAGTTAATATATGGGTCTGAGGATTATGATTATGATACCAGTGTCACTTATTTTGCAATAATTTTATAAATGCACATTTTAAAATGTATACAAAACCTCAGTTTGATATAGAAGTTATAGATACAGTGTAATAGTGGACAAACATTTCCTTTATAAAACTTTTATTTCACAACACATCAATATTCAGGGTTTAGGTAAAGAATGTATTCCTCAGCAGTATTCATCATTATAATCTGCAGTCGCCAGGATTTGTCATCGATACAACTCAGAGAACAGACGGACAGTCTGTTTATGTTGTTTCGTGATCTTTTACAGAACCAAGGAACTGTAAACTAAAATAGGTGTGCAATGTTGTAACAATATTTCACTTTGGAAGAAAAGTTTTGGACTTTGGAGAAATTCCCGTTTTTAGCGGCAGTGTTATTGCAACAAACACATTTGAGCTTGTTAGCTTTCGCTGCCCCCATCTGCAGCTGTGATAAGAGGACAGGTGACAGTATGTAAGTATCTTTTTGAGCTCTACACATATACTTTCTGTACACATGTACAATGTCCTGTAGACTAACTGTAAATATTGATTTGCCATATATTTCTTGTAACATATTTATACTATTTATACCATATTTCATGCTTCAGATATATTTTCATGTTATACATATACTACATTATTTCTCTATCAATCATTTTATATAATCTAATGTTTGCACACTTTTTTATTAATGCACAAAAGAGAGAAAACTTTAAATACCAGGACAGACAGATAAGCTGGTTTTCCAGTACAGGAGGTCTACTGCGTCTGCAGCTTCTACAAAGTCAAAATGTTCTACCAAAGTGAAATAGCATCATAAAAAGAAGTCAAATGAAAGTAACACAATCACACATTTCAAACACTGTTTACAAGCATGAATACGCATTAGCTCTATCATTTTACTGTCACCTTTATTAATGAAGCCATACTACTCAAAGTATATATATGCTGTTAGAAATGATTTACTACAACCATTACGGGCGACATTTTGAATCTTCAAGCTAAAAGATCACGCTCAATTACAACTGGAACAAAAACCATATCAGTTTGCACAGATACAAAGTTTCACCTTTAAACAGCAGTTTTCTCAAAGTGACTACAGAGCTACAGAATGTTACTTTGGATATCTCTAGTTTACCATAAACACTTGCTCAGACGTTGGTCAACTTCCCTTCTGCTTTCTCCATCACTTTCATAGATACTTTTCCCCATTAAAACTTAATCCTTATCTTTGTGTTCTTAATTCTGTCGTCTGTCTTGGCTTTCACATCTCTCTTGAAGATTCTGCTCAGTCTGATTGGTAAATGTACAACTACAATCAACGAGCTTAGATCTTGTCTAGCTTTAGATTTGGGACTGAAAAGGAATCAAGAAGACATCAAATCCAAAGACTAAGCATGCAAATGTCTCATTCTTAACACGTTCAACCCTCCACAATGTGCTACTTTCTAAAAAACAAACAAACACTTCTGCCAGTAATGCCATCCAAATGTTCAACTATTAACTGTCACAGTTCGTGTCTGTGAAGCTCATAAGCTTTTTTGTTTTGTAGGACTTGCTCTGTATTAAATTCTGGTATTCCACTGAGAAACTCTCATTGATCAGTCATCAGAATAATCAAATTTAAGGTAGAATTGGTTTTTACAATGCATTTGAAGTCCAGGTAAAGAGTTAAACTAATCCAAAAATCTACATTCATAAAATACCAAAGCATATCTTTTACAGCAGCAGAATGTGTTGTGTTAACTGGCATAAAAGATATAACCGAAATAACACTCCAACAGCATAGCCCATGTTCAGTAATTTTAAGGTAAAAATGAAACTCACTGTGCCAAGTCTCTCACAACGAAACAACCGCATTTTAAAATAGAAAAGATACTTTGAATAAATTTAAAAGTTCACTTTCATTGAAACCAAGAAAATGCAACAATCCTGCAGGTTTTCTAAAAAATATAATATCATAATAGCACTTTTAGAGCAGGAGCCTGTCCTCTTTCTGTAACACTTCATCACAGTGGAAGCGAAAGTTCACAACCTACTATTAGGAGCCAGTCCCTAGATCAGCCTAACAAAGGACACTCTTCTATGGCTTCTATGGAATATGACTCAAAAACAAAACTCTAGATATTAAAGAGTTACATTGAGAAATAATTGCACTGTGAAACAATAAGAGTAATAAGAGGCATCTTTCATAGGCCAGGCAAAACCTAAAAATGTTTATTACATAAGATACAGTATGTTGATCTCAAACAATAAGCTAGGTACAGCCAAACACCTTGCTTCTGTCTCATAAAAACTAGCCTAGATTTTACTTTAATGCCCACTTTTTTTTCACTCAAACTGAATTTTCAGATATTCTAGTGGTCTTGTTTCTACTTTTTCCTATTAACTACTTCAAAACTGAATGGCCTGTAATCATATTTATAACAGATCAGCCTTTACACATGAACCATTTACATTTTGATTCACAAATGTTGTATTCCTGCACACAAAACACAATCTGTATTTGATTAATTTGCAGAAAAGAACATCCAAAGTACAACGGAAAAGAATCAACATGAACCAACGGGCTGTTTCCAGGATTCAACCTGAGGTCTGGTGGACCGACAAACCACAGAGAACAGGATTGCTGCTGCTGTGGGAATAAAACTCTTACTCTATGATAGGAGCTGACCGATCATTGGTGACAGTTTTTCTGAGTCGGACGTGGGCAAATGGATTAAGCCTGAAAGGAAGAAACGTTAAAAATTACAAATGCACATTATATAAACATTCATTAAAGGGGTGCTCTTGCAAGTTAGGATTGTACAGTGGTTGGACATGCAAGAAAGAAGAATAGTAGCTACATGCTACATGCTCTTTGGAGTTGTATTTAGGCACAGCGGTGCTTGTGCTAAATGCTAATATCAGCATGCTAACATGCTGATGTTTAGCAGGTATAATGTTTATTATGTTTACAACAGACTGACATTACCATCCCTAGCGCCATGCCGCTAGCTTGGCTAAAAAAGAATGGTAAAAATTGATGGCCAAGTGCCAAAAACAATGCTTCCAAGAAACTGCTTGAAAGCTTCTTTGGTTAGTCACTCCTTGCCTAATAAACACCCAAGTCTTCAAACTCCAAGCTCCTAGTTTGTAACACAGGCTTTGTGATAAGAATGTGTAGTCCTCAAGCTCAACCCAAGATTATCCAAGTGATCAGTCACTTATCAGAGTAATGTGACTAGTTATTTAACTTTGACATATGAAATTGGTGGAATGCCCCTTTAATGACACAGAACACCTGCTAAAAGTTACCTGTTTGGGGAGGGTGGTTGAGAGACCAATTCTGACGTGATCTGTAACATAAAGATAAGGTAATATTAATGAGGATATTACATTTAAATTATTAGAAGCATCTGTTTCTCTTCCATAAACAGTGTAGGTCCGTTTGGAGCACTCTTTACTCCTGATCTCCTGCCAAAGGTTTCATCTTTCTGACCTTGTTGCTGTCGGCCATACTGTACGGGCGTGGGCGGAAGGTGCTGACCCTCTGGGGAGGAAGTGAGCGCTCCTCCTCTGATTCTGGGGTGAGGGCTGGGAAACCTGGAGACACCAGCTTGTCGAGCTGGCCTGTACTGGTGCTGTTAGCTTTAGATAAGAAGAGGGAGCTAAAGGGAAGGTCAAAGACAGAGAGAGGAAAGAATATACAAGGAAACATGATGAGTGTTAAGAGATGTTGGTTTTGTGTCATCAACAGTGCTGTTGGTGTTGGAGAGCAAAGTGAGTGTGTTGGGAAAGGGCAGTGGATCGACTCATTCTGCATTTTATCCTGTGTCCTTTTCTGTGCATCTGGCATGAAAGATGTTTTAATGTATGAGAATACAGATAGAAAAGCGAAGAGTGTCATAGTTTCAATGTGAAACCTAAAGTTTTAAAAGGAAATCAGCCAATGATATATCTTCCAAATTTTCAATGTATTGCTGATACACTGAGTTGTAAAACAGCTAAAGGGAATTTAAGGAAGCATGCCTGTTATTAACACTATCAAAGTTCATCAGCTTCTTCTTTACTTTCCTCTTTGACTTACCTCTCAAGGTGATCCATCTTACTGTGGTGTGGCTGAGTGTAGGAGAAAGGGAACCAGCCTTTTCTGTAAAGGAAAATTTTACTATATGTGAACACTGCTAATTAATAAAAATTAGAACATCAAGTGGCAAGACAGGAGTGTGTGTGATGAAGAAAACTCTCTTATCATGTTGTATATGAATATATTTATGTGGCAATATATATTAAGTCTTCTGAAGGAAGACAGAAAACACTGTTCTGCTTACAGTAGGCCAGAAAGGAGCACAAGGATAAGGGGAAGTGGTGAACCTTATTCATTTTGGTTATCGTGAACATAATTTTCAACTTCATCCAGCCGTGTCTTATGGCATTGAGGCATTCCAAAGTCTTCTAATCTTATGCTTTATTACAAACATTACAAGGCCCTTTCACGTTACACAGCTGATCATTCAGGGGTTTTCTCTCTTGTGCTGTGCATTTCAGGAAATTCTACATCAGTGTGTGTTTTCTAAAACTTACCGTCCAGTTCGTTCATTCTGGCCGTAGTGCCAGCCATCTCTGGGCTCAGAGATGAGCAGGGTGATGTTGTCACCAGGCTGGAAGTGCAGTAAACAAGCTCCGCTCCCCATTCCGACACCCTCCGACGCTCCCGGAGTGTGAGGGAACATGGCTTCCACGCATGTAGGTCCAGATAAAGGCAACGTCCTGGGGAGACTGGAGCCTAGGTTTCATGAAATCAAGCCATTCAATTTATTTAGAACATAAAATTGCAGCCATGCATGTAATCCAGCATTAGTGTAATTTTATCTCACTGACACATCAGCCTGACTGATAGAGCTGTATATAGTTACTGTTAATGCAAACACATAACTTCCTTTTATTTTTCATCAGCAGCTCTGTTGTAAACATTTCAGGGAGTAATGAAGCAAGAATAAGCAGCCACAATGAGCTGTTAAATGGTAAGCTGCAGGCGACATGCTGCACATCAACAACTACTCAGCGAAGTAACGAACTCCTTTAACTGTGCTCCTCTGTTGTTGCTGAAAACTACTTGTGAAGAGCCCTGCATGAACTCAGACATTTAAACAGCATTAGTTTGTTTGGCTGCACTATAAACATTTAAACCAGTTGCTCTTATGTTGTTTTTCAGACAAAGTAGCTGTTCGTGAGTATTTGCTCAGCCCAATAACCAAGTGTGTTGCCAAATCAACAAGGACTAAAATCTTTTGATGAGGATTAATGGGAATGGACACACTCAAACTTACAGACTTACTAATCACATCTTACCCTGAAATCCACCCAGCCTCATTTCACTGACAGGTCTCCTCGGCAATGGAAGAGTTGCTGTTGTACACATCTCAGCGGTCTTCAGCAGCCAGGCATTGTGCAACGTTGATGAAGTATTGCTCCCTCCTGGTCCCACCTGTTGGTGCACTAACTGCACAGGAGTCATGGCCCTGGATAGAGGAGCACTGTGGGGCAGGGGAGGACTGTGAGGAGCACTGTGGGAGATAGGGAGTGTCATGCCCTGCAAGGAGCTGCTAGTTGGGGAGATCTGGCTGAGTGACATCACCGTGGAGGGGATGAGGCATGGGGAGAGGTTGGATGTGTTGGTGGCCAGGAGGAGAGAGCTTTGCTGGGCCGAGCTGCCAGTAGTGGTGGGAGTGGATGCAGCAGGGCTGGTACTGCTGCTGGCACTGTCGGGGAGGGGGCTAGCTGATGTACTGAGGGGTGTGCTGGCGTGCTGAGGAGAAGCTCCGCATGATGAACCTCCAGCAGCTCCTCCAGTGGAGACAGAGCGGAAAGTCTGGGGGGAGCCCTGAGGGGGACAGGTTTCACTCTGGAAGGAGGAGTGAAGCGAGCGTTGCTGCTGGGAACGACTTGAGTCTCCATTCAAGAGAGGAGGGACTTCTTGAACAGAGAGCCTCTGAAAAACCAAGGACAGATACTGTTTACTACCTGAAATGACTCTCTAACAATAATAATAAAATAATGTTTAATTAAAGTTTCTAAGTTGTTGAACTTTAGGCTCGACTAGGCAAAATAAAGAAGCACTTTGTGTCTTCAAACTTTACTTTAACAGCAATAACTTCACTTAGTGACTTCACTCAGACTTTCCCTTTTGACTTGACAGGTGATATCTCAGATCACATATAAGGACTTACAGGATATGCATCCAAGACTTTATTAGCCCAAATTTTGTCTTTTAAAATCAGTAAACTATGTATCTGTCATTAATGGGTAGACAGAGGTAAAGTTAGCTTCCCCCTGTTCTGAATTATATAATAATTCAATTAGGACTCAAATAGAAAAAGTTGTCAATGGGACTTTATTTGAGACTTGACTATTACCTACTTGGCCAACATTTGAGACTTTCAAAACAATGACTTTGCCCCACCTCTGCCAGAAAGAGCTGATAATAGACCTGTTTTTGTTCTTGACCACCGCCATATATGTTTGAGTTTATCCAGTGAGGTTTTGAAAGGGTTTTAAAAATTTCAACCCACCAAGTAATCCTTCTGTGACAACCAACTAAAGTGCACCTTAAAGTCCAAAGCACACATTAAACATCCGAATAAATAAAAATAATCTGACCTGTTCTGGCTGAGCAGAGCCCAGCTTGGTGTTGCGGAGGACTTCGGCTATCCCAGCAGCCCCTGAGCTTTGAGGTGCAGTGTGACGCAGCAGGTTCAGAGCGCGCTCTGGGAGTTTTGTTGGTTGAGAGCATGACTGCTGCCAGGATGACAGTTTCTGCGACAGAAGCTCTCTCACCTGATTATGTTCAAAAGCACAAAAAGAGAAAACTTTTAAAGACTTTTAAAGGTTTATACTGGAATTACTCTATTCTTTTTGCTATTGTCAACTAATCCCTGAACAAACCAAAACCATATAATGCTGGGGTCCAACTCTCAATGCTACCCAACTTCCCTGCCATGTCTGTGGCTGTCAGCCCATTAATTCCTACTCAAGATGTAAATCTTTCAAAATGGCTCACAAATATTTAGTTTCAATTTTTATTAAAAAAAGGTGCAAATGTGTGTAATGATAATAAGAGAATGTGAACAGATCACCTTGGAGTGGTAGTTGATGAGCAGTTTGGTAACACAACACTGTCTGTCCACCAGGAAGCAATATCGTCTCCTTTCCTCGGTGAGCGCAGACTTGTAACCGGTGGCAACCAGTGCATCCAGCTCGCCTTGGCGACGACTCATCAACTCCACAAACTGAAGAAGGTCAGAGAGATTTCACTGCAAACCTGAACATCCTTACACATGCACAATCACATACACAGTCCGTAAAGACGGAGTGACCTTTAGAGCACATTGTAAGGACAGCGAGAGACCTGAAGGATTATACAACCTCATATCCTGCCTGTTGCACAAAAATAACAAAATCCAAATCACTGCTTCCTTTGCTCCTTGGGTGACCTTTTCTTCCAACACAACTCTCCCCCACCCCTTTGATTTGAAGTGGCCAAATCCTTTCACCCTCTTATATCATTCATATTTCTTCCAGTAAGGGCTTGTGCAGTAAGTTGCTTGTTTCCTTAAAAATCAGCTGAGACAGATTGTTCTTTAATCTTATTCACACTGGCCTACTTCTCACACAAACGCTCACACAACTCTGCTTGGGGAGATGTTCAGGATCCGTGAGTTTGAATGGTTTTTGTTTCCCAAATTAAAGAGGTCGCCGTGTCTCACTAACTTCAGCTGTTTGTGCATTTCACTCTGGGCTTCGCTTACCTGCATCTCTCTGTCTCCATATTTGTGCGGGTGACGACTGCCCTGGCTCTTCCTGCGAAGTTTCTTCAGCTGCGACTGGCAGCGCTCGATAGACTCAGATTTAGACCTCCGCTCACTCTGATACTTCTTTAGGGTGGCCTGAGAGGAAAGTCAGAAGATTTATTTAGAATTTAGAAGTGTTGGATGAAATAAGGTTTGATAGAGCTCATATTTATGATTTCAGTGTAGTTGTCCAAACACTTTTATTTATCAAGGTCAATCTGTTATTCTTATGTATTTTTCCATAATCTATTCAAATTTTTATGTTTTTTTCAAATTAACTTGCTTCTTTGAAGTCAAATAAATGAAAAATAACAATTTAACTAAGCAGAAATTCTGCTTTTCTCACAATTTATCAAAAGTGAATGGAAGATATACTGAGTGTGTGGGACGTTTAATTATTATTATTAACTTACTGTGAGGTATTTAATATCCAGTTCCAGCTTCTGCTCTAACTGGGCGAGCAGCTCAGAGTGAAACAGCTTCAGCTGTTGATGAAATGATCCATGTGCAGCATTTAAAACAAAAGTATACACCATCCACGATTCAAAAAATTAACTTCTAAACTCTATCTGGTCATTTTAAAATTAAAAAAAACATGCAATATTTTAAAATGATGGCTAAAAATCTGTCCCCATGATGACCATGTCATTTAAATCATTCAGCATTCAGCCAAATGATCACAATATTAACATATGATTGATAACATGAAATTATTAGTGTAGAACAGCTGCGCTCCGTCTTACCACATCTTCCAGCTGCACCTGAATCTGTCTGTGAACCTCGGCCATCTGAAACAGTGTGTCTCCTGTGAGGAGCAGAGAACAGTGTAGGCAATCAGTCTTATATGTGATATTTAGAGTATGCTATGTTTCTACCGCACTGTGTTTATGGTGAATCCGTGCTCTAATAATTGCCGTTCAGGTATCAACCAGTGGGGGAATGTAACTAAATACATATTTTCAAGTACTGTACAAATTTGAGATACTTGTACTTAATTTGAGTATTTACTTGTCATGCCACTTTATAATTCTACTTCACTACATTTCGAAGGGAAATATTGTACTTTTTATTCCACCACAGTTATTTGCTGAAAGTTGATTACTAGATTAATCGATTGACAGAAAATTAACTGCAGACTATTTTGATTATTGATAAACCTTTAATGGCTCCAGCTTCTCAAACGTGAGTATTTGCTGCTTTTCCTTTGAATTATTTTAAGTTATTTTTTAATAATTTTAGGGTTGAGAAGGTGTCACTGTGGGTGTTTGGTTAACTGTGACAGCATTTGTTACTATTTTTTGAATTTTTACGAATCAAACATCAGTCAATTAATAGAAAACATAATGAGATTCAACCATCATGAAAATAATTTGCAATATGAATATAAATATAACATAGGCAAAAACATGCCTCAAAAACACTGCTATTACATGAATACATGAGTAATAATAATTCAATAATATGCTATATAAAAGTATAACAGTCACCGCGGCCATTTTTCTGAATACTTTTAAGAATATTTTTCTGATAATACTTACTACTACATATTAGTAAGTATACTACATATTTTTACTTAAGTAAGACTTGCAGTTGCAATGCAGGACTCCATTACAAGTCGTAATACTCCTTGTAATGGAGTAATACTACTTGTAATAGAGTATTTTTACACTGTGACAGTGTAAGGACTTTGACTTAAGTCACGGATCTGAATACGTCCTTCCCCATTAACATACATACAGAAGACACTACAGTGAAAATGTCCTAAAACTTGCTGCTTGAATACAAACGTACAAAGTGTTGGTCAGCTGTGAGTCCCTCCCTCAGTCACACAGCGCTGTAGTATGTGGTGGCTGGCATCTCGCCCTCTGACTCTCCTGCCTGCCTCCCCCGCTGTTTTCAGCATTACAATGAGATCATGTGGTGTTGTTAATCTCCCAACAATGACCCTACTCTCTCCCTTTCCCTCTGTTGTCTCTCCCTCTCGCTACATTTCCTCATTCCCTCTTGTCTTCATCTCCTCCCTTACACAACACACGCAGCAGACAATATTCCCCATACTTCTCTACAGCTGTCACGTCGACTCTCTTCACTTTATTAGGTGCCATCCCCAATTTAGTCTTATTTTCTCCTCAACCCAGCCCTTCTCCACTGGCCACCCACTCACCCAGCTCTTTCGAGCCTTGGCTGTCGCTCGCCAGTTCTCCAAGTTTCACCAGAGCATCGAAGTACCCTTTGGCAGCCACAGTTACTCCTGAAGAAGATTAGAGAAAATGGAAAAATATCCTATTTAGTGATTCAGTGATAGATTACTTCAGCTGAGAGGACAAATTTTAAGGCCTGTGTTCGACTAACCTGTCAGGGCTTTCTCATAGTGTTTCCCCATGGTCACAAAGTTCTTCAGACTGGGGTTGAACTGGTCCAGAATCCCCTATTGGCAACAAACACAGCCTGTCACTACACTTGATTGTGTATACGTGAAACAACACCAAAGACAGATCATATATTTATGAGCTTCACTCTACTTCACAGACAGTGGAGTCGTACCTTGTAGACATTTTCTGTCATCTTGTTGACCTCTTCTGTTCGAGACATTTTCCTTCCCTCAATTATGTCCTGACACTATGTCCGTGTGTATTGTCTTGTCCTCCTGTTGGTCGGGGCCCTAAGCCATCAAGACAGCAATCCCCTAAGAGAGAACAGACGAGGAAAACAAACACATTGCAATTATGGATGATCGATCGCAGGCACCCCCAAAACTTGAGCCCGAAGCCCGAACCGAAGTATTTTTACCTTCACTTCCACAGAGAAAAGGAGATGTCAAAAGCACTTATTTGTATTTATCTGCATTTGAGCTGAAACGATTAATTGATTATTAGATTAGTCTATCCAGAGGAAATAAATTGACACCTATTTAGATATTGCCAGATGCTCACTGTTTCAACTTTCATGTGTCAGGATTTACTGTTTTTCTTTGTCATAAATTATGATAAATCGAAGATATTTGGGATTTTACAGATTGTTAAATTAGATAAAACAAGGAATTTTAACACGCCACCTCAGGCTCTGGGAAATTATAATGGGTGTTTTCACTCTTCTGGTATTTATAGACGAAACAATGAACCCATCAATCATAAAAACGATACACTGTGATAATTGTCAGGCATTTGTACTGGTGTACAGGGAACCTCCCTTCTCCCTTGCTTTTAAGATTTCACTGCACAAATCCTTTTAAATCTTCATATTAACTAAGCAGGACTCTGTAGATGGTCATTCAGGGCTATCACTCTTCCAAGACCGACTAAAAGTGTGAGATTTAAATCAGCTAGAGGACTTTTAAGGCCATCAAACCATAATAACAAGTGATGATGATGTCAGAGCGTCTTGGGTTTTGTCTGATTGCAGCAGTGTTACATTCACATGGATCTCCTCTGAGTCTCAGCTGCCAGTTTCTGCGTTATCGCTTTGCAACATTACGGCAACCCAAATATTTCTCCTAGACTCCAGTGACAGACGAGTTATACCATTTCAGATAAGAACAATGGGCATCTCCAGTCTGAGTCACAGGTGTCAGAGCACTGAATAAACATGCGACAACAGTGTTTCCTCTGCAGAGAGGACGATCAAGGGGGGATTGCTCCGGGGTAAAAGGATTTCCAGTCTGGATTTAATGGCAAAATGCTCTCTCAGTTTTCCCTGTGCACCCCTCCTTTGTTATCACAGCGAGATTACAGAGAAAACGTTGACCCAGATCATCTAATGGTATATGTCACAAAGAAAACATTTCCAGACTCTTGCTCATTAAGGCCACCCTGGTGAAGTCTGTAATTTGTGAGAAGAGCTGTAATAGTCTGTTGTCTGTCTGTAGACAGAAAAGTGGGAGCTTTGTCCTAAATTTGTCTTTGGACTTTGTCGGTGTGCACATTCTTTAAAATGGTGAGGTGAAATATTGAAGCTATAGCCCAGATGAAGCATTTATGTGTGCATATTCTCAGTTTAGTGTGGTTTAATTCAAAGAAATATAGTGTTGTTTGTTTCAGGATGCTACAGGAACGGTCTGCAGGTGGTTGGGACACTGATACAGAAGGTGCATTCATGTGCCTTCAAATCGTTTGGAAGCAAACATCGCATTTTAAAAAAACACTTATGTCACCTAAAGCTGCAATGAGTAGTCAATTTAGCAATTAGTCAATCAGCAGAAAAATAATCTGCAACTATTTTCATGAACAATTATTCATTCGAATCATTTCTCAAGCAAAGATTCCAAAAATTCCCTGGTTCAAATGATTGATTTGTTGTTTTTTCTGATAGCAAACTGAATATCTTTGGGTTTTGCACTGTTGGCTGGACAAAACAAACAATTGTGGACATTTTTCAGTATTCTCTGGCATTTTATATTTGCAGCACTAAAGACACTACAACATTTTCATGGAATGAATTACCAAAACATAGCCACATGCATACTTCTTTCATTCCTCCAAAGAAAAATTAATGGTGTAACATTGCAGCTAAATGAGCCTTTTCTTCGGCACCATCTCATTTTAACAACTACATGACCATCTTTTAATTACAGAGACAATTGCAAAGTAACCCCCCAGAAAGATAGGCTACAAGTAAAATAAAATCAAATATGAAGAAATTGTTTTTTAAACAGAGGATGTTTTTCCTGAGGTAAAAAAATGGACCCTCACCATTTGCCCACACAGTGCAGCTCAGTAACAGCTACCTGTTGGTCTCAAACTCTCAGCTCAAATTCCATTTGTAAAACAGTAACACATGTAATATTAAAAAAGTTACATACCTCTTCAAATCTCATTGTGGGAAACGATAAAGACTTCCTGCGCGTCTTTGAGTGTTAAATGAACAGTACAACACCCCCTCTTTTCTTCCTATTAGGCTACTTTCCCTCTCCGTTAGTTAGTGGGGGGTTGTTTCATCCAGCAGCGCACTAAATCTCAACTCCCCTCCACCCCTTTTTCACATGGCCTTCTCTTCTTCCCCCCTCTTTTCTCCCTCTCTCTCGCTCACACGCTTTCTCCCTCTCCTCTCTCTGCCTGTCGTTTACTCCCAGAAATCGGGGTCAGATATTTGGTGCCGTTCAGTACCTCTCCTCATTACTGAGCCGATTATCGACATGCCTTCACGCCCGCAAAAAAAAAAACGGCCAGAAACACCACCGACAAACTCTCGCCCAGTACCAGCTCCCTGCCGTTGGAAACCACAGTCAGCCTCCCATTCTGTGTCTGCCTCTCTCTCTGTCGCTCGGGCAGAATAACAATGAGCCAACGGGACTTCGTCTGAATAGGAGCAGGAGGAGAATAATGCCTTGAACTTTTTAAGCCACAGCACACAGTATGTAGGCCTATCACTGGCCTACATACACCCATCACTATATTCATGTTCCTTCTCAGAGGGGGGTCAGAGGAGGAGGAAGGGGAGGAGGAGGCCCCTGAGTGGACTCAGACCTTTCATTCACTGCAATGAAGTGCTGAGAAGAAAGAAATAAAGTTGCGGGAGAGGAAAGTTTAAAGTGGTGGGAAAAGGCCACAAAGAGTTTAGTTGTAGCCAGAAAGTAACTCAGTACATTTACTCAAGTAGGCTACGGTACTTCAGAGGTAGGCCTACATTGTACTTCTTACTCAGCTATATTTATTTGACAACTTTAGTTAGCCTAGTTACTTTGCAGATTAAATTTTTTTTTCAACTAATAAATGACGGTGCATTATTACAGGTTAAGCTGCCTGGCAGTAATAAAGTAATTAAAATTAGCTCCACCTTTAATAGCTGCAACACTAAAGTGATGAACACAGTAACGATTCAATAATTATAATCAATATTAATCATTTATGGCTTGTTTTTCTGAAATGGGCCACTCTGCATAATAAAAAGAGTATTTTTACACTGCTTTATTACCACTTTTATGTGAAAGATCTAAATACTTCTTCCACCAGTGGAATACTGATCTCAAGTACAATTTGGATGTACATTGTAAATTCCACCCACATTGCTGAAACCTGCTAATTTACTGAATAAATAAATACATGTAGAAAGAAAAATAACAGACACTCAACAACAATTTAATGAGAATTATTGCACGTTTTATTGTACTATATTTATCTGATAGTTACTTTGCACATTCAGATTAATAAAAAATAATTATAAAGATGGCGTCACATCATTTGTAGGAAATGCAGGTGTCTGACTGAAGCTGTCTTGAGTTGCAGTTACAGGTTCCTCCCAGAGGGTGGCGATAGTGCGACACCACTTCCTGCATCACTTCAACTGTATGGCACTACTAACCATGCAAACTACAGAGCCACACAACATTAAACAAACTGCTTTTTATAAACACATGCCATTTATAATGTCGATAATTACACTGAATTTTGAATAAAGCCAAGCAATAAAACATTCATCACGGTTACCATGTAAAGCGTCTTCCACTCTGTTACTCTAAAGTCTTCATTGTCCAGACTATACTTTAAAGTGTCGTTGCTCAGTATCAGGCTGTCCCAGACGTCATCAGAGCAGCCTCCAGGTTGCCAGCCATGGTAGGCAAGATGGCCGGTGGGGTTCTGGGTCACTTGTTTCAGTGTTGAGGGGAACATTGGAGCGTCTGTGGTCTTATGTCCTTGGACCTGAGCCGTAAAGCTGTTTGTGTCAGCTCGCTTCCTCTGGGCCTAATTCACACGCGCTAAGGAGATTGACAGACAAGAGAACCCGGCTCACACTGACAACAATAAAGACAACTCATAAACATCTCTCCCATCTATGCACCTGCACCTTTATGTTATGCGTTTCATCGGACACGACAGGAGAGCAGACGTGTCTTTGAAACAGGTCATGTGTTGCCTGATTAAAGATCACTCAGCTGATCTTTATCTTTACTTCACGTTTTTCTTTGGGCTGTGTCCAACTGTGTCAGAGACAAACAGTGTCTCAGATGAATGTCCTGCCCAGGAGACAAAGGCTGGTGTCACATCAGTGTAGCCACAATTAGGGAAACAGTAAAATCAGTCCAAAACATACCTGAAAAATATGTAAGTTCTGAAAAGTTCTACAAATAATTTGCAATACCTACTCTCTTCTGCAAGTGCGCTGGTGAGTAAATCCATTTAAGCCATTGTCCCTTATTGATTCTCTGATTAAACCTAAGTGACAAATGAGAAGATGAAGGTTAATTAATTAATGACAGACTTCATCATTTTAGAAGACTGAGATGAACATTAAGTGAAATATCATGCATAAAAGTGCAATGTTATTATCTTATTCATGTGGAATGAAAAAAGATAATTTCACCTCCTATGAAATTCAGTGTGTCTTTTCTGTGTATATTAACAATAGTGTATGAAAACACAATGAATATAGAGCTTTTAAAAAAAAAAAAAAAAAAGCTTTAATTTCATAGTTAGAAGTAGTGATGTGGCAGGAAATTAGGGAAAAGAGAAATTGGGAATGACCTGCAACACAGGTCCCCTGGCCAGACGTGAACCAGGAATGTTGTGTTTGATGCTCGGGTTTCTTAACACCGAGGGCACCAGGCAGCCCAGAGAAAAGAGCATTCCATTATTCTATACATGTAGAGCTTTCGACAGCATTTCAGAATAAGATGAACCTTGTCTGTCAGAATAACAGCACAAAAAATGGAAAATATAGCATTAACTATTCATTGAATGATAGACAGTACATTTCATGGAGAGCTATACATTATTAATCTGATGGGATAAGATTATAATATGAAACTATGATCACAGTGTGTGTGTATCCACATTTAAATTACATTTATTTATTTGGCTGACACTTTTAAGCGACTTAGAATTGTTACATATATGTCAGAGGTCGCACACCTTTGGAGCAACTAGGGGTTAAGCATCTTGCTCAGGGTGACATCGGTGGTTGTGTCACAGTGGGGAGTTAAACCCGGGTCTCTCATACCAAAGGCAGGCGTCTTATCCAATGTTCCATCACCACCTCGTCCTATCCTATCCCGCTGAAAGAGGACACTGCCATCAGGGAATACCATTTCCATGAAAGGGTGTACATGGTCTGCAACAATGCTTAGGTAGGTGGTACATGTCAAAGTAACATCCACATGAATGGCAAGACCCAAGGTTTCCCAGCAGCACATTTTCCAAAGCATCACACTGCCTCCACCAGCTTGCCTTCTTTCCATAGTGCATCCTGGTGCCATGTGTTCCCTTAGCCCCTGTCAAAGTCCTTACTCCTTGCCCATTTTTCTTGCTTCTAACACATCAACTTTGGGGACAAAATGTTCACTTGCTGCCTAATATATCCCGCCCACTGACATGGTAACGAGATAATCAGTGTTATTAACTTCACCTGTCAGCGGTCATAATGTTATGGCTGATCATGTATTTGTCCACAAAAGTTGCATCATGTGCAGACACTTCTAGGAGAATTGGCTCAGGCAGTTAAGATGTAATTACACTTTAAGAGGAAGACAGAGTACAAGTCACAGAGCCATGGCACGGACTTTGAGTCGCCACCTTATTCGCTACTATTTAATCCTTGATACTCAATGTGTGTCAAATGAACTGATAGGACATCTCTTGTAATCAGGCCAGTTTAGTTCAAGTGTAGTTCAACTGCTCTGTTAGTTGGATTACAGGCAGAGTTTAGCCTGTAATCCAGCCTGACTATATTACTCATTATTATCCCAGTATGTTTTAAAAGGGACCATGCTTTGAATTTGGCTACCAATTTTTTTGTACAGCCAGGAGATTAAATGACATATTAATGAGGTTGTAATCAGATACCCAAAGGCCTGACACAGTGCAGTGGTGGTGCCCGATATATTTCAGTGTGTCTGAACCTGTTATCTGATCTTAATGTAAGCACAAGTGTCTGATCCTGTAATCAAAACGCTGGCTTCATTGCTTGTGTGTTTGTGTTACCTTTCTGATTTTCTTTGACCTTAAAAAGAGCCATCTGCTGTCGGGCCACTGCCTCTATGTCTGTCAGTCAGACTGGAAGAGATGAGGATCAGGCCAATTACTCCCGTGCTGAGATCTAGGTGAGCTGTGTGACATTGCACTGGACTGTGTCCTGTGTCCTGTTAGTGAAGATAATTGTAAATCAGAGGTCAAACTACTAGTGTTTATGTAGGTTGTCAGAGAATGGTAATATTATTAACGACCAAACTATAAAATGAGTAATTCCAGATAAAAGTAATTCCAGATAAAAATAAAGATGGTGGCGAGGCGAGTAAGATGCCAAATAAGTCAAACAACAGGAAAAGAGGTGTGGTTTTCCAAGAAAAACACAACAAAGCTGAAGGAGGGGAAGGGAGGAGGAGAAAAAAGAGAGGTAGAGACAATGAAGGAGAGGTAGAAAGCGATGAGCTCTCTACTGGAGTAAATCTCTCTCAATCTGATCAGTGTGTGACTAACTCACTACAAGTTCACAGTGTGGATACACAAGCTGTTCTCAGAGACTCCAAGGTAAGGATGCTTTTCCAATGTTAATTTAACTGGAATAGTTAATGTTGTCTCAACAAAGACACAAGTTAAGAGCCATAGTGTGACTCTCAGTTTACCTTTTACCATTCATTTCATGTCAGTAACAGTGACTAATATTATACATACTATACTATATATGTATATATATATACAACCTTTGGTTGCCTAAGTTTAGTTTAAGAGAGGGGTAGATGGTTGAAGACTTTACAATAAAACATATTTTGTTTAATGGAAGAAACAGGCTGCAGAGTTTGTTAAATTACAACTAAAGGACAATACAACGTACTGTATGTACTAATAAAGTGTGGGTGGATGACACAATAGTCTCACTATGTTTCTTAAGAGAATTCATTGCAAACGATAAGAAACTTTTACTTTTATCTGAACTGGACGTGTGACAACTAATGTTCAATTAGATAAGAAATAAATAGCATTTAAAACTTTTTTTCCTGATAATTAATGCTCCATCTTGACTTGTTTTTGTTGTTGGGAGATTGATATATTATTTGTTGTATATATATATATATATATATATATATATATATATGTATATATATATATATATATATATATATATATATATATATATATATATATATATATATATATATATATATATATAGAAACAGCAACATGTAATATACTATATAATATAGCAGTGATGAAAACAGAATCTGGATTGTCAAGATAACAAGTCGGATTTTTTTGGCATCACATGGATTTTAGTAAAAGGCAGCGTATCATTAAACACAGGGCATGAGAGAGATAAAATGCACAAGTGTATGCAGAACCAGCTATGTGAATCCGAAATACAACTCAGAGTGATTTACACTGAAGAAAACTTTTCTTAAACGTTGTGTCTTAGCCAATTCTTGGAGAGCATCCTACCAGAGAAAATGATGTAGACAATGATCTTGTAATGCACCGGGATGATTATAGTTTTAACACAATCCATTCTCTGTCTAATAAGAATTTGTTTGTTTACAAACAGAGGGGTGCTTTATTTTGTCAGAGTCAACTGTTTTTTTAATCACAGGTCTATCTGCAGTTGTCAGTTTTTAATTTGGGACTAATCGCCCTACTTAAATATCCACCTTGACCATATGGTGCAGGGATGGTGCACGACCCCAGTGTTCACTGTGGATTACCACACTCACACACACACAAGCATGCAAGCCCACTTATCTCTGGCTAAGGTAGCACAACAACTGCTTGCAATTAGGTTAATTGATTGACCTGTGGGTGGTAATAAACTTAGGGCTAAACTGTGGTGATTGGGCGTGACATGGTTCTGCACCTCGGCCATCTGTCTATCCTCTAAGCCTTGCAAGTCACAACAGCGCATACAAAAGACTATATTTCAATGTGTTTTTTCCACTCTGTTTCATTATTGATAAAATACAGTAAATCATGTATGAACTATCAACACACACACACACACACACACACACACACACACACACACACACACACACACACACACACACACACACACACACACACACACACACACACACACACACACACACACACATTATAGAGGCTGGTCATTGCAAGCAACAGGTGGTCAGTGAGGTTTAGCTGCCACATCACGTGTGTGCCATTTCAAAATGTCGACCCTGTATAATGAAGGACATGTTACAGTACACAGAGAGGTCATCAAGCTGCATGTTAGACATAGGGATATAAAATGAAACTACACGGACTCAGTGTCATGTTTAGGCATCATTTAGATTTTAAAGTGTATTTTTCCATAAATAATTAGAAATGTATCAGTGCTCTTCTTCACTAGTTCCTTATCTTTCGTGTTTTATCATCATCCTCCGGATCAAAGACTTAAATAACCACCAAATGCAAATCTAAAAGCCAGAATTGTTTATTTAATCTGTTTATTGCACGACTCTGAAGCCTTCCTGGAAGTCAAAACCATCAAAGTAACTCATACTAGAAGGTACAAACAAAACTCTGGTCGGCTGGTCCGGTCAGGATGTCACACCTCTGATTTGGACTAATCCTTGTCTGGACAGGCTCTGGTTGTTTTGGCACATGCCTATGCCGTGTAAGGTTACTGGTCCGACAGACTGCAGCTAACTGGGGCCAGAGACGTCATACTGAGGTGTTCATCCTCCATGACATCCTGCTGAGTACTGAAGACCTTTATATTTGTCAGCCGGGTCTAAATGTGTCCTCTTCTGGAAACTGAACAACTGAGCTAGAACAGCTAAAAGCAAACAAACTTTTTTAATATTAACATTAGCTAGATCTGAATCAACACTCAAGTACAATCAAGTACTGAATTGTACTTGATTGTGCTTTATGCTACTAAAAGATCTTTATCTAATATCTGATTTTTTTTTTAATTTAATTTTTAATGATTCTGATTTTGTTTTACAGGTTTATTCCATTCTTCAGTGACAGAGAGAAAGAGACAAGGTGACATCCACAGTCAAATTAATCCTGCCCCCGTAACAAAAAAGATACACATTTGAAGACAAAAATGTGATTTCTCTTTGTTCCTCTCAGATGAGTGGATATCTCTCTGTTATCATGCTCCCTAATGTCTCCTTTGCAACAACAAAGAAATCGACACAACCTTTACGTGAACTGGTATTGCATATTTTGAAGTGAAGCCAAGCTCCTTAGTCTTACTGGCTGACCTGTGGATGGAGATCATGAGGAACTCTAAGTCTCTAAAACTGTCACTCGTTCCCTTTTTGTTTTCTTTGCTTTCACTCCTCCTCTGCCCTGCAAGTGCCAGTTCAGGGTCTGACTATGACTACGGAGCCCACCCCCGCTTTGTTTGCACCCCTATTCCTGTGGATGCGGACCCTGCCTGCTTCCCTGCAACAGGTCCAGGCATAGGAGCAACAGGGCCCAACGGACCAGGCCATCAAAGGGCACCTGCTGGCTGGTGGGGGGCGAGCGATGAAGCTAAAGCCACCATCCTCCACCTCAGGGAGAGCCTTGTCCAGCAGAAAGAGACCATCCTGGACCTGAGGGAGACCATTAGAGAGCTGACGGCAAAGCTCACGCTGTGCGAGGGCCTCGGGCGGGGGGGGGGCCCTCACGACGAGCACCATGGCACAGCCTCGCACGCCCATAACGCAGGGGTGGCCAGCCACCACACATACTCTGACAACGGGCACTATAGCAACCACCATGGAAACAGCAACCTCATGCCGGACTCGCCGCACTACCCCTCTGTGGGGGGGCATCTATCTGATGGAGGGCACAGCAGCAACAACCAGAAGAAAGATAAACATGTGACACCAGGGGACATCACATCATCACCAGAGCAGATGGAGAGGATGCTGCAGGCACTGAAGGAGAGGCTGGACAACCTGCAGGTGAGCAGCAAGGTTGATGAAATTTTTTCCATATATGTACTTGGAAATATGGATAGAACAAAACTACAGAAAAGAAGAAGAAGAAAACACAAAAATTAAAACGAGTTAAAATTGAATGATACAGCTAAATTAAAAAAAAGAGTTGAATACAGAGGGAGGCATATGATGCACAGTGTGCCCATATTAGGCTTTTCCTTGTTTGGAGACATTAATGCTGTCGTCACCGGATTGTTTGTCAGTCCCAATGCACCATGTCCCCTAAGTACTTCAGACAAAGGAACAATGAATTACTTAATCTCATAAAGCCACTCTACATTGGCAAGAGAGTCACTCTGATGTCCCTCAGTGGGCGCCTCAGAGCAGCAACAGGCTCAGAGGTGGATGTCACTTATGTAAGATACACTTGCATAAGGTTAAAGTGGACTAAGCACCCTTAAGTTTTGGTGGAAATTTACACGTCTTGTGGTCAGTTGTTCTCTTTAGTTCCTCCCTGTTTTTCTTCTCTTGGTACATGTAAGTGTTTTCTTTCTGCTTGCTCTCCTCCTTGGATCATGATCACAGACAGATGTCAGGACCTGTGGAGTGTGTGTGTGTGTGTGTGTATGTGTGTGTGTGGGGTCTAACATCAGCAGTAATTATTGTGATCTCCCCTGACAGACCGGTAATCAGGGCACGCAACAGGCCAAAGCCTGGATTACCTGGGAGAGACAGAAGCAGAGGCAGATACAGAAAGACATAATGAAAGTGAGGGGGGCGGACCAAAAGCATACCTGACGTTATGAGATTATGAGTGAAGGAAAAACACACAAGTGAAGCTTGTAGCTGACAAATCAGCAGATGCTGACATGATTCCTTGAGGCCAGTTTGTGTTTATACAAAGCACCACTGACTCCTTTGTCCTCTCGGTTGTGAATAGGAAACACAGGGAATATGTGTCAGGAAATAACTTGTTGTTATCAAAACTTCACCTGTCTGTTTTCCCCCTCCCTCAGCAGAAGAGGAACACATCAATCGCCTACTCCAGCTCTCTGAAGGAGCTGCTTCAGAGGAAGATCAGCGCTCTGGAGGAGCAGCTGCACCATCGCACCACCGCCCTCAGTGGGCAGGACGATAACCACGACAATGACAGCAGCCACAGAGACGACGGAGACCATCATGATGATGGTCACCACGACAACGGACAACCAAATGACCACAAAAACAACCACAACGATGGCAGTCACAGCGACAGTGAGAATCACAGCGACCATCACGATGACAGCCACAATGATGACCATCACCGTGACAGCCACAGTGATGACCATCATGACGCAGACCATGACAACCACGATGACGGCCACCACGATGGTGATGATGATGATAGTGACCACCACAGCAATGAAGCAGACAGTCACACTTACCTTCCACACACAGGATACAGAGCACCAGGACTACGGACTGGTTTCCACTCAAACAAACTGGAAACGATGCTCAGCCAGCTGCACCTTGCAGGTATACAACCACGGTGGCTACACTTCATAACATGCATTTATAACAGCCAGTGAGTTTATGTGATGAATGAACGTTATGTGTTTCAATGAAGCAGTATTTGGTTTAAGTGTAAGTTAAGTGTAAGCACTATTTTTGGCACAAAAAAAAATAAAATCGGATGATCAATTTTTGCAACCAATCATTATTTTCTAACATTTTTCTTCAAAACAGGAGTGACATAGTGTTTCAAAGTTCCTTCATGACCTCGGAAACAGCAGATCAAAAGCTCCAGAACAGCTACTAAACGGACGTTTGAGAATGTGATTATGATTGTTTTGTCAGTGGCTGTTTCCAAGGCCAAGAATAAACTCTGAATTAAGATGTGGACCTGGATGTTAATTGCTTAAACGAAAATTATAACATCTACGAACTGGGCAAACTCATTCTGCTGAGGAATTGCATATGATATTGAAAGCTCCATAGCAGAACATCTACTAAATGGACCTTAATGACATGACTGAAAGTGATGATGATGTTATTTTATTTCTTCAAAAATCAGGTTCCAGCAGGAAGAAATCCCAGAGTCCTGATTCCTTCCAGATCAGCTTCCCCATGAGAACCAACTACATGCACGGGCGGGTTAAAAGGACTCTGCTGCAGGAAATCTTCGCTCTGACTTTGTGTCTTTGGATCAAAGCTGGAGTGGGGCCCGGCCTGGGGACGCCGTTTTCTTACTCGGCACCCGGACAGGCCAATGAATTGGTGCTAATCGAGTGGGGGAACAACCCAATGGAAATGCTGATCGATGACAAGGTGAGGGCGGCGCTGTGAGTTAAAGGTTCAGTATGGACGTTTTAGTGGCATCTAGTGGTGAGGTTTGCAAATTGCAACCATCTGCTCACTCACCACTTACCTCTCCCTTTGCAAACGCGTAGTAGAAGCTACAGCGGCCGACTCTTGCACTAAATAATTGGTGTGGTCCTCTTTTTGTCCAGATTTCTCTTCTCTTCTTACTTCTTACAAACCAGACAACTACTACTACTATTACTACTATTTCTTCTTCTTCCGAAGTAACGAAACACACTCTGTAAAGTAGTTTGTTTGTTTGGGCTACTGTAGAAACATGGCGGCACAACATGATGACTTCCATGTAAGGGACCCGTGGTGTATGTAGATAGAAATGCCTCACCTTTAAGCTTAGCTTGTGGTTACAGTGTGAAATGTTCTAAAGAGTTATTAGGATTTAACAACATTTGAATCAGAATCTACTTAGTTGAGTTGTGTTAACCTCGTTTAAAGAATACATTTAAGTATGATTTATCAACATTAATTATTACCTATTTAATCATGAATATTTAATGTTATAGAGAAATGCTTAAAATTCAAAGACAAGTTTTCAGGGGCTTTTAAGTGACACATACCTGCTGTCTAAACAGCTGCAAAACATCTGAAGTGTGGCATCTTAAAAGGTATGACTAAGAGGATGCTGCAGTATGGCAGGGCCTGTTGAGATCCCTGCCTAAGTGGCCTTGAGCAAGACAGTGAACATTTATTTCACTTATATAGTTGCATCTTTAGGCTGCCTGAGTGTCCAGTCTTTCCTTGTGAGATTCAGAATTTAAGTGTGTTTTAGAGGTTAATTCTGGCTTTTACCTTTCAGCTAATGGGTTGAATAGGCAGTAGATATTTGTATCGCTTAATAATAAACTATAGTTTTGCTTTTGTACTTTACTGTATTATCCCAGGGTGTATTTATACTAGTGTCTCACCATCTTCACTATCCCATCCCCAGGCTGTGACGCTCCCCCTGTCGCTCAGTGATGGGAAGTGGCACCACGTCTGTGTGACTTGGTCGACACGGGATGGACAGTGGGAAGCCTACCAGGACGGAGTGCAGCGGGGGTCCGGGATAAATCTTTCCCCCTGGCATCCTATTAAACCTGGAGGGGTCTTCATCCTGGGACAGGAACAGGTAAAGACAGTGAGATTCATTCTCTGTAGATTGCAGATGCAGACAAACTTTACAATCTAAGAAGATAACTGTGAGTGAGTTCTGTTTTTTCTCACAAAAGGAAGGGAGCCATGAATACTTTCAATATTTGTACAAATACCAGACGAAGAGCTCCGAGAACCTTATGCAAAACATGTTACAGTCCAGGCCTTCTTTGGTTATTTGTGCACATACTGAGCATCTTCATCTTTCATTTGGGAAGCCCTGTCCTTCTTTATTGCATTCATATATTTCTACAGTGGTTTCTTGACACAAACATAATCAAACCTCCACATTTAAGATAACATTTGACCTGATCACGGATTGCTTTATATTTTGCTCTATACATTATCACATATTTCACATAATCTTCAAAATTAAGCAATGATAACTGTTGTTTGTTCCCTCTTCTTCAGGACACACTGGGAGGCCGTTTTGATGCCACTCAGTCATTTGTGGGTGAGATGTCAGACCTGCACATGTGGTCACATGTCCTGACAGCCAGTGACATCTACAGCCTGGCCTCCTGCGGCAGCCACCTCAAAGGAGATGTCATAGCTTGGTCCGAGACAGAGGTGGAGCTTCGTGGAGGTGTCTCCAAATACCCCTTTGAGCCCTGTCACTGAAAGGCTGCAACGCCAAGTGAGAACTTGGAGATATCCTGGAACATACTGAGAATACTATCATATATCAAAGATGCAGGAATACCACAAAAGTCCCTTGACTTTCACTTATTGTTCAGGATGATCAGTCAGTGGCACCAACTGAGCATAAATGCCTTTCTTAAAACTCAGTGACTTTTTCTTAAAATAGAAAAGTAACAATAAGTCTAATCTGTGTTTACAGATACTATGTAGGGTACTTAGCGGTCTTGGGCCTTAGGTTTTGGCCTCTACTGTAATCATGAGCTAGTGATTTATTTTGAACAGACAAGTGCTGTATGTGACATATTGTCATATTGTTAATAAGACTTAATACTGTAGGGTCTGTGATTAAACTTGCAGACTTTACAAGGGTTCTGTTGTGGTGAAGTGACAATCTGTATGTTGTTAGTTTGAACAATACTCATAGAAATGTGCTGAGAAATAAATTTGTAATCTGGATAATCTTTTTTTTTTAAAAAAGGTGTCCACAGGAAATACAGCTAATTTACCAAAGAAAGTGTAGAATTGATTTGTGTTATACTTTTTAATTATGTATTTGTCATAGATAAAGTGATTTACTTTGGGAAAAATACTGAAAACCTGTCAGACAGAATTTTGTATTTTACAATTATGACATGGATTCTTGATATGATATTGTGATCCAGCACATCTTTAAACTAATAGTAAAAGTACGTGTTTTTTTAAAAACTTTTATAAACTCTACAATCTGTTAATTCACTGAACAAATTGCTGACCACGATTTATCACTTTGGTTTCCAATTAGTAATTAGATTTTTTTTTTTAAGTCTGAGTGATGTATTTGTAGTTGTGTAGTCAAGTCTTTGCACTGTGGCTTTTTACTTTCTGAAATGTTCTGGCCTTGACTGTATATTTGTTATTGTACTGTTTATAAACAATGAATTTAGGCCAGGTTAGATGTTTGACCTTGTATGCAAGTTTTGTGTTTATTTTCTCCAAATGTTATCACAATGTAAATAAAAGCATGAAAAATACATGTCTTTGATACTGTAGCGCTGTCACTACAATGCTCCTTTAAAATGTTTTGAGCATGCTTGGAAGCCTCTTCTAGACTTGTCTTCAGGATAAGAAAAATCATGAAGTCTTTTTAGAGTGAGGGCCAACCTCCTGGGTCATTTGGTGGAGCAACAACTGTTCCATTGGGGTCTGAGCTGCTTGTATCTGGTGCTGCCTCTACATCTCTGGATGTGCTCATACTGGATGAGGCTACCTGTACTTCACCTAAGTCTGTGAATTGCTAAAAGGTCTGTCCTGGGTCTGCTGGTACTAGCCGATGCTGTATGTGGGTCAACCTTGCTTGTACTGGCTGATGATCCAGCATCTCCTCTACTGACAGACGTAAGCAAAGTGGCTGCAAATCATAGATAACCTGAAAGATCTAATGTTATCAGATACATCAGGCCCATTCAAACTGGCTCCCCCAGGTTTCCTTTAATATATTTTTAAAGGTAAATACTATTTATGCTATGACTTGACTGAATACATGGTGGTTATTATTTACAATCTACATCTCCGTTGGGCTGTTTACTAATTATCATGGTTAATACTAATAACTTTGACCCAAGCGAAACACATTCATAAGCAACTAGGCCCTGAAGAGCTTTTATGACTCACTGGCCTACTTTAAATCAAGCAACCCCACAAACCACCATGGCAGTTGCATACCAAAATCAACAATCTTTACAAGACTCAATGAGCTACTTAAGCATAGGCTACTAACATGACTCAACTACAAAGATTGTAATTACAGGGTATTGAACTTGTTGAGCCATGTTCCAATGTCAGCAAACATTTCACACCTGTCCTGGGGTTTTATGAATCTGCTTTAAACGCACAGAAACAAGAGGAAACATGAGAGACTGAAGAGAAAACCAGTAACCAGATTTTCCCGTGAGTTCAGTTAGCAACTAACAACTAACACTTACTTACAAGTAACTTAATACAGCTGGTACTTCGGCTACACTGGGCAAATAAACGATCAAATTTAAGCAAATGAAGAGGCTAACATTCACTTTGCTTGTGCGAACATGAACCATCAGGCTCAGTAGTTAGCAAACCATCTTAGTATTTTAGCATGCTAACATTTGGGAATTAGCACAGAACAAAGTACAGCTGAGGCTGATGGGAATATTAGCTTTGCAGGTATTTTGATTATAAAGAATTACAAAGAATTTTGGACAAATTAAAAGTTTGACCCAATGATGGCACTATATGGAAAGTTTTATTTCACCAAAGTTAGGCTACAATTCATCCTGAAAATATCTGACTTGACAGCGAAATATAAGAAATACACATACAGCAATCCATCATCTGTTTACCTTTTATTGTTACACAGTTGTTTACTGGCACCAATGTCTTGTGGTTTTCCTTTTGCTACATTTACAGATGATCTATCCATCTTCACCTTACAGTAAATAAAAAATAAATAAATACAAAATAAACACATTTTCTGAAAGAGGCTGCTCTGGGGTCACAGTATTCAGAGGCCCAGTTTCAATCTGATCACTTTAGCGTTAATTATTTTGCTCTAATGGAGACATTTGTTGTTGCAACCAGACTTTTTTTGGCAACTTTGCACTTCAAGAATACCCAGAAAGGAAATGCCTACATTCAGTCCATGTTATGTCTAGAAGCACTAACATGGAGATATAAAGTTAGGCCTTTTGTCAGGTTGATGAAGTAGGAGTAAAAGGCAATTGTAGATCTGGATTTGAAGGACCAATCACTTGCTATGTCTTTAAAACAAGGTTTGCATGTTTTAATCACAGAGAAGAGACCCATTTCAGCTTCAAACAACATGATATTTATATGGTGAACAAATGAAGCTCAACAAATGCAGTACATGTTAGTCAGAAACTGTTACTGCAATAGCTGGCAGAGACCAGGAGGTGGCGTTATACAGTATTTCTACAGAGTTCAAGGTTCATCCTTCAGTATGTTGCAGTGTGTGAGATCACCAATAGAGGGTGCTACAGAGTATTGTCAGTCAAAGTAACAGCATTTTCTCCAAAATGCTAAAATTGATAAAGTGCAGTACACAATTATTTTCACTACCATCTAAAAATGCCAATCCAATAAACTACTAGAAATAAGTTTATGAATTGGATGTCAAGCAAATCTATCACTGGACACAAATCTAAACTTGTTACTGATTCATTACATCAGAATAATTTTACTATTATATAATGAATCAAAGCTTTGTTAGTGTTCCTTGTTTTGATGTCTCTTCATGTTGTACCACTGTGGTATCTGATGGAAAATTTCCAGTTTCAGCTTCTGGATATCTTCCTCACTACAAGTTGACTCCGAGTAGCCAATAAAAAACAAAAACTGTAGCGTAAGGCCGATTGCTGCTTGTGCTTTACAGAATCTGTTTTACCAACAGGGTGGTCAACAGATAAATCAGACTACTAAACATTTCCTAAATATCTTCTTATTTTCCATAAACACTAGGATCAAGAAAATTTACTTTATGCATATATCTATTTCCATATTAAATGCAATTTTTCAAAGTCAACAGGGAACACTAACACTTTTCAAATCAGTGCACTATAGCATGATCAGCGATGTATCAGTACCTACGACTGATGCCTCAGTTTATCAACATGCAGTCCTACAGTAGCTCGTACAAAAATCTGATTTTAACAAAAGAATAAATTAAATCATTTCTATGTGTATCAAACAAATATGCTAACATCTATTTACAAAAAAGGTATACATTGTAATGAGCTGCCTTTGTGATTTCTTGAAACCCACTATAGAGGACAGACTACTTAAATGTCTGACAGAGTTATTACTTGTGAGAGAGACGATGCTGAGCAAGGAGTAAATGACTTGTGACATGCTGGAACATTACATCTGAGAGGACACGATGACCCTATAGTGTTAGACTGGATCTACGGTTTTTTCTATTGCTCAAACATGTTAAAAAACATGCTGAAGAACATACGAGTTGTCTCAGTGAGCTGAAACAAGCAGCTATCTGGAAGGAGAGATATCCGGCCATGTTTGAAGATCAACAGTAACTTGGTGATAATGGTGTAAATGTAAACAGTAACGAACAGTGACATTTTCCTTATATCATAGCATCTAAGTGTAGACAGTAGTACTGTGCATCTAAGCCATTAAGAGTACTATAGGAAGCAATGGTTGCATCTCAGTAACCTGAAATCATTTGCTTTGCTTGCATCTTTGACTTGAACTGATTCTGATAAACATTGTGTTTGAATAGTGAATTCACATTTTTTCTGGGGTAATAAAAAAAGGCAATTTCTCTCTTAGGCTGCATCAATAAATATGACTTAATGAGTACGAGAGCTGCTTGCTACCCTGAATAAGACCATGTTCACACTAATGCAGATAGATATCAAAAATATTTCCACACTACCACTTTTAGCCAGTTGTCTAAAAGTCTGTTGTACATCTTGAAAAACCAGAATAGAGAAATATAAAATGTCTTCTATCAAACATGCACAAGCTGCTTCAGCCAGCAGGGTTACGTGTATCTGCCAAACAACTGCCATTTTTGGTTTACTGAGCAACTTTGAAGATGAAAGTAGGAAAAAAAGGAGTAAAATAAGATGAATTAAGACGCTCTGGATAACGACAATTATAGTGTTTTTAAATCCTACATTTTCCCTGTGTTTGAACATTTGGTAAGCAGGTTTAAAAAGCTAGCTAAGTGTGGATTTTTTTAGATCACCAACATTAGTGGGAATATGGTCTAAGTCACGCTTCACAGTTCTCTTAAATGCTGAAAGTTAGAGGAATTTGGTGGGAAGTTGGGATAGACTGTGTGCTCTGGCTTGTATTGTGTCAGGTTGTGTATAGTAGCGGTAGTGTAAGATAATAAGAGGCAGCCACAGCGGCTGAGCTCTTCACTCCGATTGTGGCTTTCAAAAGTCTGGTAGACAGGATAGCAAGGAGTCCTCATGTCAGGGAGAGGATGTGGGTTTTTTTGGGGAGGGGGGGGGGGAGGGGGGGGGCGTAACAAAACTTATGAACAGGTAGTAAGGAGCAGCGATGAAAACATGTCCAGTGTTGGAAGGAGAGGTGAGGAAAACAAAGGAAGACAGGAAGAAAAGGAAGGGAATTATCTACGGTTGTTCCTCTTTCTTCTTAAGTGATATACGTTTCTTCCTGGCAGCAAGCATTTCGTAGAAGGGATCAACGCTGACAGCAGATCTGTATAGGTGACAAAGAAACACTATTGAGTGGGGTTGCTCGTGAAAATATAATTTTAAAAAAAAAGGTACATGTACCATCCAGACAGGCATCCAGACCTTAAACTAGATATCTAGCATTGGTCAACATTTCTCACTGGTCTACCCCTACCCCTATTTTTCCTGTGACACTACTAATCAATTTTCAATTTACATACTTGATGCTGTGGATCCATTCGTCCTTCTCCTCAGGTGTGGGGGCAGAGATACGGTACACCATGTGGTTTCCTTCCACTACTCTCCCATCAGCCTCTGTCTTACATGCCTTAATCAGCTGACCACGGTTGTTGGGGATGTACAGCTCAAAGCAGTTCTGTTGGGAGAAAAGGACATATGATAAACTAACACAAGACACCCAAAATTGTGAAAATTACATGATAATCACTTCTACATTCACTGGCCCTCATTTATCATTCTTGCGTGCAAACGGGCGTATTTTTGTGCATGAGATTATGCTTACACTGTTCTCAGCGCCTGATTTATGAAGCTGTGTGTACCTTTGAAATCCAGGTGTACGCACCAACTGGTTTTGATAAATGCGGCGGCTGAAAACGTGCGTAATTTGAATGAAACGCCCCCAATTATTAAAGCTTCAGGAGGCTGCACCCACAACTTCACGGCAGGGACTGACAGAATACGGCAAGAAATACATGGTTTGGAGCAGGAAATCCACAAGTTAAAACTTCAGAAACAAAATATTATCTTGTTTTGCTAGATTTAGAAATGTTTAATTTCACTACTAGAGCCCCTCCCCGGCATAAATGTTCAAAAATATTGTGCATTTTAATATTACGAGGTTTTTCATTTGGAAACAAGTTAATACTTTTTTATTCAATGATTTAAACTGGACACATTTTTGATAAAAATGTTCAACGTGCTTAAAACTGGACACGAGCGGTCAGATGAGCCACGAGCAGTTCAGGACAGTTCAGTTCAGTTCAGCCCGAGAGCCAGTGCTGGAGTCAAGGGGACCACCGCGCGCTGTCAACCTCGCTGGAGCGGACCAGTGCTCTGTCAGCCCCAGAGGAGGATGCGCTCATCCCGGAGGAGCAGGGCACGGGCCAAGAGCTTCTCGCTGATCGTTTACTTTGATGAACGGAGGACATACGGACAGATATGGGGCGGTGTACCCCCAAGCGTGCAAAGCAAGCCTTCATAATGTTTTGTGGCTTTGGGAAACTGTGCTCTGCGCTGTCCTGGGACTATTACGCATGGTCACAGGTCTGGACACGCACGGACTTGGATCGGACCATCAGCGGTGTAACTTTTCTTTTGTGTTCAGAGTGAAACATTGTCCAAACACAATGATGAGCTGCACCACGTCTGTACCACCTGTTTGTGGAGCGCGTTCCGTGCAAACTAGAAGTTTTTGTCTGTTCCTAGAATTATAAATTGGCTACTTGTGGTGCTCCAAGAGACAGATTTACCACTAAAATGCCCATCAAAGTCAAGTCCCAAATAAGCTCCAAATGAAAGTATGTTGCTCTGATAAAAAGCTGCTCCATCACCTCCAGGACTGGGCTTTACGCACTGACCCAGGACTCACACATGAACAGAGATCAGCATGCCAGAGTCTGGGGACGCGGGGCCTTTAGCGGGGGTGTCGGTGTTCGCTGTTCGGTCATAATATAAAGTTTGTCTTATAATAAATGCAGGGCTTTGTGCGCGACATGTCTGTGCCCGCCTCACCTAAAGGGCGTGGGGCTGTGTTCATTTCGGCAGCCAGTCTCAGTGCTTCAAGCCATGCTTGTAGCCTTTTCATTTGAAGGTACACATTTTATTAAAAGCAAACACAAATAAAAGACATCAAAATCTACGATAAAATAGTCCAAATACAAATTAAAGCATGTTCTGACTGCTCAATAGGCTGTATAAAGTCGGTGTTGCTCAAATATAAACACCCAAATTAATGTTTCAAACGTTGTTTCTGTTACAGTGGGTCATAATATATCATGTATTTTAGTTTGTCACTGCGTTTTGTGCTGTTAGGAAATGATTTCTGCGCATTTCGGCTCTAACTCAAAACTTGCGTACATGTACACCACCACCGCTGGAGTAGGATGTGAGCGTGCCGTACGCCAACGTCCATATTGATAAATGTCAAAGTCACAGTGGTTTTGGGTGTACGCCAGGTGTACGCTGGAAATTTGGTGTACGCACTTTTGATAAATGAGGGCCACTGTGTGCAAAACTGGAAACTTACAGGTTTCCGTGGGTCTTCTACCTCACGGATGCTAAGGTTTTCCAAGGGAATGATTCCTCGAGGCTCCTTATCCTGTTAGCAAAACCAAAATCACAGCAGATTAGGGCCCAAGAGTTATTGCAACATTCAAAAGGCTTTTATTTTGTGTTGTTTAATTAATCCCAATTGGAATTTGTGAGGGCAAGAAAGAACAGAAATTCAACCAAACGCATTAATTTTGCAACAGCTGCCGTTATTAAGGAGAAATGGGAACTAGAAATTAATATAATAGTTACAGATGAGGAATGGGAACAAATGTTTCAGGAGGGACATAAAATATCAAATAGTCCAACGTTGAGAGAATTTGAGTGGAAAACCAAAGTAAGGTTCTTTAGGACCCCTTTTATCATGTCTAAGTTGGGTGGGACTTCAGACAAACGTTGGAGGGGCTGTGGTCTTGTGGGAGATCGAACTCATATATTTCTGTCCAAAATGTTGACCTATTGGAAAGACATACAAGGTGAAATTGAAAGTGTTTGAGTATTAAGATTCCACTGGACTCATCCTCTATTATTCTGGGAATTTTTGAGAACAAAATCAGGACTAATTGCCACTTTTATCTTTTAAAAATCTTGCTTGTACTTGCTAAGAAAATGATTACGGTCTACTGGTTGAGACCGCAGCCCCCCACAGTCTCTCAATGGAAGAATAAGGTGAAGGAAGTGTACTATATGGAACAAATTACAACAAGACTGCAGATGAAAACTGACTTATTCGACGACAAGTGGTCCCCTATTCAAATGTATATTCCATGACATTTATGTTAAATATACATACACCTTGTCTGTACTGTGTTGCTTACACTGGCTATATTTATCTAATTTTTTTTCTCTCTATGGACGAAACAAAGGCTTTTGGGGAGTGCTAGGCATAGGGATGTATCCATGTATATTATACCATCCAGGATATTGCATTTCTATGTTGTGAATTGCACTGTTTGATCTCAATAAAAACTAGTCCAAAATTTTTTTGCAAATTAAAAATCATTTTCAATGCCTGCTTCTCCACAAAAAAAGTAATCAATTCATAGTGAAAATGACAAGTCAGGTTACAGATGAAATTAATCTATTATCTTGTTCTTAGGTACATCACTTATGACCAGCCTTTCAAAAAGGCTTTCTAACTTACTGGCCAGACTCTTGAGCTACACTATTGTCCTCTTGGAATGTGTGTCAGTTTTGTGTGCTTGTGTCTGTATTATAATGGTAATCTTTGATATGTCCTCTCTTTGGTTCTTATTGTGCATGGGCAGCTAAACCAGTTTTTGCTCAGGGGATTAATAAAGTTATGCGTCTAATCCTCGAGTTCAGTAACCCTGGCAGACACAGTACATTAATGCCAGTTTTTTCCAGCAGTCTTGCAATTCCTAAACATTACCGCATTTTATTGCAAGATAACAACAACCTCACACATTTTATTGCTATTTGCTCAATAAAAAAACAATGCAAATACATTTACAGCATCCTGTCAGGACATTGTAGTGCACCAGATGAATCTGCAAAATCTGCAAGGAGTGGCAATGTCAAATTCACTCAAATGTTGCAAGTGAACACAAAGACTTACTGTGGTATATTCAAAGTAATAAAGGCAGTTGTCTGTGAGAATGAACCATCGCCGTTTCCAGGTTTTCACTCGTCCCCCTGAAACACAAGAACAGACATTGCATAACAGGAGAAGAGAGGAAAAAATGTCTGGGGGGGACAGAGGTGGGGTCAAAGTTGAAGGGATAAAACTCTAAAATCTCTAAATTTTTACAACTAACTACAAGGCAAATGTTTTCTACAACTTTTTTAAACTACAACAACTGTCAGTACATACCTCCTGAGAAAACAAGCAGCGGCAGTAGAGGGTGGAAATCGCAGTGAAGAAGCAGAGACAAAAAGGGACCAGAGGATTTAAAGGAAGACAGGGGACAAATAGAAACAGAGACAGGAAGAGAAAGAGAGAGAGATCATATTAGTGACACTGATCACAGGCCCCGCCATGCAAAAGAAAACAATCAGATTTTTAGACTGCCATAATGTGAGAAAGTGAGTCTCTTGTTCACCATCATGCTATGGCAGTGTTCAAATGCCACAACAATGTGAGCTGATAATTCAAGTGGAGACAAAGAGCCAGCAACCCTTAGAGACAGGGCAGGTTCATCATAGTGCAAAGCCTTAAAAGAGAACAGTAGCATACAGAACATATCATTTTCTTTTCTCAGTGAAAAATTACTGAAATCTCACCCCCCAATCCCGCTTCCTCCTTCCACCACCACAACAATTTTACCTACAGTACCATGGACTAATGCACATAACGGCATCTAAAATATATTATTTTATCTTATTTATTATCTTAATGGTCAAAAAAAATCTGTGTGAGCATCCAAGTATGTGTCTGAGCAGGCTGAATGGAAGATTTTTTATGTGAGATTTACAAATTTGGTTGTATGCAAAATGCAAGGACGATAAGGCATTCATTGATTCCATACACTCCTGAAACCTGTAACACAGACATACTGGATTTGTTTAATTGTACAAGATCAGTGTTAAAGCCAGTATGTAGGGTGGAAGTACTCTGCAACAAAGCAGAAAGGCCCCACTGGGATCATCTCACCAAGTTTAAGAAGCCAGCCCTCTCTGTCTGGGTTGAAGAAGGTGTGTGTCAGGTCATTCCCGTCGTCCTCTGGGATCTTGAAGGGCTCATTTTTAATGCTGTCATAGAGATTCTGGAATAACAGATAATATTTTAAAATAAGCTCGCTAAAATCTCTTCAGTAAGTTCATTTTAATTGTTAGCCATCTGCATAGAGAAACATTTCAAAGAGCTCATCGTACTCTGAGCAGGTCCTCAGGCAGATCTCCCCCCTCGTTGATGCCCCGGTTCATCGAGATGAAACGGTCCACTCCAGGTTTGTCCCTCACATTTGGGTTATGGAGGCTTGTGTTCAGCATAATGATGGCAAATGACAGCACGTAACATGTGTCTGCATGTAGGAGAGACATGCAAGAGAATACAGCAGCGCTGAGTTTTGCTCTGCACAAAATACTTCACCTTTAGATCAGAAATAGAAAACAAAAACTACTGTTTTTGAATCTATTTGAAAAAAACATTACTTCTTACTGTCACACTCTCACTGAAAGCAAGCCTAGTAATGCTAAAAATACAAATACAAAATAAAATACAAACATAATGGTTTTACTGAAAAGCAATGTTTAAAAATTGGCAGACTCTTTGGGTTTTTACATATCAGGTCATTTCTGGTAAGGGGCTCATTGTTTATGAGAGTGCACACCTTCCGGGAGGTGTCCCTTCCTGTGATCCATCGCAAGAATATTAAACTTGCTTAAAGGGGACATCTCTCAGTCGCACACAGATAGCAACAATTCCTATTTTAAGTACACAAGGAAGATTACATTCCACCCTACATTAAATACAGTGTAATTGTGAGCATATGTGTTTACCAGTGCTTTGGAAGACGCCGGGGTTGCAGTGGCAATATCTCTGAGCAAAGGCCTCCATCATTCTGTCGATCTTCTGGGCTTCACCAGGCAAACGGAAACTCCACAGGAACTGTCTGCAGAAAACAGGTCGAGGTTTAGGTCAAGTTAGAGAAAACAGATTCTGCAAGAGTTATACAGTCACTACTGCTCCCTTGCATAATGGTTTCCCTCCCTGGCATTATAACTGACAATAAGAGAGGGACTTTCCATTGTTGGGACATTTGTTTATCAGAGAATGCAAAGACAAGAGATCAAGACATTTTATCCTTAGTACAAAACAAAATAACAAGCCAAACACGGACACAGTTTACCTGAGGGCCTGCACGAGGTTGAGATCAGTGAACTCATGGAGGTCAACGAAGGCCTGAAGAACTTTGATGTTAAAGTCGTCCCTGCAGAACAGCAACAGAAAAATCACAGTCACAAATGGCAGACACAAAAGGAGAAAAAGGATGCAAGATATTTTGTGACAAAGCACCTTTCTCCAAGGTAATCCCCTATAGCAGTCTTGTTGAGGCCCTCTCCTTTGTAGAGGAACTGAGCGATGTCCTCTGAAGTGTGCCTGAGTAGCTCATTCTCCACCAGAAACACAATGCCCTGCGGACAGGAGGAAGAGTCTGTCACCACACAGCTAAGACAGAGTGAAGGCAGAGTAGATATATACTCTGACAATATTTTAATGTTTTACCTTTTTGGGGTCCATGTTGAATTTCTTCCTTCCCATTGCCACATGCCTACTTTTCTGTAGTGTTTTACTGCAGAGTAAAAATGTAAAATTACAGAAAGAATGACTTTTGCATTCTTCAAATCACATCTCCTTATCAACAATAACAGGTAAGACTTACAAATTCCAAATTACTACAAATTACTAAAGAACACAAGAAGCCATTTTATTTAACTATATACATTTAACATTAATACATTGTTGTGCTTCAAATTGTTATAAATTATATGTTAGAATTAAATTTATTTAACTGTCAAAAGCTGAAATAAAATCACTTTTATCAATAAATTGTTGAAAACTATAAGCAACAACAAAGTTACTAAATTATTAGACCTTAAGAAAAGAATTTTTTAAAGAATAAATGACAAGACTATAATGTCAAATAAAGAACTAGTATGTATGTGCAATAACATGAGGCATTACAGCAGCAAGGAATGCAGAAAACTCCGGATGAAATCAACTCTGCCATGTTTGTAAAAGCTGTTAAACTGCTGCTGAATAAGGATGATGTAACGTCAGTAAGAGTGCTATGATTTGTTGGTTTGGAAATGCCCACAGGACTGTGACATCCTTTTTGAACAAGAAGAAGTCACAGTGGGAGGACGCAACTTCTAAACCAAAAAATTGTGTCCCATAACACATTAAAAATGCAACCAAATTACAACTGATAAAGTTGGCTAATTGCATAAAATGATATATGGAATAGTGAATGAATCTGTGCACACTGTCGTTATCAAATGTTCTCCCTCAGATTTGTTAAGTGATCCACTGTTTGGCATCAAGTGTTTGTCCCATTCTGACCATAAAGAAAAGTTTAACCACATAATTAACATCTAGTTTCTTCAATTTTCAGTCAGGAGCTAAAATCAGCCTTTATATTTGAAAGAAATAATGATTTGACATTTATCGTGATAATTATCAATATCGAATGATATGAAATGTTTTTATTGTGATAACATTTTTGGCAATATCACCCAGCCATAGATTAAAGCACACTTTCCTTTTGCCTGTGCAAAAACACTACATCCAATATTGTTTAGAGATCAGTACCAATGTTGCTGGGCCCTCTTTTCCTACCTGCCCTCAGTGCTGGTCTCCAGTCCTTCTACCTCCATAATTGCCTCTCTTAATTCCTCTCTCAGTCTCTGGATCTCCTGCAGCAGGACGCCCTTCCTCCTGCGGATGTCCTCCAGCTCAGAGCGCTCCTCTGGGCTCAGGTCTACTGGGACTATAAGGGAAGAGAAGAAGAATGACTCCATTACTGCTGCTGCAGATATAACAAACAGTAACTATGCCCTAACGCCCTAAGACTTATCAGAAACCTAAAAACCCACCCACTACAACCCACTACAACTATTTTGAGAACTTTATTGTTACTCAAATTAGTTATGGCTAATTCTTCCTATCAATATATTACAATGGAAAGTAATGGGATAGTAACAGCAAGAGCTGAAGTTAGCATATGAATATAAAACATGAAATGTAAAAGAACTGGGTGAGGATGCTTGAGTGTTTTGTTTTCCCTTTTATGAAGATAAGATTTGCAGTCAAAGTTATGCCACACTTTTAAACGGGCTCCCTTTTGCCCTTATCGCTCCCTTTCTTGTACCTCCTACCCTTTCCCTACTCACTAAAGTGTCCTTACTGCACCCTTTTTTGTACAATATGGAAAAAAAATACTGAAAATCAGCTATCTCATGATTTGTCAATGTAATGTATTGTATGACAGCATCAGAAATGCCAGCTGATGAGTTGTGATACACTTCAACAATAGAGTAGACAAACACTTCACAACCTCAACAGACACCAACAAAGAGAGACACTAGGCTACTGTAAAACTCAAGAGTCAGCCATATTTAAGTTTTAGAGAAAATGCACTACGAAGATTGAGAAACATCTACAGTTTGGTCCTAACAGCCAATTCCAGCCCTTCACTTTAAAACACTATACAACACTTTTGTTTACAATTTGAAAACATTATCACAACAAATATTTTCTTGCTTATCTGTAGTGTAATTATGTTTATTTAGTTGAAGTTGGCATAAGGATAAAGTACAATGTAAGTAATTTCCACTGCATGGAAATCTTCATAAAAGCAATTCTATCAACACACTTTTAAGGGATGTAGCTAAAGATGCCATTACAGTGGAAGGCTGGGTGATATATCAACATCACATCACAGGCATCTTCTAAGGAATTTCAGCTATTGTACATCATATATGGTTTTGAAGGCTGCGCTACAGAGAGTTATTTGCCAAAACATGACTCTACCGGTATGTCCACAGCTCAAATTACATTTCTAAAGAACTGCTGGTGAGTAAATATATTTTGACAGCATAAATAAACTTAGATGGACTTGTACGCCCAGTTTACACCTATCTAAAACTAAGCAGTCTAATACACCAGCAATGCACTGAATCCCACCTTAGTAAATTTTATAATATTCACTTTTTGTCTCAACTTCATTGTCACTTTGGATACTGTAGTTTGTGGTGGTGCTGCACACTGTATTATGTTAAGAAGTTTTTGATATGTGGTTGCTATCAGCTAGGGGTAGACTGAATATTAGAAACAAAATAATGCAATACAGACTATAGACTCCAAACCACAACCATAATTTTTATAAAAACTTCTCTGACAGTTGCAATAAAAAAAAGATAACTTTCCTCAAGGTGGGGTGCAGTGCAGGGCTGTTGTACTAAACTGGAATCATTTTATATAATTATAACCTATTAAACTGGCTACTGGGTGTTTTGTCTGGAAGCTCCATGATATAATAATCACATTTTCAAATGCATTGTGCAGTGAATATAGTTTTGATTTATTTTGTCCAAGCCACCCAGTTCTAGAGCTCAAAGTATCATCTTGTGATCAGCAGGTTGGCTGTTCCTCCCAGAACAGTGTGTTTACTCTGCAAAACAAACAGCTGCTTTAAAACACCACCAACCACGCCCACAGTCTGGATTAACTGTATGGTTTGATTCATGCAACAGCAGCCAGAGTACTGCTAACACGAGTCGGAGGACAGTATAAGAAATCCCTAGTTTTAACAAGCCGTTGTGTAGCATGGAGGCTGGCCATAGTGTTAAATGCCCACCGACGTTTAGCTGAAACGTTAATCAATATTTAGTTGGCGTCAGGCTCATGTAATGCATCTTCGTGGCTTATTTTAACTAACATCTGGTTTACACGTACACGTATACGTTTCGGACACGACGGCAAAGCGAGAGACCATAGACTTTGGTCAATCATTTATATTAGCTGTTTAGCGGAATGATCAGTCACACCTGAGCAAATAAACTGAGCCACTAGCTACGACTAGCCACAGTTAGCCTATGCAAACAGCTAATTATTAAGCCCACTTACTGTAGTCCAGGTCATCCATTTTTGGCGCTTTATTTTTAGGCATAAATATTTCAGAGTCGACTGTCATTCAATATCAGAAAACTAGGGATATATGTGTAAATATATCCTCAAAACTTAAGGGAAAATAGACAACCCCCGGTGTCGAAATGTTGGGCCGGAGACAAAGAAGGTGGCGATACCGGAAGCGGTGTCAGACTTTCGGGATATCTACTTCCGGTCACTTGTTTTTCAAAATAAACTCACTTAGATTTTGTAATGCAAAGATGAAGTTTGAAATAAATGCCAAATCAGGCTACAGAAAAGTTAGTGTTTATGAATTTATTTATTTCATATTCACTAGGCCCTTTTTTTTAATTTTAAAATACATTTTAACAGTGAACTTTTACATTTTGAGTGTCTGGATGTTTCTAGCGTAGCTGTACAGTGCACACTGTTAAGAGGTACTAAAAGGATATTTTAATAAAGATACAGACAATTTTTTACATTCATATTTACATTTTTTGACGTGCAGGATTTTTTCTTTATCTTGCTTTAATATTTTCTACCTACTATGTTTATTGTTATGCACCAAATTCATTATGTGTGTAAACCTCTTTGGCAGTTAAGCTATATTCTGATTTTATTTATCTTTTTCAAAATTCAATTTTGTAGTATTTATGTAAAAATATTATAGTGGGGTCAGTTATTGCAAAGACTGCAAAAGAAAGTGAGACCTAGGGTTTGCAAAACATTTAAAAGTAACGCAACTGGTCTATTGTATAGACAATACAATCTCACCTCTTAACATTGGAACTAAATCACTAGTAATGTTAGTTCCCTAGTTCTCTGAATGGTGATACAATAGATGAGAGCATATCTGAACGATAACTATATTCAAGGAGAACATCTTTAGAACTGCCTGGATTGTATAGTCTGTTGTCTATGGGGCCATGGTACCCAAAAATGTATTTACTCACGGGACTTTGGTTAAAAACTTAGTCCAAATGTTATAACTGTACACAAAATTAATTTCTAGAAGTCAGTAATATAAATATAATTTATATATATACATAATATATAATTATAAGTGAGTGACAGTAAAACTGCTTAAGGGGGAAAATCCTGAAGTAACACTTTTCACAGTTGTTTATCTTCCTTTTTTTATTAGCATACTTTTTTTTATTAGTATAGTATAATTGGTAGGCGTTGAGACAAACATTTTAATCTAAATGCAGTAGTTTAAACAATGCCATTAGATAATAAAAAAATGTTGCAGATGTAATATAAATGAGAAGACACATTAGTGTTACAAAAGTACAGTAGATTTGCTTCAGACAAACTTGTCAAGTTCCATTTATTCAAAACCATATATAACTATTAACTGTACATTGTATATGTATATATTTTCATAATTTTAGTAGTAATTACAATTTTATTACAGGCAGTCCACTACAGACATCTTAATGGCATTATCGATTGAGGGGTTAAACCCTGACACTGTCACATCAAATTGGTCTATAACACCATGGTCTGAGCTATGGCCATAGAAGACAAAATGTTTAGGATGGTCAACTGTCATAACCAGTCTCTTGAACATCGAGAGTAAACATTTTTGGCAAAAACTCCATTCAAAGTGTATATAGATTTTTCTATTTGGTACTGTTACAAGCCTAGACTCAAAATGTTGTATTCACATTCTATAGCTGTGTAAGCACAGTGTAATTGTGGTAGACTAGCTGCATTGTGCGCTCAAAGGCAAAAAAGCAACAAACAAACAAAAATAACAGCCTGGTGAACAAAGAGTTTTACTCCATATTCTGCAGTCAGGTTTGAACAGTTCATGATCAACAGCCACAACTTACAGGCTTATTATACAAAGGCATTTATTTGCCCAGGCACGACCAAGACATACAGTATGCTGATGATGACCCAAGCATAATCTGATTGATACACTGCACATGCTATTTTTTTCCTTTGTCCGGACCAAGTGAATCATCAGGTTTTATTGTAACATTTCACAAATGCATTTATAAAACATGACAATTCCTTGTAGGGCTCCAAGGTCTGCAGTTTGATTTCACCAAGGAACACATTGTCATTTGGAAGTACTTAAGTTCTCCAGATGTTTTAAATTTAAAACCCAATTTCTCACTTCAATGGATTGAGGTCATTTCTCACAAGTTATTTTCCCTCCATCTGATTCAACTCTTGATCAAAAGTTTGATCTGACAACTCAAGAGCGGTTGGATTTTAGTGTAGTGCCCTTGTTTGTCTCTACAGGATTTTAAAGTATCTGAATGATTTTGTAATCCATCAGATCTAACTTTCAAAAGCTATAGGTGTTCAAATTGAGACATTTAATTCACTTCAAGCTAAAAAATGCAGTGTGATCCATTTATTATAGTGTCTGGACTAGGCTATTAATTCTAGTGCATCCATTTATAGAACATCTGATTATGCATTAGACGTATCTAAAAGTCACTATGCGTTCTAGTGTTGTGATTTTCTGTACTGCTTTAACTCCAGTTATTGTGCAAAATAGATGCACTACTTTCTACTTAACAGAGGCATGTAATGTCCTCTACGCTTCCAAAGATGCTCACTCAGACATAGTGATAGATTCTAGACTTGAAATAGTGCAGAGGGCTAATGTGTGTCATTCTGAAACATTTTTGAAAACAAACCACTGAAAAAAGCTTGCTTTGTTCAGACATTTCAATATGTTGCAAAGTCTGATATCACTGACATCATTATTGTGCATCCACTGGCTACAAATAACAGGCAGATTATGTAAAAATGTCAGTAATGGTCACCGTTCAACGGTTCCATTGTCCTACTAATGAAATGACCCTGAAAAGCTTGATTTCGCTCCTCTACATTGAGTCACTTGCATGAACAAATAGATCATTAAAGTGTTTATGCACATTTATGCACATTATTCTCCACTGATGCTCAAACAGTGGAGAGTAGGGTTTTCAAAGATAACAGTACATAGGTTGGTCTATCAGTACGTATTTATGTAGTGGACGGACACTCTCATAGGTGGCTAGTGATGAAGAAGATGTGACTTTCTTTAAGTAAGAAAGGGCAAAGGTACAACTATATTCTCCAGTGTCAAGGCATTCCTTTCAGGGACGGAAGTTTTTATACTTAAATATTTGGACATTGGGTGAAGACAGAGGGTGTTGGCCAAAGTAAATCTCAATGTATTTCTAATAGCATTTCATATTTAAGAACAACTTTCTCTGAATTCAATCTGATTTCTTTCCATCTCATTGAAAGGCAACAATCAAGTAGTGCTTCTCTGCATGCATACTACTATGTATGCATCTAACACATGCACTATCTGCACAAAAATACTCCATTAACATTCGATTGTTCTTCCCTCTTATTATCCCAGGCTGTGCAGTTTCTATGCTTCTCAGGGTACGCAAAGCGCAATCCAACAGCTGTGCAATGAGGCGCATTTTTCATCCATTTTCAAATTTGCTATAAATCCCTGCAGTCATTCTTCAGTGATGCGTGGCTCGTGGGTTATCCCTTTCATTAAACCCAGAAAAGCATTTCCAGCAATCCAGGCTATTCTAAGTCTCTCAGATACTCCCCATCTCTCTTTTTCAGAGTATACATGGCAACAGGGATTACATAATTCAGCAGAGTACTGTATCTGTCAATCAGCTCAACCAATCCCTGATTAGAATCTGGTAATCTTCACCCCAGAGTCACCAACGATGAGACGAGCCATGGAAGGATGAACCTGGGAAATATTGAGAGGGAGAAAAAGATTAATAACGATAAGACCCGCAATAGCACGTCAACATCACATCACAACATTAATACTTACTGTGAAAACAAATGGTACATCTGCTAAAGATCCAACACACAGTTGGGAAAAAATAATCAGTCATTGTTGACTATGTGAATGAATCATAAAAAAACTTGTGAAATACAAAATACCTGCTTTACAGTCTATAGTCAGTCATCAAAGGGCCAAACTAAATTTTAAATGTTAACCATAATTCTCCACAACAAACTGTCTTTTCCAAAGGAGATAAATTACAAAACACTATTATCATGGCATAGCCCTACAAAGCATATTCGAGTAACATGAGCATGTGCTTTATGTTTGGTAGATCTAGAGGGAATCACAAGCTCTAACATAAGTGTGACCCCCTATCTAATCACCCACAGCTAATATACTCAATTACAGCACTTCATGATGAGCACATTCGGTACCAAGCACCAGTTTTCCCGTTTCTGACCTGCGCTTGAAGTGGCCCATAGGGCACCAGTTCTCCATCCACAGTGAGTGTCCCCCGTGTAGACAGAGGCTGCAGCCTGAAGGCCCTGCAGGTAACATGGCTCACATACGGCGAGCTGACGGAGTGGTGTGTTCCTCTTTCCATGGCAAAGAACAGTCTCAGCAGAGTGGCTCTGGAGATCCCCGCTCCGTACAAAGGTCAGATGGATCAGCCCATCGTCAAACCTGGCCTGGGGTGCAGCATGAAGATCAGCCCCGAGGTGGGTCTGATAAAGGGCCAGGACCAGCACAAAGTCCCCTTCAATGGTTACCCAATCTCTGGTGGGAAGGGGTTGGTCGAGAGGGGGTAACAAGTCATCCCTAGGGAGATTTAAAGGCAGTGAGACGAAAGGACGGTTCTTTTGGGGTCCTGCTGGCTCGGCAATGTCAAAGTTAAAAGATGAGGATGGTGTGCGCAGAGAGGGTGAGGGTGAGGTGGAATTTGGGGTGTTAGGACGGGGGACAAGGTAGGATGAGGAGTGTGGAGAGGCACATGAAGGGGAAGATGGGGGGGTGGGAGAAAGTGACAGGGAGAGGGAGGAGAGTTTAGGGGGGAGGGAGTTTGAGTGGGAATGCTGGAGGAGGGAGAGGGGCCTCGGCCTGGAGGAGTTCTGGTTTTGGTCCAGGGTCTTGGGCTTGTAAGAGAAGGGTGAGTGACGAAAGGGAGAGGATATGGTGAGAGATCGCTCACGAGCAGCGTCCAGTTGGTAGGGTTCTTTCTGGTAGTAGGTTCCATTAAGATCTATGTCCTCTACTCCGTATGAATTGCCAGAGTCTGTGTCAGCCTCCCGTCTGAGAGGCTGGTTGAAGAGCTCGTTCACTATCTGGCTTGAAGGGGCTGAATTCTTTCTTAGTGCCTGTCTGGCTGTCTGAGGCAAACAACTGTCTGGCTCTTCATCTGCCTCTTGCCCCATGTCTACCCCACAGCTCTCTCCCAGCTCTCTTGCATGCAACGCTCTTTCCCCCTCTACAGAACCGCCACTGCCTTCCCCATCCTTCTCCCTATCCTCCTCCTCCATCTCACTGGAGTCATGCTCTACTCCTCCCTCATCTTCCCTTTCATCCTTGATCCCTCCTAACTTTTCTCCCCTTCCCATATTGCATTGATCCCTTTCATTTGATTCAGAACTCGTCCCAGACCTCTCCTCTTCTGCATCCATCCCCTCCTCCCCCTCCCGTTCCCGCTCTCTGTCCTCTGCCAGGCTGCTTGCCCTCACCACGCCAGTTCCTCCTCCCCTAGCTCTCTCCCTTCTCCTCTCCCTTTCCCGCTGCCTCTCCTCTTTTTCCCTCTCTCCCTCACCCCTACGCAGGCTCCTCTGTTCGCTGATGCCCATGTCAGAGCAGGTGCGATGGATGGGTGTTCGACAGAAGCCCTCTAAGCCTTCTGTGATACTGCGGGAGAGGGGTCTTCTTGGCGGAGGGGGCGTGGCATCTGGTGATGTGTCACAAATAGAGGGAGGCAGGTAGGACAGACGACCCTTGTAGGACCGAAGAGAAGCTATGCGCACCAGGGTGCCCAGGGTGAAGCGAGCTGAGCCCAAGCCACGATACCTGGAATATAGAAAGATTCAGGTAAATCTATATTTTATAATTATATTTTAAAATTAAACTGATGTTGCAGAAGAGTGAGAGATGCTTAGATGAACAAACCCAACAGTGAATGTTCTCACAGTATAAGCAATAACACACCCACCTCTCACTCTCAATGTCCACATCGGACACAAAACCCCAGGCAACAGAAAGGAAAGAAAACAGTCTCCTGGGTGCTGCAGGACGACTGTTGGGAGGAGGGCTTGTTGTCACAGAGACCACGTCCATGGGTCGGACACCGCCTCGACAGAGCAAAAAGCAGCAGTTCAAAAGGAGGGGCTCCCGAAGGCACATGTCATACCTGAGGTAGAGATGAAAAAGCCCACCACACTTCCAATCAGTACAGATAAGAGAACTGTACAAACAACAGGTCACTCCAGAGTTCTTCCACTATTCACAGATACCTCTATTGACAAAAACAGCTGTGCTCTTTTGTTTAAAGATAAGATACAACAACTTGCGTCTTTGGAACTAGTTAATCTGTTCCAAATAATTAAAATCAAATAAATCCACATATTCATGATCTTTGTATATATATTTATGCTTTTCTGCTGTTGTAGTTGTTAAATGTAACCTTTTGGCAGATGTGTGATATGACAAAGCTGACAGAGAAGAGATTTATATTACTAAGACTGTTGTCTTAGATTATCAATAATTCCCACTTCTTGTGTCCACAGAGCTGAGTGTTTGTCTAATTCTACACTGTCAAAGAATGTTCTTAGGGGGCTTCATTGATTTAACAGGGAAATGTAAGACAGGTCTCGCCTGGAGTCGTTAGCTGACCCCACAAGTGTGTTCACTGACCTTCCACCTCTAGTTATTTCTCACATGTAACTGTCCTTGTTAGGGAGGCAATAGTTAGACTAATAAAGTAGAGACAGTATCTCAGGCGTCAGGCTAGCAGATATCGTTGTTCTTTGGGTTTCTTAAAAGGCTGAGTCTTACGGGAATGCTTACACAAACTTACTGGCTCCACAGGTTAGAGTACAACTCATGGATAGTAGTAGATTTCAATATGATGTGGCATTGGAGTCTAAATGTCAGATAGATTTTTTGCTCTAGGTTAAGGTCAGCTAAAGCTGACCTTAATAGGGAAACCTACAGGAACTAGGGGGAAGACAGAAACATTAAAAGGGACCAAAAGATGCTATCCTTCAGATTTGATGTGGGCATTTGATGTGTTCACATGCTGTATCCTGGCACTGTATCTCCTTGGCCGGGCTCAATAAATCATGCTGTTAAGTCTTCATCAGTCTCGGAACCTTCTTCACACCTGAACCTGGCTCACAATAATTCAACATCACATGCATTTTAAGATTCAACTAAAAAGGACACACAATTCTCACCTTTAGAGATATGAATGTTACATGCTTACCCTGCATTGTGGTTAACGGAGCCAGCCAGTGCATTCCCAGAGCCGCAGGGCAGAATGCCGACAGGTATTTTTATTGCTTGTTCCCAGTCAGGGCGCTCCATCAGCCCATTAATTACCTACAGGAAGCACAACACAGAAAATTCAAAAAATGAAATCAGTAGAAACGGGTTAAATGTGTACATGTGGTGCAAAAACACAAAGTCCTTTGTGTTATATAAACTCCCCCTTAAACACACAAAGTCCACCATCATTGGCCCTCGAAAATAAGCATTACACACCTCGTGCAGTAGGCCATCTCCAGAAACGATGATGATGCCATCCCACTCTGGGAGCAATATCTCTCTGATAAGCTCTCTGGCATGGTTCTGACGCTCTGAGACAGATGAATAAAGTTAACACCTGTTACACATCTATGTTTTATGTAAAGGTATTATCTGCGCTATGATGCTGCCACTGCACTTGGTGTGTTACCTGTCTGTATAAGGTTGTAGCTGATGTTGGCTTCTCTGATCATTGGCAGGATGTGGGTCTGACACCACTGCATCGCCTGGCCTCTCCCACTAAAGGGATTGACCAATAACAGTAGACGCCTGGGACGAGGTAGCAGACTTCTTGAAAATTCTTTATGAAAAAGAAGGGAGAACATGAATAATTTATAACTCACATAGCTTTTGTTCAGAACAAAGAAAGGAACTAGAGGTCTGCCGCGAGCCAACTGGGAGCTACCATTACAAAGTGTTGCACAACCCTGGACTTTGAGTGAATTTAACCATTTGAGCCTCCTTTATTTCACTTCACAGGATCTACTTCACACTGCACAACGCTGTCGCTCAAGAGCGTGTCTGATGATCATTTAAATTCAAATACATGGTAAAAGACACATGTAGCTTTCTGAATATAGGAATTAAACAAGGTTTTATCTGTCTAACTGCGTTGCATACTAGACAAGAAAACTGTGACACTCTGCTCCTCTTCATACTCTTCTTTGAGCACAGGTAAGCTTCTGAAGATTTATTTTGGTACTGACGGATGACAGTGGTGCAGGGAAGGTGATGAAATGACTGCACTCTCAGATAATCCTGGCTTATGCAACAAACTACACAGAAGCAAATCAACAGAAAACCCAACTAACTACAGCTATTATGCGCATAAGCATAAATATTTACAGAATCGAGACAAGTGATTCAGAAATGGAGCAATTAGGTAAGAGAACTGTAACAGATATGAAATAATGATAGCTATGTGAGCAAAGTGGAACAGAAGCTAGGAGTCAGACAAAAGGTTTAACTGCAATATACACTGCAGTATGAAAGATACAGAAGCGGACAAAAGACAAACAGAAGAATGGGGGACATGAATGACAGCTCTGTCACAGTTGGAGGAAGGAGACGGTGATGTGATAAGTAAAAACTGACTTAGACAATTAAGAGAATGAAGGGTTAAAGATTAAGTCTAAAGAAGGGGACGGAGACAGGAAAAGATAGGAGACGCTGGCAAAGTGTTTGACAGGTAATAATTATAAAGGGATAACAAACACACACACGAGTAAACACTTAGCGAGGTCTTGCTGTCTTGTTTGATTATTGAGGCTCAGGGACAGAGAGGATGGGAAGGGGTGGCAAGCTGCAGCAGCCACACCCTCTTTGTCTCTACATTTGACACTGAATGATATAGACCCTGTGCAGGACAGATAAGGGCAAAAACCACAAGAAAAGGGTATAATTATGGGAACAAACAAAAAAATCCTAACTAAACACTTCCAGCTTCTTACGGTGTATTAGTGTTAATCCCTCTTTGTTTTTGCTACATAACCCTAAAATGCTTAACAACTCTTCATACCATTTGTGTAAGAAAATGTGTGTGCTGTATATACAAAAAGGTCTTGGGTCACGGGAACATTAAAGTATACTTTGGGCTTGTGCAGACTACACAACTTTCAGCGTCGGCTGAACGCTGTGCTGTTCAGACTACACAACTTGCCGTCTTGTGACGGGAGTCTTTAAGTCATTGTGGTGTTCACACTACGTGACTGATCGGTGACAGGGGGTCACACACTACACGAGCTGAAGAGGACTCTGTCACCCTAGTCTCCAAACTACGTTTTGTCAAGAAAACACACTTGCGATGAGAAACAGGAAATGACGTGACGTGTTATTATAAAGATAGCAATTGTAAAGACAGAGGATATGGGTGAAAGAATGGTTTAGCACACGCATGTAGTAAGGATTGTCTGTGCTACAGAAAGAGCTGGAGGTGAGTAAAAAGTGTTTTGTAGTGAAACAGTAGCTGCCTGCTCTGCCAGCTGCAATTCTCTCATTGTCTGGATGTGGATGTGGAGTTGGCCGACTCCCCCAGATATTTGGCATGCTAGATATCTGGCTGGCGTCGGCAATGTGTCAGTGATATGTCGGGGAGCCATTTAGTTGCATTGTTGAGTAGTTCATATATAACGACTGTCGACCGCAGATCAAACCCTGATCACAACCCAATGGTCACCGAGTTCTCCGACCGGCAAATCGGGCTAAAAAGCGTGTAGTGTGAACAAGGCTTCAGCAAGCAAAGGAGGAGGCATAAATCAAGGCGGCATGGGGTAACGTGTGGTTTCGTGTAATAAACAGGTCAGGCAAGTCAAAGTAAATCACATTATTATCTGCTGTAAACTAACCATGCTGCCCTTATGATAAATTTGCAAAAGTTCCACACTATATACATGACCAGGATTCATTTCTAAAAAAAGAACATACTTTTGATCCAGGAAACTTTGAGTAAAAACACACAAGTCTCTAGTGAGACACACTCACCTGTGTCAGCAGTGACGGTCACACCTCTGAGTAGACACTGCACAGCAGCCGACCACTTCTCAGCTTCAGGCCTGCTTTCAGCCAGGTAGGCCCTCACCTGCCTGCGCCGAGATACTCCTTTACGTCGTTTGCCTGGCGGGTACCAGTACAGCACCAGAAGAGGGGGTGCAGGGGCACGAGGGCAACTGCACCCCACCAGCTCTGATAAAGGCAGCAGGAGACGGGCTTCCTTCCCCATCCGTGGTGAAAGACGCTGGATATGTATGTGGGTGTGGGTGAGGGTCAAGGCATAGTTGGAGGCCAGAGCAGGAGTAGGGGAGGCAGCAGGGGAGAGCCCCCCTGGACCACCAGGGCTGTTGGGGCAGCTGTTATTGTTGCTGTTGCTGCCGGATCCCCAGCTGGCAAACTGGCCATGAAGTAGGGCTTCTGCAGTGGAAGGTGAAGAAGGTTCTGGAGATCGCATCCTCAATGCTGAAGTGGACACGGTTTGTCAGGAAAAAAGTCAGTCTAGTAAGTATCTTCGACAGTTAGAGGCTTGAAGAGTGGAACTTGGCTACTGTTCCAGATTTGCAGGGAAAATCTGAATGTCAGTCTGAGAGCTTTATCCCTGAAATCTCCTCAAGATCTACCTCCCGTTTCAGTGATTGAATTAGAATCAGCTCTGAGTTTGTGAACCGATATGTCCATTTCATAAGTATGTCTTCATTTGAAAAGAAACATGTACTTCTTCCAGTTTAAAGGTTCTTCTGTTCTGAGTATGTATCCAGTGAAAATGGGAACTTCTAAAGACCAGTCATAGTGTCACATTTATAAAGCTCCCATCACAGTTTGATCTGAAGAGCTGTCAGCTTCTACAGTTTACTGCCAGTGGAAAAGTGAATAAGCAATACATCAACATGTTCAAAGACAAAATACATTTTCCACTAGAAGATCAGGAAGTGTTTACTTTACAACTGAAAGCTACCTACTGTGATAACAACATAAGGCAGCTGAGCAGTTACTCGACATTAACAATACATCTTTAAATAATTACGCAAATAGACAACCCGAAATGCTTAGTTGCATTGAAAAAAACAGATACATTAAGTATGAATAAGACAAACAAACACACCTTGTTTCTACAAGGAGGCTACAACAATTAAATTACTTAACGCACAAGTAAATTCTGTTGAGTATGTTGCATGGTAAGTGCTGGCCAAAATGATTTTAATGCCACAAAGATATGATAAGTGTAGGCTTTTTCAAGACCTTTGATACCGATATTGCTATCTTTAATCTCAGTGATATATAGGAGGCAGACAAAAGGAGTGACTAGTTCGGTCCTCTAGACAGTAGTGTGATACATTAAAGTTTCATCCAAACAAATACTCCTGCACACTAGATAAAACAGGTGGCGACTAGACAACGAAAATAAAAATAAAAAAATAAAAAAAACAAAAACGTAAACAAAACAAAAGACAAACAATGAGACAGTTCCAGGTGGGTCCTTAGTTTATGTCATGGTAATGTCCTAGAATCAAGCATCACGTTCCCTCCCGAAGATCTCTGTTCCTGAACGACGAAAAAAAAAGGAGAGGAGGACTACAGTCAATTGGAAAATTGGAAAAAACTATGGCAGAACTTCAATGTATGGGTGATCCATCTAAAAGAATTTCTAGAGAAGAGGAGTAACACATTGACTTTAAAGAAGGAAGGATATTAAACAAAATAATTGTAACCGTGCCTCTAATTCAACAAGCATTTCACTGTGCAAAGGTGAATATTTCCGTATCATGCTTTCACAAGTACAGAAAAGACTGTCATGATAAGCAGAAGAGATTACAGTTACAGGGTGAAGCAATACAGGACCCACCATGCCCCTTGACCTTAGGTGCGTCTTTGCACATAATGACTCACAGTCACACATCCTCTAGACACTACATGCTGAGACACCACATTATTTGGATGAAAAGTTGCATGAGAGTGACCACAGCTGGTTAGTATTTTCATGTTTAGGGCTTTTGTCTAACAGGATTTGGGGAAACAGTGTTTCTTTCACTAGGATTGAGATTTTGCAGATTGCTGACCTGAATGGTACTGGATTTTAGAGGTTTTGCAATAGCATTAGTATGTAACAATCTCAAAAATTTCCCAATAAAGAAATACATTCATTATGAGCAACTTGGAACTGGAAAATGATTTCGATTTGTTTTATGATTTCTAGAGATGACAGGTTACATTAATGCTAAAGCTGCTAGTCAGCAGGGTCCAACTGAGAAGACTTAGACTAGTATGTCAAAGTACGATTACTGGCCTATCACCAGACTTCAGTTCGTCCCTAAATGAATAAACTGGTATTCATAAACTGGCATATCTTTCTTTTAAAGTTTTACAGACAGGAAATATTACGCAAGCTGTGGTGCAGACACAATCAATACTTGGCTGATGTCCTGTCTTGATAAAAACACACAAAAGGGGCTTCACTGATGCCCATTGTTGCACCTTACGTCCTTGAAGTGCAGGGCGGGGACACCCAGAAATAATATCAGCCGGCTAATTTTATCTCCCACACAATGAGGCTGTTGTTGAGTGACTTCGGGGTATTTTGGGCAATTTCTGCTAGCTTATACTTTGAACTCAATGGCATTCCCATACTAAGGGCATGGCTACATCCTTAACTGCAGCGTTGACAGCTTGTCTAACAACCTTTACGTTCTGAAGCTGCGTTTGATTGTTAAACTTTACCGATGTCTTCCGATGTCTTTAGCTAGCAGGTTGACAGACTGTTAGCCAAGCTGAATTATTTAACTCTAGCTTAGTTTTAACAGTTACTAGCTGACAACTCATTTACATAAATATTGATGTCTTATAATCATCATCAAGAAGCATAATTGGTTTAAAGTTGTACTTGGGGCTTAAATCCTAACGTTAAAACAAGAAGACAGCAAACGCTAGCTTATGTTATGAATACAGTGGCTAACTGTTACTGTACACTGCTGCGAGACAAGCGCAACACAGGGTTGTCAGTTAGCAGTGGCTAGCAGTTTGCTACCTGACGTGTAGCCCAACTTTAAGCTAACTTCATACACTATTAAAACTTTACTCTCTTGAAAATGACTGGGTATCACAATGAGTACGATGAAAGGCTCCCATTTGATGTTTAACGCCTCATTTATGGCTTGCTTTAAAGAGGAACCCAAGTTAGCACAGATAACTGTAGATGGCATCGCTAGCTAACAGGCGTAATGAGCCGATTCTATCACAGTAACAAAATTTGTAGCTTTCTTTTGTAAGAGTTGTTTGCCAGCACATGAATAGGAAGATCCAACTTTAAATATAAATGTATCAAAGCGCAACAGTCCAAATTACCTCATCTTGTCTCCCCTCTCACGACGAGATAGTCGCTTGCCCTGAAAACTGTGGCTCGGTGCGGTGCAGGAAGTGCCCGGAGACGCAGTAGCCGCTGCTTTGAGCGGCGGAGAGGAAATCCAATGGCGATAAGGAAAACATTGCAACACCCACCGACATTCTCCAATCATTGACAGACCACCCCCTTCCTGGCCAACTTATTTCTCCTGGCCAACTCATAGATACCAATCAAAATATTCGTGACGTCAGATGTACAGTACAACCCCAGTGAGGCTTTAAATGGACAAAGGATGTAAACAGAGATCAAAGTCGTAAATTCATTTGTTTTAGCTATATCCCCATGTGCTGCCCCATGTTACCCCAAGAAAGCAACAGGTGTGTTTGCAAGGGTGTCTAAAAGAAGTCCAACAAAACACAAAAGGCAACTCATTTTGTACAGTTGATCTTTTATTTGTATCAGATTGCATGGAAAACAAAGAGACTAGTTCTTGTAGCCACGGCTGGCTCTGCGGCCACGAGCTCTCTCGAACTTCCTGCCCTTGGAGCGGATGTAGGGCCTGAAAAAGAGAAAGGATAGTTTAGTGTAAGATGATGGCACCACAAACCCAACATTGATATAATAAAATACATGTACATACTGGAGCTTAGCTTTCTTAATTTTCTCTCCATCAATGCTGCCTTACAAATAACCACAAAGCCAACCTTGCGCTCACTAAAATGGTTTAAGGGTCATCATTAAACAATAAAATCCCCCACACAAGTGCTAACTACTCTTTAATTTCTAGGTGCTGGTATTGTGCGTGCTGGCCTACTGGGACAATTGAATTGAAAACAGAGTCACCATTAATGTTATTAGTAAATTTTCCTACCAAGATAAGTCGAAATGTCTTCTGTGAAAAGACCCATTATCTTCAAACCTAATCTATCTACCAACCTCTGCAAACCACACTAATATATGATACCAATCTGAAGAGCAAAATACATTGTGTTTTTTCCATAATTCACCAAAACAAATGCAGTTCAACAAACTTTTTCCATAATTCACCAAAACAAATGCAGTTCAACAAACTGACCAAAATATTAGACAACCATGGTAACTAAGGCTCTAACACCCAACTCCTTTTATACACAAGTCTTTTTGAAGCCAAAACAATTAAAACAAGGAAGCCAGATGTACTGTATGACGTACATTAAATTAACTATCAACACTCGTGAGGATAGTGGAGTAATATCCAAAGAAAGAAAACCATGAAAGGCGTAAGATGAAGGGAGAGAGACAGACGAGACAACACAGTGTGTGACAGAAAAACAAAGCCAACTGTCAGTTAATGATGAAAGTGTGATTAAATGTTAAACAATTTCCAGTAGAAAAACTCTTATATACAGGCCAATTTAGTACCCAGGCGTCACACTGATCTAAATACCTGTACAACAATATAATTTGTTGTGATGTCTTTACTCAGCATTGTGTTGTATTTGACAACAGTACCAACACATCAACTGTTTACATACTTGGTGTGGCTGTGAGGAGTTCCAGGGGCTTTTCCAAAGTGCCTGTACACCTCTCGTCCTTTGCGGGGTCCTGGACAACAAACAAATGTTACAGATTAAAAGCAGTTTGAAATGCTAAACAGCCTCTCAAAAATCACATTCCGAGTAGTAAAGTATTCCCACTTCAATTCATTATCTGAATTCTAACGTCATAAAAAATAATAAAATGAAAACTTCTTTGCACATTTGTACCTGTTATAAGTTTTGTTTAGACAGACCTGAGTGAGTGACTATGTTTCAGTTCAGATGACTATATTTTAAATAATCTGATGCTCGGTGAAAAGTGAATTTCCATTTGCTGTATTAATTTCTCACCTAAGATTAACCACTTTGCAATTCTCCAATAGAATTTCTTGCTTTTCTCCTGTGTCAGGTGAATATTTTTAGGTTTGTAAAAATGCAAAAACGTGTTGTAACAATACAATACATTTTTTTTTTTTAAAAATGGTCGGACATCAAACACCACACGCCCCTTTTCTTCTCTTGCCATGATCAATATAGAGGGATTCATTCATTAGCATGAAAGGATAGCTACCACAAAACACACAGCTGCACGTGATGACAGTTTCCAGCATTTGGCAATACCTTGACTATAGAGGAGTCTGCCATACAAAACAGTCTGTCAAATGCAGGTGAATAGCGCTCAACAACCAACCAACGGTTTACAAAGCTTACACATGATTAAAGAGAAATATAAATATCTGGTGATCAACTGTCAACAATCAGGCCAGAACACAGATGTAAACCAGTTTACCTAATTCAAGCAGTATTTTATCTATGGCATTGCAACAGACCATGTTCCCTCACCACAGCATAAATCAACCCCACTCAGCCACACCAGACAGCAGTAGTCTGGTGTCGATTACTGTTATAAGTCTCCTTAAATCTAAAGCATGCTAAGTGTGAAATTACAATAAGTGCATGAATTAGAGAGGGTTAGAGAGTTTATATCTGGTGGTCAAGGTGCCCGAGCACCATGAGGACAATGACTGATTATGTTATCTACTTCAATTGCATCTTTATAGTAGAATGTGACTAGAAATCTACATGTTCACTTACCTGACAGCAGCACTGTGCCCTGTCCTTTTGGAGAAGCCAATGCCAACTGGTCAAAGGTCATCACCTGACCACCTGCCTTCAGGATCTTACGGCGGGCACCATCGGTTACCCTCAGGGCACAGATCTGTAAGACAACAGACAGGACGTTGGAATCATCTCAAAGACATCCAACCACATTACCGTGTTGAGGGGAAGAACCTTTGGACGAAATCTTATTGGGAAACAAAAAAACGCTAACACGTGAATTGTGCCATTATTAAAAGCAGGGGTTACCTTGAGCTTGGGGATATCCTGAATCCTGACATCATCAGTGACTGTTCCCACAACAACAGCGGTTCTGTTCTCACGGCCAGCCATTTTCATCTTCCGGATCTGGTCGTAATGGAAGCAAAGACTGAATTTCAGCCAGGATATCATATGTCTACAGAATTGACAACAGGGCTCACACGTTCGTCACTGACTTCTAACCTTTCCTGGTATTACAATGTTAAGATTGGAGGTAAATGGTCAATATGGATAACAATTATCTTGATCCACAGTTTAACTTAATTTATTTCTCTTTCTCCTGATTTTAAATTCAGTTTACCTCACTGCACACTCCTTGGCTCATTTTTAAGAAAAGGTCACAAGTCTATGGTACTAAAAAACAAAGTGATCAGTCCACTGTGAGTGAACGAGTGATATATCAAACCGCATATCATTGTTTCCCCTATATTCATTCAGGAGCGGCGGTGCGCCACTGCTGAATGTCCGCCACTTCCCAGGATCATTAAACTATACCTAACGTTTTCACTCGCTCTCTGCGACCACAGTAACACTGAACACTTGCCTAGCTTTCTCTCCACGTTCTTCAAAGAACATCAATGTGAAAGGTTGTGTTATAAGAGCAGCCGAACTCTGAATCGGGAGGTGCGAGTGTTTGATTGTCCGAGTGGCAGCAAGTGACTGAATACGAGCAGAAAATATTCTACCAGTAAATATATGGGTCGGTTACAGCGTGTTAGCTTCTCAAGACCAAGAAAAGCCTGTTTGTAGTTTCCCTAACTGCTGGAAAAGAGAAGCCAGTTAGTGCTAGCAAACATCTCCCTCTCCTCTAAGACTGCACAGCTGAGCAGGAAAGCTTAAACAGTAGCCTACATATTTTGACTCTTTGCAACTTAACATAAGCTCAATTTATTGGAAGTTCTAGATGCTGCATTTCATTACTGCCTTCTTTGTCCAGTACTGACAACATTACAAGCTTAGACTAAACGGGTGCAGCCTGCAGCTCTGTCCTGTGAACATCCTAGTAGTTAGCCTAGTTAACTATTTTTCTGTCTGTTTTCAGACTGGTTAAGAACATAAAGGATGGCGGTGACAGTTAAAGAGCTGAGCTTAGTAAAGCAAGTTAGGGATGCAAATTTCCTTTTAATTTAATGAGGAGACGTTTCTTTTGGATTTTATTGTGTAGATAAAATGCTTAGTAATTAAGGGAGGTGGTTATCATGTTGCCAATTTTACATATTAATTTTTAAAGATAAATGTCAAAAGCTGATGATTATTATGAGGTCATATTACAGGGTTTCCCTGCCATTATAAGGCTAATGAGGAGAGGCTTAGGTGATATGCCGTTAAAGTAAAATCACAGTGGAGAGAGGATGGAAACTAAAACTGACTAACTTTTCCAAAATTGAATGGTTATAGGTTATAGGCTAGTCCCTTTCCAGACAAATTCTGGTGTAGTCCTTACGCTTCCTGGTTGTTATTTATTATCTGCACTAGCTTTTCCAAATATTTTTACACTGATATGGTTAAAATAAAAAACTGCATATTTGTCATTGGTAAAAGTAAAATTTGCACGTATTCCAAAAATGCATTCCAGTCACAAAAGACGGTGATATGCTATATTTATATTACAACTGGCTCAAACACTGAACATGTCTAAAAAGTCAAAAGGATGATTCACTAGTGGTGGATAGAATGAAACAAATGACTGACCAGACGCGAGACGGAGATGGGGGGCCTGTTGGTCCTGCTCATGAAGAGCCTCCTCAGGACGACCTTGTTGAAGGGAGCATTAGAACGGCGGGCCAGGAACCTGTACAACTGCCAAGAACCCAGTGGGATGGTTAGAATATTATGCACAATAAGATCAAGTTATCAACTCTAACGTGGCATAAATAATTGTAACCACTTAGTAAAGCACAATAAGTGAATGTAAATTACCTTGACCAGGAGCCTCAGATAAATATCCTGGCTCTTTGGTTCTTTCCTGTGCACCTTACGGTCCTTGTTATGTCTGATGTCAACTCCCTTTAAAAGGCAAACAGAAATCCATTAAGGCAACAACCTAATGTAACACATTATCAAAGCTGTAAATGTATCCCAAAGCAGTGTGTATAAGACCTATGACATCACCTACATACTGGTTATATTGTACAATCAAGTTTAGCACGGTCAAACCACATTTAACGTTAATCTTGATTCATATTTCAAACAATTATGTCCCTTTAGTTAACTTCACAAGCAGCTAAACGTGCAGCGCCACAGGCCAGTTCACACGTTGACACTCTACAGCTAACTGCTATCGCGAGCGACACAAAAAACAATCCTACAATTTATATTATGCTTGAGTTGTGCCATTTGTGAACACACGTTAACTTTAGGGGAATATAAATTAAGGTTAAATATAATATTCCGCATTCTCAACCACTCTGAAAGCCAGTTTCTGATCAATCTCAAGGCGAGAACCGGCTGCCTTGACGGCACTAGTCCGGCATCAAAGAGGGTAAGCTGGTACGACTTATATGCTCAAATAACACGAAATCAAGATATAACTGTAACGTAAATGATGTTTTAAACCAGTAACGATTGTCACTATGAAGATTATATGCTTTAATACAGAGGATGACCGTGGATAGTCACGCTATCGTATTTTAAATTTTCTGTTAGCTGTACCTACCATCTTGGACTCAGAGCGAAAAGGGAAAAGGAAGAGCTGAGGTCTCGCGATAAACAGTGAGCTAAAATCTCGGGTCTCTGATTGGTTACAGAACATGCGCTTCCTCCATAGCAACTGTGATGATTAAGGATGGTGCCTCTGGCGGTGAAGACGGCAAGAAAGGCACAATTTTTAGTTTATTACTGATTTAATGGCTATTGTTGATGTATTTTATTTTATTTTATGCATTTGTTCGGTTTGCGTTTTAAATTATGATTGAAAAACTGATTTGATTCATATTCATTTTTTAGGCTATTTGTTGTTATACAGGGTGGGGTGAAAATATTGCAATGCTCAAGGCTGTTAAAGGGTCATAAAATTAGTGGTCACAAAACCGCTTATTTTGCAGCTCTTTATTCTGAGGGTTTCTGTATTTTCACCTCTTTTTTATGTTTGCTCTGTGAATTTAGGGGGAGGGTATTGCATTTTCCAATGACAGAGGGGGTGGGGGCTCTCTTTTTTTTATGAAATATAAAATTTGATTTATTTATGTTATTTTAATTTATTTAACCTTTGTTTAACCAGGATGAAGCCTATTGAAATACAATCTCTCTTTCAAGGGAGACCTGACCAAGAAAGGTAGCAAAACAGTATTTAAAAGTTACATTGACACACATTAAAAAATCTTCCACAAATGGTATACTTAAAGAATCTAAATGGGAACACTTCTCCTTAAGGACATCTGCAACCAGGCACTTGAACTCCCTAAGTGGTACCAGCACCAAATCATTTTCACACAGTTCCTAATCAACTTAACTTTTGTTATAAAGCAATCACCTTCCTTTGTCAACCACTTATCCTGTATACAGGGTCATGGGGGGCTGGATCCAATCCCAGCTTACATCGGGCGAAAGGTCACCAGTCCATCACAGGGCCACACATAGACAAACAACTACTCACACCTGAGGATAATTTTTTAGACACACCGCTTAACCTAGCCTGCATGTCTTTGGATGGTGGGAGGAAGCCGGAACACTCGGCATCCAACATCCAAAGAGCATCCAAATTCCACACAGAAAGGCCAGAGTTTGAACCCACAACGTTCTTGCTGTGAGGCAACAGTACAAACCACCACACCACCGTGCCACCTTTAACAGAAATCTAATAAATTTTATTTTAGAACACACAAACTATTAACAGCGTATTTAATATTAAATACAGATTGTTCCATAATTTTCAGAGGCTTTCCAAAAAATATAATGGTCAGTTTGAGAATGTATGTGACAAAATTAACTATTTACATAATTGTTTGATTTGAATCTTGAAAATGTTTAAAATGAAAACAACAACTGAAAAATTTAATTATTTTTTAAAACCTTTATTGGTTACAAATGCATAGCAACATTAACAAAGTTTTTTTTCCAGTATATGACACAAAGAAACAGTGTGGCAGTTAATTGAACATGTAACAGCTCTGTTGTTCTTTATGTTCTCGGAGGAGAAAAGACTACACCATAATCACTGTAATTTACATATGCTATTTAGGAATACTTCCTGTTTCCTCAGTAAATCTAACAACTCTGCAACTGAATTCTGCCCTTAAAAAGTGTGTCAGTATATGCTATTTTCAAATAACTTGCACACAAAAATAATTCTTTTAAATTTGAAATAGCAGTCATTTAGTACAAAAACATGCATCTGGGAGCCAAGGATCTCAAGTTTATTTGTGTTTGTGGCCCTGTTGCTGTCTAAGGTGACACAGGAAGATTGTGAAAACCAGTGCGATACCTCCCAGAAACACTGTCCGTGCCACAGGGGGGACGAGGGCGAAGTTCACTGCCTGAGATGGTGGAAGAGATGAAACCAATGGACACGTCATTCTACATCAGTGTATGTACAGTATATGTATATGTCTGTGATTCTGTGTGTGAGAATATCTCACCTGCATTGTTGACCAAAATACCACTCCAGTCTAAAGAATGGGGTAGAAGATAGGTTTATAGATCAATAAAGAGCCAGAGATATTTATTACATGGCATCTTAGTAGCAAATAATAGTTTTATAAGGGCAACCTTTGCCTGTATATGTACCTTGTAAGATGGCCAGAATTTCTGTCTCCAGTCTTCAAGCGGATCGTCTTTGTGTTCTAGTAAACTTAAACCTAAAAGGTGGAGGTGGCTGTTAAATGTTTTACTGATTATAAGTGGGATCCGTCATGAGAAATACATGTTGTGTGGAAAAGCACTCTCCAAAAACCCATTTTATTTAAAACCTAAGTTAAGATTCCACCAATGCACAGCCTCAGAATTTGGGATTTGTGTTTCCATGGTAACAGTCACTTATTGGCCAATGGCACAAAATGACTAAAAAAGAGCACAGCAAACTCTTGGAAGTACACAGAATTGATGACATTGCCGTTGTTTGTTGGAGGAAGCTATCCTGAGCTTGTCTAACGACTTACTGAGCGTTGCCACGTTACGAAGCCACCATCTCTCAGCTCTGCCACAGGAGATTTTATACTACTGAAATCTTTGCATTGTTACAGTCTTTCCTATATTTTCACAATAAGATTTCCCTGTAATTGTTGAATTATTCTATAAGGCAGACATTTCTTCTGGAGTCAACAAAGCTGAGCTGTTTGATGCACGGTAGGCCATGTTTTGTAGTTTGAGTTTTTTTTAACCCAGAATTCATGGAAATGTATCCCTACTTGAGATAGAAGAACGACACCACTTTGTGCAATGGATTGATTTGGACACTGTCTGTCCAAAATTAGTTTGGTTTAAGGAAGAGTCCCATATTACATAGTTATTTCCAGGATATTATTAGGAAATTACAGACCTATAAAATAAAGTAGTACCAGAATGTTTTATCTAGCTTCTGTAAATGAGGGTTTAAGAAATTAACAGCAGCACAACAGACATAGACAGCCCTTCTCAATTAGAAGACTCAAACAGAGCCACAGTCAATTATTAAGAATAAGAACCTCACATGATTTAAATAGGCTATAGTAACACGCTTACCAATATAAAAGGCACTGATTGTGAGAGGAGCTGCAATCAGTTGATCGACCACAACTTTAGCTGTCAATGCTTTTACTCCGCCTCCCGGCAGCATCCTCTCCAGCCCTCTGAGCCAGTGGTAGTTGAAGTTTGCATGGAAACAGAAGCCGACAGTCGCCACTCGAGCCGTCTGACACCAGTCAGTGCCGCCTGGATCTTCTGACATGGATTGTGCAGTGTCTTTCCTACCCAGGACACTCTGTTGAATGAGGTCAGCAGAGGCAAACAGCGCTGTGTATCCCAGGACGTTACTGATGTACGGATGGGCCTTAAACACAGCCCAGGCCCGGTTCATGGTGGAAAATCTGATCAGAGAGAGGATTAAAGCTTAATTCACTTATAATAAAGCCCATGAATATGACTGCTTTACAATATGACATTTTTAAGAGAGGAAGTATTTTAAGTAAATGTTAAAATTAAACTGATGTTAATGGAAATCAAGCAAAAATGTGTATGATTAATGATAGTTAAAATCAGATGACATGATATGACATGATACAAGCATATACCTCTAATTAATGTTTCTCTAAAATACATATTCAAAATGATAATTGTTGTGTCTTGAACCACTTTACTCTCTAAGTTTCTAAGCTTTTTAATGAAAGAAGTAGTTAAACCTACCTTACAGCGAAGCTCAACTGACCCTCTCCTCAAATTTCCAAAGCCAAAAAGCCACAAGTTCTTTTCCAATTGGATCTGGAGGAGGAGGTGGAGCTGAGATGAAGGTCTTCTCACCAGGTCAAAGTTCTACCACTGTTGCAGATAATGTGTGATAAGACCTTTATGAGTCCCCTGGAGAATAATCTGAGAAAATACCACATGTGAGGAATAGTAAAGAAGTGACCGACACAGCAATATTCTGCAGCAGACAGTAGAGACATTTCAAAAAACACATGGTGTCAATCTATTATACTGAATTCATGCACATGTAGACTGATTTAATCGACTGAAGCTTGCCATTAGCAGCGTAGATTAACCCATTGTACACACTGTTTTCACAACACAGTGTGATTGATTATACCTTTTATGTCTTGGCAGGTGAGTAATTCTCCCTAATGTCTGTGTAGAACCATAAATAGCACTTACAGCAGATTTTTCTCACTTGTTGAAGTGTTGAAGTTGAGACCACAGCAGAAAGTTAGCTGTTCAGCTCTTTGCTCAGAGGCACATGTGGCGTCACTATAAATAGATGCTCCTGCAGCAGTGCTTCCTTGCTTTGAGTAAGGAGGTGCCACAAGACAAAATGTTAATTTCCTTAGGGTAAAGAAAGTTGTTTCATTAAAGAGACCAGAAAAATGCTTGAGAGAGATTTTACATAAAGAATGGCAAAAGATATGTGTAACATAGTAGAAGCAGGAGTTCAGCTGGAAGAATGTAACTCAGTTCTTCAAACACTGAAGAACCAAATCAGACAGTTTACCAACAAACAATCATCTGTAGGGAACTATACTCTGGAGCTATAAAACACTATGTTACACAACTACATTATGGGATATGCCATTACGAGTACTGTGCTGTGATATACCTATAACAATAAGAGGGATTTAAGTAAGAGACAGATAGCTGATATAAATGTAGCTGCTAAAAAGCTACAAGGTGTAAAGCTGATGTTTATTTATTGACTTTTTTTGCACAACACTGGACATGTAATTTCTCATGTAAATAAAATAAACATATCTTTCTTGGAAAAAGAAAGGAAATATAGAAAAAGAAATTGCTGATCCTCCAGAAAAGATCGTGCAGGAAATGTTGATCCATCTTTTGAGAGCTTCCTCATGACATTATTGTGTTCTATGTTGGCAATGTGACATGTTGCTGTTTCCAGATCCGGAACAGTAATAAAAAGTAAGAAGTAAGAAGAAACATATATATCTCTAAGACTATATATCTCTATACTATATACTATATATTGGATTTTATTTTTATTCATCTGCATCTCTTGCTGTCTCCCACCTTTTGAAAAGGACAGCCTCTATTCACCCACCTGCTGCCATAGATATGCAAAATTCTGTACTTGGAAGGTGTGCTATTGAATTGAAAAGGTCAATTAAAGCCACTAGCAACCATCTTAGCTCTTCCCTCTGAGAATGTGATAATTAGGGGCCAGAATTTAAGCTGATCAATTAAGGGCTTGTTAACTGCCTCAACTGGTGTGTTTATGTCTCCCAGTATTTAACAAGCTGCCTTTAGTGTGGCACACAATGAAGACGTGTGCCCACACCTCCACAAGCGGTTGACTTCTCATATAATTGCCTCTTTCTTTTCAGAGCCTCTTATCGTGTCTCACTTCCTCTCCCACTATCAATTTGTCAAGTTGGATTCCATTCATACTGCCAGGGAGAAATTTGTGCATTTGCATTGCGCTCTTATGTCACTTGACTTAATTTGCACACACAGGCCCCACAATACATGTGCACACGTACATCAACAATGAAATAACACCACCTCTCTCTCAGAAGCAGCCCACCGCCGTCAAAGCTGAGTCTTCAGTGCAGTTTGTAGGAAGACACAACAAGACACACAGCAGCCTGAGGATACGGTAAACATGATTTTCTGGATATTTTTCAATTGAGATGAACAGAATGGAACAAGACTAGACATTAAGTACATGTACTGGACTGTTGGGTAGTTTGCTAAACAAAAACAAAACACCTCCTATTGTTTTTAAATGTGGCATTTGAAGCAGTTCTGGATATTTGATGAAGCTGATATAATTGCATGGTTCTTGCAATTCTTGGAATGTATGCACTTGGTGGAATGCACTTATTTTATGTTGCTTTAGATTAAAGTGTCTGCTAAATAAATGTAGGGGAGATCTACTTGTAACAACTCATTTCACTTTATAAATTCAGCCTACATATTGTATATTATAACTACATCTGCAGAGTAGCTTTTTATGGTCTCATCTCTGTAATCACCACACTCTCTCTTTTCAGCTATGCGACCATCTATCCCTGTGACTCTTGAACCCGGGTTGGAGCGAGGCGTCCCATGGGGTCGTGACCTCTACACCTTTGTAACTTCGGCAGCAGGTCACATGATGAGGACTCTTCAGAAACCCCGGAAGAACCGACCGTCCAAACGACAGGTCAACCACCGTCGCTTCCTGCACAACATGATTCAGAGGTGTGTTGGAGCATCAGAAGCACTTTTGTCAGCTGATACGAAAATGTAAAATTTTCCTTGAAGTTCCTTGGCAGTGGTTGCCAAACAAAATTTGAAGGCATCACCAGATGATAAGAGGGATAAGAAAGAAAGCCATATTTCTGTTGAACAATATTATTTTTAAATAAATTTTCTCAATTTTTAGATTTTTAAAAAAAACTAGATACTTTTTAACTCTTTAGGCCTTTAAAAATTCTTGGCTACTGGTCACAGCTCTTGTCATGAGGGATCACGAGTAGACATTGCTTCATTTTAAAGGAAGAGTTTGATATTTTGGTAAATATGCCTATTCACTCTCTTCCCAAGAGTTAGATGAGAAGGTCGATACCACTCTGTTATCTGTAGACAACAGTAAATATAAAGTCAATAGCCGGTTAGCTTAGCTCAGCACAACAACTTGAAACAGGGGGAAACAGCTAGCCAAAATCACCATTAGGGTCCCAGGTAACCAGCGGGGACCCCAGAAAGTCATTGCACCAAGAAATAGTCCTGCATGTAAACCCTCTGTAACACCAGTGTGCTGTTTTTTTAATTGAATATTTTCATTTAGCCATGATGTGTGAAGATGCAGATTTCTCACTCAGCCTTATTTCTCTCATGCTGCTGCCTTCACATTTTCATAGGAAGACACAGACTTCACAAAAACACACACATACCTCACATTGTGCACAGATACTTACTCCAGGCCAGTCAAACAGAGGTGCTAATTGGCCGGAGGGGAAGTTAGGGTGCAGACCATGATTCAAACGTAATCAGACATCCAAGAAGCAATGAGGCCTTGTTGGATTCTCAAATAAAGTTGATAGCACCTGGAGCCGGACTTGATAAGACTAAACTAAGATTTATAAACATAGAAAGCTAGATAAATTTATGAATACAAAGGGGCCCTTGCGAGGTAAGCATGTGGTACATCTAGGGACAATAAAACAATAATTATCGCAATATAATTTTTTTCAATAACAATATAACAAATGTTCAATAATAAATGTTTGATTTAATTCACTTAAATCATACAGGAATTAGGACTTAGTTTTTGTATTAATTTGTAGAGGAAAAAGGACTGAAAAAAGCTTTTACTTAATTTTACTCATGCATATTTGTTGACAAAGATTTTATCACAATTGTTTTGAATGTTCTACCTCAGATTTGTGAAGTGATCCACCGTTTGGCATCAAGTGTTGACAAAAAATCAGCCTTCAAACTCAAAAGAAATAACGATTCGATACTTATCATGATAATTATCGATATCGAAAGACATGCAATGTTTTATCGTGATAACATTTTTGGCTGTATTGTCCAGCCCTAGGTACATCACACGTCATGCAAACCTGTGTGCAATGTTGACCAACTGTGTGACTGTTTCATGCATATACATTGTTGCTGATATTAAGACGATTTCTTATTTCTGATGTGACATTTCAGTTTTATTTCTTTAGAGGTGTACTTAGTTCTTTAGAAGTGTTGTAGGGTAGAATGCACTATTATTTTCATATTGAATATGTGTGGAGATGGAGGTGGGTCTGACTCTAAAACCCAGAAGAGGAGGAGCGAAACAGGATATATCAATCAATGTAATGCAGAGTTTGATGAGTTCTGCTCCCTCGGAGCATCTCAGATACACATGTATTTATATTTTTCACTTGTTTGAAATGATCTCTGAACTTGAGTTAATTTGAATTTACTGGAGTCATTGGCTCATTAAAGATTACTATTGTAAGTGAAGAACCACAATTCATCTAAATCTAAGTTACAGTTAAATTCAAGAGAATATAATGTGAGAGTGAAGGCCAGTAAGGCCTCTGGCCCGGTCTGATGGTTTTTATCTCCCACAGTATTAAACCAACAAGGTATAACGTGTTGACTGTAGGCAGATTTTGTTATGTTTAGACAGCTAGGCTAGCTGTTTCTCAGTTTACAGTCTTTGTGCCAAATTAAGATAATCTAACCAGCTGCAGCTTTTAACCTACAGACATAAGAGTTGTATTAAATTCTCCTATTAGTGTCTGCAAGAAAGCAAACAAGCCCAAAATTTTCCCAAAATGTGAAACTATTCCTTTGAAATAACATGAGTTATGAGGTGGTGATGGTGCAAAGGAAAAGATGCCTGCCTTTGGTGTGAGAGACCCGGGTTCAATACCCCACTGTGACCCATCCACCACTGTGTCCCTGAGCAAGACACTTAACCCCTAGTTGCTCCAGAGGCGTGCGACCTCTGACATGTATAACAATTGTAAGACACTTTGGGTAAAAGCGTCAGCTAAAATGAATAAATGTCAATGAGTTAAAATGGTCTGGAACTATTGTCTCAAGGTATTTTGGAAACAACTGTCTCATTTTTCTCCTCATCTGTCTCTCTCAGAAAGTTTGCAGACATAGAAGCAGCAAACCAACGGCTGGCATCTGCTCTGCGTTTTAACAAGGAGGATAAAAACCTAGCCGCTCTGCTACCAGAGAAACCTGAGACACTTGAACAGACAGGTAGCCCCTCCCGAGGTGGTCATCTGCAAGATCTAGATAAATGCAGTGTTCACACAGATGCAGATGGCATCTCTAAGTCTAGGAGTGATGCCTCCATTGGCTCACACGCAACTGAAATCAGTGGAAAGAAACAGCCAGACTTGGGACACCTTTGGAAACGAAACCCCAAATCTCAGCCCGCCACCTGCACCACTAGAAAAAGCAACCAGAGCAAAGGGAGACAGAAAAAAGGGAGTAGAAATCACAAAGTGGCTGAATTCATATCCATGAGCTCCCCAAAGGGCACAGACTATTACGACTGGGCAGAGCTCTTTCATTCTGAGTGTTATGACGGTGAAACGCAGCTGAAGTCAGCCAACAGCCTCTCAGAAGACTCTCAAACTACTCGACAGGACTCCGCTTTCATCCAGTTCAGCCAAAATGTGGACGTCTCTCCTTCCTTCTCTCCCGAGCTCTCTCCGTTGTCTCTTGACTCTTGCGACTTCTCGATTCAAATGTTCACAGACATCTCAACATGCACACCGGCCCAGAAAAACATCACTGACTTTTCAGAGAGTCAGTGGACAGATATTATGGATCTTTTCAGTGTTGGCAGTAAGGACTTAGGAGGCTTCATGGGTGTAGAGGCATATTTTGACAGTATCTGTGCATGCCAAAGTGATGCTGGGCAGGAAGTCGGCGCAGATGATGTTGGATTTGCAGATCAGTCAGATAGTCTCACAGAAATGATCTATAGCAACAGACCTGAGGTGGGGGATCTACGCTGTGAGCCAGGACAGTACGGATATCAATATGGATACAGTTCTCATGGAGATCAGGAACTGAACACAAACCACTTCCAGAGTGCACCGAGACAAAACAAAGATGCTCCAGGGACACAGTGTAACAATTTCAAGCCAACCCAAGGCACAGACATCATCCAAAACCAGCTCCCCACATCTATTAACTACCACTACAACGCCTCAGAGCTGCAAACATACCAGCATCCTCAGGAAGAGAGTCCCTGTATGCTGATGAAATATGAAAATATCCCAAATTTTACACCATTTGAAGGTGTTGCTCAATCATTCGCTGTCCCGCTTCGTAATCCTGAGCACCGTCACATACCAACACCACCGCACGAGGATGACTGGCTTTCACTGATATCTTAAAGGACAGGAAGTCACCTGACTGCTAATGTCTCATGTTTTTATTGAGGTTTGTTACTTAGCGAGTAACTTTGTTACTTAACAAATGTGTGAAGAGTTCTTTAACAGTTATGCATGGATTCTGCTGTAATGTTGATGGTGCAGTGGAACAGTTTTTATTCAAAGCAAAATTATACTTTTCTGCAAATTTCATCTGGATGTAGGATTCAAACCTTAATTTGAAATGTTTTATTGTCTTGATTTCAAGAAATTCGGGTTCTCAAGCAACTCATTTGTACTGTGAAATATGAAAAAGGAATCAAGCAATATACTGTATATCTCTATATGTATCTCTGTTAAGTGTCTAGTCAATTTCCAGCAAAATGACAGTCACGCATATTCTATTGACTGATAATAATTTCTTCGTTATATCTTTAATGTTCATTGTATTCTGTATTGTGTGTATAGTACCAGCACTTTTAATGTCTTCACATGTCTTATTGTGTTATTATTGTTTTTATGCTACAAAACGATTTTCCACTAGTGAGGAAATCTGAACTGAACTGCATTTACAATCAATTAAACTACTTTGCTTGAGATTAAACTACAAATTAAAATTACATTGGACAGGCAGTAAATAATTTATACATAAATAATATATACTCAGACACAGTACAGCCAAAAAAAGTTTTATTTGCTCTATTTTTGCACAAAATATTTTATATGTATATATATTTAAGCTTTTAACTGTGACTTGAGCTGTGTGTGAGTCTCAATCTGTGTATTGATTACAGTGTTATTAGTGCCAAAGAATAAAATTTTAATGTTTAAAATGGTGAGAGACAGCCATGATGCCAGTATACGATAAATGCTGTTATAATGCTAATAACTCCTGTTTTCTAGCGTGTGTTTGTGCATAAGTATCAGTGATAGAGTAAGTTGCTTAAGTAAAAGTGGCATTACTACACTATAAAAGTAATCCATTACAAATAAAAGTGCATTGAAAATGTCAATAAAGTAAAATTATTTATTATTGGCAAAATATACTTAAAGTATTAAGTAAAAGTACTCATAATGCAGAAAAAAGTGAGTGTTATACTATTACAGTATATGTTTTATTATTATAACTGATTAACGTGTAAGTAGCATTTTTCAGTTGTAGCTAGATGAGGTGGAGCTAATTTTAGGAACTTTTTACACTGTTTTGTAGCTGACTCTACAAAAATGCATTTTCTAAACTGATCATGATTTTTATGTGAGATCTCTAAAGTAACAATATCAGATAAATGTAGTGCAGAACAAAGTAAAATATTTCCCACTAATATGTATTGGAGTGGAAGTATAAAGTAGCATAAAATGGAAATACTTGAGTAGTAAGTACAAGAATGTCAAATTTGTACTTAAGTACAGTACTTAACGCTCTAAGTTACTTTCCACCACTGGGGAGTATGGGTGCATGCCCAGCATGTCATCTCAAAGAAACACACCGACACACAAAGATCAAAACCAACAACATATATTAAAGTTAACCCCAGTCAGATGTTTTATAATTACAGCATCATTAACAAAAAAGGCTAAAACAATAAAACACATTTTTGCAAAATGTCTCAAGTTGCACAGTAGCCATAAACAAACACACAGAGAAAAATAACACCTTAGAGAAGCACCGGCCTCGTCTCTTGCTACAGTTTAACAGAACTCATCTGTTCTCGTTCCAGCAGTTTAATTCACCCTCATTCAGATTTTGGTCTATCAAGGCGTGAACAGAGTCGCCACGTTTAGACGCTGATATGACATTCTGAGATGACAGACTGTATATCGATGACAACTGATGTCACCTCATTTGGCTTAATGCTATGTCGGCCTCTTTGAGATAAATTACAATCCGACAAAGCAGACATAACGTAAAGACAATGTCCAGTTGTGTTTATCTCCACTGGTAATGTGTAAAGTGCAGCATTTACACAATATCTTAAAAAACAAAGCTTCAAACTCAAATCATTTGCATATTGCTAAAACAAAATAATTGTACATACAGAAAACAAACAATACCCTTTAATAGGGCATTAAATACATGTCGTCAGTAGTCAAACTCTTTCTTGACCCAACTGGTTTGATCTTTCTTCACCTGTCACCAACTGTGAATCATAGTGAACCTGGCATGGAATAAAATATTTAAAAAATCTTAATATATGGATACACATATGACATTAGGACCGTTCACGCTTACTGTTCTTGTTTTGCCAGTGCAGATGTTAGCTTTGCATTGTTGTTTCATTAAAATATACACCTGTTAATATAAATCAGAAGGAAGAAGAGGGAGCAAACAGCCCTGATTACCGACAACAACTACCGAACTGGTCCTGTGGTAATAAACGGTAAACACCAACACAATCAGTCCTTTGCCATATGGTTTATATATAACCAGAATAAAAAGAAAACATTCAGAACAAGTGTAGAAACAACATTTGTGATTTCAGCTACACAATCTTTATCTTTCTTTAGTTCCAATTGAAAGTTAAAGCGGCAGTGACATTCTTTCTGATTTAAGGGAATAGTTCTACATTTTGGGAAAAAGGCTTTTCTGATTTTTTTGTTGTTGACAGTACCACTTTCACGTCTGTACAATAAATTGGAGCTACAGCCAGAAGACCTTTAGCTTAGTTTAGCACAAAGATTGAAAATGGAGGGAAACAGGTAGTATGGCCCTGGACGTTTTAATTTAGGTAGATTTAATTTGTATAAAAACTATTTCTTGTCTAGGTGCAGTGACTTCCTGTAGTCTCTGCTTACTGCGCCTGGCCAAGACTTAGTTCAGTTTGTAAAAACAAAACTTGTTTTTACACTACTGTTTTTTGTTTTTAGAAATATAACAATATATTTTACCACCTTGCTATGAAAGTGGGGTCCACTTTCTCATCTAACTCTATGGAAGAAACTGACTTTGCAAATTCCCCATAATGATAAACCATTCCTTTAAGTGAAAAACTAGACATCACGTTAACTTCCTGTACAGGCAAACAGGTGCTGAAAAAGGTCATAAACAAAATTAAAATTGAAAAAAGACCATCGTCTGTTAAACAATAAATACAACATGCTGAGGAAAATGGAGATGTTTCACCTAAAGAGAAACCAGTGTATGAGAAACCAGTTTTGACAACAAAAAAAAAACATTGTTTCACAGCAGGGTCATCAAGCCGCATGTGTTTGGTTGACATCACACACACACACACACACACACACACACACACACACACACACACACACACACACACACACACACACACACACACACACCATTTTAAGTTGATAGCTAGGGTAAAAAAAAGTCAACTTTTTTTCTGCTTTCTTCATAAAAATTCATTCCTCATTGCCTCCATTGTCATTTTTTTAATCTAATACTACTAGTATCTGAAAATGCTTTGAGTCTCTTGCTGAGTTATTCTACAATCTTCTAAACAGGAACTGTGAACAGAGACTGAGTTTATTCTACTTAGAATAACTCCAGTAGAGTCACTGATGCAGAAAATCTAAGCAGCCTCTACACTCCTGTCATCTATTCTACAGCTACTCTACGTTTACTACTACTCCTACTACTAAGTCCCTTTTTCTCATCCATACGCCCACCATTTGGTTAAACACAAAAGCATTGTTTGACCAATAATTTACACAGTTACTCAGTAAAAATCAAAATTACAATATACAAGATGCTTGTCAAAATAAAATGTGATGTGTTTATCAGTCTAAAACAAGAAAAAAAGCTCCATTGTCACAATTTCTTCTGCTTTAGATAAAAAGATCAATTAATACAGTTCTCCACAGGTTGTTTGTAGTTATGCTGCTGCGGGAGACACACAGACTCAAACCAGTTCTCCAGCAGAAAAGTTTTCCATGCAAATTCACATCTGAGACCTGATACTGAGAAGCTTAACGTAACCCGGTTCAGGCCAACATCAGACTAACATGCTTCTCCACAAGACAGAGTTGTACAGAAAATAACCAGCGATCAATAACTTAAGTTCACATTTGATATAAATTATGCAAATTTCTGAAGCAATATGTGAAGACTTTAGTTAAAGAAACTATCTAATACTACCTACTGCTTTGCCTAACAACATACTGTGTCTAATCTAGAGAAAACAGACTTATCACTTAAAACAACTTTAGGGCAGCTGTCCTGCGTGCAGGCTGCTTTTTATGGTCAGTTATTTGTGTCTCTACAGTTCTGACAAATTATATGAAAATTAGATCAATATGTTATGAAACTTACTCCAATACTTCCCAGTTTCTGATTAACCATTTCCAATAAAAGTTAAATATTGGTTACTAATTGCCATTTCTCTTTTGAAAACTAACCCAAAATGTCTGCCTCTGTCTTCATATTGTCTGCCCTCCGCTGTTTTATCTTTCTGCTATTTTTCCAATTACTCAACATTTCTCATTTGTGTTTTTTTTACTGACATATGAAAATGTCAGAAATCACATTTGCACTTAGCACACGCTGGTAAAAAGAAGGTGAATCCTCTTCTCCATGTATGTATTTGACGTCTCTTGTTGACTCCTTTATGTTAGATTGTCTTAACACCTTTCTGAAAAGAGGTATTTTCACCGTCCAGCAGCCCTTTGTGAAATCAGATTGTATTTTCTCATCAAAGGCTTAATAAACATGGCTTAGATTTTAAATACCTGTTGATATAAAAGACATGACTACCATGTTGTCTGCCTTCTACTTACTGTACAGCATCATAGTATTAGTTGATAATAATTCACTTTCCCCATGGAACTCTGGGAGATGTAGTTTAGTTTCTCAGAAGTTTATTACAGAGATGTAATGTAGAAATTTCCAGTCTTTGCTATGTTGCTTTTTTTATGTCGCAGTTTATTACAAAATAAAAATCAATTCCAGATGCCTCTTTGTAAAATCCAATTTTTACACTTCTTCTGTTTTTTATTAAGTTGTTTTATAGTAATAGCGCCTGATGTGTGCATCCTACATCGTTAACCTTTATAAACTACAGTGTTGTGATGTACTGTGTGTGTATGTCGCTCCTTCACCCCTGAGTTGTGGAGGCTCTGAGAGGCAGATGTGTTTGTGTGTTTGTGTGTACATTATGTGAGTCTATGTGCATGTCACTCTGTGTTGTTGACACTGTAGGGCGGCGGAGGGTCCAGGCTGTGTTCGGAGGAGGGAGTCGGGGTCCCTGGGACTCCAGAGGAAGGGCTCGGCGAGGCAGGGGGCTCCTCCGAGTCAGAGTTCTCCAAGGAGAGGTCGTCGACCAGAGCTCTGCGTCCACGGATTGCCAGGGGCAACGGCGCACGCCTGAACAAGAGGAGAGCGTTAGAGTTTGCTGTGAACCAGCTGGATGCAGTGTGAGATGTTTTGTGAAGATACAAAGGGTTTTTCAGACTTTTTAGATAAATTGAAACATGAAATCCTTCCAAATCAACATGAATTTCAATTTCACAGACAGAATTATTTCCTCTGGCTGTTATCTTGTTTCAGATTGATCCTCATCGTGATATTGCATGACCCTGGTAATTCTTGGTGATTTTTGGGAGCTTCTTTTGACTTTACTTTTTTACTCATCAGGAAGTCAGCAAAACCCTATTCAAGAGCCATCAAAAACACCTATAGGTTTAAATGGGCTTCTTTAACACTATTGGGGTGGACTAACTCTAAACTTACTAGCCTAGCAACATTAAGGGTACAAACAAGCCATAATACAACACTGTAGGATGTGTTACACTGGTACTTTCTGCATTCAAAAAGAATATATGATGTTTTGAACAAGTAAATGTCAATACAAACCACACTATTTAGTAGGTTCCACAAAAAGATCCAACAATATAAAATTGTCTCGTTTTTAGCCAATACGGTAGATCAGCCATTTAAATACTATAATAAAAACTAAGGCTGCTTCTCACAATTATTTTCACTATCTATTAATCTGTTTATATTATATAGTATATAATCTGTGTATTTGTATTAATCAATACACTTTTCCGTCTAAAAAGTCAGAAAAGAGTGAAAAATGCAATCACTAGTTCACAGAGTTCAAAGTGATTGCTTGTTTTGTCTTTGTTTTATATTCCGAAGATATAAAACAAATAAAAGTAGCAAAATTTCACATTTTTAAAAGCAGGAAGCAGCACATGTTTGCTTGCAGTTTTGCTTGATAAATGACTTAAATGATCAATTAGTAATTGATGGTCATCAATACATTTTCTTTCTCTGGACAAATCAATAACTAAATCAACTAACTGATTCAGTGCTATTCGTTGAAAGGAGAACAGCAGAACAGTTTGCAAACATGTTTAGTGTGAACGATTATAACTAAATAATCTAAGTGACATGTTATGTAACTACAGATGAAATGCATAAAAAACAGATGTAGTATCTGAACTGTATATGTACCCTTCCACACACAGACACACTAACGAATAATAAAAACATGACACACACAGTGACCTACTTATCTGGTCTCCATTCAGGGATGCTGAGTGTTGGTGTGACGGTGAGACAGATGGACAGTTTGTCAATGTTAGATGGACACAAACAGATGCAATGAAAAAACAAAGCAAAACAAATCATATCAAGTTAATGGGGGGGTTAAAAACAAACAAACAAAACAACAATAAATGATGATCATTCAAAGACAGAATAGCACACGCACACTCCCACATGTGTGGTTACCTGAGCTGGCTGCGGAGAGAGGTGATCTCTCGCGTCATACTCTGACCGCTGTCAGCGAGCTCCTCCAGCTCCCTCTGCAGCTTCCTCTTCTGGGCATTGGAGCGAGAGTTCTCCTCCTCCACCTCCTCCAGCTGCCTCTTCAGCTGCTTCAGACGGACCATCGACTTATCCAGCTGGAGGAAGGGGAGGGAGAAGAGGAGGAAAAAGGACACGGCGTATAGCAGAGGTCGGGGTGACACGCACAAGATCAGAGGGAAGAGGAGAACAAGAAAAGAAGAGAAGGGGACGGGAGTATAAAAAGAGATTAGTCTGGGAGCAGGAGGACCGATAGGCATTCAGGAGTCAGATTAAACCTGGCAGATTATCACAGATGATGTTTTGGGAGGAGAGTCGGTGTCTCTGCTGTGGTTGAGGGGTTTATTTTTCGAAGTGGAATACGCTCTACCTTCCCAATGAACACACAGATGCCGGGGCGGGATTAGGATTAGGTTGGATTAAGCTGGATAAATCACTCATTTTAGGATGATTTTTTTAACACTCTCTTTGTTACAATTAGAGCAGTGAGATTATCCGATCTGACCCCCATTAAACGATTATTTAATGTTGTATCCTCTTGTGGCTCACCTTCGCTGATGATGTCAGGATAATGTTAATTTTCTTACCTGTTCTCTGTACTGGTCTGCATGTCTTCTCTCGTCCTCTGCCTGCATCATCACCTCCTTCAGTTTCTTCTCTGTCTTCCGCACCAGTTTGTTGGCCATAGCTCGTTCCCTGAGAGACAAAAAAGTCCATTATAAGATACCTGCTACACCAAGCAATTCAAAACATCTATCAAGCCAAAACATTACATTCTGATTGTGTTTTTGGTATATTTAATTTGGAGTGTTTATTATAACCATGAGAGCTGTGTGATTTGGGTGAAGTGGAAAGTGAGTCCCATTTTCTTTTATACTGTATTTATGAATGTTGTTTTACTCAGTGGCAGTCTGATAATTTGATTGTGAAGGATGCTTTAGCTGTTTCTCTATTGTTTGGACTTTCTCTGTCACCTGGAAATGTATGCACTGCACTCTAGTCCTGGCTTGTATGGACTTCTGGTGTCTTGTAGTCACATGTGGGCTGGATATAGTTATATGCACAATAGTAAACATTTACAGTAATACATTCATTTATATGATGTGAGCCGGTTACAATTAATGTCACAGCGTGGTTTGTGTGGGACCAAAAAAACCCCAGACAGAAACACGGAGGTGTATTGAACATGGAGTGGCCTTAATTCACTGTCCCTCATTATATAGTATTCATAGTAAGCTTTAACATATAGTATACTTTATGTAGAAAATGTGTATTGCCCCTGGTGCCCCTCATTATTTTTTTGATTTTGTAAACAAATATACAGTTACCGAATGACACAAGGAAAAGGTTTTATTTTAAAGTGTTTCTTTCAAAGGCATTATCTATACTAATGTACGTCTGTGTGATTTTTCTCACTGTCTCTCCTGTTCCAGCTGCTCCTCCATCGAGTCTATCTTGGCCTCCAGTGCGGCGACGCTGAGCCTGTGTTTGCCCCTCACTGCTCCCTCCATTTCCCCCCAGTCGGGTCTTCAGCTCCTTGTTCTGCCTCTCCAGCTGCTCCCGTGCCGCCTCTGCCTTCTGGGCCAGAGTCCTCTCTCCCTGCAGCTGCACTGTCAGAGTCTCCACCTGGACCACGAGCACAGATCAGCAATGATGATGCGTATGCTTACATACATGTAACAGGTGACAGAGAGAGCGGTGGATGTGTGTGTATGTGCAGGTGCATCTGCCGTACCTGTAGAGTAGTCTTCCTTTGTCTCTCTGCTAGTAGTTCAGAGTTACTCTGCTCCTCCTCCAGCTCCTCCTCTAGCTGACTGACTCGTGCTTCTAATCTCCGCTTCTCCTCAAACAGTGCCGTCCTGAGCAAACATACAATTTTAATAACACTGACAAAATTCCAATCAGCCACACGCTGATTAACAGAAAGTGATACTAACTTTCCAGAACTGCTGTTGACCATCTCATCCGCTATCTCGTCCCTCTCCTGCTGAGCCTGCCTCCTCTGCCTCTCTGATACAGAAAGCTCCTGCATGGACAAATGAGTGTGCACAGCCAAGGGTTTAAAAGTTAATTATAACACAAAAAAACATTTTAAAAAACTTCTGCTGGGTTTCAGTCAAATACACACACCTCAGTGAACTGCAGGACTTCTGCTTCCAGTGTTTGGATCTTCTTTTCGTTGTCTTTCAACTGAGTGATCACTTCATCCCGAGCCAACTTTGTCTCATCTAGCTCGCGCAGAACTTCCTTCATTTGACCCTGTGACAAATATAGGCAGTTATATTTATTTTGTAAATGCATGCAATTGGCAAATACAGAAAAGCACTTATTATGTGTAGGGAGATTTCTGTTTTACTTGTAGCCTCCGTAGCTGCTTCACAGCCTCCTCTTTCCCACGGGTGGCTGCTTCCACCTGGGCCTCGGCTTCCTGCAGTTCTGCTTCCAGCTGCTTCTTAGATGAAACAGACTGGGACCTCTGGCTCCTCTCCTCCTCCAGCTGGATCTCCAACTCCCGCACCTGGCATAGGAAGGAGCACATAAGAAAATATTGAGGGATTGGAAAGAGCAACAGCAACAATACCTTCTGTCATTTCCTCTCTCCTTCTTCTCTCCACCTGTTTGCTGAGCGCCCTCCTCTTTTCCTCTCCCTTCTCCTCGCTGGTGCTTATCTCCCTCTCAAACTGAGCCTTTAGCGCCTGCAGGGTGACCTCCAGCCTCAGCCTCGAGTTCTCCACCTCCGACAGCTCTTCCTCCAGCTCCTGCGTCTGAACTCGCAAGTTCTGGGCTTCTGTTTCTAAGGTCCTCCTGGTCCGCTCGAGCTCGTGAACCTAACACAAGGGCAGATAAGAGGTGGTGACGCACTGAGGACTGAGACAGAGAAGTGACAAAGGTTTCCCAAAGAGGAAGATTCTTACGTTCTTGCCGACATCGTCCTGCTGGTTTACAAGCTGTTCCATTTCCAGACGGAGCTGCTTGTTGGCCCTCTCTAGCTCTTCCCTCTGGTCCTGGGCCTCCTACGCACAGAATCACAAGAAGATTAATCACAAGCACAGAGACATGACAAACATTCTTGTATTTTCTGCTTCCAATTAGTTTACCTGCAGGGCTCGGGAAAGTGCCAGATGTCTTGTCTCCTTCTCTCGGCTGTCTGCTTCTGCTCTGTCCCTTTCCTCTGCAAGCCGAGCGCTCACCGCCTTCTCCTCTGCCAGACACTGAGAGCGTGATGGAGACTAAGTTAGAAGGGAAAATACTTCAGGGACATTTACTCAGATGTTTGCAGCCTGTTTAAGGTTCTGACCTGATCAAACTTCTTCTGCCTCTTCTCCAGGGCTGTGCAGTTCTGTCTCTCTCTCTGCAGGGCAAGCGTCATGTCCTCTATCTCCTCCCTCAGTCGCTCCCTCTGCCTCTCCACTCTCTCCTTCTCCTCCTCCTTCTGCCGCTCCCTCTGGATGACGCTGTCCAGCTCTCTCTGGAGTTTCCGGCGGGTCTCCTCTCCGGCCTCCACTGCAGTGTTCACCTCCTCCGACTGCTTACGAAGCTCTGCCAGCTGCAGAGGTGGAGCAGAGAGGTGGCGAAGATGTGTTTATTAAAACTTCACAGAGCAAAAAAAACACTAACCATCAGCTCTACATCTTTGGTCTACTTCTGATATTGAGAATGGGAAACTACTTGAAATATGAGAAAATGTGATCTGCCTAAGTATGCATCTACTGTGTTTTTCTGATTTGTCTTGTATTTGATGGGTTAGTTTTGATATTTTGCTATGGACGATGCTCTGGAATAACTAAATTGATTGATTGACATGTATTTTAAAGAGATGAGTTAAAACAGAGTTAAACAAAGCCTGCGTGGGATTTACCTGCTGTGTATGAGTCTGAATCTGCCGGGTCAATTCTTTGGCTCTCTCCTCCTCCTCCTCGGTCTTTCCATCAGTCCGTTCTTCTCCTCCTCCAGCGCTCGCACCCTCGAGGCCAGAGCCATCTTTTGACGAGTTTCATCCTGCAGCAGTTCCTGAGAGAGAATCCAAGTGTGTCAGCCAAGGCCTGGTGACAGTCTTTGCATGTGTGGGTGTTTTTATTTTGAGTCAGGAGCAAATTCTTTAATTTTTCTCATTTCCAGAGGAGGCTTTTTTTTCAAGGTGTTTTAAAAATGATTGCCATTTTCTCAAATAGGTGGCCCTAGGTGCCAAAAGTGCCTGTGGCTGTAGCCCAAAAGCCAATGCCTAGCATAACACCTGACCCCACTTTGGTGGCTGTGTGTGTGTGTTTTCAGTTAGTTACCTTTGCATCATGCAGCTGACTCTCCAGGCTGTTGACCTCTTTCGAGAGCCGAAGGGATTTGGTGTCAGAGGAGGCCAAATTGCCGGAGAGAGCCTCAATCTCACACTGAAAGAAGTGGAGATAAAAGAGCAAGGATAAAGCTGAATTTTTCAGAACATATACAAGAGGATCTCCTTACTGCAGAACCAGAATCTGATTTTCTTCACTTCAAAAGTTCAAAACATACAAACAAAAATTAACAACAAAATAAATGAATTGAAGGTTTAATATCAGCTATTTGTATCTATTTGCACCTGTAGCTTGTGCACTCGCTCTTCCCTCTCCTCCCTCTCTCTGTCAGCCTGAGCCAGTCTGGCACTGAGCTCCTGAAGCTGACTCTCGGCCCTCTTGCGGCCCCTCTCGCTCTCCATGCGGCCCCCTTGGAGGCTCTTGAGCTCCGAGGTCAAATTCTGCCTCTCTTCTTCCAGCACTGCCTTGGCCTTCTCCAGGGACTGACGTGCCTGAAAGACAACGCGGACGCCAAACGATGAGCAATGCGCGCTTGTTTACATGCGTATCTGTTTTTGAATGTGCCGTTTCTCTTACTCTCTTGCTGTTGTCCAGCTGTTCTTGGAGGTTGTCTATGGCAGCGCTGTGCTTGACTCTGAGTTCTGACAGCTGGGCCTCGTGGCGGCGAGTCTCGTCTTCAACGCACCGCTGGAGCTCATTTAACTCCGCCTCCCGACGAGACCTGTGTAGAAGGAAGAGGAGGACAAATTTTTTTTTAAAATTTGAAAATAATTTTCTCCCTTGAAATAAAGTTTTGTTTTCAGTCCTGATCTGACAATAAAAACACAAAAAGTGAACTTTTGAATTTCAAAGGCAAAATTTTATAATGATTTATGTACTTATGATTTACCTTAGCTCCTGCTGGGCAGCTGTAGTGTCCAGAGTGTCCTCCAGCTCAGTTCTCAAAGCCTCCAGTTCCTCACCCAGGTCTCGCCTCTGTTTCTCCGCCCTCTCCCTCATCCCTCGTTCATTCTCCACTTCTTCCTTCAGCTCAGATACCTGGGACATGGCCTCCCTAAGTGCCCTCTGAGCTTCGGCACGGCGTGCTCCTTCTTCCTCCAACCTGAGAGAGACAGACAAATTAAGGGAGGGGTGTAGTGTGAAAAATCTATGACAAGCCTGTGTGTTACTGTGTGTTTGTTATATACTGTTCTGTGTCTCACCGGCCCTGCAGGGTTGTGATTTCCTTCTCCTTCTGAGCCAGGCTGCCCCTGAGCTCGGCAGCCAGCATGCCAAGGTCTGACAACTGCTCCTGGGCCTCCACCGACTCGCTCTCCATCCTCCTCCTCCACTTCTCTTGCTCTAGACGACCTTGCTCCTCACGCTTCAGTCGCTCTGCACACATTTATAGAAGCGATGGCTTACAGATGGCAGCAATTGCAAATATTGAGACAAAATTGGATAACATGGATACCACACGCCAAGTTGGGTGCTCAAATGTAACATTCCTCTAATGATGGAGATTATTAGTTTTCTTTGTACTGAGATCTATTATTGTTTTACAGGAATATAAAAAAGATTGTATTTAAACATTTTGATGTTGTGGAAAGTTGCTTCAACTTCACATTGTACAAAAAAACATTCAAATGTAAAAAAATATAACTCAAAATACTAAACGCTTTCACTGACGATCTGTGTATCTTCAACAATCTACAATATATTAGATTAATATACAATAGATTGTATCTTCTACAATCTATAAATAAAATATGACAGGACAAAGCATGCAAACAAAAAGACTGACAACTAAGTAGAAAATGCTGTTTCATGTTGCCTTTGGAATGACATTAGGACATTTACCATCTAGATCAGCGATGACCGCCTCCTGTTTGTTCTTGAGTTTGTTCAGACTTTTGGTTTTCTCCTCTTCCTCTGTGAGCTGATCAGTCACCTCACTCAAACGCTCTTCAAGCTGTTTCTTCTCCTGCTCAGAGAAAAATAACAAAATTGCATTGGATCATGAAAATATATAAAACATGTACACCATGCAGAAGCATGCAAGCAGTGGAGTTTTCCATTTGACATAAAGATGTCAGCACAGGACCGAGCATATACAAAAAAAATACTGTATATATGGATTGTTGTTATAACAGTGAAATACTGTTTTATTTAAGATTCATGCACAAGATCGACCTTGCTGAGTCTGTCTCTCTGCTCCACTGCATTCAGCAGGTCGGATTCCAGACTCTTCACTTTGGTCTCCAAGGTGACCTTCTCCAGCAGGAGGCGCTGTCGGGCACTTTCCTCCTCCTCTAACTGCTCCTCCAGGTCCTGACAAGGACAGAAGGACATGATTTAATAGCATGCAGGGGAGGGAAAGACAGCTTTACTTTAACTTCAGTGATGTTACAGATTTTCATTTCTGTTTTTGTATGTCAGTCAGTATTATATTGCTGAAGAGCTCACTGATTTTACTTAATCTCCCGACCTGTATGTTCTGCTGCATCCTCTTCTTCTCATTGGTCAGCTGCACACCTCTCTCCTCCTCTTCCTCCAATCGACTCTCCAGCTCGCCCAGCACTTCCTCCAGCTCCTGTTTCCGACTGGCCAACCTGGCCCTCATCTCCTCTGCCTCCGCGAACAGCTCCGCCTCCGCCTGCAGCTGGTCAGCTAGCACTGACTTCTCCTCCATCAACTAGACAAAGAGAGGTGGATAAAAAGGAGTGATGAGTGAGTCACTGATTAATAACAGAGCGGTCAGCACAACAAGCTGGAGAGTTGTTTACCTGAGCATGTTTCCTGTCCAGCTCAGTGTAGTCCTGCTCCACTCGGGTGAGCTTGTCCTTGACCTTCTGGAGCTGGGCTTCCCTAACCTGGATCTCCTCGTCTTGCCGGGTCACCTGCAGCAGGGGCTTTACCTGGTTGGCACAGAACAAGGACCAGAGGTCAATTTGAAGGACGTCCCCATTCCTGCATCCCCTATGATTTTATTTCCTGCATCGGGCTGATTTTTTTGTCCTTTCCCTCATCAAGGATCTAAAGTCAATGTATGGATTTTACAACATATTTTTTCTGTTGATAGGCTCTAACACCCAATCCAGTTGCCTTTGCTTTAGTTAATACATTCTGCACCAACTAGTAATTAGTATCTCTCTTTCTATATTTTATACTGTCACAACTTGACCATTGCAAGTTTGCTTAAAATAAGTGTGACTAAAATAAACTAAAATCAAAGTAAAAAAGTTTAATAGCAAAATGTATTGAAACTTTTCAGCCATGTCAGTGATCACTTGTAGATGTGTGTTGTATATTTCCTGGTCTCTGTTGTAATGTAGTTGTGTGCACAGTACCTTGGTGAACAGTCGCCACCACTGCCAGTTCCTGAGTTTGAGGTATGCAGCACAGTTCCTCTGCATCACCCTCATTGCGCTCAGCTGCTGCTGCTTCTTCAGAAAGGCTCTGGGATGCAATATAAATTAAGTAATAAATCCACAAAATACATGTGGGTGTGCAGGTAATCTCACGATGAATGAAAGTGGTGGATCGTCTTTTCAAACAGCAAAAAAACATCTGTAGGAATGAGGTCATTAAGTCCCATTTATAACTGTACTCCACCGTCCTACTAACATTTACACTGCTCAGTTGTAGGGCAGTGCTAACAGTGTGTGACTGGTATCACAAGACATTTTGTTGTCAAGCAAAAAAGCAGATAATTTAGCAGTTTTATGAGTCATGGCCATCACTAGGGACACTTATTTTAAATTTGCATTTTACAGTTTTATGTTGTTTTCTTTTTCAGTGTTTTTAATGCATTATGTAAATCATTTTGAATTGCCTTTGTTTTTGAAATGCACTATATAAGTAAGCTTGCCTTGTCTTGTTATTTCAAATTAATAAAAACCAATGAATATACATTATTTTTCAATAACCTATAATTATTAGTTAGTCTCCATTATAAAAACATAACTTTATTATTTATAGGCTTCCAGAAGCTGTGCCAAATACCTTTCAATGCTGTTGCAATTCCTGAGTCACTGATAGGGGCTGACAAAAGATTAAATATTGATGCTCCTTTAAGAGTGAAATACAAAACGCCCTCCTGAACAAGAGCAAGCGAGAGCTCCTTACAGAGAAACCCCACTAGCTTTCTCCTATCCCTTTAGTTTCAGTTAGTAAACAAGTGATTGTTGAGTGGCCAATGACTCAAGTTTAATCGTAGTATAATAAATATTTTAAAATGATAACAACAATTCAGTGTACAGTAGGCTAGTGTGGCTTACAAACTAAATAAGCATGGGTCTATCATAGCTCCCCCTTTCTGCTAATGTTTATTCTTAGGTAAAACACTTACTTGAGTGCGAGGTAGCCTCTGGAGGCGTTCTGGAAGCGTATGATGGTGTCAGTGATCTTTAGGTCTCTTTCTTCTTCCAGGTGAGCCAGGACTCCAGCTCTGAAGAAGACTTTACTCTGACCCACCCTGAACAGGTTGTGATCCAGCTCCAAAGCCCTGATCTGAATGAGGAAATGGCGTCCAGTTAACAGCGGTTGGCGATTTCCAACATGTTCTATTTTAAAAGCTGCTATAAAAATGACTTGCCATGAGTTCTGATGCCTGTTTGCCATCCATGAAGGTGCGGGGAATAGCATTAGGAGTCAGGATCTCATATCTGGAAGATAAGTGATTTTGTAAGCGTGTGTGTGTTGGAGCAAGAGACACAAAACTGAGGATGTGTCAAAAAGGTCATTAGCAGGTGCAAGAGATAGTGCTTGATGAGTTTGATTTCATGTGTGTGTGTGTGAGTGTGAGAGGGTGAGAGATAGAGGAAGAGAGAGAGACAGGTGATAATGAAAGGTAGTTAACTGGAATCTGTCGTCCATTTTCTTCTGTGAAAAAAAATACAATCACACCCACACACACACGCACACCTCTGTCTGAACTCCTGGAATGGGATGCGGTTAGGGAAGCCTTGTCTGCAGATACGGATCCCCTCCAGAACTCCATTACACCTCAGCTGGTCCAAAACCAGGTGGGGGGACAGCTTACCGGCCTGTGCGAGACAGGAAGCGAGACAAAGGAAGGGAGGGAGAAAGACAAGTAGACAAGAGAAAGTGAAATAAATGGAAGATTTCATTCAAACATGTCTATCCTGTTGTCCCTCCTGTCTTACCCTCTTCTCGTGGTTGGGGATGATGCAGCGGAGGAAGTTGGGATTGGTGTTCCTCAGTGTGGCCATCAGCTTTGTGAGAGACTCCTTATAAAGCTGACCAACAGTCCTGAACATACCCTTCTTCGTCTTGAGTCCTGCTGCTCCAAACGTGACCGGCCCGCTGTTCTCTCCCGATGACACCTGGTCAAGACCCACAATCCTGTCCACTGAACCAAAAAACACAAAGGTCTCATTTTTTGTGTGTCAGTGTCTGTGTGAATGCCATACTAACGCCATGGCATTATGATTTTACATCTGCAATCAAGTCTCTGGAAAGATGGTATCAGATGGTGGATAATGGGTTTGGAGCTCATTAGAGATGCAATCAAATGGTTTCAAAGCAAATGCAACAAGATTTATTTGCTTACCCATTTTGACCAGTAAGATACACAGACTGTTTTAGTATAGTGCAGGAACAAAACAGGTTTCTAGCTTAACCTTGAACATGTCTGAACAGGCATGACTACAGGTTTGTCTGTATATCATTTGAAAAAAAAAGTGCTGACTTACTATGTTCCTGATTTGAAGGTTGTATTGACTGAGTTGTATACAAAACTGCCAATTCCACAATAACCAAAATTTCTACATTAGCAATACCATTATACTATTTCAGCTATTTAAATGTTAGCACTGTATGCCATTATGTTACATCTCTAGAGCTCATTCAGGATCACAGTTCTGCCTGCACATGGTTGGTTTTCATAAAACCTCTCCAGTTGTTTGTGGCAGTACTGTGCAACACAACTCTTATGTGATCCTGAAAGCGTTGCTTTGTGACTTATCAAACGCATGCTGCTACCTAGACACTGTTCTACAAAACGGAGGCGAATTACTTCTTTATGAATGGAAAAAACTACATCACACAAGCACTAAAAGCAAAAGACTTGGTGAAAGAGTAAAAGAGAGAACAAATTCTCTAACAGCACAGTGAGAATATGAAGAATTAATACTACAGAACAAATATGAAATTAAAATGAATCAAAAAATTACACAAAGGGGCACACGACAATCAAAAACTGTGCGGAAAACAAAGGAGCAATGCAAGCAGAGGTGGGAATGAGGAATGTGACACGCAGAGGAGGAGAGGAACCTACTGTCGGAGCCATTAGCCTGTAGCGTGGCATAGGAGTCAAAAAAGTATACACGAGGAAGAGTTTGAATATCTGATGCAGGAAGGCCCAGGGAGAAAAATAAGAGGGAAGGAAAGAAGGAGCCCATGTGAGCACCAAATTAGTGGAGGGAAGAGAAAAGAACAGAAGGAAATGGGACAAGAGCAAGCAAACACAGGAGAGAACAAGAAGGAGAAAGAACAGAGACAGAAAGATAGAATAGTTCCATCATAGAGAAAAAGAGAGAAAAATACAGTAAAGTTAGTACATTTTGCACAAGAAGGCTTTGTTCTTTATAACTGACAAGTGTATTTTATTTTTTCAGTTTAAAGTGCATTTCTTACATACATTTTTACATACTGTCCACATATGGCATCCATAAATTAAAGGTTTACTGTACTTGGTAGTGAATAAACGCTGCAGTAAATCAGTCTTACCCTCCTTCCAAAGCTCTGAAACAAAATGATCTGACGACTGGTGGAGGAGAGACGCCACATTGTCGTTCAGAGGATCCATGTTCTTCACTAACCAATCATCTGCCTTGTAGTTCACCTGAGAGACATTGAGGAAGGCAGGGGACATTTTTGACTCAGTTCCTTTGAGTGGGAAAGATGGTAGATGTGGAATTTGTTCAAGAAATGATGGGATACCTTGCCAGCATAGTGAATGATGGAGAAGTCAGCTTCCCCACGTGGCTGCTTTGATCGGAAGAATTTTGGATGGCTGCCTTGCTCAGCAGAGAGCTTCTCCACAAAAGAGCGATCTGTTGCACGGGGGAACCAGCACTCTTCATCCAGCAGGGCCAGAACACCAGGCGGGTGGGTCTAATAGAGACAGGGAAAAACAGCCCTTATTGTGAGTGAAACTTTCAAGTGGAATAACGAATCAGTGTGTGATGCATGTTTGCATGTTTCTATTTATATTCCTTTATTCCCTTTCATTCCTTCATCTGTGGGTGTGGTTGATTGTGGTGAACTGAACAGGTTCTGTGGGCCACAGGTGGGCTAGTTTCCTACACTCACCAAAACAATGCACGCTACTTGTATGGAAAGTAAATATGGACTGTCAGTGTCTATATTCTCGTCACTTCATAATAATTTGTGTTCCACTGTGTGTATGTACTGGTTTCTCGATGAGGTCAATGCAGGGCTGTAAGTCCAGGCCAAAGTCAATGAAGTTCCACTCGATGCCCTCCCGCTGGTACTCCTCCTGCTCCAAGATGAACATGGTGTGGTTGAAGAGCTGCTGCAGCTTCTCGTTGGTGTAGTTGATACACAGCTGCTCAAAGGAGTTTAGCTACAGAGGGATTCAGGAAAGTAAACAAAGACTCATGTAATGTAATGTATAGAACAACATGCTTATATGCTGTATGTATATGCTGTATCGTTTGTGACACTACATGCCTATAATACTTGCATGAACTTAATACTAACTGTAACTTGTCCCCGAAAATGTACAAATAAAAGGAAACACTGGCTTGAATATGAAATATCCCTTATCACGAACATTTCAGAACTAATGCTGGGGTAAAGCAAAAGTCATCATCAACAGTCAGCATCACCCCTTATGCATGTTAAATTTGAACAACTGACCTACGGCATATAAACAAACAATCACTACATGAACAAACCTGGAAGATCTCAAATCCAGCGATATCAAGGATCCCTATGAAGGAGGCTCCCTGTCGCTGTCTGCGGTCCAGAGCTCTGTTGATCCTGTGAACCAGCCATCTGAACAGACGCTCGTACGTAGCCTTTGCCAAGGCCTCCACAGCAAAGTCAGCCTAGAGGAACAAGGATACACTGTTAGACACACTCCATAGGGACAAATGTCTGTTGATCTGTAGGACTACAAATGTCAATGCACATAAGATCTTACCTGTTCTTTCGTCTGAGCCTTCTGCACATACTCTCGACCCACTTTGATTCTGGGAGTTAGGATGGCCCTAGTGAACTCCAGCACGTTGACGCCCAGCAGATGGCACAGTTTCTGAGCAGCTGTGTTATCAGGCATTGAGGCCTGATCCTGGTTCTTTTCCTTCATGAAGGAAATGTTCCCAAACTGGAGCACAGCAGAGATCACCTTAAGCATGGCTGCAAAGAGGTGTGACAGAGAGAGGGAAGGTGATTTATAGCCCGGATTAAAAAGTCAAAAGTAAACTACTTTCTCTCGTCTCATCCCCTCTCTTACATATTGACTCCTCTGGGGTGAAGCCCATTATAGCCATGGAGTCCATGGTCTGGGTGAAGTTCTCTGAATCGCTCTGACCAGGAACAGGGATGGAGCCTCCACTCAGAAAGCGGTACTCATCAGCAGTTCCTAACAGCAGGTCCGCTAGGAATAGAAATTAAAAAAAGGTGAAACAGAGAGATAGAGTTAAGTAGAAAATATCTAAATTACCACAGGACCTAGCTACATTTTACTGTTGTATTTCACAAAAATAACACACAGTGTGTTTTGTAGCATAGCCATATTTCATTATGACACTTTGGCTCACCTCTTGTCTCCTCTGAAGTTCCACACAACAACTGGTAAAAGATGTGGAATGTCCTTTCATCCTTGGCCTGACGGGTGGCCCGGGACTTTTCAAGGAGGTCTGGATTTATGTTGTCATGGACATGTGCAGCTGAAGCTAGTTAGTCCTGGTCTACTTCTAGCAATGTATCCTTTCCAAACCAGAATATATAGTATATATGTAATATATATAAATCTTTAAATATTCAAACTATTTTGCGTTTCACAAATAAACACAGGAGTCACAATATAAGGGTTTTTGCCCAACTATGCTGTAAATGAGGCAGCGTATTTAGCCAGCAAAACATATGTAAAAGGATACAGGTTTCTATGTTGGCACCAACAATGTACCCTGCCACGTCAAAATTAATGCGGATGAATTTACCCTGAAGCAGAAAAAATAGTTTCAGTTCATTTCTATAGTAAATTATCAAACTGATGATACTGACATGACAAGAATGTTCAGGAGGTTTGTATAAACTGTCATGTCCTTACAAATCTAGAGGAGTTGTCGTTCTTGACAGTCTTTGCATTACCAAAGGCCTCCAGTATGGGGTTGGCCTGCAGCAGCTGTCTCTCCAGCTCGCCCTGAGACACACAAGAGATGTCAGATCAGCTTCACAGCACTAGTCTATAAAGATATGAGCTTCAACAAAAAACCTCCATAGGGCCTGTGTACTAAAATGCACCATTTAATCCTACTCTCTCTGAAGTAACTACTAATCTGTTATATAAAAAAAATGCATGACTCATCCTTGAAGATCAGTGACACAAAATGGTGCATTTTAGCGCCCAAAATAGCATCCACAACACACACCATTCGCAGGACCAGGAACAAATGATTCTCAACATCAATATGAGTAATGGGCCCTCTTTATTTAAGCAATCAATGATAAGAGCATCAATCATCTTTCATGTTTAATTTATTATTAAAATCTACATTATTAAAAGTCATTCTCTAGAATCCAACTAACAAGAGTCAGTTGAGAACCACTGTTGTACGACAACAAGGGCAGAAAGAAGCTTTAGATGCCAATATCATACACAAGCTACATATTGGTGGATTCTAGCTAGCTGCAAAGCCTTGCTACATTTGTCACATTGCCAGTGCAGCAGCTGTTGATGCAGCGTCAGCAGCAGAAGCCAGTGATGGAGAGTTACTGTAGCTACAGGAAATAGTTATACTGTAAAAACGGTCAAGGAATGTCAGGCAGCCAACACCGGAGGCAGATACACAAACACACACAGAGGTCAGCATTTTAAAGGGTATACTACACACAATGACAAAACAATATATTTAAGTGTATTTACTTGCTACAGACACACACACACACACACACACACACACACACGGATGGCTGCAACGACACAACCACACCCACTCCCACTCCCACTCCCATAGCCAAATCTGCACTCATTCAACATACATACTGTACATTTCATGTAATTAAAATCAGTTCTACAGGTAAGCAAAAACCTTTGGTATTTACAAGTCAGTGGGAATGGGAAGATAACCCTCACCCCACTGAAAAGGATAGAATAAAATGCGCCTAAACTAGAGACCCAGAAAGACAGGATTTATTACAGGTAAGTAAAAAAGAAAAGCACTACCCACAGAAAGCATGATTCTCATCAAGTATCAAGAGAATCATATCAGCTCTGGTAAATATTCTACACAGAAAGTTTAATTTCTACAAAAGGTGACCCCCAATGAATAAACCCCAAGTTGTCTAAATACGTTTATACTCACATATTGCATACTCTGACGAATTGTGTGGGGGGAATGAAGTTTTAGGGGGGAAGAGAATGGGTGAACATAAAGATGGGATAAACAAACAAACAAAAAAAGACAAATAAGACAATAATAACAACAACAAACAAAGGAATACAAACAAGCAAAACCAAAATACTGTGCAAGGCTTGACTGTTATGAGGAACCACATCAGTACTGATAGTTTAAGGTTACTGTGTTGGTTAGTCAGTATCATCTTGGAGTTTAATAAAGATCGGTGGGGTGTGCGATTATAATCAAATACACATCTTTTTGTTAAATTCAGCAAATATCTCCTCATGGTCCGCTAGCTGTCCATTCTGTGTGTGAGCAGAAAAAAATCTCAGGCTCTGACTGAGCCACTCAACACTCTTTCAGCTGTTCCAGCCATGATATGTGTGTCAGGTAAAGGTAAATTACTTGCCCTTGGTTATTCAGCTTACTTTCTAGTTTGCCGAGACATACTGTAGTTGTGATGTTAGCTATAGTACCAGGAGAGTTGTGAGTGTCGCCGTTTGGAGCTGGTGTGCTGGCTCTGAGACCATCTCATCCTCTCTGCATGTTAGCTTCACAGCAGCAACTGTACCGACAGTTTGCTAACCAACAACTTAGCTAACATTAGTTACATTACTTGCTGTGTCATTGATCGCGTTACACTATAGTATTTGTTATGGTTTTGGAATTCTCCAGAATCGCATACCCCACCTTTAAGCAGGAAGAAATACAGGATAAAGGTGCAGGACAGGACAGTAGGATTGAGTTAACTCACCCTGTTCACCAAAGTACTGCCCCTTGTTAAAGATCTAGAGCCATCCATCTGAACATGCAGGAAAGAGAGGACAATGCAGAAAGAGGAGAATGAAGGGAAACAAGTGCAGGAAGGAAGGAAGGTAAAGGAAATTGCTGAGAAAATGAGAAAAAGAAGACTGATCAACAGAGAAAACCACTCCAAGGTCAGGTAAAATTCAATGAATTGTACCTGCATGGAAACCCATTATATAATCATAATGTATGAATAAATAAATAAAGAGGAAAGTGATTGAGGTTCAGTAAATTCTGATTGGGTTAGGGAACAAACATTGGTATTGGATTGCATTGACAACAGCAACTTTGAACTAATTTTGAAGACACTGCAACAATGGTGAGTTATATTTGGTTAAATTAATAGTTTAACATTTTGGGAAATGCGCTTATTCACTTTCCTTCCTGAGAGTTAGATGAAAAGATTGATACCAGTCTCATATGTGCGCGCTAAGTACAGAGTTGGAGATTAGCTTACGAAGCAAAGCTAGTGTTGCTCTGTCTAAAGTTCAACAACACAACTACCAGCTCATCTAAAGCTTGTTAATTAACACAATCCAACCTCACTTTGATGACAAGACTGAGAAGTTTCTGCAGTCGTGTGTACACCAAAAAGTAGTTATAGTAAGAAACTCTGCATAAAACTCGCTGTCAGTTTTACATTTTTGTTTGAGTGCAATTCAAAAAAACAAGATATTAGGTGTTAATAAGTGAGCTTTATAGCTGTTGTTATGCTTTGGAAAGAGGCAGGCTTGTTGTTTCCTCTTGCTTCCAGTCTTTCTGCTAAGCTAGGCTAATCCTCCTGATTCCAGATCTGAGCTTACTGCACCACACAGACACAAGAGTGGCATCAGTCTTCTCACCTAACTCTTCAATAGAAAGTTCATAAGCATATTTCCCAAAACTTTAACTATTCCTTGACTTAAATACCAGATGGCAACATTTCATAGTTGTAAGATACATAATTCAGCCAAGACTCCAGTTACATTGGTCAAAACACAATACAAAGTGACTTATCATGGTCATATTATAGCACATAGCACACATAAAAAAGCACAGATGACCTGCACTGACAAAAATAAACTGTATACTGAGGATAAACATATAGCTAGCTGGGATAAGGTCAAGTATGATATACTTTTGAGGTATTGTTACATGAATTGGTGATTTTGATTATTTAATGTCTACTTACTGTATGTTACTGTAATATGAACACAGTCTCTACTTAGCTTCCCATAGCCTACAGTCTGCATCATATTTATTTTCCTCATCTCATTTGTTTCACACACAACACCCAAATTCTTCTCCTGTTAATTCCCTCTTTCTTTCACTCTAAATGTTCCTAGAAAGCTCTTCTCCTCTTTGTATGTTGTTTTTTTATACCTGCTGCTCTTCTTTTTCATTTTACTTCTGTGATGTCTCTACTGTACGTACCTGCACAGCTTCCTTGTTCCTGCCCAGAGTGCCACCCTTATGAGAGGAGGCAACGTGAGCCAAATACTGGATAACTTTCTTAGTGTTCTCTGTTTTCCCAGCTCCAGATTCGCCTCTGGAATACACACACACACACACACACACATACAAAACCGAGTTAGGAACACACACATACACAATAAATACCATTCTCTTAACAAAATGGTCCATCTCAAACACATATGGATTCAATTATGAATGGTATATATAAGCATTTTAAAGCGAGAGAACACACAGGAACAAGTGGCCAAACACACATTCATCACACCAGTAAATATAGTGCCCATGCAGTGCATTCAAAGCCACAGGTCCAAACAGAAAGCAGGTGTGGAGGATACAGGCTGTGTCAGTATTGTTGCCTTTGGCGAAGAACCACCGAGAATGGCGTAAAAATAGCAGCTGTAAAAGATCTAAAAGGAGCGGATGGCTCGTCCCAAATACACTCATTCAAGATGAACATAAAATGGGATCCTTGACAATGACAGGAAGAGTCTGACAGGAAGACATGATGACAGGGAGACGGATGAAAGGCCCTCAGGCAAGCAGGTAGGTAGACAAACCATGGGGAACAGACATGAGGATGCATTCACATCATAGACCTGGCATTTTGCAAAAATGTGATTTTTCTGTCCTGATTCTTTAAATTCATGTATGAAAATGTGACCCATACAGAGGTTTTCCTCAAGGCAAATTACAAAGCATTCACACACAGACACAGTGACATCCTACAGCAGGCTACTCACGTGCAGAGGATTGATTGATCTTCTCGGTCTGGTAAAGAAAAAACAATGTGAGGACAAATTAGTAACAAATAGATATAAAGGGTGTGGAGATGGCACAATGGATAAGACACATGCCTTTGGTGTGAGAGACCTGGGTTCAATTCTCCACTGTGACACATCCACCAATGTGTCCCTGAGCAAGACACTTAACCCCTAGTTGTTCCAGTGGAGCTCTGGCATAAATAGTTTATTTAATAGTAATTTTAAGTCGCTTTGGATAATAGCAACAACTGAATGAATAAATGTAATAGAGAAAGATCTGTCAGACTGTTGAGAAGCGATTTTGAGATACTGCTGTTCTACATTTTTGGCACAGTGTTAAACATGTGGAAATGTTTTGTAACCCACAGAAGACAATCTACAAATGTTTACAATGATCAGCGGGACCGGACTTTGTTGTTCATGCCAGCTGTTAGCAAAAAACTAAATGGAGGGAGAGAGGCGTTCTTTCCACAGTTGTAAGTAGCGTCTACCATTTTTGTGTCACAGTCTAAGATGCAAAGAACATTGTCGTCTATTGCAAACTCTATTGCAACCGCGAACAATTCTACATCTGATTTAATGAAGCATCTGGTGAAGCAGCACAGCAACGTGAAACTTACAGAAAGAAACTCCGGCAGCTGCTGTCACTGATGCTTGGACTCGTTGGGAGAGATACGCGTTAATGTAACGTTATGTACTGAAGACTGCTCTTATAAATAGGCTACATGTGCAGAAAAGCAGCTGCTTAAAAGTCGGGATTTAATGGCTTTATTTTTTAATTTCAGTCGGTGGCGTAAAGAAATGTTAGACCTAGGCTATATGCTTTTTAAAAAACATAGGCCTACTCCTTGCTGCTGTTATTAATATATTAGTTAAAAAAGTAATATAGTAAAGTAACCAGTTACTTTTATCACCCAGTAATAAGTAAAGTAATGTTATTTTTTTAAAGAGTAATAAGTAACTGGTAATATATTACAATTTCTGAGTAACTTTCCTAACACTGGATGTCACTGCACTGTGTTTCTGTTGTATGATTACGTGATTGGCGTGAAGTGGATTTCCTACAATAAATCACTGAGCCTTTCCCTATCTGTTTCACCCTTTTCTCAGCAGCACCTTGGCCTCCTCCTGTCTAGGCAATAGTGGAGAACGATCTTGGAAAATAATCATGGAGGTGGTGTTCCCAACCAATCCAAGACTTATATTACTGGGGGACATGTCAGTCTTAACAGTCAACATAAGGGGCAATGTTCATTTTATTAGACTAGTCCTACTGCAGCAAATAAATTCAATTCACTTTTAATTATATAGCACTAATTCACATCAAAAGTTATCTCATTGCACTTTTCATATAGAGCAGGTCTAGACAGTATACTTCTCCTCTCTCTTTCTGTCACTTTCTGCAGGTGTTGCTACCTCTAGGGCTGTGGAGTCTGGATCTGTGCTTGCGACTCATCTGCTGCCCCCATGTTCCTGCTCAACACCCTCTGCTACAATTACTGTATTATTACTAGTTTTATTGTTATTATCATTAACATTACGATTATCATAAACATTACTATGAATCTGTACCATTATTTATTCAGTTTTCAACAACATTACCTTGACGGTCTGTACCGCTGAGCGTATATTGTGTATGCTGCTCCTTCTCTCCCTCTTTATGGCTACATCTCTGTTTCTCTCTCACTCCCCCTCCCTCACCCCCAACTGGTTGAGGCAGATGGCCGCCCGGCCTGAGCCACGGTTCTGCTCGAGGTTTCTGCCTCTTAAAAGGAAGATTTTCCTTGCCTCTGTCACCTAGTGCTTGCTCTTGGTGGGAATTGTTGGGTTTCTGAGATGAGATAACTGTTGTGATTTGGCGTAATACAAATAAAATTGAACTGAATATTATTTACAGAGACCCAACAATTCCCACCATGAGCAAGCACTAGGCGACAGAGGCAAAGAAAAACTCCCTTTTAAGAGGCAGAAACCTCGAGCAGAACCATGGCTTAGTGTGGGCAGTGTTATGCCGAATACTGCATGCTTGCCGAGAATTGTAGTCACCTCGTGGGAGGTAACACTCATTTATGCTGAAAAAAGATGTGGATGCAAATCTTGGTAGGTAGCCTACATCATCTGTTTAAAACCAGTGTTTGTAGGGGAAGGCCATTCTCGGCAGGCAAACAAAATTTGGTGCCTTCTGCCTCGCTTTTGTATAGCCATATGCTTCACTACAATTCCATCCATAAGTAACACGACAGAATGACATGACTGTTTTGGTATTGGGTTTCATATATTTGTCATAAAACATCTAAAAGCAAAACTCCTATCAGATGAGCGAGCCTGGGATAAAATTCCATCAAATGGAGATCCGTGGTCTAATTTGTGTCAGTTAAGGGGGGCTTGATTTGAAAAAAAGAACCACTGCTGCAAACAACTAAAGATTTGGGTAAACCACAAATACTTATTGCAATGCAACTTAGGCAAGAGAATAAATATCCTTTGTACTGCATGCTTTGTCCTGTTAGTATGTCTATATCCTGCACAAAGTTTCATCTCCCATTGTTTTGGACATTAAAGTGAGGAGAAAGAGAAACTAACCAGAAACTGGTTGTACTGATTTAATTTCACCTTTTTTGTGGCGAAAAAGAACAATCTCAATAAATATAGAATGCTTTAATAATTTCATAACAAAGTATGTTATCATTTCACATCAAAATATGCTATAACTTTATTGAAATGCAGTATTCCTAAGTGGGATTTATAGAATACAGAACATCTCTGCTTTTCATATACTTTTGTAAAACTTTCTTTAACAGCTCTGACAGGAAGGTGTCACATAATTTAAACATAAATAAATGCATTCTGGCAACTTCAGTAGTAGCCTAATACAAAACTGTATACTACAAACACAATTTCAGTGCTAAAGTATTCAATAGTAAACTATGTACAGCATACATATAGTTATGCATACGCATAACACGACGTCAGCAGCACGCTGTTGCAGGCTACAGAAGTAAACAAGAGCAACATAGCTCTGGTTAACTCATGGGAGACTCCCGTTTTTTTTGTCCTCTCACGGGTCATATTTTCCTGAATTATGACAAGTGTTCACAACTTTCACTACCTCTCTCTCTCTGTCTCTCTCTCTCTGTCTCTCCCCCCACTGTGTCTGCTCGGACAAGTAGAATGCACGTAACTCAGAAGAGAGCCCCAGTCCGGTGGATTTTAGGTATAAGAAAGGAAATTTGTGAGCAGATGATAGCGAAGTAGAGAAGGAGAGCCAAATGTTTAATAATGGCTTTTTGTGGAGCCTTTTCGTTCAAGGCGGCTCCATCTACAGCAGAACTGCTGCTCTACAGTGACGTCAAAGTCGCATCAAATGCGAGGTTGCGTTTAAAAAAATCCGATCTGTATCGGATTTGGACCACATATGCAAGTGGCCCAATTCCAAACTGGAAAACTGTTAAACTGGATTCCATGTGGCCTGGCCTGTTCACACTGTCATAAAAAGATCAGATCTGAGTCACATATGGGCAAAAAACTGAACTAGCCTTTGAGGCTGTGGACAGGTGTCTTTTATACAGATAACGACTTCAAACAGGTGCCATTAATATAGGTAATGAGTGGAGGACAGAAGAGCTTCTTAAAGAAGAAGTTACAGGTCTGTGAGAGCCAGAAATCTTGCTTGTTTGTGGGTGACCAAATACTAATTTTCCACTATAATTTACAAATAAATTCAATGTGATTTCCTGGATGTTTTTTCTCATTTTGTCTCTCATAGTTGAAGTGTACCTATGATGAAAATTACAGACTTCTCTCATCTTTCTAAGTAGGAGAACTTGCACAATCAGTGGCTGACTAAATACTTTTTGGCCCCACTGTATTTACAGATCTCCACAGTACACATTGGACATAATTACACAAATGTGTAAAAAGCAAGTTACAAATGTAACATGACCCACAGATTCACATGAAGTAATCTGCAAATGTGTAAAAACAGTTTTGTGTGTACACATCACCCTGTATTTTTGTGGATATGATTTTACATATCACAAATGTAAAAATACACATTTGCAGATAGTGAAATATTTGTGCATCATTGTACACATTTGTAGATTGTGCGGGTTACAAATATTAAAGTCCAATAAAATCTTCCATACATGTGGAGGTCTACATCAAACAGCTACAAGGATCACAACTGTGACAATTTGAAAGTCGCATGTTGATATCTGATTCTTGAAATAACACCCTCTAAGGTTCTGTGTGTGGAGTGAGGAGGTTATCTATGGCACCATCTTGGCTCATGTTACACCAAATCTTCACCACCACTAACCAGGCATGAAGTTCTCTGGAAGCCTCAATAGGAACCCACACCTCAAGTCTTAATGGGTAATACTGTACATATTATAAAGATGGACTCCAACTAGGCCTCAGACTGTGCTCTGACTCTTGGCATGGCAGTCACTGCTTCACTGATTAACACTTTAGAAAGAAGCAGGCCACCAGCTGAACTGGTCTCTCCAGGCTGCCAAACTACATAACACTGATAGTCAATGGGTGAACATTGTTTGCAACATTGTGTTTGGTTTTTAAGATTCCCATAAGTGCCGACTAGAGGAATTCATACTGGTCCTACAGGTTAAATCATTGTAATAACACACCTACACACTACCCTTGGGGGGTTGGGGGTGGGGTAGGGGGGGTGGAAAATACATAGACGCAGAGCCTCATCTGTCGTGTCCTGTTATCTCTGGAAGACACCCTGAGGCAGAGACATTGCTCAATCGGCCATTAACCGCTTTTAAATGGCTGCTGGGAATTCTGTCTGTCTCATCTCATGTGCTCAACATTACTGGAAGGGCCTAAAAAATGTCTGTCATGCATTCTTAACAAATATATTATATGTGGTTATTGCACATTTCATCACCACAACAAATAAACAATATCGCTTAATCCACTTATTAAAGGGAGTGCCACACCCAGAAATCTCTGTTGCGAGAAATACCGTCTTGCCTGTTGTCACTTTTAAGGCTTTTGATAACAGCCATTAGTCAAGAGCATGCCCCACCTTTGAGTAGCGTTCACATTGTGGATTTGCGAGGAAAGCTGACAGACGAGATTCAGTATCACGTTCCAGCCCACCTGAGCTGATGCAGTCTCAGAGTTAGTCAGGGATCAGAGTTCACAGATAGTGTTGAATACCTTGTAGCATGCTGCGATAGGCGGCCTCTGATATGGCGTAGATGTGTGGGGGCATCTCGTGCCGTTTTTTGCCTCGGTACATCTCCACGATGGCCTCTGTGTAGATGGGCAGGTTCTTGTAAGGGTTCACCACCACACAGAACAGCCCCGAATATGTCTGGAAAACACACAGAAGAGAGAGATTTACATTATCCTCAGGGTGCATGGAGCCTTTGTATTTCACAAACAATTGGGATATCAATCCAGACAGAATAAAAACGGCATAATTTTGTTTTAGTTCTGTTTGATTATTATTAAGTTTAACACTCTGCACATGCTCAATAACTTGAGTTAAGTGCTTTGTGCTGGATTCTAGGAGATTGTCAATAATAGTGGGTGGCTTAACTTCTCCTGTTTGATAACTGCAGGAGTAACATGTTTTCATTAAACTACTGCTTCAGTAGAATGGACAGCTGTAAACCAAAAGAGGTGTCGGGCGCTCAGTGCAGCTCTGTCATTTACTTGACTGGACAATCTTATCTGAACATTCAGGGAATTGTCAGTTAAACTGATTTCAGTCCAAATGGATGGTCTATAAAAAAATTAAATAAAGGACCATTTTGGCTTATGTAAATGCAGCAAATGATTACATCTTCTGCACGGTGCCCATTCACACCCAAACATGCACTCCAACTGCAATGAAAGTCACCAATAATACACAAACTGCTTTATCTTATCTCATATTGTCATACGCCCCTTAAAGCTATTCCAACAATCTATCGGTGCTGCTCTCTGTCCTACTCTTAATCTTTCCTCTCAGGTTCATCCTCCATCCCATTAACAGGCAGCTCAACTACATTTCATTGCCTATATATTATTCTACTTTAATCGCACACACTGTATAGCATATTTCCTGGGTTTGTAAATCACCATGACTTCTATTCCTACTTATCCTTATCCTACTGCAGGAGAAACTTTAGATGACTCCCACTGACGCCTCACACACACACACACACACACACACACACACACACACACACACACACACACACACACACACACACACACACACACACACACACACACACACACACACACACACACACAACTTTGTAAACTGACTCCTCACCTTTCTTACCACCCCATATCAGTTCCACAGGAGACGTCAGAGGAGCTAACCGCTAACACGTGCGTGTACACAACATCACAAACTGCCTTCTCTTGTTAATACATGTATGTGAACGCAGCGAGAGAACCGTGTTCCAAAGGTTCTCCCTCAGCTATATGCTGTGAATGGGTTCATTTTCTCACACGTCTATTGTTTTGTGCACTCACATAGATCAAGCCAGAGTAGTATCTCTCTCTCAGGTTGTGCAGCACCGAGGCTTCGTTGAGGCAGGTGAGGTCGGCCATGTCTTCCACTTTACTGAAGCGTGGGGGGTTCATCCGCTGCACCTCCTCCCTAGACAGAGTGATCCGCCGCTGACTGTCTGTGAGCTCAACCTCCACCTCATCACCACGCTCTTCCCGAATACTGGCCGACTGGGGGTAGAAAAAGAGAGAAGTTTAACAGACAGTATGGGAGAGAAGGAAGAGAGAGAAGGTGAAGGAAGAGAGTTTGTGTTTAATGTGAAAATGAATCAGTTAGTAGTCAATCTCAGAATATTCAATAAATAAAAATCAATCTCTTGGAAAGTTTAATGTGAATTTAATAATTTGATGCTGTTTGGCAGCCTCAGATCCTCTCAGAAATCTTAAATCTTGGATACTGCATCTTCCTTTGATGCATCAACAAGGAAGAGCTTTCCAAAGAGCCATCGCTGACAAAAAATAAAACCGCCTAAACTGTGAGGAGTTACTAGTCTCAAGTAAGCAAGTTTCAAGATCCTCAAAGATTTTCATTTAGCACCAACTAGAAGAGAAGTTAATGCAGAACATCAATAAAAAAAATATGGTTTGCTTTACTGTAATTAATGCAGCTGTGTTGTAGATTTGAAGTTACTGGGCTGTAGCTCACACAAAACTCTGGTCCAGCCTTTTAACTCTACAGTAAACCAGCTGGCCAGCATTTGAATTGAAGTAAACATTGAAAATATAATTGTGAAAAAGTTTATCAGAATCTCTGCCAGTGAGCTTTAGAATAACTGCAGTCAAGAATAGATGGTGACAGAAATGGAGGAGAAGAACTCTGTTGTCATGCTGTTGGTCTGGTGCTGGTTGGACAGGAAGTAGTGAACTCTGGTTCGGACCAGGCCACATGACTCTGCAACTCAGCTCATCTTTATTCTGTACGCTACTTGACATGCACAGCACACAAAATATGTGCACGTTTGTGTTGGTGCGTGTGTGGGTGTATATTAGTCACCGACTGAACTACATGCTCAGAATCTGAAACTGGATGTGTGTCTCTGTGTGTTACGCTGTATGAATGTGTATATTTTCGGTGTGTGTTTGTCCAACAGTGCCATTCTCAGCTCATGAGTGTAAAATGAAGTCAGTGTCTTTACAATGGCCTCTTTAACATTAGGAGGCTGAAGGAGAGTATTGTTCTATTCATAGAGCTCTCTATGAAACCAGTCCAGCAGAGAGAGTGAGACTCGGAGCTAGGACATCAAATTCATATGTCACATCCTACAATGAAAACTTGAAATGTGCATTATGCAAGTACCCGAGGAAACATAGAACAATTTCATATTAAGACAAGAGCCTTATGATAGTCATTAGGTCCGTGTGTTAGAAAGCATCACAGGGCATTTTAAAGGATGCAATAGTTTGAAGAAAAGCATGGAAAATAGTGTATTGTCATGGTGATAAAAACCTTGTAAAATAATGACACATACAAAGATGCACACACACCCTATTCTGCTTTGCCTCACCTGCTTGACACACCTTCACTTGACACCTGGGGCAAATGATTTACCATGGGATATAGCCATAGATTGTGGGAAACAGGAACTTGAAAACAAGTTGTAAAAATTGCAAAAATTGCATTTAGCCATGGCATTTGTTGTTTAACTGCTTAACATCCAGTTATGATTATAATTAGATGTTGGTGCTTGTTGGAAACAAAAAGTCATCCATTTCTCTTACAACACCTGCTTACCTCAAAGCCATGCTTCTCTGACGGCACCCACACCAGCCTCTTAGCTGCCCAGTCGGCCTGGCTGGCGGCAGGGAACACAGAGTTGGAGGTGGGAGACCCTGGTCCCGGCCCTGCCCCTGATGACAGGAAGCGGACCGTGACATCGTTGGCACCACCCCCCGTTGGCCTGGACATGGTTCTACTGGCACTGGGTGAGGAAAGAATGGGAGAAAAAAGGGAGGGCAATAAAAATGTGAGCCTGGGTTGAGCCATTTTTTTTTGGTCACAGGCCTTGTGGCTGAAAACTGGAGCGTGGTGTGTGGATGATGTAAATGACTGTCGGACAGTGACACTGATGTGATACTGTGTCAAGATACACACACACACACATACTCCATGTGCACACACCCACACATAAATGAAGAGCAGTAATAGCACGCAAGTAGCATGCAGGCCATATCCAGCTGAGAATGGGTCAGGGATGGCCTAATTGAAAGACACGGCAAATCAAGAAGGAGAAGGGAGGAAGAAAGTCAGAGATCGGGGGGTGGAGGGACGGAGGAACAGCGAGATACATCAATCGTCTGAGTAAACTGACATGACAGTGAGAGGGGGAGGGATGGAGAGGAAGAAGGAAAAAGGGTGGGATAGCAGTGAGGAGACGAGAGGATCCAAATGAACTGAATCTATTGTTAACTGAAAGAAAATGAAGCGTCCTTCTTCTACAGGCCACTGGACCCTCACTGAGGACTACTGGAGCCCAAATGTTGATTCGCCGTCTTAGGACCAAGTATCCTGTGAAAGATGAGGTGACAGTAGCTATAAGTGGTTACTACTCTGAAACACGAAGGCGGACTCCAGTCAGAGTGACTGTAGTACTACAACAGGATGTTTCTAGATTTGCTCTGACAACTAAGAAATAGTGTGCACCAGTGATTTCGTGAGAAAAGTTCCCTTGGTGGAGGAGACCTAGTGAATCTAAAACTTTCCACAGAGGCTCATAGGAATTTTTTCAAAATGGGATAGTTGCTTCTCTGTTCAGGATGCCCATACTGACCATTCAATGGTAACTGTCGCCAGTGTAAAGTGCAAACAGTAGCAATTGCTCAAGATATCAGATAATTAAAGCTGAACAGTTTAGATTTTAATTACACAAAAACTGGGAAATTTCACTGGTTCTAGCTTCACAAATATGATTGTTCTATAGTTTTGTTTTTGTCTTCTACGATAGGAAACAGAATATGTTTGGGCTTTGAACTCATAGTCATACAAAAGAGGACATTTTAAGATGTCACCATGATCCCTTGTGATGGGAATTTGTCATTGATTACTGACTTTTAATAGACCAGACCATGAATCAATAAAATAATCAGCAGAGGATTCAATAAACAAAATGTTATTAATCGCAGCCACACATATAATAACCTACTGAATGTTAGCAGGGCACTGACATTCATTCTGCTCACAATCTAATTAATGGACTAATTACATAGTAAAGAAATGATTAATTCCAAAATCTGACATTTTCCATTGGAAAACAAACAGCATTTGTAAGTTGCTTTGGATAAAAGCTTCAGCTACAATAATAAATGTAAATGTACTTGAAAAACAATTCTCATGGGTTAGTGGTTCATCTGAGTCAATGGAATTTGATGGGCTGAATTTCATGTGACACACAACTTAGGAATGAAACCTTTCAAGAAGGCCAGCTTGTTGGTGGATTAACTTTCTGTTAATGAACTGAATGATGAGTTAGCTGGTGTTGATATCAAAATCATGTGTCGGACCAACAGATCATTATGATGATCAGTATTAAGCTTTTTGGAGGAAATACCATTGATCTGACAGGAAGGCTTTTGTTCCTGCCAGTATGGTGTATGTGGTAATTATTAGGCATCTCCATACCTCAGCAGGTACGTCATCATGCATGATTCCTGCCATGGATCATCAGTGAAAGTTTTTTCCGCTTTGTCTGTTCATGACAGGGCCCTGCCCCCGAACCCTGCCTTAACCATACCTGTTACTCCAATTCCCAGACTCTGGGTGTGGAGTGAACATGTAGACAAAAGAGTCGCCGCCACCACCCAGCCACTCAGTATAGAAAATATGTGATTCCTCAGTGACAAAAAACAGCTATGCACCTGTTCTTAAAAGCTGGTGTTATTCTAGATTTTTCTTATTGTCAACAAATACTGAAAAAAGACACAAAACAACAATGATGTAGTTTGTATTTCATTACTTCTCTGCCCTTTGTTGCACTCAGACCCAAGCCCATTTGTTTCAACTGAAGACATAAATATTTTAAAAGTTGTTCACAAATATGTGATTCTGAGGCATTTGATTTACTAAACGGAAAAGAAATAGTGCGTTTGTTAGGGACTATTTTCAGCAAATTTATTTCTTACTGTAGTATTTACCTCACCCAAACAAGGAATGTGGGTTGTGTGAATAATCTACAGTTTCTATGTTCATGATCATGAAGCAACATGTCACCCAGTGGATGTGTTTTTAATGGGAAACAGTGAAGGTCAATGTACAAGGAATTAACTATATGTCAGGCGTTGACTACACAGGAAATACTTCCTCCTCCTCCTCCTCCTCATCATCATCATCATCATCAAATTTATTGCTGTTTTTGGTATTTTTATAGGTTTTGTTAACAATAAAAAAGAACAACCACAGATATATTCTTAAAAAGTTAATTTTCCTACAAACCTAAGAGAAATCAAAACAACTGAGGTGACAGTGACAGACGTTTACATTATCTATTACAGTAAAATGACCATGGTCACCATAATTTGCATGCAGACACTGTAGCTCCAGTGCAGGATGTTGCTGGGTCTCATCAATCCTAAAGATTGCCCTAAAGCGAAGTCTTTATACACACACACACACACACAGGGAGACCTCACAAGTTGTCGCAGTACAGCCTGGACTGACCAGCGAGCTCGTCCTGCGGCAGCTGGAGTTGCCAAAACCTGACTGCTCTCCTCCATAGCAACACCCCGAACACTAAAGCAGCAGCCCTCAGACAATACCTCCCGAGTTTCAACTGAGGTCATCCACTGCGGGGGGTCTTGTGGTGTGTGTGCATCTATCTATGCGTGTTTGTGTAATGAGTGTGTGGTGCCTGCGCGTGATTGTGCGTGTGTTAAAAGGGTGGGGGAAGCTGGAGACGCCTTGTACTTCAGCTTTCATGCGAGGTGGCATAGCATCGGTGATGAGATTGGGTGGCATCTGCGCACTATAGCGGCCAGTGAGAAGAGGTGACATTATAAAGCCACTGGCTATGACAATTACAGTGCGGCTGCGGAGCAGTACAGCTGCGGCATGACCCCTAAAAATTACCTGCATTTCAGGACCGTAGCTCCAGCACAAAAAACTGAAGAAGGCAACCACACCTTGAACATAAGACATGAACAATCACATGGGCCCTAGCCTTTAATTGACTCGGTGAACTGCATGCTTGTGGCAGCCACAAAACCAAGCCATTTTTGCTGAGAGTAATAACTAAGAATTATTATCACTATCACCAAGATGATCATATTAGACAAAGATCACAGTAGGCCTCTACATTATAATTATATGGGTCGAAATCCCTTATAATGTGGCCATTAGACAGACACAGTTTTCCTTGGCCAGACGTCAGGTCATCTCGATGTAAGCCTCTCTTCGAAGGCGTAAATAAAGACCAAACCGGTATGAACGCCTCTAGTCCCATCAGCGTTTCATTTTTAGGCGTTTTGCCACCGCATTTAGAGCAATCTAGCGAGGTTAGCCAGCTACACTGAAATATGATACGTTCAGGATATTACACTGGCTATTTACGAGTTGGATTAGAGTAAAGGCAATTAAATCTCTCACCTTCAGGTTCCGCTCTGAGTCGTGGATAAGGCTGTGGTGCGAGGAGAAGCGTGGTGAGGCTGTTTCGTGGGTATTTTCCTGCCTGATAGGTGTGTAGCCTACCGCATATGCGGCTTTTATCATTGCACCGCTCACTCAGTGGAACCGCACTCACACTTCTTGGTGAGAATAAAACAGAGAGCAGTGAGGGCAACGCGACGGCTTCAGCCCTGGAGCGGTGCTTCCTCCCAGCGGGCCAACCAGGTACGAGAAGACGGTTTTTGGTCCAGCCTCAGAGAGAAATAACTCCAATGAACATCTACAACCGAGCAGTAGACCCGCCTCATGAATACGACGGGAACTTTCCGCCCCAAAGCTGGCATGAAACGGCTGCGGCGACGAATGGGGTCAACGGTAGCTCAAGAAGCTCCGCCGTTAGCCAATGCTAACGAACAAGGGGCGGGGCAAACTGTGACTGACGTGTCGAACAGCCGATTGGAGCGTTGCAGCAGGTGCTGTGCGGCAACATCGCGGTAAAGTAGGGAGATTTGCGCGCCCTTTGTTTACCACTCAGTGGCAGCGAGTGTCTGCAGACACAGATCTGGGATCGGATTTGTTTGAATCCCCATCCGCACACAACCGATGGTCTGCTTGGAATGATCTGACTCCAGGCGCGTGATTCAGATCATCCCAGAAAATCCTGAGCTCAAGTACTCGAGGTACCAGGGTCCTGGGGCAATGGGTAAACATTTACACCACTGTAAAAACATCATAGGAGTCATAGTTAAATCTTCTGAAATGCGTTGTAACCTTAATGTGCCACATAGAAAATAATATTTACACCATTCAAAACATAACTCTAACTCTGTATTAACTATAAAGGAGCAAACTCAAACTGCTGATAAAGACCATGAGACACATTTAAAAGCTCCCCAAAAAGCTGAAGTGGGCCATATAATTGTATTTATTTTTTCAAATTCAACTATAACCTACATGTAACACTAAATGTCTAATCTCAAGTCATGTCTTCCATGTTTTAGCATACAAGTCATATAGGTTATTATAGGGTCTTTGCTAAGGGGTGTTTTATTGTTCTGATTTGTCAGCAGTGATAAGAGTTTTGCAGAAGCTAACCAGCCATTTTGACAACACAAGACTAAAATCAAAACTACTATTCTTTAGATTACTTCTGCCAAAGTCAAAGCTGTACAAATCAGTCATTACAAGATATTTATAGTTTTATTTATATCATACGATTTTAACATTCTTTCACTTGTTCCTGCAAAAAATCTGAAAATGCATTGTTAAGGTTTAGGTACAGACTGTTAGTGTCAGTGACAGACAAGGTTATCAGTGAACATATATAGCTTATATGTATACACAGTATATATAGATAAAGAGATAGTTGTGGACTTTCCTTGCACTTCCTTCTGAACCAAGATTTGGTGATTTGGTATGTGTCTATGAATCTCCAGCAGTCAAGTAGTTGTGAAAACATTATAAGGATAATCTACATCTCTCAGCATTTTGTTAAAATCTTACTTAATCTCTGTATAATTACAGTAATATTTCCTATATGTAAGTAGTTCAAAAAATCTAAAACTGTAAATGTAAACGCAGCAAAGATTATCAGAGCAGTGATAAATTATTCTTGCTCTCTGGATGAGATTTTTAAATTGAACTGGCTTGCAACGTGAACGACAAGGAGAATAAATAAAGAAGCAACCAATAATTGCAATTCAGTCCCCGTGTTTTATTTGCTCTACAACACAGTTCAGTTTCATATGGAAGTGCTCTGTGCCTGAGGCAGCTCTGAAATTAATTTCAATGTTGGAGCAGTTCTCTTTAGAAAAATAACATAGGAAAGGTATCTACAATCTTTGTTGGTTTTATCTCACTTATTTATTAAAAAAATTACACTATACTATGTATTTTACACTATGTATATTATAAATACCTACAATTTAAAAAATGTAGTATGTGTATTGTGAGTAGTGAATCCTAAGCAACCAGTTAAATTACCAAACAATCCATCTGTCTATTTCTTTCTGGGATGTTTAAAAAGTGCTATCGTTGTTAAAGTGATGGTGCTGTAAGTTCAAGTTACATTTCATGGAAGTGGAGGAAAGGTGAACGACATGACCCCCTCCATGCAGCCTATAAATAGAACATGGTAACCAAGAAGGAGAAGTGAAGGGAGGACACAAACATATAACAGCCTTAACACTAATTGTAATAGATAATATGTTATCAATACCTCAACACTCCTGAGGTAACCGTGACAAAATATTTCGATAACTGAAGTCAAGCACTGCGACTAATGCAATGAGGTTAACCTGTGCTGATCCAGCAACTCTACTGTGCTGTTGTAGATCTTCATTAGTGATATTAATCTTCATATATTACTTTTGTGCAAAGTACAACGTTCCCACAATGTGCATTGGACAGGCTGATTATTGGTTAATACTTACAGTAATAATGTTGCACTGCTGACACTGAGTTACATGTCCTTCACCAACACTTAAATACTCCAGTGGCATAATTTACAGTACATTATTATAGGATCTAAAAGAAACAACAACATTCCAGGTACTTTGTAATATAACTACAAAGTGCAACTATTACATAGTGTACAATACAATGCAGCTAAAAGCATCTTTATGTTCAATCCTTATTCATATTGAGACTTCTCAGTAACTGAGCAGATTCACAGTAATACATTTGCATAGATATTTTTGTCTACTTAGAACAACATACTGCAAATGTTACAATGATTGAAAAAACACTCTTGAATAAGTAGCATTATGCAAATACACACAATTAAAATAAGCTGCAGCTGCAGATGAAGGGCCAGTTGCAAAATCTCTAGGTTTGTTATGAAGGCACCGCTCACAACCGTAACACATTAGAATTAGAGCAGGGTGTCACATGATTTTATGGGCACAAAAAACTGAATAATATTCTATAAATGTAGTGTAGTTTCCAGTTCAGTCCTCATCTACTTGTGCAGAAGTTTGACGGTTTTATTCTCAGAGAAGCAAGCCATGTCATCATCGTCAGAACGCTTCTCCAATTCAGTTCAGCTCAGTTATGTTCTTGTGATGTTGGAGGTTATAGCCTCCAGAGCATTTACAGAGTCTATGAGAGCAACCCATTTTGCTCAGATTCAGTCTAAACCATCAAGGGTCTCGTGCTTCCTCTGACCACATGGTCTTCATCTCAACAAATTAATAAAGCAAATGTAACAACCAGTTAACATTTTTTTCACGACACATAGAAAAAAGGGTCAAAAACAAAAAAAAACAACATATAGCACATAACATGCAAAAGTAACTGCTTAAAACCGCTGCTAGTTTTCAGTTGCTTCTTCATGTTACTGTTGCCCTGCTTTGGCTCTACAAGTAGCCTAGCCAAATACTCAAAAGCATTCTCAACAGCCACCCCCATCCTCAAAGTATCACAAATTGTGCACTATCCATACTTACCATAAGAAAATAAAGCATTAAAATGATAAATCAGCATCATAGTGGGAAACATTCCTGAGTTGTACCTCAGAAGGTACACTACCATTCATTTCAGTAGAGGTCAAGAATTCTTGCAGATCATACTGAGGAGGTGCAGTTGCAGGTTACAGCCACCATGGGCTGCTCTTGTATATTCTGCCAGTCAGGTATTAGAGCCAGATGAGTGTGGTGTGGTAGTGATGATGGGCCAGATGTGAGACATTGCAGACATTTGTTCAATAATTCTGAAAGATTGCCAGGACCAATCAGACAACTAGGTCAGTGTAGTAACCCATCTCCCCTACAGACTGATCTCAAACCTCTCATTCTTTCTTTATCTGTACATTTCTTTTCTGTTTCTCTGTACAATTTAATCAGTACAGTAGTACTTATCTGAATCCTGTAAACTCTAATGGATCTGTTGATTTGCTCCTATTCTGGACTTTCTTCCCTCTCTAATCACTGTAAAAGGTGTCACTTCCTATCCTGTTCCTGACACTGGCAAATCCATCTATGTACTTTTAATCCGGTCTCTCTTGGTCTGCCCATTCCTACCTGTCTTACCCTCTCCTTGTTCCTGTTCTTCCTCTAAACCACCATGTCTACTTTCTGCCTCTTTTCCCTTAAGGCCGCCTATCCCACTGTATCAGTTGTAGTGGAGATGTTCTGCCAGAGATGGCCTTCGTGTGGGTGGGGAGGGACACTCAGGGTCTTGGTCAGGCTCATCATCAGGGGAGACGAGTTGCAGAGCCACTTCATTCTCATAGCAGAATGATGAGTGTGAGCTTTGTAAGTACTTCTGTTCTGCCAGTTCTTTAGCACTGCATGAAGGTGTACTCGGGATTTCATATGTCCGATGGAAGAATGAGTAGTCCACCTGTAAAAAAGGCAGACAAGACCAGAAAAGACAAGAATTGTTTTACATTTAATTTGTAGGGAAACACACCAAATGTTTCAGCCATGATAGCAGCTCTGTGATAAGGTCACCAGATTTCTGAAATAAAAACCGCGGACATTTTTGGTTTGGTATGTCATTAAAAAATATATTATGTATTATATAGGAAATTAAATAAGGGGGATAATTTCAGTTGTATAATCTGTCAAATATAAGTTTTCTGAATGAAATCAAGTAATTTTAGGGCAGAAATAACCTTTCAGTCGGTATATCAATTACTTTCTAGAAAGTAAAATACTGCAGTTTATGTGTTGTTTTGGCCATTTAAAGGTATTTTAAGAGGTAAAAAATACTAGTTGAGTTATAATCTGTCAAATATATCTTCTGAATGAAATCAAGTCATTTTGAGACAGAATCTACCTTTCAGTCAAAAAGTAGAAGCTGCAATCATTTTCTGAAAAGTGGAATACTGGGTTACATGGGTTGTATTGGCCATTTAAAGGTATTTCAACAGGTATAAATTGGATTGGTCGGTACACAGCAAGTTAAAGTACTTGAATAACCAGGCATGACTTAAATGTCATGCCTGGTTATGCTTAAAGTTGAGTGGCAGCGTTACATGCAAGCGCATGCAAGCGCATGCATGCAAGCGGACGACAATCACTTTTCAGCACAGCACTTGTATGCTCAGCTGTCCAGTCTTTCTGGCCATGTTAAAACAGATTTCAGGTCTATTAACACCTTGTACAGTCTATGATTAACACAGTTAAAAACGGGGACATTTCCGGGGACAGCTCCAGACAGGAACAGGCCACCAAAACTGGGGACTGTCCCTGGAAAACTGGGACATCTGGTCACCCTACTCTGTGAAGTTGTATTTGGAACAGCTATACTTTGAGTATACTATACTCTAAGTCAGCTATACAGCTCTACTCTAAGTCAGCTATACAGCTATACTCTAAGTCAGCATGCTAACATAATCAAAAGAACAATGTTAACATGCTTATATTTAGCAGGTTAACGTTTACCATGTTCACTGTCTTTGTTTAGTGTGTAAGAATACTAACATTTGCTAATTAACACTAAACATAGGCTGTGTCTGCATTCACCACTCTTTCACTACTCCCTAATCCCTATGTAGGGAGTTGTATATAGACGACTATATAGTGAGCTGATCTGCATAATAAAAACATCACTGTCGGACATTATTCTGATCATTATTTTGGCGCCGTTAATTAAGTCATTGCCGTCGGACAATCAGTTGTTGGCTGTTTTTTCTATCAGCGCAATGAATGATGGTATATAGTGCTGGGTTAGTAATGACAATCAGTTGTACACTACTTTTCAAAATGCATTCTGGGATACTTTGAGTCTACTATATAGGGTATAATAATTCTCACTATACATTCACTATGTAGTCCACTATATAGTGTGTGGTGGGTGATTTCAGACACAGCCACAAAGTATAACTGAGGCTGATGCCATTAGCTTTGCAGGCGTTTGGTCATGTTTGGTGATGCCATAGTCAGGGGAAGGGATGGAACCATATACTTCCTGAGTATCTATGTGTATTTCTGACCTGGTAGCAATCTTTCCTCTCGAAGAGCACTGGTTCGAATCGGTGTCCCCAGAGGATTTCAGAAGCCAGATAGGAGCTACGGCACTGTGTGGTCATGGCTGTGGCCTCCACCATGCCCTCGAGGATAACCACCACCTCCAACTCAGAGTCATTCTCCAGGGCCTTTCGGTCGATCTCAAAGAAGGGCGACTCATCGTTGATTTCATGGACAATCGTCACAGGTGAGACCAAAAATATGCGGTCCGTGCCAGTGTCAAAACCCACGTTGATGTCCACATTGTCAAGTGGGAGGAACTCTCCCTCTGCTGTCACCCTTGACTGGAGTTGGGAGTGAAGAGTAAAATGAAGTCACTATGTGGTACACAAAGCTTTCCACATTAGATGTTGGGATGTTGCAAAATTGATTTTCACGTGTAGGAAAATATTAGAGACTAGAAATGATTTCCAATATGAAACAGGTGGACAGGACATGATCAAGTAAAAGAAAATTAAACTGTAATTCTGGCTATAAAATGCAACACCATGGTATACAAAAGAGGTAATCCATCTGTCATTTTAAATACATCTGACATCATTTCCTAAGGTCTTCTGAGATAAACGTTGGAAATTAAATTTCTTACTCTGACCCCAAAGCTTAGCATTTGGTTATTATATTCAGTTGAATTTGACTATGCAAGTCTTTACTCATACCACCCATGCATAGGCTTATCACTCACCCAACCCTTACTATAGAACAATACCCAGTACCGGTATTTAGAATTGTATTTCTTTGATCCTCACAAAATTAATCCCATCTGCCCTGTCTGAACTTTGATATGGTCATGCTATTAAGAGAGGCTGTAGCCTGAGTATTCCACAGATTCTGACCCTCCGGACAACCGTTGCAGCATACACACGTATACACACACAGCATTGATGATGACAAAACATTCACTACAAAAGGAAACATGTTTAAAACTACTCACATAAGGCCCGATAGTAAAGTTGGCATAAACAAACATTTATTTCAATACTCTATCCTATCCCACATGCACACAAGGGAAAATGAGATGATGAAGGACAATGGTTCTCAGTTAAAGAATTGTGGGCAAGTTAATCCATGGTAAATCTTCCTAACCCCTGAGGGAAAATAAAACAAGCTCTCATTAACTACGGTCCACAGAATACAGGCCAGATGGTCTCAGCACTCTCTCTTTCTCTCTACTGCAACCTTTTTTCATCTACAGCTATCTCTCAGTAGTAACCTTTATATTTTGATACATTAGTTTACCTTTCTTTTACTTTTTTTCATCTGTTTTAACATCCTCCTATTCACTCTTTACTAAAAAAGGGACAGGCTTGTCTCTTTCATCATCCCTCTACTTTTTGACCTCTTTTTTCATAATGGTCATTATCCATCTCCCTTCACTTACCTTCAGTAGTTGTGCTCGAACGTGTGCCTCTACCAGGTGGCTCTTGCGTAGGTTTCCAACCCTCCACATCATGCAGAGTTTCCCATCCCTCAGAGCCACCACAGCTGTTTCAGAGAACACCAGCGTCTCGTTGCGCTTCTTGGGCTTGGCAATCTTCGCCATGACTGCCCCGATGATGAAGGCGTCAATAATGCAGCCCACAATGCACTGCAAAACGACCGCCGCCACCGCCAGGGGACATTCTTCGGTCACACTTCTAAATCCGTAACCAATGGATGTCTGTGTCTCCAAGGAGAATAGAAAGGCCGCCATGAAGCTGTTCACCTGGAGGAAGCACGGCTCCTCAACCACTGCCTCTCTATCAGACTCTCCTCCAGACCCGGCCTCTCCTGATCCCGGAGAAGAACCAGAGCTGGGGGTAAGCCGAATGGAGAGGTCCCCATGCATGGAGGCAATGAGCCAGAAGGCAAATCCAAAGAGCAGCCAGGAGAGAAGGAAGGAGAGGGTGAAGATGACCAGCATCCACCGCCAGCGGATGTCCACACAGGTGGTAAAGAGGTCGCTGAGGTAGCGCTGGCCCCTCTCGCTCATGTTGACAAAAGTGACGTTGCAGCGTCCATCCTTGCCCACAAAGCGTTGTCGGGGCCGGCGGCTGGAGCGCCTGGTGTGCCTGCGGCTAGTAGTGGAGGGGGAAGAGAGCGAATCCTGGGCCAAGGATGAATGGCTTTTCCCTCTTCCTCCTACACTACTGCCTCTTCCACTCCTTAGACCTGAGCACATTCCTCCTGATCTCACCCCGCCTTCTCCTGCGTCTCCTCCAACTGACTCTCCCATGGCACTCTGCCTCCGTGCATTGTTGGTGTTGCTCTGGAGAGGTAGAGTTTTGCCGTTCAGGGCGTGAGTCGGGGGAAGTGCTGGTTGGGGTTCCTGACCCCGTTGGACTCCCCCCTGCCCTAGCCGTGTCTGCAGCACTCTGTGCCAGCCTCATGACTTCCTCCTCCTCCACTGGCCCATCCACCACAGCACTGAAGCGGCGTTTGACACGTGCCGCTCCCATCATGTACTATAAAGTCCCCTCTCTCTTATGGAGGTGTTGACAGTAAATTAGTATTCCTTAGTGTGCCTTGATTTTATTGTTGATGTAGTAATTAAGCACCTTGATACAGTCAATTAAGAGTGTTATGCTAACAACGTAGTCAGTCTTTCAGCCCTTCTTAATGAAGAGATAATTGCAAGTCAGTAGTGGCCAAAGGTAACAAGAGGATAATTCCCACCAAGGCCATTGACAGGTTACTTGTTTATTTTCCCCAACGTGTAATGCTGTTTCTCAGTACAGTCTATCCTTTCAGTGATAAACCCCTCAGCAAACGAACTGGGCTTTCTTGATGTAGGTTCACGGTTGCATTGTTTAACAACCAATGTACTTAAAGCATACTCACTGAAGAAGCAAAGTAAGGCGAGATAAAAGGAAGATGTCAGCAGCAGCCAAAGGAGTCTATTTCTGTGACCTCCAGTTTACAAGACTTCTTTCGACAAGGAGTGGTTGGAAAGGATTGACTTCAATGGACATTGCAAAAGCATGCAGGAAAGGTTCTGTTCAGTTCAAAACAATAAATATGGAAGCCTCATGCAGACATTGATTCATGGAAGCTATAAACTAATAATGCAATGGAGTAAGAAACATGTAAAGTATATGCATATCATTACAGAGCATCATAATAATGTGACAAGATGCATATAAGACAAGACAAATTCAAATTAACTTCAAATGGGACACTGTGATAAAATCATCTCCAACATGCAATCAAAAGCAAAAAAACATGCCACTTCTTACGATCAGGCTGTTCCCAGTTTTACAACCCCTTGGTATGGGCATGAGGACACAAAGAATGCAGTGCTTTCAGTACGTCAAATGCCTACTGATATTATTCATCATTCATAATCTTTGCCAATATGTCTTGGTCATTGACTATAGTACACACAATTTAATACGCAGATTCACACAATGTATCTGTTTCTGCAGACTTAAACTAGTCTCATAACTTTTCTTCATAAGTCAGGGACATGTCACTTTTGCCCAACAAGAGGGTCCCAAACTGAAAGAACCATGTTTTGTTTGCCATTTCCTGTTCAATCATGTCACTGCTTTAACAATTTCACATTTTCTATCTAACGGTCTGCAAATCTGTTTAATGGCCATGGTCAATTTGGTGAAGACTTGTTTTATGTACTGTTATGTGGATAATATTGAACTGAACTACACGGCTGTTAGCAATCACCAACAACAGTTAGACCAGACATACCTCATTACAGCTCAGCGTTACGGCTGAAAAAGTGCCTACGTCTGACAAAAGATAAGAAGAAGGGAAGAAAATAACAGAGAGAGATTACTTTGATCTATCTCCGACATTATTTGTGTTTTTAGATTTAAGTGGAAGATTTATATGGAGGGAAAAGGTAAGCACACAGGTCACCTGAAGAAGTTTTCTACATTTTTCTGGAGGTCTCGCACCAGAGTTGATAGATCAGGTGTGTGCCACAGAATGAGAAGTCGTGCTGAGAACAAAGATGGCTGAGGGCGTAACTGTATTTGTGGATTGTAGTCTCAGTATCTCTGTTTGAACAAGATACAAAATAAGACAAGACAAAGGGCTGCCTGAACATCAGAGAGAGTGTACACAAACAAAACAGAAGATTATCATGCAATGTTAAAATGGCAACTTTCAAGAGTTTAAAAAAGCAAAAAAGAAATGTGCAAATATATCTGGCAATGGAAAGGTATGCTTGTAGTGTTAGTATTTACCTTGCCCAACCATCTCCAGAGAACTCAACTACTGATCCTGACAAGTATACAAGAGTATTCAAATCCAGTCTCTTTGGAACAGTGGACAGATTTAAACCCTCAACTCTAACCTTGCACTGTTGCAACTACAAAGGGAACTGAAAAACAATAGACACTGCTATAACTGTACAAATAAAGAAGAAGCATTCCATTCAACCAGTAACAGCAGGTAATACAAAAGCCTACAACAAATGGAAATGGGGGAAAAGATCCCTCCTGAAGTGTGAAGTGACATAAGGGTTCATCTTCGCTTGTGTGTTGACTTCCCTCTATGACACATGCTCAGCAAAAGCATGGAGCTTTGGGGGAAACAATCTCAGGAGAACACAACTAAAGGGTCTGCAGGTTTTTCGGCTCGCTTTACTGAGATGTTGGCTGTCTGTTTTGTATCCCTTTGCTTGAGGGGCTTCTTGTTTAACACGCTGCCAGTCTTGAAAAGAAATGAGAACAAACAAAAAGAGAATGACAAAGTTAAGGTAAAGTAGTTATCTTGTTGACTCTTATTGTCTCACCTTTATATATTAATATTATTGCACATATTCACATTTCATATCAATTCAAATAACGTACGCTGTATAAGATATCTAGATGGATGGTGATCAGAAACCTACCGTTTGTAGTGCATCTCTAAGATTGCTCTCATGCAGTCCTTGGATTGTTACTGGATTATTTTATTGGTCAAATGTTGTGGAGGTTTTCCCTTAGACAGTAGTACCAAAGTTTGTCACGACAAAGGGAAACCTGTGGTGTACCTGTCGAATGATGGAGCCTGTGTAGAGAAACCGAGAGAAAGACAGTCATTTTCCATTCTTCTGTCTTTGGAAAATCATTTCTGTACATTAAGGACTTAATTAAAAATCAGTGTCTGTATATATGGACACTCTGTCAGCTGATATACATCACAACTTTTCTATGTATTGATGGATATAGTATTTATTAGGGAGGACTGGTGAGATGCCAAAAAGGCCATCCTATTATGAAGAAGCCTCTAATGACTAAAAAGGTGTAGGGCCCTTATGTTGGGTCAGGAAACCAAGTGGTACAGTGTGAATAATCTTTAAAAAAATAAGCAATAGTGGATTAAACCCAATAGACTGGGAAGAATTGTAGGGGATTTTCTTGGATAAATGTTGAGACTGGGATTGTAGCTCAGCTGGGGGACTCGGATCAACCAGGACTCTGGGTTGGTTTGGGTGAAGAGGGAGTATGTCTTGCTGTGGAGATGCCGATATGCTGTGGATTACAGCTGTGCTCGTGACTCCGGTAATCTCACCGATGATTTTGCTAATCCTCTGAGGCCTTACATAAGAGCCACTACTGTTACAGAAAGTGGCAAGAATGTCTTTAACACACAGGTAGGATATGTTATGGCATACACAGGATTCAAGATAATATGGGGAAAAAGTAGTATATTTCACTGAATCTAGTAAATGTCCTTGCGTCTACTGGAACCGGGACAATACTTTCAGTAGAATCTGAGACATAACCACATGTTACACATGGATGAATAAATAAACACTGTAGTATTTATTTACACATACACATTAATGTGGCAGTAAGATTAATCCAAAAACAGGTAAAATTTGTCTGCAAGTACTTTTCACAGTGTGATATTGTAAAGGATCTGATTACTTCTTCCACCACTACCTTATGCTTAAACAGTGTTATACGCTGCTGGCAGCGAGGGAAAATTATTCTAATTTCATGCTTAAAACTGCTATTGAACTTTCTATAATATCTTATTCTATCACTATAGTAGCTTCAGCATTGTGCAAACACCATAAAGGTGAAAATACCACAAATGAGTCCAGCATTTAATGGGTTCAACCAAAATGCATGAATATAATAAAATAACTACTAGGGCATTATTGGAACTCAGACTGGACCATATGGTTTTATAAGGTCTTAATTTCAACATAATGATAAAAACAGATTATTCCAGGCTTGTGTTGCTCAATGTTTAGTTAATTAGCAAATGTGTGAGGAGGTAGTCCTGACCTTGGAGCCTCCTGCCAACACTACCAAATGAACACGCTCTCAGGTCAGCTATCTCTGTGATTGGGTTAAAGTGTCACTGGACAACTGACGACAGTAGCTGAAGGAGGTGATGAGAGAAGTGTGTGTGAGTGTGTGTGTGTGTGTGTGTGTGTGTGTGTGTGTGTGTGTGTGTATGCGTAGGCAATGTGAGGTTGCACGTGTCTTTGTGTTGCCTAACCTTATCCTGGTAAGGTGGTAAATGTCTCAAGTGATGTCTCATGTAAGAACATTCATGCAGGGGTGTCTGGGAAAATAGCGCATGTGAAGTTCACACTGTCCCCCAGAGCAGCATCTTATCTGGAAGTCCCGCTTTATTTCAAGGTTGAAACATATGATGGGACTACTAATGTCTGTGGTGCTTTAACAAACAGATCTCTAGAGAATTTGCTGCTTTTCCCTCATCTAAAAAAGACAACAAACCTCTATTCAGACGGGTTAGAACAGAAAAGTCTATGGTTGCATTTAAAGATGATCTGCTTTCACAAGACTGGGAAATAATATATAAGGAAAAAGATATTGATAAAGTATACGGTGAAATCCTAAGAATATTTAAATTATTATGTGATAAAAATTGCCCAATAAAAAAAAATTACAGAGAACAAAAATATAGTGATAGAGGATTTCAAATGGATTACAAAATGCTTGTAAAAAGAAAAATATACTTTATAGAGAATTCATTCAACTATAGAAGCAGAAAATAAATATAAGAAATATAAAAATAAGTTAATTAAGATTATGAGAACTTGTAAAAAGGAATACGATAGTATACTATTAGATAATAATAAATATAATATGAAGGGTATATAGAATATACTAAACAGTATTATAAGAAGGGCCACTAGGCAGTCTAATTATCCCCATTATTTCATTGGTAATGAAAAGAACATCAATAACATGGAGGACGTGGTCAATAACTAATAAATATTTTGCAAATGCTGGACCAGATTTAGTTGGAAAAATTCCTAAGCCACAGATAATCGATAACAGATATAATGATCTTATTGAAAGAAATCAATGTTTAATGTTTCTTAAAGCAGTAAAAGAAAAAAAAATAATAGACATGATTTGAAAAAAGCATTTGATACAATTATTCATGAAATACTAATCAATTAACTGGAAAGACTCGGGATCAGGTGGATAATGCTGAATTGGTTAAGCAGTTATTTAAAAGAGAGAAAACAATTTGTGAAGTTGGGAGATTACACATCTGAATGTTTGGACATTGTGTGTGGTGTCCCCCAGGGGTCAGTGTTGGGACCAAAAGTATTTATCCTCTACATAAATGACATATGTAAAGTATCTGATCTACTCAAATTTGTATTATTATTATTATTGTATTATTATGGAAATATACAGAAAAGGTTTTCTGAAAGTGAGGGGGGCTACAACCTCGCGGGTAAGTCAAATTTTAAAACGTCCAGTTTTCAAACTACTCGGAAAGTTTCTGTTTATCTGTCAGTGGTGTTAAGTTGTGGAATAAACTAAATAATGAATTAAAGCAATGTCCAAACATATTCCATTTTAAAAGATGTTCAAAGAAATTATATTCCAGAGGTACAGAGAAACACATTGCTAACAGTAACCTGGGCTTATATTGAATAATTTGTAGTATTTATAAATATTGTCGTGTATGGGTAATATCTGTATGTGAATAGAACTTTTGAATATACATTTTCATTGATTATAGATTTATTATCTCTGTAGACTTTTTTCTTAAATATGGTAGTAAGGGTATCAAGGGGTAGGAGTACATAAGTTTTACTTCTTCCTACCTCCTTTTTGCACATGTAAATGGAGGTTTTTAAGTACTGGATAGTATGGAGTTTTACTTTGTTGTTAATTTGTTTTTTACCATTATTTTTTGTTTCATTGATTATTTTAAAATTTTTATTTATGTTCAAAATAAAGATATCAATCAATCAATCTTAGATTTTAGTAAATTGATTTTTGACTGTTGGTCGTACAAAACAATCAATTTTCATCATCACATTGGACTTTAGGAAATTGTGATGGTATCTTTCCACATTTTTCTGACACTTCATAAATCTAACAATTCATCGACTCATCAAGAAATAATCAGCAGATTAATTGATAATGAAAATATTTGCTAGCTGCAGCTCTAACACCATTCTATAATAGGGTTAGGTTTGTAGCTGCAAACTGGCTGCTAACTCATGATACATAATAACATACTCCACCTAGTTTAGCTAGTAAACTACCTATATCTTAACCCAGGATCCTGTTCATGCCATATTTTTTTAAAATGACAATTGTTCAAGGGTTTTCTATAAAAGTAACAGAAGCATGTGATACAGAAGAAGTGATACAGCACACATGAAAGTATGAATAACATCTATGACTATAAGACCTTTCATTGCCATTTTTTTAACAGCTTGAAGAAAAAGAGCAATGCTTATCTTGCACTAGTCTTTAAGACATGGGGGCATTTTTCATAACTACTTACTTACTTATAGTCTGTAGGGGGCCAGGAAAAAGATTAGGAGAAAGCTGAGGTTAATGCTTATGATCTATTAACAGCCACTGTTCACTCCAAAATGCCATAATCACAATTAACTAGAATTACTTAGGAGAATCTAAATTAAATTATTAACATCATTAGCATGAACTAAAACTGTATGCCAGGTCAGTAAATCATCTTGCATCAATGTTCAGTCTTCTAGCAGCAGATAATGTTTCCATAGCCAATGAAAATAAAGCACTGACTGGGCAGCATTCATTGGCAAAATAATAATCCAACAACCGCTGAAAACATAAAATACTGCTAATGTGTTTCATCATTCAGGGTTTGTGGATTATTTTAAAACAGCCACTGATACATAAGCAAAACTGACCCTAGGCAGGTATTGAGGACAGCATAGGCAAAGTTGTTTTAGCCAGTTTAATTGTATCACAACTCTCACTGATTTGAATTAGCAATAGCAAGACTCATGCGTATTACATAAACCCCAAAAGATGTACGGCAAAATATCTACCTTGATGATTGCATTCATAATTCTCCTGCAAAACCACATTAATCCACTTTCACCACATATCTTTTTCTCGTTTTTTTCATTTTGGGTGTCTCGCCATGGAATCTTTGCAACACGTCCCCTGTCCAGATTATTTGAACACATTAGGGTGTTATGTGGTCAGATTTAAGTTTGCAGGAATATGATTTCAGTGTCATTGAAAAAGGCACAGAATAAACTATGTTCGTCATTTTGCTTTGTCACTCTTTGTGCCCCCTATGTCTCATGAGATTTGTCCTATTTCCTGTTTGAGCAAAATAATGTAATGCTGCACCATGTATCATTAAGTTTGGTTGGATGGTTTCATGATGGGGAGTTTAATCAACACTGTGCAAACAATGTACACAAAATCCTCAAAATTAACCATCTATATTGGGATGCCACAATGCAAATGTAGAGAAATCAATACTTATTATTGATCAGTGGGGGTTAGAAACCAGGGCACAGACTGGATCTCTCTCACAGTGTCACATGGGTTTCTGTCTCAGGCCTATTTTCTATATCTCTTTCAGTTCTTAATTATTCTATAAAACGATACCTTACAAGATAGAACAATGTTAAAGCACAGAAAGGGGCAACTGCAACAGCTGTAAAAGCCTGAAAATATCAAAAACAAATGCACAGTGACAATACAATACTGCAGTGCCCTTTTGTTGATCAATATAGTTTGATTTGGTGGTATCATTCATATGTTGCAGTAGCTGTAGCTGACAGTTGCAGCACCAGAGCACCAAACAGTAATGGATGTTGCATAATAGAGTAAAATTCAACAAAATAGCAGATGATATTATATTTGAGTAAAGCATTATAATTTAATAAGAAGGGTCTCTTTCATGCTGACATTTTCCTCATTCATCAGCTCATTTATATATCTTAAAATATTTGAAGTAGAATTTAATTTACCACTAGTATAGTATCTGAACTAACTTACAGAAACAATTTGCTTAAAGAAGTATTTCATCAAGTGTTTTAGAAAATAGCAACATACACACACACACACACACACACACACACACACACACACACACACACACACACTCTTATGAGAACATCTGATAATAAGCACAAGTGTGGAGTCATCTTGGCAGCGAGCCTTATTCTATCTAATTGAAACTTTTCCGCTGCCTTCCCTCCCTCAGCTGTGTGCAGTGATCAAGGTCATTGTGTGACGACCAAATGTTAATCTGGGGAGTTAAGATGGTGCAGGTTGCAATGTGCTGGTTAAAACGCTGCACAACTCTTTTCTAATTACAGAAATACTCAGAACACAGAGAAGTACGCAATAAAGACTAATTAGATTCTTTAACTTAGAAACAACAAGTTTTCTCTCCACCTCAATTATTCTTTCAGAAATATTCATATTCAGTTACTTCATTGCGACTAGGTTATAGGTAACGCTAAATTGTCCTTAGGTGAGCATGTGCCTGGTTGTTTGTCTATGTGTGGCCCTGCTATGGATTGGGAACCTGTCCAGGGTGTACCCCGCCTTTTGCCCGATGTCAGCTGGGATTGGCTCGAGCTCCCGTGAACCTGTATGCAGGATAAGCAGTTGACGAAGGATGGATGGAATTACTTCATCGCCACTCACTAAATAAGTGCACTTTTTGTCAAATTATTATCATATAGGAACACTTTTCATATATTTAGAAAGTCAGTTTCAGTATAACCACATGCATGACCACAAAGCTCAATCAACACCACTCAGACCTTGCATAAACAACAATTACACCTTTTCACTTTCTCAAGGTTAATATTTATTAACTAACTAACTAACTAACTGTTGTATTATATTCCCTTTAACTGATAAAGGTTTCTAATTTCTAGTTAGTCAGTGTAAACTTGCCACACCACTGCACAAGTCCACAGCATGCCTTCATCAGCTGCTTTCACCCAATCTGCCCTGGAGCTGCCCAACAGAGTTATTTGCAGATATTTGCATTTTAAATGCAGGATAAACAAGGCATGTAAATTACAGAGTACACTATGGTGTTACTGTCACACACGTTGCTCATGACAACAGTAGTTATGTGATTACATACACACACACACACACACACACCACACACACACACACACACACACACACACACACACACACACAGAGTCATAAATTGGAAAAATGTCATGGCAAATGCATGGAGTAAAGTGACAGCCATGCTGCAGTTGAATTGAGTCAGCAAAATTGAGTTGTATTATGGGAGGTGTAGGATCCAGGATTTTTGGAGCTTGACCCATAATAGAGACTAAAAACAAGATATCTTGGCCTCTGCAACACAAATTTTCCAGTCATTGTCCAGTTTTTGTTACTTTTGTCACTGTCATTTGTCACTCCCATGTCCCCTAACTTTATGGAGTGCCCTTTAACATCATTAGCTATAATGTTGTCTTGCTAACTCCCTTGGCTGCCATGCATTGGTCAAATAACCTCTAAAATAACTATGGTCTGCATCAACAAAGATTCCCTGCTGAGTTGACTGAAGCTTAATTTACAATACAAATCAAGTCTTTGGAACCGTGAGCGCAATTTATCAGCTTCTGTCATATGGTCCCATCTCTATCTGCCTCCCTGAAAAACCCTCAGTAGTGTCTTGCTACAAACACAAAATGTTTGAAATCTACCTTTCTATCTGTGTGCTACCTACTGTACAATTTGCAAAGAAACTATGAAAGACCATCCTTTCAAAATCACAATGTGTGTCCTTTACATGTGTTTCAAAGCAGTTTGTCTCTCATTTGTTCAGAAGTATTACATCACTTTAAAACCTATTTCAAAACACAGCTGTGTTTTCCATCAGTTCACAACTCACAAAAACAAAAAGGATTAAAGTCTAAATCATTAGCACACCAAGCTCTCTGGCCACCTCATCTGCTCTGTCATAGCTTCAATGCTCACTGTTCTCCCAACAACATGTACTTATTCTTTCTTCATCCTCTGATGGAAGCTTTGTGTTTATGAATCATATCTTATTTTCAAGTCCTATTTGGAGCAAATAGCAAATCTATAAGCCAAAATTCATAAGTAACAGTGGGCATTTTAACAGTGTCATTGATGTTACATCAAAATGTTTAAAACTGCATCAAATTTTCAGATTATCCATTATGAGTTAAATCATCCGTTTTCCGGCTTTTAAATTCAAGTTCGCATGTGGACGTGCGAACTTGAGGTGGAACAAACTACACAGCCACAAAACAAAAATAATTTTTTTTAAATAGTGGTGTTTTGGCAACTTCTTGCGCAGTGATATTCAACAGCACTTACCTGCAGTTGAAATTTCCCTACGGTAATTCAGCGCAGTGTGACGACGTCAGTTCACTTTAATTTCCCCTTTTCAACAGAATTTAACGGTTAGTTAAAAACCCCCCCACAAAAGTGCAGATTTGAAACTGTGAGCGAGCTGTCCCGTGCTGGCGGTCCTGTCAGCTGTCCGCAAGCCTTTAGGTGGTGGATGAGCGCGCTCACGTCGCGATGCTATCTAGACTACCACGCGCCTCAGCGGACTGCATAGTGACCTTGTCACTCTATTCATCAATGTTAACAGTTGATATGTGTAATACACGCGGATTACTGATCCGGATGACCCATTTTTATTATTTTAGTTTATTTTTAAACCTTCTCAAACTCTATCAACAATGTTACACGAATTGCTAATAAACTAAGTAGACCTAGTGTTTTTTTTAAAGGTTAAAGAGGTATAACAATCATTTTATCTGTTGTTTAATAGTTGTCTATTACATAATGCCTCATATCTTACTTTCCATTTATATAATTATAGACTAATAAAACATATGCTACCTTTTTTACCCTTTAATTAAGCTCTTATTTGTGTTGTCTGTGCACTTTCAAATGTCAGGTTACAGTTCTGACAGACTGGATTGACAGATTGCTATAACACCAATATTTTTTTTTGAAAACGGGTTGGATCTGACAGTTATAAAATTGCTGCAAAGAAATATAATATCATTTTTATTGCTAAATAGTGTCAATATGTATTTCACTGAATTGAAATGTGTGTGGGTTTTTTTGTCTGAGCGAGAGACTTATGTACATATATACAACATGGTTTGGCAATAGTATACTTAATAATAGTCATGCCTATAACGGCTATTTGATGTAAACATGGCAGACAGACAGAGAGACAGTGACTAAGTGACTATCCAGATTACTGAGTTACCTTATTTATGTGTGTGTGTGTGTGTGTGTGTGTGTGTGTGTGTGTGTGTGTGTGTGTGAGTGAGTGAGTGAGTGAGAGAGAGTGAGACACAGAGAGAGCGACAGTGTGTGTTTACTAATACTTAATCTGATTTAATCTCCGTCAAGGCACCCAAGAAGTGACCTATGATGTCATGGGCTCTGTCATTCTATGGAAATAAAGATCAGATCAGAAGACAACTGATGACAAACGGCAAAGAAGCGACGTAATCCAGCTGCCACAATATCCAACAACATAAAAATGTAAACATTTGGATTTAAAAACTGTGCTTTTATGAAAAACAACTTATTGAATTTGTTACCACTAATCTATGTAGTAGATAATCCTCATCTGTTGGTTTGCAATATGTTGACATGACAATAAACTTGATCGATGTCACATAGATCATAACTCCCTCTGTCCTTTTAAATTGCATAAGTGTTTGTGTCAAACACTAATTGACCCATGGAAAACTGTCCGGGAGGAGGGGACAAAGGCAGAGAGAAAGTGATGTTGGAGGGCATGATGACATCAGACTTTGTGAATGATCCGAAAGACATAAAAGAGGGAGAAAATATACTTGGTCACTCTATGGTCCCTTCCTTATATGATTGCAGCACACATGTGATAAACAGTATCTGCAGATATCCTGGTTTTGTTTTTGTCTGCTGATTGTTGGGACAATGTTCAAACATGGCAGAAAATGATCAGTTAAAAAGGTTTTTCTCTGGGATGAGATGTTACTGGGTTTGCCAGGTTCAAACGTAGCCAGGGACCTTTGTTGCTAGTTCTTCTCAAATTGAAATAAGAAAAATAAGTTACTTTATTTCCAAAGTTTACATTATTTTTAAAATGTGGTAAATGGTGACTGGACTTCCTTCTGTCATGTAAATAATGTTTGACTTGATGCGATTGTGGTAAACCGTTGCAGCCATTGTGGCCTAAAATAAACAAAGAGAAATATGTACATCTGGGACAAAGCTTTCCTTTTTACTTGTTTGACTTGTAATGAAGCATAAAAGCACCAGCAGTGCTCATTCCTAACTGCTCAACAGTGAGTCAACATTTCCACTATTTAGCTTCAATCATGGGGTATACTTTCACAGAGTGGTACTTACAATAAATCATTTAATGTACAACAGTCATCTGGAAACTTGATATGATGCTTACTTTATTTTGTTTTTTATAATTTCAAGGGAACATCTGCAGCACGGTGGCAGAGTGAGACAGGGGGATCATCCTTATTTTGTGTGTGTGTCCTCACTGAAGCATTGAATAATAGGTCCATTATTATTATTGGACAAGGAGTGGGGATGCAGTACTGATTCTGAGCCACCAGTGGGCAGATCTAAACTATTCATCCACAGGGAGCTTGTAGTGAAAGACCCAGAGCCTCAGTTTACGACTTGAAAGTTTTAACTCTAAACTGGTGATTAGCTAATAAGACTGGATGGCTGCAGATTGACCAGAGGCTGCACACCTGGTTTCTGAGAGCCTAATAACAGGCTAAGATTTAAAATCAGCAGCTGAGCTGACACTAAAAGAACAGAACTTCACACCTTCGGGTGTTTTATGACTTAAAAGATGCTAAACAGAGACAACAAGAGAGAAGCCATGTTCACACATTTGGTTTTATAGAATTTTCCTTTAAAGTAAAAAAGTTATTTGCGAACCTGGAGCATGTAACACATGGATTTTAGCATTAATGAGTTTTCTATGATTTAAGTTTTAACACCTATCTTGGGGAAGGCATTAACTAAACTATCCTGCTTGGTAAGTGAGAGTTTACTGGCTGGTTAGATGCTTGATGCTATTATCACGTTTCACATGGGCCTGTGAAAGGCTGATCTGATTTCTGCAGATGGAGCAACAAACTCAGGCTCAGCGTCGTGTAACAGATTCCAGATTTTTTCATTGTCATACAAGGTTTAAATCTAATGCGCCGTGATTTTAGAGGTAAGCGCATATTGGTTCAATGTGCAGTGTCTGCCCTCTGCAGACTTACCTCGGGTGCCAACACAGAAGGAAGATCCCCTGCACTTCAGACAAAGGTTCTGCAGACTCACTAAAAAATAGATATCATGCTCAAAGTGTATGCAGGCAAACAGACCCTCTCATGTCAAGAATAGTGCTGAATCAGCTGAAGGTCCACTAGACCTGAAATGAGGTCAGTTGTTTTTTTCTAAGGCTTCAAGTAAGGATTATCTTTATAATTGATTAATCTACTTATTATTTTCTCAGTTCATTGTTAATTGCCAACAAATATCAAAACAAACACGGAGCCCATGGTGATGTCTTATGTCCTATTTTGTCCAACCAACAGTCCAAAACACAAAGATATTCAGTTAACTCAGATGCGTAAAATAGCTAAGTACATGCAATACAATTTTGATGTACTTCTACTTTATACTTCAGTGTATGAGGGCAGCTGGTTGATTGGGATGTCCACTAATTCGAAGGTCGAACCAAGGGTTCTCCAATCTGCATTTCGAAGTTGCCCTGGACAAGATACTAACTTCTAAATTGTTCCCATCAGTGAGAGTGTGTATGAATGAATGTTTAGTTTCTTTGTGATGAGCAGTTGGAACTTTGCATAGCCTCTGCCACTGGTGTATTAATGTATGTGAATGTAACATGCACTGGAAAGTACTTTGAGTGATCAGAAGATTAGAAAGGCACTGTACAAGTAGCTTATAGTCCATTTTAAGATACAGTTTACTTCTAATCCATTTCATTTCACACGGAAACATTGTACTCTTTACTCTACCTGACAGCTTTGGTTTCTTCATTAATTTTCTGATTACACAGGCAGAAAACCAGTACTAAGTTTTTAAAATGATATGGTGTTAAAGGTTGAAATGAAAAGTTGTAAGGAGATCCACCTCAACCAGCTGCAACATATGTTATAGTCATAATAACCCAATATTTAAGTATATATTACTGTAGCGATATTAAAAGAAAAGGGCCCTTCAGCTGCCTTATAAGTAATTTTTGTTTCTAATACATTAATACGTTTACTAAAAGTGTTAGTTCCACCACTCTGCTTACTATCATATAAAACTCAGAAACCAGAAAACAACTCAATTTGAGAAGCTGGAAACTGTGATTTTTTTGACAATTTTGAGAAAAAGTATGTGTCAACTATCAAAATGGCTCATTATCATTCTTTTTATGAACTAGTCACTTTAGCTGTCCTATTTTCCTCATTTAAACTATCACATTACACTCACAAAAGTTAGATGGAGGCCTACACACTATGTGTTAAACATACTTGTTACAAAGCTGGACAGGAGGAATTACTTCAAGCAAATCTGGGTTCATATACACACTAAATCTCAGGGTGTACTCACATAGTACAAACTCTTGGCTGGGTATAGAGGGAACAGGGGGAATTTGATGTGGAACTGTAAAGACAGACGGGCAGAAAGAGAGGGGGGAGTGGGTCAATAACTCATCACAAGTTGTGAATCAGCCTAGTCCAACAACCATTTGTCACACACTAGAAAATGTCCGCCCATTTAATCAAGACTACGATACTGAGGACGGTCAAGCAGCAGGCAATTTGTCAATTTGCTCAGAAATGGGTAAGCTAATTAATGAAATGCATGAAGGAAAGCAAGGACAGCCAGGAAAAGGTTAGGGAGCTGATAATGTTTACGTGTTGGGCGTTTGTCATGCTGTGACTACCTGCTGATTGGACATGTTACAGCCCCTTCGTTTGAGTGTGCTGCATAAATAGATGAAGATATACAGAATAATAAAGACTGTTTTTTCAAGGGAGTGCTAGTGTGATCCCAAGCTCCGTTTTGTTTTGACACACACAACCTCTTGTGAACTCCCAGTAGCACAAAAGCACCTCAGGGCCCGTTTGGCCCCATGATACCAGAACAGTTGTGGTGCAGAAGCCCCAGAATATGACATATGGCAGAGAACATTTATATGTGACAAACACGCAATTAGCATAATGAAATATGTTGTTTTGGCGGGATGTGTAATCCACTCACTGTCACAGTCACGTTCTGTAACAGGTGTCCACTGTGATGCTGCAGCAGATAACACTTTCCATTAATAAAACAATTATTACCTGAGGGAATTTATAAATGGGATGTTGTTATTGAATAATATATACGTATAATTGTGCTGAATTGATTAGTTGATTATGTCAATTAACATATATAAACAATCTGCAACAATTTAAATAGTTTATTAATAATTTAAGTCGTAATGGTGCGACAAATCATTCAGTTCTTTGAGTTTTGTAAAAGTAAACTGAATAGTTTTGCAATTCATGCAATTTAAATATGTCACCTTGGGTGATAATACAGAGAAAATAAACAGAAGATTAACTTGACAATGAAAATAATAGTAATATGACCAAACAAGTAAATACTCACCACATTGGGGTAATCATATCTTAGCAAACAAATATTAATAACAGTTACTAATATGACCAAAAAATCTAAACTGATGAGTTATGGTCAGTCAGTTATGTAGTCAGATTTGAAAAAAGTCATTGGTATAAATAATTAGGTAACTATTGCCAGGACAGAATTGTTTTACACATCACAAAATGCCAACACAAAACACATTAATATTTATAAATTATTTCACTTCCATAAGATATATTAATAATCTTAAAATGTCAATAAATATGCTTTCATCTTCACACCTTCTATATTTGCATACTAAAGATACAGACACAGACTAATTAATAAGGGAAACACGTACAAGAACAAAGCCCATAGCTCAGGTAAATTTAATTAGAAATTATATAATGTGTCTGCACAGGCTGAGATTGATGTGCTCTGACAAAGACAAATAAACAGTACAGTCCTTTCAAGACATTTTCAGCCCCCCCACACACACACTCAAACATCCTTTTTTTGGTTAAAGTTAAGCTACATCTGTTTCCTAATGTCTGGTTTCACACAGTTCAAAATCTTTCTTGCTCCTTCTTTCCTCACTTCTGTGCAAATTTGAGACTGAGAGCGCACCTGATATCACTTCATTAAACATTTTGCCACCTTGGCACTCTTGTGTCCTTCTCCATTTCTATCAAATAAGTGGTTTTACCTGCATGCCTATTTGTATGAAGGTAGCTTCTCATGCGTCCATGGTCCCCAACCCCCCCCCCATTTTGGCATGCCTGTGCCAGGTATTTGTTCAAATTCCTCACACCCCATGGGGATAGGTATGCCCCCCACCCCCTTTCCAGCCGTCCCTCTCTCGTCTTTACAGCCTGTCTCTGTCTATCTTATGTACGCCAGCACATGTATGAAGCAGCCAGCGTGGACTCCCCGCCACCAACATGAGACATACAGCCTACACATTTTACTGGCTAGTCACAACTAAATCATTTCCAAGTTGTTCAGCCTCTTGAAGCTGTCAAACCACAGCTGTGGGTTATACAAAGGCAAGGCCAAAAACAACTTGGTGGATAACAGGCAACTGTAAGTTGCTTTTGATAACTGCTGAAAGACCCGTTTATTCCGTAATGTTGTCAGAGCTTAAAGTCAGGCCACTTATTAGATCTACCAGGTAAACTTTTCTCTGACATGGAAAAATGTTGATACAGGCAAGTATACTGGATAATTAATTTCCTCTATAATTTAAACACCAAATCATGATATAAACCCCTTGTGGGGGTGTGAGGCGCCTTGTGTTTGAACATGAGCTGATGTGGTATTGACATTGGGTCAGAGCTGAAGTGTATTAGTTATTGCAGTGCGTCATGAAATGACAGCAAATACCAATGATACCCTGGCAAAGTACTTCTGAATCTCTGCCCTTCCCACAGAGAGTCAAAACTCAGCACAGTCAAATTCACTTACTGGATGAATCAACTGTGCAGTTTTATATTATGCTTACATTCTTTAGGTATCAAACAAAAAGCCAGATCTATTCACCAAAAGAACATGACACATAAACCGTGTCAAAGACAATTTGGCTTTTGATTGACTTGTTTGTGTTATATGGGATTAACCCTATGACCTTTTGGTTGTAGGACGACAGGTTTCTTTAACCACTAATCCAATATATACTCCCCCTATTTTACTCTCTGTATTTATTAAGAAGTTGTAGATTAAAGAAAAACACTCTAGAGTCTAAAAGGGACCCACAGAGCACTAGTCATTTTTCTACTGATGGGACCATGCATGTAAAGCCTTTGTAAAGCCGTATTCTTTTCTTGTCATTTAGGTCTGCAGGTGACCATAAATGCATCATTTTGTTGTTTGAGCAATTGACATTGTAACAACACTGTTTCCTTTATTGCTAAAAGACTGAAATAGAGGTCAGTGATAAAAAAAGAAAAACACAAAGACTTTCATGTAATTATGTATAGTTCATCTCCTTCACTATATTCTTTTGTTTCTTATATACACTAAAACAAAGTTCATTAAAAATGTTGCTGAATAAACCTGGGGTTTATAACATCCATCACAATAAATTGGTAGCTTTCAAAACATAATGTAGTGGCAATATAACTGTGACTTATACAGCACCTCATTATTCGCCAAAAATATGATGTTACGATACCATTTATGGTCAGATTCTTGACTTTCATGGAAAGTCTTTGCAGTGAGTTCACCGTGAGATTTATGCCTGGCTCAAAGGTATTGAAACCATTAGAGAGTCATCAAACCAAAATCAAACTTTACTGTAAATCCCCCAAAACGTGGCTATAAAATATTAGAATTCAAAACACACACTATTAGCTTCATCTGTATTTAAAATTCTTTTAGCACTTGCAACAGCTGTGGCTTGGCTTTTTCAGTCATAATTTAAATCAACTGAACTGTAATTACTATAAACTGAATGTTCTTATGATGAAAGGTGTTGGTCTTCCATGTTGATTCAGAATATTCAACCACAAACCCCATTTGAAATTGAAAAAATAGACTATTCAGATATATTTCCTGTTATTGCTATCTACTCTATTAATTGTTGGATATTGCAAAAATATCATTAGGAAGGTCGTTGCTATATATTCTGCTGCGATTCTGTTTCAAATCAAGGAAAATGTGGTTAAAATAACTTAATATCAATATTCAGTACTAAGCAGGATAAGCCCCCTCACCCAACATCCCATCCCACCCCCTTCCCACTCACACACACTCCTCTCCCGTCGACTCAGACACATCAAAGACTGAGCTGAGGAGGGAGAGCTGCATTGAGCAGGACGGACGGCAGAGACCAGATCACAAAGTCTGGACACAAATACTCCGACCTCCACCACCTCCTGCTGAAGATAAATAATCCTAATCTCATGCCTGAATAATTCAGGGGGATATTTCAGAATGGAAACTGAGTTTTTTCACCAAAGAAATCCATGGAATATTATTGTTACATCAGAGATTAAACAGTTTTAAGGTAAGAAAAAAACAACAAATGTGTGTAAGTATTGGCTGATTAAAATATGCGACAACATCTACTTTAATGATGTGTGGATTATATGCCTATTACTCATTTGACTTTAGCACTGATTAGAGCCCAAACATAGGTCACTTCAGTGGTACAGGCTAAACTGGTGATTTATAAATCACATTTTTTATTGCGTGAAATAATGTTCTCTCTAAAGTTTGTGGATGGCTATGCTACATATTTTAGCATAGGCATCCATAAATTAAAAAAAGCTTAAAATAGCTTTTTTTAATTTATTGCTAGCAATGTTTTCCTAACAAAGAATTGTAAAGCTTTTGGGCTATAGGTATGTTTGACATTTGCATCAAATATTTCAGTTAAATTAAATGGGATTTAATTGGAAATGCTGTACTGCACAGATTTCCTGATAGGAAAGGTCCTGTCACGAACACAACACAGGTGTTATTTAAAGTAAGCCGGTAACGTATGGAGGCGCGCGGCACCGCAGGGGTTTGGCTGCTCCTCTGCAGTTCAACAGTAGCTCTTAACCCCGGTGCAGCCTGGGTCACCATGTGTCATAGCGGTCTTTTCTGTCAGGCACCCCGCGTCTGCTTTGATGTCTCTGCAGATTACATTTCAGATCTTCAGTCTTGGACCAAAAGTATTGGTCTTGTTTCACAACATTTGACAAAAGGCAACGTGGAGTAGGCCTATATTACCACCATCTTCTTCTGGAAAACTATAACTGGCTTAAAATTCTGTTCATGATTTAAAATAAAATAAAATAAAATAAAATAGTAAATCAAGTCAAACTGTCGTCAGTCCTGGCCGCCTCGTTGCGCTATCCACTGACTCGACAGATGTTTATCCAAACCACCGGTGCGCAAAAACGCACAATACAAAAGCAGACATCTAAAAAAACATGACTATTTAGACTTTTTTTGCAACAACTTCTAAGCCATGTTAACTCCCTCACACTGTTTTGTGTCTCACTTAGCCTAATTGTTGCCCAACTGCTGACCTTAAGAAGGAGCAGGTTTCAGTCTCGATTTACAGTCTTCGTTGGAGCCCTCCTACTCTGAAAATCCAATTATTTTAGTAAAAGCATGACCGCCTCCCTGGCTCCCTGTGAAACTATAAAACTGTAAAGGATGCGCCAGCCAGAGCAGGTTTCTACTAAAACATAAACCATTGTTGTGTTACTGACATTTTCATTTCTACAACATGTTTATTTGACTTTATTTACTTTATGATGTCAAGATTCACATAGGCCTTCATAAATCTCTTTGCAGCCTCCTCAGAAATCCAAGTCACTTTTAGCTTTTTATAACAAAAAGGCAATTATTGATGTAAATTGACAAAATATCCTTTTGTTCTCCTCTCCACCTGTTTTTTCCTTTTGACCCAATCCACCCCACCTCCCTTCTCTCTGGCTCTGCATCTTTTACTTTGCTGCTGAAACAGACAAACATTTAATATTTACTGGCGCCATTCCTAACTTTCAAAACCCTTCTATAATTTCACAATATGGAACTCTCCGGATCTTTGCCTCCACCTTCCCCATACACCTTCCTTTCTATTATTCCTAATTTCTCTGTGCCCTCCTCCTCTCCCTCCTTCTCTCCATCACCCAGCCTAGCGTCCACAGCTCTATTCTGCTCCCTCCTCTCCCTCCTCTCCTTGCTGGGTATCACAGGAAACCTGTACACTCTGGGCCTCCTTTTGAGGCGCAGGAGAAGTAGGAGAAGACGTGGAGCAACCTGCTGCCTGATGAGAGTACCTGTACCATCCTGCCTTGCCAACTCCTCCTCCCCTTCCTCCTCCCCCATCTCCTCTTCCGCCTCCTCCTCCTCCTCTTCTCTTCACCTGCAGGTGCTGAGCCTTGCTCTTGCTGATCTGCTCTACCTTTTCACCGCTCCCTTCATCGTGTATGACAGCCTGGCGTCCGGCTGGGCCTTTGGTGAGCTGGGCTGCCGCCTCCTCCTGAGCCTTGACCTCCTCACAATGCACGCCTCTATCTTCACTCTTACCGCCATGAGTCTGGACCGCTATCGGGCTGTCGCCCATCCGCTGCACACCTCCTCCTCCAACTCCTCCGGCCTGCTGCGTGTAGGTCTGGCCTGGGGATTGGCTGTGGCTCTTAGTCTGCCCATGATGATCACACTGCACCTGGAGGATGGGGAGAACCAGGAAGGCCAGCTGTGTGTGCCTGCATGGGACGAGCAGAGCTCAAAGACCTATCTGAGTGTGCTCTTCTGCACCAGCATTCTTGGTCCTGGGTTGGCCATTGGAGCACTTTATGCTACTCTAGGCCGGCTTTACTGGGTTTCTCAGACCAAGCCAGCCTGGGCCAGTGGGAGCAGCACCGCTTGTACTCCCCGAGCCCCCAAACCCAAAGTTCTGCTCCTCATCCTTGGTATTGTCCTGGCCTTCTGGGCCTGCTTCCTCCCTTTCTGGATCTGGCAGCTTCTGCCACTCTATAAGCCTGACATGCTGCGGACAGTACCAGTAGGGACACAGGTGACAGTGAATCGTATCCTCACAGGGCTGACCTATGGAAACTCCTGTGTGAATCCATTCTTCTACACACTATTGACAGGAAAACGTAGACGCAACCGGCAGACGCTAACATCAGCAAATCAGCTCTCCCGTAAGAGCAGTCCACTGCAGTAGTGTGTGTCTTTCGAATATCAGAGACAATAATATAAGTGTGTATATGTGTGTGAAAAGGTACTGTATACGAATGCTTTATGAGTTCCATAACAGGCACCATTAATTTGTCCTTAGCCTGCAAACTAAGGAAACAGAACAATACTAAGCAAATGATAGCACTTTGTATAGATCCTTTGTGAAAGAACAATATTTCCTATTGGGAGACAATCATGTGTCATCATCTAATGGATGCTTTATCTGCAAACCTTTTCCAGTCTTTGGCAAAATAATGCGTCTTTAATTGCTGTAGTAACCAAGTTTAGGTAATGATCATTTCATTTTAAATGTTTGAATGATATTATATTTGTGACTATTGTAAAGTAATACAATGGCATTTCTGAGACAAGTGGTTACTACAGTAATTAATTGTGCAAAGTCATTTAACCAAACCAACAGATTTAATAACGGAGAGAAATGGCTTATTTAGTCAACAGAATTTTTGTCCACCATTAAACCTGTACTGTATTATTACTGTAAGATTAGGAAAGCACGAGTTTATGCTGTATGTTGCTCATGCACAAGCATTTCCAGTAAAACCCTGATGCACTTCTGCTTGTTTTCAGAGAACTATCAAAGAAAATGTTTGTTTTTGAACAACTGGTTGTAACTGGTCGGGACCTTGTTGGGACATTTTTCTGAGACAATGTTTGTTGACCTAAAGAATTATGTTTGAGCGGTTCAACAGTCTTTTGTTTGCTTCCCCTGAACCCTGACATATCTAAAACAACTGACCTTTTTTATAATCACGGCCTGCATGTTGGGTTTGAAAATGTACTTATTATTTTGAATCATGCAATGCTTTGGATGGCCTCAACTTGAGTTGATTTAACTGATCTTTATATTAGTGCATAATATATAGCCTTGAATAAAGAATATGCTTTCTGTAATTCACTGTGTGATTGGATGTTTAACTAGCTTTAACTAAGGAAAAAGATGACAACGTGGCTTCTTTTGGCAAAAGAATACAATATAACTAAAGTTCACACATTATGGTGTTCATAACGATAATGTAATAAACAGATGTGAGAAGAGAAGAAAAATCTGGGAAACAACAACAGTGAAGAGAAATAGAAGGAGGCTGAAAAGCAAATGTAAAAGGTACAGTAAAAAATACAATAATTAAAAAATTCTTGACTCACATTCATACTTTTGTTTGTCTGTGTCAGCATGTCAGCGACTCTGGAAGGTCTTCCCCTCTCTTGTATATATACTTGCTAACTGGTGTTTCTGTGTCTCCCTGTAGCAATGGCCTGTCTCTGTCTGTCTGACTCAAAGGCTGCACTGTACTGTATCGCAAACCCTGCTGCTCTTTGACGCAGATGAGCAAATATTGTTGTTTGACAGAAAGGAGTAAGGATGAGATGAAGGTCTGAAACATGGTGTTCTGTTCTGGGGGTGGGGGTTGGGGGTCTTCAAGGACTAGGGGTTTAAGATGCTGGCATGTGACTATAAGGTCAAGTCGGGCAAAGGACTGTTGTTGCATGTCACCATCCATCTGTTGCTCTTACTTCTGATAAAGACAAAATGGCTTTCAAAAATACAACTTGCTGAAATCTAACTCAGAACAACACTGGCTAAGTGTAACTCTCAACTCTAACAACTTTAAATTTAATTCAGTTTAATTTAGTTCAAAGCTTACAACCTGTCTGCATCTGCGCTGATGGATGTGGACCTTTCCTTAAACCCATCTTATTAAAAAATAAACAAATGTGTTATGTTAAATAATTTGTGGGAACGTTGTTTTTCTTTAAATGTAAATTTAAAATCCAATATAATTTTGATGCACAGTGAAAATAGAGTACTTTATATAAAATAAACTACATACTGTACCCCATTAATGCAAAACTAGAGAAACACACAATGTATTAATTCCCATTAAGACGAAAGGCACATTTCAATCTATGTTAAAAACAGAAATACTGTCCTCTAAGGAAAGATATTTTGAATAATATTCCAGACCACTATGAAAGTTTGACACAAAATACGGGGAAAGAAGATATATAAGTGCCACTGATCCGTTAAGTTTTTTAAAATTTCATTGCTTATTGTTAAGAGCCCTTCTCAAGTGACATATCTGGGTAATGGTATTTTTCTTTATCCACCCAAATCACACAGAAGGACCATTAAGCTCTATTAAGTGTGGTTAACTGTGTTTTGACTTGACATTCAGTAACATCTGTGAGAACATAATCCCCAGGTAATGGATTATTTGAGTGATTTAATGTTAAGTACAATGTAAAATGAGACTCGAATTATTTGAGGAAATCAAACTTAATGTTTGTGCTTATTTATTTGCACATAAAGTGCATACACACAGGAACATTAACTGAGGAAAAGGAAACCCAAGGGATGCAGGAGAAGCCATGAAGCACTGCGGGGCTTTACTGCATTGGGAAAACCAACAGGTTGAAGAGACACATACCAAAAGCATTTGCCAAGGGAGCGCGTGCATTTTTCTGCACTGTGATGACATTATTTCTGAGGCCCTTCTGTGGTCTTTGCAGCTTACCATATGTTTCCGTTTACCTGGCCTGGCTACCTCTGAGCATAACGTACCCACTGCAGTTATTATCCAGAGCTCTGTGCCGTCACACCACAGGGGGTGCTTCTGTTGTAAAGTTAATGCAATATCCATCCACCTTTCACAGACAACTGAGGCCCACTGAGCACATTTGTCCATTTAAATGGAATATCTTGCAGATAAAAGAGTCAACTCCATATACGTTTGAAATCATGAACTCTCATATGAGAGTTGGTGGTTTTTGAACCCCTGGGTTATACCTAAAAGGCAGAAGATGGAAAATGTAGATTGTGTAAAGATGAAACCTTTCCAAAGAAGACACTTATGAGCAGCGTGGATGTTAAAGCACAGAGAGGTTGTTGTTCAATTTTCTGAGTCTACATATGGACAGATTCTAAAACTCAATATATCAGATGATTAAGTCCTCCCTCAGGTCTGCGGGGATGACTGAGTGTTTGATAAACTTCAAATACTTGGTATTTGGTCAACCCAACCAAATGGATGGAAAATATTGTCTCAGTTGGCAGGCTGGCCTATCTATAAACTTTGTGTTGTTTGTGTTGGTAGATGCCAGCACCAGCCGACTTGCTCCAATCATAACTTTTGTCCTCTTGTGCAACAGAAGCTTTTGATTTCATCCTGATATTGCAGGCAGTGTCTTCCTCTCTAGTCCACAGGGGAAAACAAGGACTAATATTTTCTTTTGGGAGCGACACTCTGTTCTACCTGAGGATTTCATAAATTCAGCACATGTCCTTTTCCTGGAACCACCAAGCATCTTTCCACCCCAGCACCCCTTGCCCCGCCTGTCAGGCTCTCCTCTTGACCAGTGTTTGAGGCTGCTGCAGGTGCCCCTCCCCTGGGCAGCCCACTCAGGAAAGCACCCCGCTGTGCAGACGAGACGAGGCCACAGCCTGCGCCAAATTCATGCTGTGAGGTGTATAAGAGGCTCCCGTTCTCTCCAGACATACACAAAAAAGATTCCCTTCGCACTCCTCCTCCGCCTGCCCTCCTCTAAAATTCAATCTTCCCATCTGTTTTCCCTCTCTCAATCATTTTTTGTCCCCTCCACACTTTCCGCTGTGCCTACACTCTCATTCCTTTGCAGGGTTTCACCTTATATAAGGTTAATGTTAAAGTTTCCTGACAGGCATTTGAATTATAAATAAAAAAACTCAATTCATCCCGGAATTAACATTAACTTATTCAACTTGCAATTTAAAGCATCTGTAACATCAGAGCAGCTTATATCAAACGCAGTAGTTCAAGTTTTATGATAACCACACTTGTGGTCAACACAGTATTAAAAAAACAGTTTGTAATTGCTGCTTTAACAGCAAACACTGAAACCTAGGAGCTCACAGTGTTTCTTTGTTCAACCCTACCATGGGGCATCCTCCTCCCCATCACGTCCCCTGACTTTGCACCTCTGTGTCAGCCGCCAGGATCAGGCGAGACCCAGGCTTGAAGGCCGGAGGTTACATCAACCAACATACACATTACGGTTCACACTTGGGCTCTTACTAGGAAAGACAGTAAATATGGCATGTCTGCTCCTCTTGCTCCTTGTCCCTCTCGCTGTGTTTCACCGTTTTCTCTGTTCTCCCCTGCCTCCTCCTCCTCCTCGCAGCACACTGCCCGTAAACAGTCATCCCTGTCAACTCAGGCGTCAAAGCTCCCCTCATTTTGACCTTCTGACACTTTACTCATTTGAACCCTGTGGTTTGTTCGTACAGGAAGATCATGGCTGAGGAGGGACCTTATGCATTTCCATGACACTGTTCAATATAAGAACAAAAGTCTGTGTAGCCTATTATTTATTTGAGTTGAAATGATTGATCGATCAGTCAGTCAGTCCTCGTCAGTGGTTTCAGTGGTTTCTTTATATTCAAACATAAAGATTTTCAGATTTTCTTTAGTCTTGTCTGACTAAAAAAAAGCTTGGGTTCTGGACTGTTGCTCAGAGAAAAGCAAGACATTTGAACAGATAAACTTAGATTAGGAAATGTGAATCGGCATTTTTTAAAAACTATTTTCTGACATTTTTAGACCAAACGATTAATCAAATAAACAAGAACAAAATCTGCAGGTTAATTGTTAATGAAAATAACTGTTAGATGCAGCCCTACTATGTATATGAATACTAACAGACTGCTTTTAAGGCGTCCCAAAGGACTATCTGCTGAATTCATTCAGTATAGTGTAAAAGAATTATGCCATTAAAGTTAGTTCCCTATGTATTAACTGGTTCAGTCAAACAGGTAAAAAATAGCAGTAGCATCACTATCAACCTTATCTGATGGTGGGTATTGTGTTTAGCTCACAGTTAGAGTGCTTACAGTGCCACCTGCAGGTAAAACATAAGAACAAAGACCAAATAGACCAAAATTCATGTAGTTTGATGTATGTTACAATTCCATGCCTAAATGATGTAATTTCTCTCTCCAATAAAGGTAAAGGCTAAAGGGTACTTTATTTGTCACATACACATACATGTGGCAAAATTCATCCTCTGCATTTAACTCATCCCTGAAGGGAGCAGTGGCAGCCACTGTACAGTGCCCGGGAACCAACTCCAAACTGAAATGCAGAGCCAGTCAAACAGCATTAACTGGATAGCATTAATTAATAGCATTAATGTTGACATTGTCTGAACTTTCATGTTTTTCTTTCAGTTTTCTCTGCATTTATTTTAACTACACCAGGCAGTAGTGACCCAAATGATTAACTATTTACATACATACATGACAAATGTATGTACAGAGTCCAGAGTATAGTCCTTTGGGTCAGTATTGCCATAGTAACATAATACCATGTAAAGATTTTATCAACAGCAGCAGGTAACAGTGATACAATGGCTGCACGTGTTCCCTGCTACACAACATGTTCTTTCTCTTGTCTGTCTTTGCACTGACTGAACTTTCAGCTCAGGTGGCTCAGAAACTGACCCATCCCAGTAACAGACTCCCAAGAGGGAGGACATCTCCCATCCTGAGGGGCCATCACTGCAGTACAAGCTCTGTTCACCTAGTAAAGAGCAAATATCTTGAAAAGACATATGATTTTAATTCCACTATGTTTATGGCCACTTTAAATTTAAATGAAATGTTTCAAAGCTCATCAGATCTTAATTTAAGAATGCAAAGTGTTACTCAACTGTTGTACTATAACTTATTATTTTTACTGATGATAAAATCTACTTTTAATTTTTAAAAAATCTAAACTCATTTAAAATGTCCTGTGTGTAAAAGGTGCTGAGAAGCTTTTTAGAGAGAAAACCATGGTTGAATGTAATCTTTATGACTTTGAAGGGAAAAACTCGATTATTTAAAAGGTGAAATATTTCATTTCAAAAGTCTTAGTGACAGGGGTGTAGGATCAGAAAATCTTAACTTGAAAAGAAAACATTCGCTGTCCATCATCACTTTAAATCATTTTAAAATGACTTAACATAGATATTTAAAATTACAAAACTGAGTTTTAAAAAGTTTAAACACTTTAAATATATAGGCTGCTCACAGTTGTTACATTTCTAAACTCACCTCAGTAAAAACATTTTGTGAACCTTAAAAAGTATTATTGCACAAAAGGCAGCTTAATAGCTTTACAGGGACTGAAAATAATATATTGCTTCCACTCTTTAATTAAAAAGCAAAACATAAACTAACTTCAGTTCTAATAGATGAGCATGAACAAAGCCAAAGTTGTGATTGAAAACGAATACCGAGCCTTTTAGTAGAAACCATTTCCTCTTGCGTACACATGACAGACATTGACCCTAATCAAACTCAAGAAAGCAGAAAGAAATTCAACAAGGGCTGCTGGTTGTTCAACCTCTTGATCCATGTCGCCCCCACAGAGCGTTCTCACCTTCCACAGTAACCTGCACCTCCTGGCCATGTCTCTGAGCACCTGGGTGGTCAGTAACTGAACACCTGTACCTGTCAGAGTGAGCAGGCCTGATGCTGTGGTCTGTCTCTGGACAGGATGCTGCATGTTGGTCTCATCCACAAAGCCATGTACCAAAAAGGGCTTTTATCCCAGGCCTGACTTTCAACATAAAGACTACTGTAGTCCTACAGCTCAGCTCGAAAGGGTAAGAGGGATTTTTAGTTTGTAATCTATTTGCAAAAGAGATTGAGAGACAGTTAAAGCCGTTTTCATTTTGCCCCATTAAATATTTGTTTTTCTTTAGTTTATGCTAATGAGCCAAACTTGCCATTAAAAAAATAAAATTTCTCTCAATGTGCTATTTGTGATTACTGAAAAAGGCTGACATTCATTTTAAGCTACTTTTTAAATTGATTTTTTCATGATTTATAGTTTGTTGTTTTCACAACAAACAAAGAGTATGCAAATATTTCCTTCACAAGTGACAATATCACGTAGTTGTGTACCATTTAATATATAAATATAATAAAAACTCTAATGAATACAAATGTGACCACAAGCAAAAAACAAAAAAAGTATTTACACATAATCCTACATCACAGTAATGCATGAAATGCTTAAAGGTTTGCAGCATTTTTAAACATATTTTTAAAAAGTGTATATGAGATACAAATGTTATTGCCTAAAGTACAAAGGCAAATAGCCTACTTAGTCACATTTCAAAAGGATTTCTGGAAAGCCTTAAATTCCACGGCATCATGCATTCAACAATTAAGGACAATTTAGCTATTTTGCATTTGTTTGTATTTAAAGAGTTACACAAATGGTAAAAACAAAAAAACAAAAACGTAGCTGTCGAAATCATCATGAATCCCAGCCCATACAAAATCCTGACATTTGCTTTAAAACTTCATTGACAAATATTAGCTAGACATGTTAAGAAGTAACTAGTTGCTCACACCTACCTTGATTAAATGTCCTGTCACGAAGCTGCTGCTCAAGGACTTTTATCTCCACTGAAACCTTTGATGCCTCCTCTGGAGAAACTCACCAAGTCCGGCTGGGAGGTGATAAGAGGCAGCAGCATCATACCTGAACCTTTAAGAGGCTCATACGAAACGTGTTGGTATCTGGCGCCTCCGTGCGGTTTCACCGTCTCACTTACAGCAAACCGGAGGCGGAAACGTCGAGCTACGTAGCAGAGGCTAGCGACCAACACAGCCTAACTGAACTAACTAAGAGGGAGCTGTTTTGCATTTGTTTTTGCACTGAGAGTCAAATTTCTATTTGACAGGATATTGATGTCATATTGTGGAACTCAAAACGGCGGGTGAGTGAGTCAAAACGAGTGTTTTTAAAAATATTTTGGTGTGGAAAACGGTATTTGAGTCGCCGTCCTGATGCCGTTAGCCGGCAAGCTAACTTAGCTAACGGTAACGTTAGCCAGTTTATGTAATCATGGCGGACTGTTGTCGAGCTGTTGTTGCCCATTGGCACAGGCTAGTTATCAATAGTTACATGTTATTTAAGATATTTTCACAGAATGCATGCGGGTTGACAGTGTGCCTGTAACGTTACTCGTGTAACACACCTGTGATCACAAATAAGCCGAAATCAAGTGAGACCGTATCATCCAGAATCTCACTTCTTGGTCAGTTTCCATAACATCAACAATAACTGTGTCTGGTTAGTCAACCTTAAGGGTACCTTGGGTAATACCATCAAATCAAATGTTAGTTCAGTCCTGCTTTCTTTTCCACAGCCATTATTTTATCTCCCTGTCTTTCTGTCCTCCCAGCCGCCGCAGCAAATGGGACCAGCCCGGCCCCGGCTCTGGCTCTGGTGGGATGGGGGAGGCTGAAGCTGCACCCACCGGGGCTCTGGATGCTGCAGCTGCTGTGGCTGCCAAGATAAACGCTATGTTGGTAGCCAAGGGCAAACTCAAACCCTCACAGATAGGCGTCCCTGGACCACCTGATAAGGTAATAAGGAGCATAACATCATGTGCCTGGTTAGTCTCCAATGAAGGAATCATGAAAATCTTTATCAGCTCTTGTGCAGGGCCATCGTCTTAAGTTGGTAGGAGTGGGCAATATGTTTATAAATAACGTGAGATGATTTAAACATGTCAACCATAAGAGTTTTCTGTCCCTTTAACATCTCTGGTTGTGCTAGGTCTGTGTGGGCAATATTGAAAAGCATTTAAAATGGGCCCACTGCTGTATGGAAATACTAGATTAAACAGGTTTGTTTCATAACAATATACATTGATATTCTGAGCAAGATTTATTTAGGTTAAACCATGATAGAAGTGCTAACTTTAACTTTGACTCAAGCTATGAAATCATCATGATGATAACTACAGGACTCTTTTCTCATATTGATATATGCCATAAAAGCTGTGCAGTTATGGAAAATGATGTCCATAACTGCCTGCTTGATGTTTATCTCCCTGGGATGAACTGAAACTTTTTAGTTTCCATTAAGCATATCTGATAACAGGCTGAGAGAAATCTGACTACGTCATTTCTTGTCATGATTATAAAGAAGATATTTCCTCAAAGCGCACCATACAAGGTATGCTGCTGATACAAATAAAGACGTTACTCACTAAGTTTTCAGTAAATTCAACTAAAATATTTCCATGAGTCGGCATTATTTTTGGTGACAGAAAGCTATTCACATAAGAGCCAGTATAGTCTTGTCACATATTGAGCAAATTCACCAGAAACCTGCTGCTTTGACAAGTCTTCTTCAAATATACCTTTCCCAGCATCACAGTTTATATTCTGAAAAAATTATGTTAAACACTAAATATTGATATAGTTGCTTGTCCCTGTATAGTGACGGTTGCCCAATTAATTTGGCACGAGAAACACTCTTGACTCCCCTCCTCTCTCAGGCTGTAGGTGTTGGGAAGCCCCCGGTGCCTACAAAGGCCAAGGATGATCTGGTTGTAGCTGAGGTTGAAATCAATGACGTTCCAATCACCTGTCGAAACCTCCTGACACGTGGACAAACACAAGATGAGGTCAGTAGCAATATGGACAATCATATATCACAGTATTAAGTTTTCTAGCTTTGTGGAGTATTTATTGATATGCACTTTACCATGTCTGCAGATCAGTAAAGTGAGCGGTGCCGCAGTGTCAACCAGAGGCCGTTACATGACAGCGGAGGAGAAGGGCAAAGCTCTACCAGGGTGACTTCTCTCGCCTCTCACTTTCAGTAGCTGATCACAAAAACTAGTTGGCTTGCTGTTTAAACTCAACCTCTCTGCTCTTTCCATACAGGGATCGACCTTTGTATTTGCACGTTCAAGGACAAACTAGAGACCTCGTCGATAGTGAGTACTTTTTCAGACTCAGTCGGTCATGAATGTGTCTTCATATTTCATGTAATTAGACTGATGGTTTCTTTTCCGTGTTCTCCAGGGGCAGTTAACAGAATCAAAGAGATCATCACCAACGGTGTGGTGAAAGCTGCAACTGCCTCATCGTCATCTTCGTCTTTCCCCCCCAGTGGAGCTTCTGTCACAGTTTACCAACAGCACAACCCACCTCCTCCCTCACTTCCCCCCATGACCCACCACAAACCACACTTTCAGTCCGGGGTGAGAAGGGTTCCTTTTTGACTTTTTACATCTCATGAACTAACATGATAGTACTATGAAAGCTTAGTATACAAAAGGATTTTACAGTCATTTTGCTTCAAAAATTGCCAACAGAGAAGACATTTTTTTGAGAATTGCATATAGTTTACATTACAATTAATCCAATATATCATCCATATCAATGTTTTATTAATTTGTTTTTACAAAATAACCAAGTAAACAAACTGAAAGATGTCTTTATAAATAAAACAGCTCTTATCAATTCCACTTAGTGCAGCATTGTTGTAGTAAAACTAGAAAAATTAACATTCACAGTCACAACCTGCCTGAGTTACCTGAGTGAACTCACAGTATTCTATTGGGTGAATATTTTTTAGGAACCATATCCAATTGGTAGTATTCAATGCAGCTCTGTTACTACCACCTCGCGAAATGCTCGCATTGCAGAAATTACAATTGGCTGGTAGACTGCTTTTGATTTCCAATTAAAAATATTTCCACACTGCAGACATTCTAGCAGCATCCTGCCACAAATTGTGCTCTTTGTTAATGACACTTGTGAGAAAGTTAACGTGAAACAAAGAATCATGCTTAGGTCTTCGCCCAATAAAGCTGATACTGATCATTTAAAAAATGTCTAGATCGGCCCCAATTCTGAACTTTAATATCGTATCTGAACATCTAAACTGGCCCTTAAGACCAAAGTCTATTGCATTTGATGGCCACTAAGATATATTACCATGTCTTAACTCTCTGTACGTTAATCACTAATATTCTTCAATCTAAAATTCTAAAAGTATTGCAGCTAATGTGAATGCAAATTGCAATAAATGGACAAAAATATGTAGAACCCCACCAGTATGGTCCATTTGATGGTAAAATTAATTAATATTTAACCAGTGAATGGTTTTAATTTCCTGTAGTAATGCATATAGTTGTATTTATGCCCTTATGGTGTCTTTCCTCTCCCAGATGCATTATGTTCAAGATAAAATCTTTGTGGGCCTGGAGCATGCTATCCCGGGATTTGTGGTCAAAGAGCGGGTCGAGGGCCCTGGCTGTTCATACCTGCAGCACATCCAGGCTGAGACAGGTGCCAAAGTCTTCCTTAGAGGGAAGGGATCAGGCTGCTTAGAGCCTGCCTCTGGACGAGAGGCCTTTGAACCCATGTACATCTACATCAGGTGGGCGTTGTCCTATAAATTAAGAAAGATTAAGAACCTCAAGAAGACTGACTTAGAACTCAGCAGACATGAATCCTGCTTGTGCAGTATGAATGAGCCACTGTGGGCTTATTAGAATTAAATGAAGTCTGTTCTCCCCCCAGTCATCCTAAACCAGAAGGACTTGCAGCAGCAAAAACCTTGTGTGAGAACCTGCTTCAGACAGTGAGTAATTTCCTGTTATTGTAAAATGGTAAACACTGATACTTTTTCATTTTCCATTCCAACTACAAGTGGCGCTCAGTTACAATACAAGTTTGTCTAAATCCAAAAGTGCGTTTTTCCACTATAAAAGCTTTATTTGAACTATTGGCACATAATGCCATTGTTGAACAGTTGGAGGAAGAGCTGACCATGGCTGTAGACAATGCAGGGTGCAGTTATACAACTGTCTGCATTTGGCACAGTTCTAAAGCAAATCTCTGAGGGATGTCAACTTAGCCACTGTCAGTTAATACAATGCAGTCTTGACTAATCAAATTCTTAGCCATGCATTATTTGTCATTGATTAATCTATAATATTCCTAGTGGCCACTACTGATATTTTCAAACAAAAATGTTGTTACCAACCAACTCTGGGATCAAAGTTTGTGTAAAACAATATAATACAGAATGAGGCACTTTCTTGTGGTGTGAATGGCTTCTTTGGTGAAACTGTCGATAGTATATTTTGGACCACAAGTTTGAGATGCTCAAGATGTTTTAGGTATAGGTCATTTGTATTGGAACTTAATAGTTCTAAATATTATACAGTAGGTTTATACCTTGTTTTCTTCCATAATACAGTCACATTATTGTCTAAATATGATTACAGGTTACAATTTCATATTTTAGTTCCTTCAGCCACTAACAAGCCTTATGTACAATGTTACTCTTTCTCTAGGTTCATGGAGAGTATTCTCGCTTCCTCAGTCAAATGACCACAATGATACCAACACAACAAGGTACAATATAGCTGGTTGTCTTCTCTGCAGTTTAGGTTTATTACTTTATTTGGCATACACTGTTGTTTTCCCTGATCTTACAGCTTCCACACCTCACACAGCTCAGTCAAAATGTACACTGTATATGATTGTAGAAGTGATTGAAAGAGCCTGACCCGATCGGTTTTCCGTCTCCAGGCTTTGCACAGCCTCCAGTGGTGAATGGGATGCCTCCACAGACTTCTTACTACCCCCCTGCTGGATACCAGCCAGGCTACCCATTGCCTGTACCTCCACCTCAGCCACAACCTGTCCTTCCACCCTACGCTGTCCCACCTCCTATACCTCACGCAGCACCTGCAGGTTTGCCCCCCTCAGTACCCCCTCCCCCCATACCCCCACGCCTGCTCCTGCCCCAGCTCCAGCTCCAACTCCAGCGCCAGCTCTTGCCCCTGCACCTGCTCCAAGTGCTATGCCACAGGTAGGACCGAGCCATCAAATCTGCCATTTTATGTAATGAATGAGGTAAAACATATTGGTTACTTTTTTCACTTCAACTTGAAATTTGTGTTTTTGAAGTGTCAGAAATTGTCAACATTTGAACTCTGAAACAAGAAACAATAATACTTTCTGTGTTTTTCTTTCTTGACAGAATCTTCCTCCTGTACCGTTTCCTCCATCAGCTGCAGCGCCACCGAAAGCTCCACCTCCAGCCACCCCAGCCAACCCACCACAGAAAAGACGCTTCACAGAGGAGGTCCCTGACGAGAGGAACAGCGGTCTGCTCGGATACCAGGTGATAAAACAGCTCACCCACCTTTTACAGGTGGCACCTTTCTTACCCTTATTCTCTGCTGGGATTTATTTTATTTTTCACTATTATTTTCTCCACCTTGTGGCCCCCTTGGTAGTTTTTTGCCTTTGTGTATGTCTACACCTTTACCTTAGTACGTGTGTGTGTGTGTGTGTGTGTGTGTGTGTGTGCGCACACACGCACATTGTCATGTCATTTTTCAGTTTCATCAGGTGTACTACCATTTCATCATTCCTCTTTTAAGATATTTACCGTACATTGGTTGAAATAGAATGGCTTGCTGTTTCTTGCTGTTGTTCACTTACAGTTTACCTGTGTCTTTCTACTGGTAATATGGAGTTTCAGGAAAAGGTATTATTAAAACTGATAAGCTTTACGCGTCTTTCGTAGTGTCAGTGTAATCAGACTTGTGGTAAGCTATTCACATTGAGTTTTTCACTTTCTTGGTATAGTTATTAGCCATATTAGGGTTTAGGACAGGGTTTAGTAGAGGATGTCTGCTAATCGCGCCTGTGTGTTTTTCTGCTCATAGCATGGACCCATTCATATGACTAATTTAGGTGCAGGCTTCCCAGTGGGCAGCCCGGAGACTGCAGGACCCCCAGCACCGAGTTCCTCTGGCCCACCGAGTGAGAGGGACAGGTACACAGAGTTTATTTGTTTACATTTTATTAATTTAAAAAATGAACAGCGTGCAATGGTCAGTAAGCCTACTTAACTCACACCATTCTCCTTTGTGTTCTCCAGTCGGCAGCTAATGCCTCCGCCTCTGTTGCCTGTGAATGGAGTGAGACCCAAGATGGAGGAGAGAAGGGCACCGCAAGGCTCCGTGGGTAAGGGCATTATCCTGTGGATTGACAAATCCCTCCCCAAATCCAAATCCACAGTTCCTGATTGTGGACTCTGCCCCATATAAGCTCAGCCTGGATCTATTCACAGCTTTAACGTAGAGCTGCAAAGAGTAAAATGTAAATCCTCTCTGTGGCCACAAGACTGTGTCAAAATTTGGTTTACTAGAGATTGTCGAAGAGATATATTATTTACGTCAAGCCTCGGTAGATGTATCAAGAAACATAGTTGACCCAAAAAGCCTATATTTCTTTGGATTTGAATAATGAACCCCTTTGGTTTTATGGCAGATTATATAAATGCAGCATTACACACTCCCACTCAAACTGGCCCTTAAGATTCTTACAGGGTTCTGCTGCTAGAAACTCCAGATAGTGAGGTGGAGCTGTGGCTTGACATTTTGTGCATAGTTCAGTCCTTTGTAGAGATCCTTTGTCGAGTCCACCTTACCGTCCCGTTCTGATGACATCATCAGTCTGGGGTGTCTGTAGTTTATTTGCTTTTCTCACTAACGAGAATCTCTCCTGTTTTTGTGTTTTTCTCTTTTTCTCTGTGTTTTTCTTCTCTTCCATGTATCTCTGATGATGCTGGATTCTGATTGGGGGTGGGGCACGACTCGTCCTGTGACGCTATCCTGGCGCTCGATTGGACGGCCCTAACACTGTCGCTCCCCACCAACCAATGGCTTCTTTCGAATGGCCGCCCCCTCCTCAACTCTTCTGACAAACTATGATTTAAATCAATTAACTATTTGTTTCTCCCAAAAATGTGTTTGGAATAATTAACTTGCCCTGTCTTATTTGAAACATGTTTCTGCTGTTGTTTTTTGTGTTTTTTTTCTCTCCCCATATTTCTCTCCCTCCCTCCATCGCCAAATGTACTACCTCTTCCTTTCTTCTGCGTGCTTCCCCTTTTCTTGTTTCAGACCCCGCAGCGAAGAGACTGAAAACTGGTTTAGTGGCGTACACCGGCGACTCCTCTGATGAAGAGGAAGACCATTCAACCTCAAAAGCCTCAGGGCCAGGTAACCCTGTGGCAGTTCCCCCCACCTCCACCTCCTCAGGGTGGACGCAGGGCTATCGCTGCCCTCCTCCACCACCCCCTCGTGCTAAAACACAGCCACAGTCTATGCCTTTCTGGATGGCACCCTAAAACAGGAAAAATCTAACCTCCTTCACTGCTTTGTGCAGAGTCTTAAAGTCTTTTTCCACCACTCATCACCCTTTCATCACATGGATGACTCTTTACAGCTACATCTTGACCGCAGCACTATTTTAGTACTTGGGTCCAAATGGACATACTAATGTTTTGGAAAACTCCTCTTTGGTACACACATAATAGTTTGAAGATGAACATTTGCAGGACTGATACCCCAAACTATTTTGTGGATGTATAGATGGTCAGATGAGCAATATTCTGCCTCCAATTTTATTTGGAATGGAATAAAAACCCATGCCAGGTGAAGTGTTTGGATATAGTGTCTTTGTAAAAAAAAAAAAAAAAAATCACAAGGCAATGATGTTGTACATCACTGATACTTTTCATTTGATCCCTGCAGCTTTTCTTACGTTGTCACCGCCTTTCCATTCTCCCTGTCTAAGTTGGTGACATAGTCCTTTTCTATTCTGGTCTTTTTGTACAGATCATATTGGACTAATGTGTAGTAAACCCACTGAATTTATTTCATGCTTTAATGAAATAAATAAACTTAATTTATTGCCGTGTTTGAGCTTGAGATTCCTTTTTAACATGTTTTTAAAGTCTGGAAGATTTTCATTTAAATAAACGTCTGTTAAGTTACTATCTGTCACAGATTGAGGTAACACAATGGTGATTGAGCCAATGCCCCACCGATGAAAGTATTGCAATATTTATATAATTGCATTATTATGAACTGGGTCTCTGTGGTGACATTCCCAAAAACAATTCTGTATTAAGTTACTGCTAATGCAAACTGAACATATCTTAATGCTGCAGCTTGACATTAAAAGTATTTAATTGGCAAAACACGAGTTGGCTTTTATTATGAAGTAGTTACAGGAAGTGCAATATGTTTGACAGTGGGTTTCGCACTGACCGCTATCATTCATCAAAAATTCGTCTACAAAACAAAACAGTAATTTTTGGCATTTTTTGACCAGATCAGTTTGAAATATTGCTGGGAGTAATGGAACAGTCAGGAGGAGCCACAGTGAGGTGTTACATGAAGAGCTGCAGGAGAAACGCTGCACACCTCCATCCTCTCAGCGAAGTAACCAACTATTTCACTGTGCCCTGCTGTTAGTCTTGTGCAGCATGATCAGGATTGCGAACAGAATAATGGAAAAAGGCCAATTATTGCCTGATTTCTTTATTTAACTTTACATAGCAGACCTGTACTATGAAACCACACTAGCTGTTACCACAAGTACCCACAGGTGTCACCAAATTAACCAGTACTGAAATCTCAAGGATCATCATTCAAAGTCTGTTCTGCCACATTTGCCAAAGGGATCATCACAAACCAAGTTGGCCACATCAGTCCAATTGCTGTCAACATTCAGAGTAAATAGTGGATGAAATGACCTTGTTACTTGCTACAGAAGTTATATTACAAAAATAGCTTGCATGAAAACCCTTGAAAAACATTTTTGGAAGAAGTTTCATTCAAGCAGTACAACTGTCATTGTGTGTTCTTAATTAGAACAAATATTTTTAAATAATGTAGACAAAGCAATATAGTATGCATTATTGATACTGTTGTAAAGGACTAAATGCTAAAATGGACATCTATTTCAGATCATCTCAATCTCTGGCTCTCTCGGAGGGTTTATCTTGTTGTACGTAGCGATGCGACTCTCCATGACTGGTCGAAAGTGGCGGATCAGTCCCTATAGGTTAAAAATGGGGAGTGAAGAAGAACAAAAATTGCTTATTAAAATGTAAATTAGTACTTGGTCGAACTTCTAACCTGAGTCAGTGGTTTATTACAAGCTGGTATGGTTAAAAAAAAAAAAAACAATTGAGAGATGTCACCTGCACTGGCCAAGCAGCGCCGTCCCCCAGGGCACAGATGGTGTGTCCCTCTATCTGCTTGCTTAGCTCCCAGATCATGTCAATCTCTGAAATTGCTGCTTCTCCACGGACAAACCTCCACATCATTTTATCCATCCAGTCTACTCCTGAAGGAGAGGATGAACATGAAATGTGAACACAACAGAAAAGTACTCACTGAAATTAGACATTATTCTTTTGGCAAATACCCACTTAAAGGGAATTAAGTATTTTTTCCTTTGAAACTTTCAATGCTTTTTGTTGAAGTAAAATTTGGAATCCAGGACTTTTACTCATGAAATGTATTTTACATTACAGTAGTGTTTCTATTACCAAAATTATAAGATTGAGAGGTGGGAGTACTTATCCCACCTCAGGCCAGAACATCTGCTGTTCTTGTACATCTAATATGAAGTAATATGTGGGTAGTAAAGGCTTAAGAGAGCTCTGTTTCCAGTCTTCAGCTACTTCTCTCCTGTATTCATGATGTTTTTTTTGTTATCCAGCACATATCTCACTGAGGTTTTGTGGCTGTGCACACAACTATTGTAGCCTATTCAAGAGAGAAAGACACCCAGAAAAAGTTCAGAGACAATGTTACCCTCTTGTGCTAGTGTTAAATACATTCTGCAGTTCTTTACCCTCTCTGCAGGGGGTGCACTGGCCACAGCTCTCATGTTTGTAGAACTTAACCAAACGTGCAATGGCTCGGATCACGTCAGTCTGGAGGAGAAATACAATTCTCAAAATATCTTTCCAGGCTGATTGTCACTGAAGGTGAGTTGTATTTTGTTATGTACATTTTTCAGGGATGTGTTTACCGATTTATCCAAAACTATGACGGCAGCAGTTCCCAGTGCAGTCTCTGCTCGGACCAGGTCATCGAAGTCCATCAGAACATCATCACATACATGGCGAGGGATGATGGGAGTGGAGGACCCCCCTGGGATCACTCCTAATAGATTGTCCCAGCCGCCCCTCACTCCTCCTGCACCAATCGCATACGAGGAGAGAGGAAGTCAAGTTCAACATCTCAAAGGGTAAACCTACATCAGCATACAGGTGGACTGTAAACACACACCTGCGTGTCTCTCTATTAGCTCCCTCAGAGGAATAGACATCTCTTCCTCCACCGTGCACGGTGTGTTCACGTGACCGGAGATGTTGAACAGCTTCGTCCCAGAGTTCCTCTCCCTTCCAAAGCTGGCGAACCAAGCTCCACCTCGACGGCAGATTGCAGGCGCCACAGCAACTGTTTCCACGTTGGAAACTGTCGTTGGGCATCCAAACACCCCTTAAGGGAGAGAGAAAAGCAGTAAATAACCACTTACTAACTGTAATTACAACATAACCCTATTTTGCAGTTTCTTAAACCATAATTAACCCCAGTAGGAAAACGGATGTAGGTGCTTGCAACTCACCTATGTCTGCAGGGAATGGCGGCTTAAGTCGTGGTTTCCCTTGTTTGCCCTCAAGAGACTCGATGAGGGCCGTCTCCTCCCCGCAGATGTAGGCTCCGGCGCCCCGCATCACAAACACATCAAAGTCAAATCCCGAGCCACAGGCGTTCTTCCCTATCAACCCTGCTTTGTATGCCTCATTAATAGCCACCTGTAACAGACGACGCATAGTATAAACCTCACAACATCTATGGATCGACAAGCCATCTGTCTGTGCCTGGGTTTACCTGCAGATTCGATGACTCATTGTAAAACTCTCCTCTGATGTAGATGTACGCAGCACGAGCGCCCATGGCTCTCCCTGCGACCAGGCAGCCTTCTATTAGCTTATGGGGGTCGTGACGCATTATCTCGCGGTCTTTGCATGTCCCAGGCTCGCCTTCATCAGCATTCACCACCAAGTATTTAGGCCTAAGACACAGGAAAGAAGGAAACACACAATACATCTGATACATCACCAGAGTGCCATTACTGGTGTGGACAGAGCTTAAAGTGTCAAAACAGATCTTGTTCCTTTCCTTTCCTTATTCCTATACCTGCCATCGCTGGGTTTGTTCATGAAGCTCCACTTCATCCCGGTGGGGAAGCCTGCTCCTCCTCTGCCACGAAGCCCTGAGATTTTCACCTCATTTAAGATCCAGTCTGGTCCCTTAAGTATGATCTCCTTAGTCTTATACCAGTCTCCTCTTCTGAGTGATCCTTTGAGTCTGGTAGGAAGAGGGGGAGAGAGAGAGAAAGAGATGAACAAGTATTTCTGCAGAGTTTCAGGTCATTAGAGACCGAGCAAAATGGTTTAGCTTTATATGTCTTTACCTCCAGTCATCCCGGCCATATAAGTTGGTGAATATCCGGTCTTGGTCACTCAGAGGGCCATATTTGGTCTTTTTTGGCTTCACCTGGTCACAGAGAGGAAGATAAAAGAAAAGTGTGAATGACAAAGTGGCCATGTGCAATAATGTTACTGCAAAGATTGATGCATAAAAACTTTGAGCTGCCATGACTTGATGATTATTTTAATTTAGTTTTATCTGCTGTTTGTCTTTGATTCATCAAATAATCAATTTGTCTATGAAACATCAGAAAATATTTAAACCTCTTGTTATAATTTCCCAAAGTGATGCCCAAAGATATTGAGGTTACTATCATTTATGACCAAAAAAGCATATAATGCTCAGATCTGACAAGCTGTTTTTTTTAAATGACTAAAATGACAATCCAATTGTCAAATTAGTTGGCAATACATTTTTTTTGTTGATTGACTAATCGTTGCAGCTCTGCCTTAGAATTACATTGTTGGCATAAAAGTAAAACTAGAATGCATTATATGAAAAATCAAAAATGTGGAATTTGTGTTCTCAGTAGGCTATTGGAAATATGCGAATTGGTAAAACTGATTTTGGTGAATTGTCTGAATTTGAGGAATGTAACTCTGCTTATTTAATATTCATGGCATTGATTTTTTTTAAAAAACTTGTTCCAGTTCCAAATCTGTCAAAATTATGTTCAAATAAATTTTAAAATATTAGCATATCTGGGCACACTCTAGTGCATCAAATCAAAAAACAAATTTCTGAAAACAAGGTTAAACTAACGATTAGTGGGACTCATACAGAATTGAAAACATATGGGCTACATTACATTTAACAGTAAATGAAATGTGGTAGTAACTGGTATATTCTTCAATATAATGAAAATATATAATGGACATATAATGCAGTAATTAATTCCCTGCCTTATTTTTTATATCATAAATCATAGTCATATATTAAAAACATGACATTGAAAAATACTCAAGCCCAAAGACAAATTTATCCAAAGGAACAAATAAAGGAATAACACCATGTTTATCTCTCTCTCTTTGGAAAATGTAGATCTATTAACATCCTATAAATAATTGGACTAAATAGGCCTACCCTGTTACTTTCTGCGTGTCAAACGTCTCGCATGCCTTTTGGCTATACATGAAAGTAGGCAGGTCAGTGCGATGACATGTTTGCAGTGTGTATTACAGTGTGTGCTGCGGTGTGAATGCAGTCCTACCTGAGGGTGTGCTGCAGTGCTGTAGGTGAGACGCGGAGCAACCTGACGCGCCACAGCGCCCCACAGTATAGGCCGAGGGAGCATTGCAGGAGCCCGTGACAAAGACCCCACTCACTTCAAACTGTGTTATAATGACTCCAAAGCCACTCCTCCCGGGGTCTCCGTTTGACTTCTCACACAATCACATCGATTCCTGAAACCTCTGCTGTCAAAGGATCTTAGTGGGGCCTGCTGGCTCAGCTTAATTAGGCTAAACTAAGAGGCTTAACGAACCACGTCACTTCCCACCCCCGCTGCCCGTGCGGCGGCCGACCGGTACCCCAGCTTTCATAAGTGCGTGCACGTGCACACACAACTAATGGGTTAATATCAGATTGACGTTAGAGGCCCTGTCATTATTTGACATAATGCTTTACAGCGTTAGATTGGATTATTGATATGAAAATAACCTTCAAATGTATTCAATGTCCATATAGCCTAAGTTATGAGATTTGACAACAGGCCTTTTTCACAGCACACATTTTGTCTGGTCTTTGTAGGAAAGCAGGTGTTACTAATAACATTAACAATGGCTCTTCTCTATACAAGTGTCCCGGCAAGTCAAGACAGTGTGACAGCCAACCAGCATGAACAATTTCAGTACCCATCAGCTAAATGGAATTCAGCCATCATTCATGTAGGCTATAACTCACACCTGTGCTTTTCCAACAGCGTCAAAATGTCTTCTGTGGAAGAGGTCTATTTCTCCCCAGTCATTCACATTTTCCATTAATGGCAAAGACCATGATGAGCCTCTTAATGTAGGCTATACTCAGGCTAAAACATGAAAGGAGTCCAAAAACTGAAGGTGAATTTTAGGGTGGTCTCTAAAAACATTGTTTTTATTCTCCTTCAAGATGCTCCCTACAGTACTTCCAAAGGGAACTGGCATTAATTGAGACTGATGTCAATCTAAGTTTATTTTAAAGGACATCTCCTTCAACGAGTAATATTATCAGAGGTTACTAATAGAGCTTGACCGATAAAAATAACTAGGCAGACATATTGCGTGATTAGCTTATCACAGATATGTCGGATTATAGTCTATACAGTATCAGCCAATGAGTCACAAGAAATGCCAAAGGTATGTTTAAGGTATTGCAAAACCTGTGTCTCCATTACATAGTTTGTCCACCAGAGAGCACAAGGTAGTTTACAACTGTAAAATTTCCCCATCAGTACATATCTTTACACCCAAATTCAGAGCTTCAGTATTAAAACTGTACATTTATGTTATAGTTTGTGTTTAAAAAAAATTATATTGACTGATGTATTGTTACTGGGAATTTTAAAGTCTTAAATAGGGATATTGGCATCATAATCATCCAAAACCCAGTATCGATCAGGTTATAGTTAAGACAAACCATGAGGAGTTGTTTTGTAATATAAATCAATAAAAGAGAGACAGAAAACAGCAAGCTCATAGATCTTTATTTATTTTCTTTACATTAACTGAAACAAATGATAGGAAAATGAATTCATATCTCCAAGAAGGTTCCACTAACTAAAGACAAAAATGTATCCCTGATAGCGGGGTCTCTGCTCAGAGCGGACCCCATGTACCTTCACCGAAGCCAAGAAAACAAACAGCTTACACAGAAACACACATTTCACAGCTGGCATCAGTTAACCCTCATTCATTCACAAAGCTCTGACTGGGCGCACCAACACCCTTCATGAACAGGACCAACTGTCATACTGCCATTCCAGTAGGACTGGTTCAAGTAGGGCCAGTAGTTTACTTTCATTATATTTTTATCTCACAACAGGTTTCATTCATTTGGTTTTCAAACGTCAAATGACACAATACAAAATCTCTTATTTTGAAACTACTGGTCTTACACTTAAATGAAGAGTGTCAATCTCCCTACAGCACCAAACGATTTCTTCCCATTTTAATATTTTGTATAATCACTTAGTGCATTGCTCAAGGTTTCCTGAGAATAGTTGCAGCACAAAAAAATCTAAGGCAACTTCATCCCAATATATTACATTATATTGACTATAACTCTGTACTATTATGCAGGAGGAAGGGTTTTTAACATATGCAGGTTTTAAAGACGTACTGTCAATCACAATCTTGAATCATACCTAGTGAGTTAATGGATTCGATATTGAAGGTCAGGCAAAAAGGCTTGAAGCTCTCAAATCTCAAATAGTGCAAATAAACTGGGATTAAAAAATGATTTACAACAAGGAGTGGATAGTGCACACAGGGCCAGACCAGTGCGACTGCTACACCAGGTTCTGACTACATGGGTTGCAAGAGGATTGAAAATAAGAAGACAACTGCTGTCACTTAAAGCCATTAATGATTGCATTACATCCTGCAAAAGGCCTTAATGTACTGGTCCAGGGGAAAGCATGTTGAACTAAAAAGGTTTTTGGTCGAAGACAGATTAACTCAAAAGATAATGGCCCCTTTAGACACAGCGTGAGCAAGCTAGAAGAACTGCCGTGCAATAACATGTGATACAGTACTATACATGTTGAATTAACAACAGAAAAGCATGCTGCAAATGTCAAACAGCAAGGTTTTGTGTTCCAGTTATATCAAAGGTTTAAACCCCCTGACTTCTTCTTTGCTCGGTTCCTTTCTCTCTACCCCGGAGGATGGAATGTGCCTGTATTATTGCAGTACCTGACGGGGTCACATGTGCAAAGAATGCATTCGAGGAAGAATCGCCAAAAGAAGACACACAGCCCATAGAAAGGCGTTTAGGTATATGGAGATGTTGAGCCAGAATCTTTAGCGCAATGCAGCTTTTTGTAAGACTTGGATGAGAAATGTCCCACCTTGGATTTGGTCTCACAAGAGTTTCAGCAGAAGAGTCATAATAAATAACAATAAATAAATAAGTACAGAAAAAAGGGGCACACCACCTCATTCAACGCTTCACCATGCCCCCCCCCCCTTTTTTAAATTGAGGAACCCAAACGAGTGCATTAGAAGACTGAAATCCACAGCCTTTGAAAAAAGAACTATCTTCAACATAATCAAAATCAACTCATTGATCCAGACTTTGTCTCTTTTGGTCAGGCATTTAACACAGAGCTCAACGGCGCTGAAACACTCAAACATGGAGCAGATTCTTTCTCATGGCTATCAAAACAGTTGGGAAGAATCTTCTTTTCAAACCCAACATTGGCTACAATTCACCTCTCTCCTCTCCTGTTAACTTTAAGGAAACAGTTCAACTAAAATCTTTGGTTTACATACCAAATTAAAGCAAAGATCCTATCATTAACAAGAAAAGACACAAAAAACATTATTGCTTACAATGTACAGAACAAGTTTGATTCATTGGACTGCATTTTCCACAGATAACATCCAGAGGACAGTGGGCGCACAAACTCATTCTTGTGATCTAGGTGGTATGACTTCTGAATTGCACCTGAATCAATACATCTATGTTGTAAGTAAAATATACATCTTCAAATATCCCTATATGTTGCAGCTCTGGATTTTAGTTTGCATAGTGAAAAGCATCCCTGTAACCACAAACTCAAAAACACACACATGTCCAGCTAGAAAAATCTAATCAAACAGCTCAAACCTGAAATACATAAAAAATAAACAGCAAACGAGAAATAAAATTTAAAAGACAAATGAAATAAAATTTCAAGTGCCAGAAGAAAAACATTTAAAATATCTCAGAAAACCCGTTTTCCATTTTTTTGTTTTAATATCATTTAGGTGAGGGAGATTTTTTTTTTTTTTTACTGTGGATGCTTTACCACACAGACAGACAGACGCACACACACACACACACACACACACACTCTTTTCACTATTCTTCCTCCTCCGCTTCCTCTTCTCCAATTTCCTCTTCCACTTCGTCTGCCCATCGGTCCCGCTGTGCAGCCGGAGAGTGGGTTCCTCCTGGATCTTCTCCCTCCGCCTCCCTGCCTGCTCGCAGCTCCAGACCTCGCAGGAAGAGCTCAGGGTAGCCAGCCAGTCTGCGAGGCCCAAGTTGAGCCAAAGCCTGAAGGGCAAGAGACCGCCCACTCTCGAGGTCACCTGGAAACATCAGCGGAGGGCCAGCGCCAGACCCACTGCCACCATCCAGCACTGTGTGAGGGAGGAACGCTGAGGAGTGAGCCTGTAAAGACAGGGCTTCCAGAGAGTTGGACTGCTCCCTCCCACCTCCATCCCCTCTCACATCTTCCCCATGCTCAGGCCCACGTCTGGGCCGGCGTGTGCGCAGCTCCAGGCAGCTGTGTCCCTTGCGGTGACGCTGGAGGTGGTCCTCTCGAGCGAAGGCCTTGTGGCAGAGCGGGCACTCAAAAGGCCTCGCCCCGCTGTGGAGGGACAGGTGGTTTTTGAGGTCATATGAGTGGAGAAACCGGGCAGGGCAGTGTGGGCAGGGGTAGGGGCGTTCGCCTGTGTGTTTCCTCATGTGGATCTTCAACTTATCATTCCTAATGAAGAGAAAGATGAGGTATAAAGAGGCACAAATGGAAGAGTATGAGGAGCAAAACATGAGTCAGTCAGGCCACAATACAATAAACTATTTTATTTTGCGCATAATATATGTGAGCAGTTTCTGTACCTGGTGAAACGGACTCCGCAGGCAGAGCACTGGAAGGGCTTCTCTCCAGTGTGTGTCCTCATGTGTCGGGGCAGTTTTCCCGCTCCATGGATGATCTTCTGACAAACAGGGCACTGCTGTGGCGTCTGAGACTTTCGCTTCCTCCCACCTGCTGCTGCTGACGCTGCTGCTCCTTGATCAGCTACAGAGGAAGGTATGGAGGTGCTTCCCATCAGCATACCATCGTCGCCAAAACTCTCCATGTCGTCATCCTCTGACAGCTTATCATTTAAGGTCGGGACAGGAGGTGGGTGGGCTAAACGGGGTCGCTCATGCAGCCAGTGAAGGATCCCTCCATTTGGTGTGGCCCCTCTCCCTGGCTCTCTGATTGCCCTGGGATCTCCATTCTGCCCAGATTTGAGGCGAAGCTCCTCTTGTTCAGGGCTGGGAGGCTGGGTAGACGGCAGGGAGCGGAAGCTGTCAGATGCAGGGGAAGGGTGCGATACGGGAGAAGCCGGTGGTGGGTTCAAAACCGCCGAGTAATGTGACCCAACTTTTTTTACCTTCTTTTTGTCTGTTTTTCTTCGGGACCCTTTCTGTACAACGCTCTCTCCCTGTGCAATCCTCTCAGGAGCTGTGTGTTGGGCTCTCTGCTCCTCTGCCGTCTCCCCCTCTGCCTCCGCCGTCTCCCCCAGGATGTCTCTGCATGCATCTGCCACACACTTGATGCCCAGAAGCTGAGCCCCTCGCAGCACATCTCTCATCCCAGAACTGGGGATGGTCAGGGTGGCAGTGTAGGCAAACTCTAGCAGGGCGTCCAGGGCATCGGGTGCCACGCAGTCCAGCTGGCACACGCTGAAACCTCCTCCACCCTCGCCGCCCCCTTCCTCTGCCCCGAACAACCGACGGAAGTAGAGACTGACGGCAGCCATGACAGAGCGGTGGGTGGGGTAGCGTGTCCCACGGGACGTAAGAGTGAGGTCACACAGGAGCCCTGCCCTCCTTTGGTCATTCAGGTGGGACAAGAGCTCGTTACTGTGCTCCGGGAAGGGGATCCCAATCAGACCGTCCTCTCCTGGAGACATTGCCACCTGGGTGAAAGAAGGGCAAGGTCAGGTGAGTGGAAGGGACTGGGGTCTGAGTAAGTTATAGTTTTGTACCTGTCACGATCTTCTATGAGTTTCAGCATTTCCTCACATTGAAAGAATACCCTTCACTTCCTTCAGAGAGCCGTGTATAGACTTAAAAGTACCAAAAGTAAATCTCCTGTAGCGTCATTGACACAAGGAGTTTCTTTCATGTGAGGGACAATTTAAACCAGGCTTAGCAACAACTCTACCCCTTATCCCCCCCTGTACTTTCTCTCCAGATTACTAAATCGGGAGGTGATTTTGGCCAGTGAGACGAGGGTTGGGGCATCAGAGGACGTAAGCGAGGAAGATGACAGAGCCAGCAGCTCCGGCAAATTATAACAGCACAGTGAAGAAGAAATAATCATGAAAGCAGAGAGAGAGTGAGGTATATAAAAACAAATGATCGATAACAGTGGCGATGAAGAGGACGCAGGATTACGCAATGTGCTGTAGGTGCAGTAACCAAAGGCAGTAGGTTAATTCCTGCGTGAAACCTTTATAGCATTAGCCATTTGATTAAAATACCTGGAGAAGAAAGACAGGGACTAATGGAGGAGAAAGAGAAGACAGAAAAGCATGTGAAGGAGATGGAGGAAGTGACAGGCTAGAGTGGGTGAACGGGGGGAGTACCAGTTAAAGAATGAGGAAGGAAAAAACAGAGAGAGAGAGAATAATTACAATGTATTAAAGTACAACACTCACAATCCTGATGTGCAACATATGCAGTAAGTCACTTACTAGATTTCATTACTTCAATTCCATCTCTGTCTCTTTCTTTAAAACTCAATAAAGCAATAAAAGCAAGTATGGTTCAACACAGAGGTACAAGTGTTGGCCATTAGTTAAAATGTCATAATGCCAATCAAATGAGGCCAAAAACTTTCTTTAATTCTCTTTGTGAGACATCACAAGGCCTGTTAGTAACACGACCCAACAACTCCCTTCTTTGGCTCCCTAAGCTTGCACCTCACCCTGTCCATGCTATACCTGCTCAACAGTATCTCTAACACACCTGAGCAGACCAGATTTTCCACAAACAACTCACCCTTCAGATTCCCCCTCCCTGCCCTTCATCTCCCTCCCATAGCAACTGGCAGCCCCCTGGCCATCCAATAACAATCTTCACACAGTGCAGAGAGGGCTCTGCACAACGACGGTACATCCACCTGACTAACCTGCTCCAAAACACACCCTATTAAATACACACGCACAGGCACAGGAGCACACACACGCATACACAATACAAATGTACACATGCACACATTGCGTGCCAATCTGTGGCTCCCCCCACCCACTATTGTTGGATTTAAACTGTTATGTGTGATCTCAACGCCATTCTTTTTAAAACACGTACACGTTTAAAGGTACTCCACCCATTCAATGGCAAAAAAGAAAAGTACAGCCAATTAAATAAATATTTCTCAAAAACTTGCCAGCACTTCCTTATCCTTCCCATCACTCCACTCGATGTCAAACCTTTCGCTTTCTTATCCCAGGCCGTGCTAAAATACCCAGATGTCTCAAATGTTAATCCTACCTTCCCCGTTTTCTTGGCCATGGGTACAGTCAGCTGGAGACGAGGTAGCGTGTGTCTCATGGCATCCATCTTTTTGCTCTTTACAACTCTACTCCCTAGCTTTCCTTCTCTCTCTCTTTCAAAAGCACTTTTTTCCCCTTCCTATTTCCTCCTACCCTTAGATGTGTGTGTTGAAAGGTCTGCTCTCGTTGTCAGAACTTGGGGTTAAGCGTTCATCCTAGGGGATGTCTACCTCGTTCGCGCATTCTTTCACTCGCTCTCCTTCCTGTTGTATCAAAAAAAAGCGTGTATGGTGACGAAGGTAGACTCAGAGATACCCCTCCCCCCCAAGTCGCCTACGCGCCGCCCCCTCTCCAAAACCCAACGGCCCATTTTCCGAACACTTTCCGATAAACACCATCTCCTCGTCGACCTCTCCCTGTTCAGAAAGAGGCCAACAGGTAGATGGGGTGTAGTGTATCTAAGGTCGTGGCAACTGCAGATGATGTAGAACAAATACCCTTCAAGCTTTAGAACACACACATGAATTGAACTTGTTTGGCAGGAAGGAAACCAGCGCATTCAACCAAAACAGACATACCAATATTTTTATAGGCAACTCAATGTCAAAGTTGAATAATCATGTAAGAAATCATATTGGCATTATGAGTCATATTACACCCAGGAACAAACATTCAGGTAGGTGCAATATGAGAGTTAAACCATATTACATCGCACCACAGAGACAAACTGCTGCAGAAAGCTCTTCCTTTGAAACCTACACATGTTAAACGCCACAGAGTGCTCGTCATAAATTAACCCTACAGCCTCTACAAAAGATATTCACTGTTATTTATGAAGACCAAAGCATTTCCATAAAAAATATGTCTTCAACTTGAGGCAGCAAAGATGGCATAACACAGAAAAGTGAGGAAGTTAAGGGGCATATGTTGGCTTTGACCTTTGCACACACTTACACAGACATGCATCGATGCCACCTGCGTTGAGGCAGATTCTAACCTGACTGAAAAAAAATACTATTGCTAAAAAAAAAAAATATATATATATATATATATATATATATATATATATATATATATATATATATATATATATATATATATAAATATATAAACTTACTTGACTTTTAATTTACACCAACTATTTTGATAATGAATCAATCATTTAAGTTAATTATCAGCAAAGATGCCCAAAAATATCTGGTACCAGCTTCTTGAATATGACCGACTATCTGCTTTTTTCTGCATTACATAATTGTAAACTAACTATCTTTGGTTTTGGATAGCGGGGTTGGACGAAACAAGACATTTGAAGACATCACCTTGTGCTTTAGCATTTTTGCACCATTTTCTGACATTTTATAGACAAATGTTTAAGTGTGTTTGAGTGTTTAAAGAAAATAATCTGTACATTAAGATCAGTTGCAGCCCTACATCATACCCAGATGTATAATAACATGCTAGAACAAGTATCAGGGTTGGGGGGGAAAATCCCATTGAAAACTCACAACCTAAGCCTCTCTAGGGCAACGTGTAAATGCATCTCTTGACCTTGTATATGTACAGTTTATCTTATTGTAAGTAGACATGATAACAGACCTGAATGTCATATTTAAGGATCACCATCAAAAGATAAATATTGTTTAAATGCATCCACAGGAAAACAGGATTACTGGTAATAATTATTATGTACATAAACACAATATGTGAAGTTTTGCAGTGTATCAAGATGCTCTCTAAGCGAAAAATCACTACAATACAAAAAACAGAAATCTTGAAAAAAGCAGTGCAGAAAAGCGAGAGACAAAGGGGTTTTAGGAGGAGCACACGACAACGCACATTAAATTTCCGGCGCAGGGGAGAGAAAAAAAAAGCATCATGGGTGGTTGGTGGTTCGAGCTTGTTATTTTAGGCATATTCCTTAGAACACATACGTGTTCGGAAAATAATAAGATTGCAATGAAGATGCAATGATTCCCATCAATTTTTTGTCTGTCTCTGAGTCACTTACTACTGACACATCATGACATACACAACCACACACACAGCCAAACTGCACACTGTTCATATCCCCCCCTTCTCCTTCCTCGTCACCTTGTTTCTTTTTTTTGTTGCTAACCAAGGACATGTCTGCATAAGTTGCTGAATCTTGCAACACATTTTAACTAATGTTAAAACAGCCCACAAGCAGATACCACAGCACACATTTTGTCTTGCAAACAAAATAATAATGTTATATCACGAGCACGGGTTAAACTATTATCCTAAAACATAATAACTGTCATTGTAAGTTTATTGACGTTTATTAGGGCACAGGATCTTGAAGTGAAGTAACACATATCATACATGTCATTTAATGTCACTGTTAGCCAAAACATACAACCATAAAAAATGCTCACTAAAAAGTATTTTACCTTTGTAAAATCTGCCATCTTTTTACTTTTTATGCATTTAAAACTACAGATGTTAAGATGTTATCCTTCCAACAATTGTCTCTCTTATCTCTTTCTTTGTTTTTTGTTCTCACCTCCCACTCTTTTTGTCGACCGTGGAGGAATTCACCTCCTCTGCAACTCTACGGTTTCCTCATCCCTTGCTTTCATTATGTGCACACTCTTCCTTTCTCTCAACAACGAGGATTTATTTGTTACTTTTACAAAAACACTAACAACATTTGCCGATTTTTTAAAAATCACTTTGTCTTTATTTTACTGCCAGGCCAAATGTCTTAAATTTAAAAAATACAACTTAGTTACACGACCAGATCACGAAACAAAGCAAAAATCTAATGAAATGTGTTTCAAAGAGAATACACCGAGGATTCGTTTTTACCGAAGAGGAAATGGAAACTTAAATCCACCATTACTGTCCACTACCACTCCTAAAAAAAAGTAGACAAATTTTTGTGGAGGCCAGGAAAATGACAGCAGCAGGACTGACCAAACCTGTACACAAAGATTTATTCTTCAGTATAAAAGCTGGTTATAGTATCCGACGTTTATATCACGAAATCCCTCTGCACACGCTCAGAGTGTGTGAGGACTGGAACTAGAACTGTTAGTATTATTTTTATGGGTCTTATTTTCCGTTAAAGGCTGTAAGTTTTCCCAGTCCACCTCAATTATATCAGGCTCCAGTGCTAAGGGGGAAAATATGACTTTATACTATTCACAGAAAACTGTGGCTGAGAGGGAGAAGGAGAAATGCTTTTATAAATTCTGATGTCAGATGTTTTCCAAAGTGCCTGTACGTGTGCGTGTTTGTGACCGTGTGTGTGTATGTTGGTTAATGTGAGCACGTATGGTTGGTTGCATGTGTTGCAGGCTTTCTCAGTGCTTAAATATAGAATATGGATAATTCTTAGCCTTTAATAAAGACATAAATTAAAAAGAGTGACATTTTAATAGCAAACAAAATTTATCAATTGGCAGCTCAAACACATACAATGTACTTATTACAGTGAAATGCTCACAAATAAGGAGCAGCTTTCCATTCTAAACAGCAAATGAAACACTCATCTATATGCACGCACACACTGACACAATCACACATAGATGTGTTTTCATTCAGATATAACCAGTACAGTAACTCATAACCACAGTCTATCAAATATGATGCTAAACTACCACTGCACCAGAAAAACAACAAAGCGGCCAAACACAAAGTGGAAAGTAAGATTCAAGCTCATACCGTTTCTCCTCCACACACTTGTCTTCCTCTTGCCACTTTTTCTTCTCTGTATGACAGATTATAGGGGTTAAGAAAGACAAATGTTTTCACCCTCTTTACACCTCACTTATTTGGGGTTGTGAGTGGAGTGTGGTACTGGGACACCTTCTCTGAGGAAGAGTAGGGGAGGAGGAAACGGGGGGATGAGAAGAGATGCGAGTATAAACACACACGTCTGCCAAACCAAAGCTGCACTCAGCCCAGCAGAGCACTCTCTCAGGACTATCTGAGTGCAAAACCTTTACATTTAAGTAACAAATACATACTGAACTAAACAACAATGCACTGTATATGTATGAGCTGACACATCCAGGTCTTCTAATAATACAGCTCATCTCTGCATCTCTGGAGATAAAACACAAGCTCCACCTGCCCTGCGTCCCAACAGTTCCCTCTGGACTGAACATTTGCATCCCACCAGCAGATATAAAAACAGACGCAACCAGGGAGAATTTGAATCAGCATTTGAATTTGTCAAAGACAAGACAACATCGTGATAATTAAAATGATTGCACCCTGCTGTGACTGTGGCAGACAGAATTTAAAAAAAGAGAAGTCCATTGAATTGGTGTTACTCAGCAGAAGTTTGTTCTGTCTTTTACTGAAGAAAGACACTGCAGCCAAGCCCTCCTCTGTCCTTACTGTAACTGGGGCATTATGGTGTGTGTGTGTATGTGTGTGTGTGTGAACGCATGCGCACAATGTGGTCTTAGTTCCAAGAACACATTACATTATTCATTTGGCTGGCAGAGCGGAGGCCCTTATCCCCTCGCCCTACCACACCACAAACACTCCACTGCAAGCTATAACAGCAGCCAGTTTGCATGCCAGACCTGAACACCAATGCGAATCTGCAGGAGGATTATCAGCTTATCAACACATGGGACAAGACATTTGAGTGCACATATATGCTCTGTCCCATAATATTCACCTACTTCTATCCTGGAGTTAATTTGTCTTTTACAGAAATTGACCTCCCTTTGCAACGGTTAGGCAACATTGATATCAAATATCCAATGAATTAAGAATATTTTGGGGACGAATTTGGACTTTTTAGAGGTTATTCGCTCATGAGACAATTTTAAGAAATGAGTTGTCGTTTAACTTAATTTCAACAGTTAAATGAAAGCAGCGAACAATAATATTTTTATAGCAATTTAGCATTTAATACCAGGAAAATAATGATTAAGACTCCTACTTACACAATATCTTGCCTCATTACAATACAGTATGTTGTTTAAATATATATATTACCCTGATCTATGTGCAACCCGAAATAACATTAGTCTCGCTTTAAAAAACACTGTAAATTACAATTAAAATTAAATGCACTAGAACGTTTGTCAATTTTTTTTCCAATAGTCTCTGGTCACTTTTTTGTAATTTTTTAGTTATTTCTTCTTTATAGACTTCTTGATTGTGAACAGACTTTGTATGAAACTGATGATTCAATATAATACTAAAAAGGATTTCCCTATAAAAAAGAAAAAGAAATTCATTGGTGTATTTTTAGTGCTTATTTTTTCTTAAATGAGTGTAATGTGCTACATTTCTGCCATGTCTGCCACCATGAAAGGAGGAGTGAGCAGGAGCAGGAAAAGAAATCAATCTGAGGTTGGAAAGAGGAAAACGGTATGAGATTTGTGAAGAGACAACAAAAAGGAACATGAGGGGGGTATGTTTTCTAAAAACACACATGTTCTTAGAAATCACACAAGAAAAAGGAGGGTATGGGGGAGGTGAAACACATGAGAGGTAGTCAGTAGGGGAGTGGGTGTAGAGATACAGCAGAGAGATACAGTAAGATAAAGCAGAGAAGAGGGGAGGTTAAGACAGGAAAATCTAGTCCCGGCCTTGAAGAATCTGTGTTATCGCGGAGACATGAAACAAGAGTCGAGAGAGTTAAGTTACAAGGGGAGAGGAAGGGGGGAGATAGAAGAAGAGAAGGGAGAGGAGCAGTGACATGACGACTGGGAGATAAACAGAGCGATCGAGCAAGAGGTGAACACATGCAAGCAGCCACAGGAAGTAGCAAGAGTCCTTGCAGGTGTATGCGTGTGTGTGTGTGTGTGTGTGTGTGTGTGTGTGTGTGTGTGCAGATGTCTAGGGGAGAGATGTGGTAGCAGCCACCTCTATCATTAGCATCACAAAAAGGGAGTTTCACCCTAAGTCAGAGAACACACACAGATGTGAGAGAGGGAGATGGCATGCTGACGGAGTGGTTTCACACTTCACTCTCCTTCTCTCTTAGCTCTTTATCTGGTCAGCAGTTTCTACCCCCAAAACACTCCACATCTCTGTGTGTGAACACTGGCGCGTCAAGGTGTGTGGGGGTGAATCACATATGGCACCCTATGTCAATTAATATACAAGGGCAAAAGGGAAACGTTATATTTGTTCGTGTGGTTTTAATGACATTTATGTGTCTCGTGAGCTCATTTAAGTTGATGGAAGCTTAGGAACGTTTCCTCTGCAAGAACGATAACTGATTGCACTTCATGTGAAAAACTGTTATGAAAACAATGACAAGGTCATAAAGTATCACTACAGTCAGACGTACAATAATTTATCAGCATACTTGCTGTAAGTCAGTGGGGGTGTCAGTGTGTGGTACACACAATGAACTGTGTAGGCGTTAATCGTGGAGTAGAACGCCAAGCGCTCTAACTTCGATTAAAAAAACTTCACAGGGAGCATTTACATGGAGAGTAAACAAAATAAATCTTTTGTGTATGCATTTCTTGATCATATATTTTTTTTAAAGATAACCTTGTAGAATAATTCTATTAGGTAGAGTAGAAATTTTAATTGGCAACCTGTAAGTCAATTTTCAGACATTCCATGAAGGTCAATATCAGACTCCTACAAAATCTGCTCTAAAAAAACAACAATAGTAATATATAATTAGAAAATATTCTAAAGCTATGAAACAAAAAAATGGCCAAGGAGGAACCCTGTGTCTTTTTGTCTAACAGAGACCGGAACCAAAATAAAGTAATATTTATCCCTTTAACATACCTTTTTGTGTATGTAGGGTGATATTAATGTATAATATATATATGTAATATATATTGGTGTGTTATGCAAGTAGCTGCAAGGCAAAAACAAAATTTTATGTTGCGTTTATATTTTTATTATGTATTTCAAAAGCAATGATATTAAGTGTTTTTCATATTCTGATCTATCATTTTCCACAAATGTTGTTGCTGAATGTTTTGTTTGAAATTTGAAAGTAAAATGTGGCAAGTAATTCATACAAGAATATAAATGGATTTCACATGACCATATACCCAGAAACTGTTTAAGTAGTACTTTTTTCCCCAGGTTTTTAAATAAATGTACACAATTACTACACAAGTACAATTAATTACAATTAATTGGAAAACTTCTGAAACAGTCAAACATATTTTTTTACTGTTATTTTGTCCATTTGTGGTGGATAAACCATGTAACAATACAATGCATAGCAGCAAAACTGACTACTAAACTCTAAATGTTAAATGTCTAAATGAGTGAGTGGGTTGGTCTATGTATTTACAGTATATTTATTCAGATAGTTAATATAGCCCATATTTGTGCGAAGGAAGGAAAAAAGGAAATAATTGCAAAACAAATAGTATGAGTGAAAAAGAAATTAGGTGGAGGCTGCAGGAAACAACAGTATCAGTTTTTGAACAAAGCCTTTCAATCTGCAAATATCTGATCATAAGAACATGTGTTTGACGAAACTAACGTTTGTTACTGTGCATGCGTTGTGTCTGTCGATTACATTTAGTTGCCACATCACTGGGAGGGTCTCAACAACTGCTGCTCTCCCACTCAAATGACCTCCCACTTCAGAGGAAGATATTGCAAAAGCACTGGACACACACGCATGCAAATATACATATACAGAGAGAGAGAAATGTCGCAAAAGTAACTGATCCTGATCAGTTTCCTGTTCCTGTGCTCAGTGTAAAGATGCTCGACCACTAGAGCAGATGGAGAGATAAATGGAAGACAAACTGACACATAGAAAATGAACATAAACAGCTCTGAGAGGTTAAGGGGAAAAACAAAAAAAATATTCTAGGTCTGCAGGAGCAGAGAGAAGGAAAAAGATAATTAGAGGACATGAGTGAAAGATGCATCAGCTTCCTGACAGATCAGCTTAACAGCGTAGTAGCATTACAGGGAGAGGAGTTTGTTTTTACTGTGACTACAGTCCATGAATTATATCAGAACTTCAGAATAACTTCATGGCAGGACTTGACTTGTGGTCCCGCTGACTGTTGCACAACTGCATCACCCTCAGCTGTGGTGAAAAACACAAGGTTGAACTGTTAAGTTCTTGTCCTGTTGAACCTCTCGTAGCAAAAATTATGATTTTCTCTGTCACCGTCCTGATGATGGATGTTTGATGAACATTTCTTGATGGAGAATAGAAGGTTGAAGCAATAACAGAAATGTGACTTTTATTAAAGCAGTTTGGACTAAAAGTAATATATTCAAAATATGAACAATCTCCTGTTAATTGTCCCTTCTGCAACAATAGTGATGATTGTTTTTTAAATATTAAAAAAACAAAAGTGACTTCACTTTTCCAAAAGGGATGGTATGCAAGCTTTTGGAATAAAAGCCTCCATTTGTTGCTGGAGTTCCCCTTTGAACATCACACATGAAAGGGGTCAGTTTCAGCAACCAAGAACTCCCTTCGCCTGCTCATGTTTGGGTGTTTATTCTCACTTTCCCTGAAGTGTTGTCTCACTGTACCTATTTATGATAACCGCCCGCTCAATATGTACAGAAACAATTGCACTGTTACTAGAAGAGCTGAATCATGATCACTCTTTCAGCCTGTAGCTTTTTTCTCAAGCCAGTTTTTTCTCTGACTCTTTACAAGAAGAAGAAGAGTCACGGCCACCTGCCAATTGGTTAACTCTGGGTGGCGTGGGCTGTGAGGCTGGTGGTCGAGAGTGAGGGAGGGCTGTCAAATGCTACAGAAACTCATGACTGAAAAGAGGAAATGGCAGATACATAACTTCCTCTATTGACACAGATCGAGTGGGGGCAAGACTTAACTGTAGTAGCAGCAGAGTGGATTACGGACACTATGCAGTCACCCCCCTTTGCCATTATTGCCTCAATGTGGAGAGGCAACCACCATAAATGGTGACAATGTCAAAGGGATATGGTCATGGCTTAAAGGGGACTTCCAATCGTAAAACAAATACGTTACAGCGATTAAATAATCAGTGTAATTTTATGAAAATTAACCATCAACTGAAATATATTTTTCTTAACAATTGAAGCCCCATTTCTTGCACTGGGTGACACACCGGTCCGACTGCAGACATGTAATTTGTCCTTGTTTTTTGCATGAACAAACTCAAAATAAAAATAGGGAATCGAGACATTTTCTCGGAATAAAACATTTGTTGCAGAGGGGCGAAGTTGACAAAACACCTGAGAAAAAGGTGAGACACCTTCAAATATTAGGGGCAGAAAGAGAGACCTTTACTTCTTTCATCTCCCATTCTCCCTCCCCCTTTCTGTTTCTCTCTCCCCACCTTCCTCCCACTCAGTCGGTTTGCATGAAACTGAAAGACCCATGTCTGAAAAGGGGGAATTTATATGGGCTCACATGCCCTAATTAAAGCATTTCCTGGAACTGTGTGCATGCATGTATGTGTGTCTATATGCATGTGTTGGAGTGTGTGTGTGTGTGTGTGTGTGTGTGTGTGCGTGCGCGTGTGTGTGTGTGTGTTCCTCGCCTGACAGACCACTCAATGTCACTTCCCCCTACCTACCACTTCACGGACACATGGTTGTCACCAGTCATACTCCAGCAAAGCCAAGGTCACATGATTTGTCACACCAACATGCCCACCGCTCACACATAAACACACCCACACCCAAGTAACAGAAACATTCAAACCTGACTCAAATGAAATACAAGCGTCAATTAATATATTTAACACATAATCCTTCAAATACTATAATTGTGTATTTTAAAATATAGTTGAGCAGGAAAGACATTTCCATGATGCCTCTAACGATGATGAGCAGTAATCACAAAGGGTGCAAACACAGGTTTGTAGTTGTACAGCTGAAATTAGCAATGCTTTAATTAATTTTTCACTATTTAAGTTAATCAGTATGCTGGAATGTGCCGTATGCTCTTTATACTACTGTACATACATGTTGCTTCGATTTGTCCAGTCTGGTTGACAGTGGCAATGAAACCTAACTTCATTACAGTAAATTTTGTGTATGATTTTTATTTTAGCATACCGTCTTCTTAGTAATTTGATGATCATTTGAGGGAAAGAGTATCAAACATATGTATTTCTTGCTTGGATTGGTTTGTCAGTTTTAAGTCCTAAAACTGGAGGGTGAATTTACTTTTTTGAGCCATTGGTTTCCTCAGTAGAACAGTCATTTGAATTTGTATGCTATTAAAAGCCTGGAAAAAGTCTTTGTGTGAGAAATACTACAATAATATTCTTTATTAATTATGTGTGACATAAAACAAACTAATATGTTTGGTATTTGTTATATTTTAGACAGTTTTGTTCCCTAACAAAGTACAATATTAGTTACAGGAAACAGAAATGGAATATCCACTGTAGTTCCACTTGTATTTTAATTGCAGATTTTTAATTTAGCAAACCTGTGTAATGTTACTGGCATTAGAGAAATGTGTCCTCTGCTGTACGGGGTGTTTAACTTGCTATTACTATTATACAAACATCAATAAATCTTTAAAGCTTCTGAAAAGCACTGCTGCTTTGTTGTGATTGCATCAAAAACCTATAAATATCACAAGCCTGTTATAAACCCAAGAATTTATTTTTGTCATTGTTTGTGATCTTTAAAAGCTGACGTCAGTTATTTTGCAGAGCGTCTGCAGCCAGCAAACAACAGAGGAGTTCATTTCCAGGTTGCAGATTAAATATTTAACTGCTTGACCACTTCATTCAGCTCATATTTTTTTCCAAGGACAGTGATGTTTTCAAGAAGCCCCTCCCATCCTATGAAAACAAAGTTTACCCCTGACAACAACTTGTTTGTGGTGTAAACTGAGGAAGAGGAGCAAAAAAATATGCGAAAGGACGAATAAAACGGATACAAATTGGGTGTTCTGGATGATTCGTATCAGGGAAATTAGTCATGTCCTTTTATTAAGTACATCCAACAGCTTATTTGTGTTACTCAGACACCAGGTGGGCTGAGCTTGATGAACTCAAATGAACTCAGTCCATTTTTAATCATTATGGAATTGATTTAAGTGATTTTCATCTGTGACGACATGTGTGTGCAGTTCAGTGAGAGGGGATGAAGGAAGATTTGCTGTTGTTTTAATGGTGAAATTTGTAATGTTTTAATGATATTTTTTATTCATCTGTATAGTGGAGTAAAAACACTAAAAACGGTGGATTTATTGCAGTTAGAGATGTGCTTTACACTGTATAAATGTATCATAAATGTTTGTTTGATCTGGTTGACAGACACCATCTAACTTCATTATGTCAGTAAAATTATATTCACTTTCACATTACCTGGTTGATGATTTTTACTGCACACCAACAGCAACAACGAGGTTAAACAACTTCATTAATGTGACACTTGACACTCTGTTATCTTTGCTGTAGTTTGAATGTGCAGACAGTTAAGGTTTTTAACTTTTGCATAGATTCCCAGTTTATCTTTGGCCCCATCCACACTACTCCAGGGTCGGCAGCGTTTTCAAACTTCTCAATTTTAGGTCTTCGTTTTCGCCATTTTAGTGTGGACAGGAGGTGCAAGTATAGCATCTCTGTTTTGAAACGAAAATGCAGAAATGTGGATGGGGCCTTTGTGCCTGCAGGGGTTGCTAGTTAACATAAATGGAACACCTTTAAAATGACAAATGTATTTGATAACTATCAAGTATCTTTGAAGATTTAAGAATGTCCAGTAGATTTGTTACAAGCTTCGCTCGTCAGGCAGTGACAGGCTTGATTGCAGAGGTGACAATAGGCAGGGTTTGAACTTATATCTCAAGCTTGTTCTACACACAGTTACTTTCGTCACTTTTCTTGCGTTAAACCAAGTGTGATACCATAAATGATTTTAATAAGAAACAGAAAGTCAAAAAGTGTGTCCGAAAATGTGCACCATTATCTCCACTTGTACAATTAATCACATCTCTGTCCTCTCCTTTTTGCCCCACAGTCAAGCGTAGTTATTTGGACTGGGTGTTAAAGCAACATTATGACTATTTTACCTTAAAATACATCTATGGGCTCAGATCTTTTGAGAGAACAGACCTTTTACCAAAATGGATGACACCATAAATAAAAGCAGGGGCTGTTGGGACTTAATATATAGACAATATCTGGCGTGACTCCTACCTCCAGTCCATAAACCCAGGAGAAGATGGGTGCCTGCTTCCTTCTTGCCTCTCGCCCGTCCCCCTCCGCTTTTAAATGTTTGTTCAGAGGTCAGCAAAGGTCATGCACCTGAGGGAAAATGCACAGAAGTGTGAGAAAATTAACCTGATTTATTTTGAGCATTGTGCATCCCAAAGGGGGTTCTCTGATGGGGTACATGATGAACAGATATCTAGAAAACACAAACGTGCTGACTAATTGAGGCACATGTTTTCGTTTCTTCTATAAAATAGGTTGGACTTAGCTACAGTGCATGTGGTCAAACACACACACACATACACACAAATAATCATATGATGCATCAGATGTAATATGGTGTGGTATGTGGGGGGGGGGGTTCCTTGTAAAAAAGCTGAATTAAAAAAAAGACAGACAGAAACCGACTGCTTCCTACTTTGACTTCTTTAGAAAAGACGTTCTCCAACAGTCAGTAGGGTTGGGAAAGCCCATGCACGCACACACAGCCACACCCACACCCACACACACACACACACACACACACACACACACTTCTTTGAGATTAACTACATACTGTACAGAAGTGATGTGTGTCCGCTAAATTTTTATAGTTTCCACAGCTCTCTTAGCAATAATAATGTAGGCGATGGAGAGTGTGTGTGAACTGCATGTTCAGACTAAAACACACGGTGATGAAGGAAACAGGTATCGGCTACGAGAAAAGGGTCTGTAGAAAGCAGAGCACGATGCAGGTCATGTCAGGACGGCGGGAACGAAGGATGAAGCACAGATGTCTAATTACGTTGCAGACAAAGTTAGGGCAAACAGAGCTGGCATTAAGAATTTATTTCAAAACCCTGATGGCTCTTCCATATGTGGGAAAACATCCCAGCAAAAAGAGAGAGAGCATTAGAAATGTCCACTCATGTGATGAACCCTGGCACTAGAAGAAAACAGTGAGTAAAAACAAAGGCTTCTCTTCTACAAGCTTTTCTTCCCTTTAGACACAAACTTGTCCACAAACAGAGGCCCGTAGACGGTGTATCAGCCTCCCACTCGAGCCCCTCAGAGACCGAGAGGTGAGCCAATACCTCAGCCTATGAGGGCAAGCTGTAAGGCATTAACTACCTGCATGGACGGCTAAAGATTTAACAAAACAGGCTGTGCCCAAGACAGGGAAACCAAACCAGTTGAGCTTGTTAGGCTGGTCTGTCAAAGGGGCGAGTCAGCAGCACATCTACCTCTGTTAATGACACACAAAAGCCCACTGGCATGACAGCCCTCCCCACCCATGAGTTAGGCAGAAGCCTTAACCTAACATTACAGTCTGAGCACATCCTATTGAAACACAGGATAGTGACAGGATTAAAATAAAACACTGGGTGCACCATGGGGAGGAGGATGATGATGATGATAATGATGATTAACAGACCACTGAAGGGAGATCATTAGGTGCAAGAGGCTAAATCCAATAGATCCACTGCTCTGCGTGCCCACCAGAGACACAGAGGCAGGTGATGTGCGTGAGAGCAGGTTAGGTTTTGGATGTCAGCCGGTGTTCTCGGCTATAATTAGAAGCAGAGTCTCCAGAAATGTACCCACCGACCCCGCTCCCTCGCTCGCTCTCTCACCTGGCCGCCGCGCACAGACGCATATAACATACCGCGGCTGCCGCACCTGCTCCGAAATAAAATAAATACTAAATGTGCGTTTAAAAGCCAATGCGAAACGCGCACTGGCTGTAGGCCTATTACAAAAGGGGGAATAAATGTCGACGGGAGTTACCGAATACCCGTGACGTGGATTGTCCTCCCGTGACCCCGATCAAAACCGGGAAGGAGGGAGGAGGGAGGCTATAGGTTGAGGCAAGCCGGTGCTGTCATGGCAAACAGACATGTCACTTACATCGCATTTAACGTAAAGGTGTGTTATAGTTTTAAGTCAAACCCACAGCACCCAGGTGAAGCAGTTACCTGAGTTGTGAGAGCCAGTGTGTCACCTGTTTAGACTCGTTGCCTCCCACCTGACCGGCCTCCACACTTCCTGGATTATTCCGTCCCACCCTGCCTACTTCTTCTACTTCTTATTCTTCTTTTTTTATCCTCTCTGCTCTTGTATTTTCTTCCCCTCCGGGGGGGTCACCACTCGTGCCGTCCTCAGCTCGACACCCGGGAGGTTTTATTCTTCGCCAAATCGTGCGTCGTTCTTGTTGGTCCTCTCTCTGCAGACCGCCGGCTCTCTGGGCTGCTCTGACCCCCCTGTGTGCTGCCTCCGCTGGCCCACTCCGACTCCCTGCTCCTTCTTTCTGAGAACCAGGAAGCGGCTTGCCCTACTTACACCCAGTCGCGGATTGGCTCTGGCAGGGCTGGAGTAGAGACCGCCGGGGTGGGCAGGGCACAGGGGGAGGGAGGCAGGGAGGGAGGGGGTCCGGCTGTGGTGCGATAGGCTAGCAGCGGTGTCTGTCGCGGTGCCGGTGGCGCAGGGAGGAGAGAGGTGGGCAGGTTTGGAGACCCCGCTCCTCCTCCTCTCTCCTTTGGGCATCACCGCGCATAGGTGGATAGGCTACAGCGGCGAGCGACAGCGGATTGAAGGATAGGCCTATTTGCTTATTGTTTAGTCCTAGCTGTTAGATTCAAAAGCATTTTCAGTCGAAACAGACTTAGTGCCCCCTCCTCATGACTCAGCAATATTTCCTCTGAAGCCACCTGGACTTGGATGAAGAAGCAGCACAGATAGGGTCTACCAACTTTAACAAGTGCCCGGACTGAGGCTGATATATTGAATCTAGATTGCGATAAATGAAACTGTTACAGAGGATGTGTCACATCCAGTGTGAAGGCAGCAAAGGGCAACACCGGGGACTTTTTAAAATTGCTAGTAGTGAATCAGTCACTAAGCTATGCCTATCTGCTGAAGTGGTAGCCTATTTATGATTTTTTTCCAGAGAGAGAAAAGTGACAGACGCTAAACAACAGCCTCATTCCACTGCAAAAAAGCGAAAGTCTGAACACTTACGTTTATACCTCCTGTTTGAAGTGGTTATGGGTATGGGAATCACCTCGCCTTTTTTTAAAGTTTGAATCTCATCCCCGTCTGCCGAAGCTCCAGGGGTGTGTGTTGGTGGGTTTTGAAGTGAGGGTGCAGGAAGTCTATATATAATTTTGCGGTGAGCTCAGACAGCCCACCCATTACCACCCCTAACCTTAAATCTGTGCTTGTTCTGCGGTTGTGCTACCTGACAAAGACGTATGAAGTACGCTACGTTTGTTCCATAAATGCAACTTATTTCCCATGTTAGTTTGTGTTAAAGCAGTGGTTCCCAACCTGGGAATCGAGACCCCCCCCAAGGGGTCTCAAGATACATATAAGTGGCCCTGAGATAATTAACAAGAGAGTAAAGCGTTCTGCTACACAAATTATTTTTAAATTTTCCTGACTTTTTTATTGTGAAATTTTATTGTGAATACTTCCATCTCCCCAGGCCTCTAAAAACTATTAAAAAAGGCAACAATCATTGTAGTTTCACTCCACTATGTGTATTTTTAGACTTAATGCATCAATAATTATACTCCTGGAATATTATGTATATTATTCTGAAATGGGCTGTTCTGCAGAATGAGCACTTTTACCTTTGTTACTTTAAATATATTTTGATGCCAATACTTACGTGCTTTTACTTAAGTAACATTATAAATTCAGAACTTTTACCTGTAACAGATGATTTCTACACTGTGGTATTGCTACTTTTACTCTAGTCAACAATTTGAGTTCTTTACTGCCTGTGACAAAGGGCTTTGAATAGACAATGCACAGCTTTAAAGGCCATCATTCTGTTTGTGAATGAACGAATTGAGGATTATGTCAATGCAGTGATCAAACTTGAGGCATAAACAAACACAGACTGTTGCTATTACGATGTAATGCAACAATGTAGTATGATACGGAACAAAATACTGATAATCATAAGTTTTCTGCCCCTGAAACATCCTGCCATTCTAATTTGTTTGCAGTGCAGCCTCAGAGTAAAGACTTCTCTCTGAGTCTATTTCAGAATGACAAGCAGCAATTACAGACCTGTTTATCCCCCTACCTCTATGGCTAGTAATCCAGGCTGCTCTGCCATCATTAACCTCTGTCTCCTTGCTCCACAGTGGCTTCTCCTGTTCACAATTTTCCCATCATTTAAATGGCCCTCCTGTTCGATTAGATACATACTTAAGCAATATAAATGGAGCTATTGTGCAAGATGCTCCTTTTTCCTGCTGTTTTGATCTGATAATTAAAGTGTCATCACCATCTAGTGGCCACTGCCAGCAGGCTGCTCAACTGAGGCCTCTACTACAAAAATGCTCCAATTCTGCACAGTGGAAATGTAGAAGCATAGTTACAAACACAGCTTTCAGCCTCTTTTCACTCCCCTAATTAAAAATGTCAGTGTAATTCCCTAACAGCAAAGGAAAAAAAACCTAAAACATATACATCACCCTCTTACTGTCAAATTTATGCTGATTTGTGATACTCAGCAGGGACTATTCAAACAGTGTGCAAATAGTAACAAGTGTAAATCCAATATGTTAATGCCTCTTAACTTGCAGAGGTGAAAAATAATTCTCTCATCGACGCCTACATGGCTGAAGGGCTGTTAAAAACCCCTTGGACGTTAATGAAAGAGGAGAGGTAAAATAAATGTGTGTGAGGGAGAGAGGGAGGAGAGGTTTCAGGAAGGGAAGGGTAGGCAGGTGTGTCAGTGAGACTGTAATCTGCCGTCATGAAGGCGGATATTCATTTAGTTCTGGTCAAGAGCGAGAGAGATTTAAGTGTCCCCACATTCAAAAGCTTAACCTTGGATGTGAGTGTGTCTGCCCTCTGCTGAGAGGTACAGGATTAGGGTTGGGGATCCAGAAGCAGCAGCAGAGCTGGGACTGCAGAGGCTGAATCAGAGCGAACAGTTCTTACCTATATTCGACTGGTCGCTCACACAAGAAGTTATTTTACCACACACTGATGATTTTTGATTCATCTTGTATCTGTTAGGGAGAGATTTATGGTCTAAGGATAGAGGGTGTTGTATTATGTACAGATTCTAAAGCTCCATCAGGCAAATTTGTGATTTGTGATATTGAGCTTTCAGATTTTAAATTTGCTTGACTTGACCTGACCAAACAGCTTGAGTCCCAAATCCTCAGAGATCACGATGAGTGATGAATGTGCGCAGTGAGCACATGGACAGAGTGTGCGCAGGTATGTTGGTAGACTAGCAGGTAAGCCACTAATAAGCATGGCCAATTATTTCATTTGCTCCAAATTAAATGATTGGCCGTGCTTATTACAGTCCTGCAACAGCCACAGATAACTTTTTGTGAGTGTGTGAGTCTGTCAGAGAATTTGATTTATTGATTGGTTTCACAAAAAATGCTTCAAAGTAAACTGCCTACCCGAGCTTTTAGTAGAATTTTGAGGTACTTAGTATTTTCATTTTCGGCTACTTTTTACTTCTATGTCACTACAACTCAGGGGGGAAATATTATTTACTCTACCACATTTTTTACATTCACATTTACTCAAAATTTTATCCAAAGCCACTTACATTTTAGGGACAACATACACGCATTGGTAAAGTAAGAGATGCTGGAATTACCCAATATTTTTGGCTACAATTGTATTTAAATGTCTTTTTTAAACATTTCCCTATGCAAGCAAAGATTAGACAAAGGTATTTAAAAAAGTAGTCATTTTGTTTCTGGTGCTCACAGACAGGGCCATAACTGTTGCTGAGGACACTGAGGTCATATGCTCAGGATATCTTTTCTGTAAATTTGTAGAGTTTTGTTGCCCGCAGTGAGTTTACAATCTACAATTAAAAAGTTGGTGGTTATTTTATAAGCTGAGGTTCTCTCTAAAAGGTTCTGACATGGTTTGAAATAGTATTCAGACTTTCATGTTGGAAAATAACATTTACAGAAACTATAGCTGAATAAATTTAGTGCAATTTTTTTTAAATAATAAAATGTGGTGGTTGTAATAGTTTGGAATGGTTAGTTATGGATGTCAATTTCAGCTTTAGGTAAATGTTAGTGACATGTTAAAGCCCTCTGAAATTAAAGTGTTTCAAACTAAACCAAAAGCAAAAATGAAGTTTCTTAAGTCAGCTCTGCAATAGTCATCAACATTCATGTCTGGGTTGAATTAAAAATCAATATTTGTTACATGGTTAGTACTTTTACACATCCTGTCTGTTGTTAATGTAACTGCATTTTAAATATACCTGTCCGTGGGACAGAAACAAACATGGGAGCACACACATGAGCTCATGCTTCAACACACCTCACCAAGATGATATCTAAATCCGCTTTATTCTTACATCCAGATATACACAATCATCATCATCACCATCCTGGTTGTCAAGAATATCATCATCTTCATCATAATCATAATCATAATCATCACCACGCTCAAAATCATCATTGTGACAGCATTATTAGCAATAATCTTATCTGTTCAATAGCTAAAGCTGTGATAAATAAAAAATAAAACATTTGGTCCTTTAATATATAGTCTAGGCATCATGGTATCAGGGGTTAAGACAGAAATGCCTTGTTGCTACCCACACAAAACATCAAACATCACTGGAAATGGCACTGAAACTGCATCGCAGGAAACAGAAGGACAGGCAAATTAAACATGAGGCTGATGGCAGCAGAGAGCAAAGTGTTGGACAAACCGAGAGAGAGAGAGAGACTCTGTGAGCAGCCGTCAAAGAAACAGTTAGCAACCAGAGCGGTGAAATCAGATGAAAGGCTGTGAAACAGACATGGGATGAAAGACTAAGGAGCGAGGAAGCTTACAATAGACCCACAGAGAGGCACGTATTTACAGTACAGGGAGCAGGGTGGAACAAAATCAAGTGAGCCACAGTGCACAGCAGAGCAGTATTGTGTGTCACACAAAAAACACAATTTACAGAAACTGTCAAAGTGAACATGTAGGTTTAAAACTCTTGTCTTTGTTTAAAAACTAAACACCACATACCTGGGACTACTGAACTACCAGTGGACTGCTCCTAATTATTCAAATTCATGAGTATCCACTTTACAGTGATTTTTAAAGTCTATATCATTATAATGATTATTATTATTCTGATGAGAAAATATTACACTTTGGTGCAGAATGGGAGGCAAGAGGGAGTTGGAGCTGGAAACCAGGAAGTGTCTGCTCTATTGCCTGCATTTGAACCTGACATCATAACAGACTTTCTTCCCAACAGCAGCACAATTGTTGTTTTCTCACATTTATTATTATTGTCTAGGTAATTTCCTGTCACATTATGAGTGTCTCAAAGGTTTCACATGTATTGCTGTTTCCATCAAGAGAATAGAGACTTTTCATATTTTTTTTTTTCTGACACTCTATTGCTTCCATCTCATTTTATTGTGTACGCTGTTTCCACTTCAGCTCCCCTGCTTGCTCCAACAATCACTAACACAGATATGTATGTATACATTTGGATGTTTATTTAGACTCCACCCTTGCCTGCACCAACCACTCAACAGATGCATAAAGTCTTTTTCCTCGATCAATGGCATGATAGAGAGTCACATGAACACCTGATGTTCTAAGACAATCACATCCTAGAGTGAATGCAAACAAGATGTACCTGTCCACATGTCTGGTGCAAACTCTGACACAAGTCTTTATATCCATAGCTCTGTTAAGGAGCACTGAACACAACACCAGTCCAAATCCTTTGAGATTTTATCCTCTCCTTTCTTACATGTTAGCAGGCAGTTTGTGTCTAAGTCCCTCTGAGTCTTTTCTGGTGATTGGCAGCTGAGGGTCCTTTTTCCCACATTTAGGGGAGGTGGTGTTGGCAGGAGTGGCTGCATGTGCTGACTGGGTGGGAGCAGCTGGGGTGGTTGGCATTTGTTTTGAGGGGTGAGCACAGGCAGATTGGATACTAGGAGAGGGGGTGGTGGAGGAAGGTGTGGTAGTAAGAGATGAGGGATTAGAGGAGCTCGGGTTTGGGCATAAATTTGTTGAGGATGGGGTCGCTGTCGCTGGGGTTGTTTTGGTAGAATGACCAGAGCCTGAAATGGGGCTTTGAGTAAGGAGAGGAGAGGTTTGCTTTACAGGATGAACAGAGAAAGTTACTTTAGTTAGAGAGCTAGTGGTAGCTGGTGTTGGAGAAGGAGATGTCGTTTGGGCTGGGTTTAGAGGCGGGGACTGTTTTGAAATCTGGCTCAAAGTGGGGCCTCTGGCTGAGCTAGAGACAGAAGGCTGGAGACAAGGGGTTGGACTCTGGGATTTACTTAGGGAGGGGACAGATGTAATAGGAATGGGCGAGGAAGAAGGTGTAGGGGTAAGGGTCTGGGTAGGAGTAACAGGTGTGACTGTTTGTGTGGGTGTTTGTGAGGGGGTAGAAGCGCGGGTGCGGGTAGTCTGAGTGGGAGTGAGTATTGGAGAAGGAATTGGGGTTGGGGCAGGACTGGGACCAGACAATGGAGAGGCAGAAGGAGGTGTGTTGGATGCTTTGGCTCTTGGGCTCTGGGGATGAGGTGGGGAAGGAGGGGCCAAGGAGGAAGGTGGAGAAGAGGAGGTAAGAGATGACCTGGGCCCGTAAGTTTGAGGTATTGGAACAGGGGTAGAAACAGAAGACGGAGGCGGGGTGGATGAGGGAGAGGGAGAAGAAGAGCGAGGAGAGGGTGTAGGGATCGGTTTTGGACGAGGAGTTGATGAGAGTGATAGCGGGTGTGTTCCTGAAGGAGGAGTGGAGCAGGGAGGAGGAGAGGCGGAGCGAGAGGGGGTCATTGGGATAAGTTTAGGACGAGGTGTCTGGGAGAGTATAGGTGTGGGAGACGACGGGGTGGGTGTAGGTGAAGGGGTGGCAGAGGAGAGAGGGGTGTGCTTTGGAGGGGAGGAAGATGGCAAAGAAGCTGCAGAAGGCATGTGTGCAGCTGTAGGTGTGGGTACAGAGGCAGCGTGAGGGGCAGATTGTGTGTATGTGGTTGTGTTTGCAGAGACAGAATGTGCTGAAATGGGCTGAAAAGGAACTGTGGACTGTGTTTGTGCATTAAAAGGTATATGTGCCACCAGTTGAACTGGAGCATTAGAGGTCAGCATCCCCGCACTGCCTCCCCTAGCTAACTGCCCTGCCAGGAATGGAGCCGCCAGCAAATTACCACCAGAGGCCTTCCGGTGGAGAGGCGGCTGAGGCTGCAGTCCAGCCCAGGAGCGATGAGGCAGAGTGGGCTGTGAGGCTGATAACAGCCTGGCTTCTTGGGTGAGTCGGCCCAGTGCTGGCAGACCTTGAGAGCTGTTTCCTCCATGGCGTAACAGAGCTTCTTTTGCTCCCTTCTGGCCCGACACAGAAGTATTGCCATCCGTTACACCAGAAGCAGCAGGTAAGTTGGTGGTAGGGGCCTTGTGCAGGGGTGGAGTTGGTGGCCCTCCACCTATTGGGGCTCCAAGTGATCCAGCAATCACAGAGGGATGATCAGCCTGGAGGCGGAGGCTGTAATGAAGAGTCCTTCCTTGTTGGACAGAGGTCGGGACAGAGGAGGCAATAGGGGGTGATGTAACCCCACCAGGAGGGCCCATGGTCGAAGGAGAGGCAGGAAATCCTCCTCTTGGGGACAAACCACTCATCCCTCCCATCGTCATCATTCCGATGAGAGAGCTCACTGAAGGACGGAGGGGCTGTAACACAGGAGCACGAGGAGGAGACAGAGGGAAAGAGGAGGAGGGAGAGGGAGAGACAAGAGGGGAGGGCAGGAAGAAAGCACCTCCAAGCGCATGCTGCTGCTGCAACTGCTGGAGCTGCTGTTGCTGCTGCTGCTGGTGCATGAGCGCAATGGCTACATTACTGGTGGCAGCCGCAGTCTGCAGGGGGGCATGAACCAGCGGTGCCCAGATGACTGGCCGTGGGCGTGGAGACACCGTGCCACTTCCTCCCATTACTCCACCTCTTCCTGCAGCAGCAGCCGCAATAGCATCCTGCATGGCCGGCATGCTGTCGTGTTTGACAATCTGCTGCACCAGCATGCTGTCACAGGAACCCAGGGCGCCCCCTGCCAGGCCGCCTCCGGCTCCTGGACCTCCTCCACCCCGGCCTCCACCACGACCCATACTGCCCCCCAGGGAACCAACCTGGGATGACTTCCGCAGGAGCATGGAATTTTTCCTACCTGTAGAGGAGAAAGAGCAGAGACAATATGACAAATAATTCCTTTTTTTATTTTCTGAGCTATTAAGTTCCCAAAAAGGAAGGTGATTTTATTTTGCTGAAGGCGAGGTTGTTTACTGAACACACAGCAGACATCTAAAGTTTTGGCCTCAAGGTTTTTCTGTTCTTCACTGGGAACACTGCTCATCCTTTCATGATTTAAGCTTTTATTTATTCAGCTTGTTTTCAAAGATGAGTTCTGACCTTCCAGCTGAGAACAAAGCGTCAGAGTAATTTAGCAGAATTGGATGGATATGAATATTTTGCAAGGTTACTGTCGAATTAAGAGCTGAATGGAAAAAGCAAGTCACCACACAGACAAGATAATGAGAGAAATGTATGAGCCAATAAGAAATCAACACTTTACCAATACGGTCCAAACGGTCGACAGCAACAGTTTCAAAGGCACGCCGCATCATCGGGTGTTCCTCAAGCACCTCGTTAAAGCTGTCCACACTGAGAGAGTACAGACGACAATATGTATCTGCACGAACGCTGGCTGTCCTCCGTCCACGAGTCAACAAACAGATCTCTGAATGTGGAGGGACAACGGAAGGAGAAGAAAAGAAGAAGATGAGAATAGGCAGTGAAAGATGTTGTGAGATAAATTAACCCTACAGTATACAGGCCAACTTATACACAAACATGAACCACCATCACCTTCATCTTCTACCTTCCAGGCAGGTACCCTCCTACACAACTTAAACTATCTAGACAACTCTGTATATTCTCACCGCCAAAGTAAGACCCATCGCTCAGCTTGGTTTCTTTGTTGCCACGGGTCAGCACACTGACTCGTCCATGTTGGATAAAGTACATCTTCCGCCCAACTGTGCCCTCACGGATGATGAAGTCTGAAGGTTGAAACACTTCAAAGCGGAGCTTGGTCAGCACGGCAGTCACAAAGTTGGGATCAGCATTGGCGAACAGTGGCATGTTAGCCACCAGGCTGCGACAGTTAAAGCTGACTATCTCCTAGACAAAGAGGAAGAAGACATATTTGCTGGAGGACATAGCCTTTGGGTTTGTAGATGTGTGGGTGTTTGGGAATGTATTACCTCTTTAAGTGGCTCACTGAGTTCTCCCAGGATGTTCTCCTCATCGAACATTTTTCCCTGGAAACGGTGCTCATAGTACTCATGGATCTTTTGCCGAACATCTGCAGGAAGCTTATGGAACGACATGTACTGCTCCACCTGCTTATACTGCAATAACACACAAACACACATATGCACAGGTCAGGGACCTGCAAACGGACACACAGCACATTCGCTTTAAACATAAATAACATAAGAACACTGATTAGTCAACTGGTTCCCAGCGTTTTTGGCATGTGTCCCCTGTATGTCTATATAATAAACACTCAGTGAGCAGTAATCTAAATTTTAGATCATCATTTCAAGTTATCATATGACAGGTGTTGCAACAGTGCACATGTTCCATTGCATGAAATTTAGAGAACTACAGCATATAGTGATTTTGGATATTGGACTTAAATTATTTCATTAAAATATGATGCCTGAAAAATGCAAGAAATATGAATAAATTGAGAGAAGTCAGGAAAAAATAAATATCCCAAAGTTGAAGAAATATGTTTTTGACTCTAACCTATCCTAATAATCATCTCGAACCCCCTCTCAGGTATATGTTGTGACCAGTTTGCTGGACAGTATTAGATTTACCATTTGACAGAAAATGATTAAACATTTATGATAATAAATTCTTGTTTAATTAAGTCTAATCTAGCAAAGAATGCCAGACATTCACTGGTTCCAGTTTTGCAAATATAAAGATTTCCTAAATTGATCATAAACTGACCATGTTTGGGTTTTGGACAGAAACAACAAATATGAAGACATCGCCTAGAGATCTGGGGGAGTTGTGCTGGCCATATTTTACTGAGCTTCTATAGACTAAAAGATGAATTCATTAATGGAAAAAACATCCCACAACTTCATTGATAATTAAAATGATCGTTAGTTGCAGCCATAGACAGAGATGGATTCAGCAACAAATGGATGAGTGTCATATTCACCTTTTCCTGGTACTGTCGCCTTGAGGAGTCCAGTGACTGGATGAGAGCGGTGGCGTGGCCGATGAACATGGCGTAGCAGGTGGCTCCTACGATCATACTGAGCATGGTGAGCCACACATCAGTCATCCCTTCTGGAGCCTGGGCACCATACCCGATACACAACATGTGGCTCATGGCTTTGAATAGAGCATACGAGTACTGAATGCCCCATGTGTCATTCTGCGAGTGGGAGACAGAGATAGAGCGTGGTAAAAGAAGTTTCAAGTCTTAATTAAAAAGTGCAGTAATACTGAACCATTTTTATTTTAGTCAGGTTACATGAGCTTTTTCCCCTCAGAGGCACTCAGCCACACCAGCTGAGATCATAACATTTAACAGCAGAGCAATTTAACTGTCAAAACCTACTCTGCTTGAGAGTGTATAAAGCCACACAGAAAATAAAAGGGTGGTCATCATGCATTATTAAATAAAAGTCCTAAAGACAACCAAAAAGAAAGACCAGCCTCTGTTTGCGTGTGTGTGCCCTTCAGTTCGTGAGTCCAATTATACAAATATGTTTATGGTCCACTGGATGAGCGGACTTTCTCTGGGGAAAATCTCAGCATCAGCCTGCTTAGCAACAGTCACCGAGGCAACAGCTGAGACATGAGTCAGCTATTCATACAGTTGTGTATCTGTGTGCAATGATCTGCGTCCGTGTCCGTAAACCTGCATGCACGTGATGAAATCCCCAGCAGGTCCCAAGGCCTTCGACTGCTTGCATGCGTTCACACCTCCACCTGATTTTTTTTTCCTTTGTTGAGGTTTTTAGTTGAAGAATCTTTAGTATTTGTGTGATTGTGAAAGTCAACCATATTCCAACTGAATATGTAACTGCATGAGCCGATAAGCCGATACCACAGATAAGGTGCAAACAATAACAAATCTGATAACACCCTCACTCTGTACACACACAGATAACCCAAAACCGAGACTTTTTGAATCTGTGATTTGCATTCATCTGAAATAAATATTGTGCACACTGTTCAAACAAGCTGAGATAGTGCTTTGTGCATTTCATTTCATTTAACTCAAACTGAACATCGTGTCCTTTTTTTTTTCTCTGCACAATGAAATTGGTCACTGCAAAATATTCAAAATAACAGCTGCATAGATGCAGATGGATGGTTAGAGACTCACCACCATCAGGTTCTTGGAAACCCAGCAGTCAGGAGGGAAGTCCTGCAGCATGGGCACCAGGAACTGGAGACAGCCGTCCCAGTGGCACAGCAGTAGCATCATGCCGATCAGGTTAACTATCCTCACCATGGCACTGGCAAGGTCATAGGTCATATGGAATATCTGAGTTGGAGTAGAGGGAAAGAGGAGGAGGAAAATATGGATGCAATTGGGGTAAATAGGGGTAATTGGTGGATAGGTCAGGTGAGGTTTATGTTTTTGCAAGGATTTTATTGTAAAATGCAAATATAAAAGACTTTCCTCCAGCTCATCGGGACAATACTCAAAAAATGGATATAATTCTACCCTAAAAACATCACATTTACATTTTGAGTTTAGAACAACCTCGTTCACACAAATATCTCTTTCCCTTCGGCTCTGTTCTCTGTTTCCAGCCTTTGTTTCCTGGTCTCTGTTTCTCACCTCCTCCCACTGGTGGATGTAGCGAATGAGTCTAGACAGGCGGAGCAGTCGAAGCAGGCTCAGGATTTTGGTGAAGCGGACGATGCGTAGTGCTCTGGCCGTCCTGTAGACCTCGGAGTCGAGACTGTCCACCATCAGAAAGATGTAGTCCACGGGTATGGAGGACACAAAATCCACAGAGAACCAGCTCTTCAGGTAATTCTGGCGGATTGCCCTGAGTTAGATCAGAATGGAAGACCGGGTGACATTTGTAATTTGGCAATGAAGCTTTGTGGCAGTGAATCCAACATTTGGCTGGCACAAAATGGTTGTCATCAATATTCAACAGTAACAGAACTGAAACGTGAACAAATCTCACACATCTCACACATGGATAACACAGCAGAAGAGTAAGTTTACATTTACAGCAACAGAGCTGCTGTATTGATATTTTATCTACACCATACACATAAATAATGTTACCTTGACATATAAGACTAATACTCACACAGAGGCTTTCACTGAGGCTTTCACTGACCTGGGGTCCAGCAATATCTCAGTGTTGTCTTCCTTTATGATGCCGGTCCTAAAGTTGAGAACCAAGTCGACCATGAAGAGAGTGTCTGAGACGACGTTGAAGATGATCCACGAGGGAGTGTTCTCATCTCTAAAGAAAGTGATGCCCACTGGCAAGATGATTAAGTTCCCCATCATCAACATTAACATCAACAGGTCCCAGTAGAATCTAGACAGAAAAAGACAGTGGTCAACTGTGTTTTATTATTTTATGTTGTGATGTGAATATGTCTAAACTATCTATATGTACAGGAAGTCTAAGATTAATATTTTCTCAGGGTCATCCAGCATTTCCTAAATCCATATATACATACTAATTTTAAGCAGGTTTTTAGTAGCATGTAGTATGTTCACACTGTAAAAGTGACAAAATGCCACAATGTAATGCACAAAGGAAATGTAGGAACTGTTCACTGCTACAAAAAGTAAATCATGGGTGGTGGTGAAACAGCTCCAGGAAGATATTAGAAACAATAAGTATTAAATGGCAGCGGCATTCAAAAGTCGCTGTTTGATTGATGTCCAACATCACACATATTGCATGATTTCCTCTTAATATGGAATGGTAAAATATATTGATTCACTTGCATAGTAACTGCAAAACACTATTAGTATGTAGTATATAGAGTAATACAATAGTAATATATATATATATACACACAATACCTTGGCCTATTGTTTGAAAGTCACAAGGTCAACAAGAGTGAGATTTTCTTACAGAGAAACACACAAAACACTATACCACTGTCTTTACCAGCTGAGTGATATTCTGCATGAAGCACAAACCGATGGGGTGGTCCTTGAAAGGAGAATGCAGAGGTTCAAACATTTTTTAGACTTGCTAGTCTTTCTCTTCTCCTGCCACTAGCACCATCTTTTCTTTCAGTTAATCCTTTAGCATCTCATTTTCACAGATGTATTGTAATGTTATTTTTTTCATATATATATATAGTCTCCTCTTTGTTACATCCCCCTGAGCCAGATGGTGAGTATAAGAACTCGGGGATCATCCGGGCCCGAAAAAGTACAAATTCTTCCTTGTAGACTTTTCCACATCCAGGAGTGGTACATGTTAATGTTTCCCTTAAGACAGTTTCATCCTTTGCAAATGCTTTGGCAACATAAAGCACATCCTTTATCTCTAATACCAATAAAGCAGAGCAGAACTGAACTGAACTGAAAGAGAAAGCTAGACAGACAGAGAGGGACAGAGGGAGGGTAAATGATCAGTAACCTTGGGAGGCCTCATCAATCTGTATTTCATGCTGGAGGGTATTTCTGGATGACGTAGCCTTCTCATAAAAATAAGGGGATAAAGTCTTGTCATTGGGATGCAGCAAGTGATTAAAGAATGACAGAAGAGGCGATTCAATCATCTGGAGATGATTCCTGTCATCTTTCTGTCTTCTCCCTCCTGATCCCTTTATCCATCATCTTAACCCATTTGAGTTACTTGCTTCTTCTTGCATCCTCTCTCCTCTACACACACAGATACACACATAGACACACATTCCCTTTCTACGAGAAAGTACACTCACAGCTCTGTGGTCGATTGCTATTGAGCGCTGATTTAGTAACACAACCTCATGGTGTGACGCTACTGCTAGACTGATGAAGATTAAGTATGAGTCATCTCTCTGCTACACACTTCTCCCTGACTTTGTCACTTATACTGACAGATGTATCACTTCATAATCACTGGCAATAAATACAGGGATTATTTACAGACACAGTGATTCTCTAGCTGTTGTGATGAGGCTGTAGATTTATTCTTGACCTTGAGGACATGATATGTTTAGTCTGATTACAGGAAAAATTTTGTAAATCACATTATACAACACTGATGGTTTATGGCTATCAGTGCCATGCATATACAAAATAGCAACTCCAGTACTTTATAGTGGTTCTCAGTGGTCTGATGGAGGACATGACTGAGCTTTGAGACAAAATTTTATATTGATGCACGGACTTTGCTTTAACTACTGTATATTGTACTAGAGCTGAAAAGATTAGCTGAATTAGTCAATCAACAAAAAATGTATGTGCAATTCTCTAAAGCTTCTTGGATTTAACTGGTTTCCTTAGACTTTTATGATCTCTAACTTATCTAATATCTTTGGGTTTTGGAATGTTGCTCGGACAAAACAAGCTATTGGAACGTGTCAACTAGGACCTTGTGATGGCTTTTTTCTTTTTTTTAAACTGTTTAGTGATATTTTATGGACTAAATGGATCCCAGAAAAGAATTGGCAGTTTAAAGATGGAGTATGTAATTCTGGAGAAAGCCAACAATATGAAAAACGCCATGATGTAGAGCGAACAGCAAAACAGCAAGTATTGTAACTAACGTTAGATAAGAACAAAAGCTATTGTTTATGGCAAGGCTAATGTGATGGAAAGTTACTGAGTTCATTTACTCAAGTACTGTACTAAAGTATAGTATTGAGGTGCTTTACTTGAGTGCATCCATTGTATGCTACTTTATAATTCTACTCCACAACATTTCAGAAGAAAATCTCATACTTTTTACACCGTTATAGAAACTATTTACTTTGTAGTTTAGGATTTTACACAAAACATCACATTAAAATTTACAAAAACTAAAACTTACTGGCTTACGAAAACACAGTGTAGTTTGGCTGCTGTGTCACATTTTATAAGAACTGTTAACAGTAAGACACATTTCCCTTGTAAACTTTCCAAATGGCTTAATTTTAAAAAGCCTACGTCTCTGAAGCCCAAAGAAGTAACATTAGCCATTATTTCAGTGGGAAAAAAGCAAACATTAGCTAAGCCCAAGAAAAAACTTGTATACAAATGTCTGTTGCCGAACTTTGTTTTTTCTTCTTTCATTTGCTAAACTCAACGACCAAACTTTATATAAAGTAGAGAAATCATGATTCATCAGTACAATCTAATTATGTCATTTGTATATGATATATTACTGACTGGGGCCATATTTTAGAAGTATTTTTACTTTTATAGTTTTGCTGGTATTACTTCTTTACTTCTAGTAGCACTTTAAATGAAGCTAATTTACTTGAAATAGAGTATTTTACATTGTTGTGGTTTTACATATGTGTTTCTCCCTGCCTATATAAACACACACACGCAGACTATAATGTGCATGTTTTTCATCTAACCTCAACAGCATTCAGCAATAATGTTTTATTTTACTGAGTATCGTAATAGATGACATTAAACATGTCAGTGCACATTAATCAGCTTCTGTGTACTAGTTAAAGATGAGAAACAGTTAAACAGACAAGAGAAGATCAGATCCAAACTATAAATGATGTGAAGGTTTGTCATGTTAGACTAAATACCTGACAAAGCCTGGCTTCTGATCTTCCACCAGTGGACTGATGCAACACTGGGTCGTGTATCGTGTATGGTTCATGCAGGTACACACTTGCATGCACTTGTGTGTAGTGTGCACTCATGAACTGCACAGACACACGCGCACACACACACACACACACACACACACACATACACACACACAGTCTCTCTCATACACACAAAGAGGAATTGCAAATGCAATCAAAGCTGTTCTCCACTGCCTCATCAGTATTCCATTTTGAACATGAGCAGGTGCTAGAGGAGAACTGACCTGCATCTACCTGCTCAGCTGTTGTCAAACCAAACACTAATTCTACTGTAATTGAGGCCAAGTGTCTCCTGAGCAGCCTGTGATTGGTTCCCTGTTTGCAGTTGGCCAGATGTCAGTTCTGAGCAAGTTTCCACCCATCATCCTGCCAGACGCACAGACAAACAATCACAGCAGCAAGCGGCTATTATATAAGAAATCCCTGCTACTATATGTGAAATGCCACCAACTCTGTTTCAACATAACTGCATGTCTACCATGTTTTCACCCCTGTCTTCCACTTTATATGCCTCTTTACTTAATGAGGTGAAGGATGTGAGAGCTTATCACAAGACTCAATAAACCCAGACCACACGCACACAAGCATACATAGTTGTGCAAAAATACAGACACACACAGGCTCTTGTGCTCAAGGTCAACACTGGGACAGAAACACATAAAGAGGCTTCAGAAGTAATCTGTCTTTCCTTTCATTCTCTCGCTCTGGCCGAACAGAGTTGCTCTTCAGTCGTCGCTCCAGACTACAGGTACTTAACTGGAAAGTTATATAGCTGAATTATGCATAATGCATTACTCAACTTGCATAATTTAAGGGTGCCATCCATAATTGATCAACATTCAATTGTGATTCTCCAACGGGTTAATTAGGACTATTAACATCTTGTGATATCTTGCATGAATAATATCAATAAGTGCAGGGGTGACTGAGATTCAGCAGGGCATTCATCAATCCACACCCCTTCATCCATCCTTCTCTTCATTCCTTGCTGACCTCATTTACAGTATCTTCTGTGAGCAGACTCATAAGCAGCACTTGTGAGTGATCATCAAATTGACAGACAATACGAAATGACTTTGTGTATGTGTGTGTGGCTGATGAGACAAAAGTGGGCCAGGAGCCTTGGGAATCAAGTCATCCATTGTTGCTGCAGTCTGTCTAGAGATTATGAATGCTGTCCCTCCCTCTGCTGTCCACCTGCACATATTGGGAGCATACTTATGCAAAGTCTCTAACAAACCGATGACTGCAGCCAATCTGAAGCTGCTTGTCTTGGGTACATGTGTTTTGGCCTTGTGTGTTTAAGGAAATGTTGGCAGACATTCACACACACCCCTTACCCCCACCCATACCATCTTCCATTCAAAAAAAATGAGCAGCCTCAATATTTTTACCTCAGGAGCCATCAAGTTTTGTGCCTATTATTCTAGAAGACACAACCTTGTATGAAGTCACAAGCAAGACATGCTGTGCAGGGTTCATTCACTGTTCACATGAAAACATACTTAACATTTTACCTAATTGACTTGGAAGAATCTCTCTCTGCTCCCCGATCAGCCAAACGCCTCTTGGCTAAATTTGTCCTCCTAATTTGCATCTCCTTACCTCTATTTCCCGCCGACTGCGAAACGATTTATTCAGGAAACAACAGGCTACAATTTGAGTATTTATGCTCTCACTATGTAACAAATGGAGACCTGCCATTCCTGCATGAGGTCTATCCTGAAGGCCTTGTCACCAACACACTGTCCTTTCCATAAACAGCTCTACCTCTGCTTTGTTCCCCCAAGGACTTTTCATCCAGTACCCTTTTTTCATTCTGTCTTTTCATGCATCCTCTACCTCTACCCTGTTTTCTCCAGAGACTCACTCTCCAGATGTATCTCCTCTCCTTTAAAGCTCACATCACCTTGTAAACACTTCAGCTGTTGTCCCCAGAAATATTATATTTATCACCTCCTGCATGTCTCTCTCTCTCCCAAGTTGTCCACCTCCCTATTCCCCCACTTAACAAGAGGCTGCTGAATTGACCCGTTTCTCTTTCGCTGTTCCTCCCACTGCTTAAGTGTCCATCATTATGCTTCAAGTGTGTTTGCTAAAGTGAGCACAATTCCGACTTGCTTTGATCCATATTTCACCTAAAGAACATTGTGTTTTTAAGTGCTACAAGTGGCTTTTATTTTACAAACCAACAGTGTAATTGCTGTAGTAGCACCTGTGTGTGTGTTACTAAATACCTGAAGTCACTGTATGGGTGTATGATCCAAGTCCCTGCTGATTTCAGTCTTTCCTGCTCTAGTGCCACAGCTTTGTGGGATCCAAACATGCGCAGGCTGAACTTGTTGACCCCGGGCTGAAGCATGGCTCCAAACTGTCTCTGGATGAAGGTGCTCTGGTTAGAAGTGCTGTAGTCCTCCCCGTCTAACCCCATGCCAAACAAACCCAGTCCATGCTGACCCATCATCTCAGGGCTCCCCGCGGCGGTGGTGTTACAGGCCGTGGTGGTGGTAGTCTCTAGGCCGGTGGCCACCACCATCACTCCGGTCCCGGTGGACGAGGTAGAGGCCAAGGCGGCGCGGGACGCTGTAAAGCCTACTGAGCGCGGAGGATGGTGGGCTGTGGCAGACGAGGAGTGCGGAGGAGGCGGCAGGGGTACCGGGGTGGTTGGTGTGCCGGCTGGGCGAAAGGGAAGGCCGTCCCTGGTGGAGGAGCTCATGATGGAGAGGCGGCGGCCGCGTCCACCCAGGGAGGTGCTGTCTGCTCCGAAGGAGCCCCTTTCCCCTTCCAGTGAGGCCTGGGACAGCCTGTAGCCCGGAGAGGGCAGACTGCCCTTACTGCGCCTCTTGGAGTCCCCTCCGCTTCGTCTGGGAAGGCTGTCACCCGCAGAGCCACCGGCGCTACTGGGGGTACCCACACCTCCAGCCACCCCATCCATCCCGGCCCAGGGAGGTGGAGGGTGAGGGGAGGGTGAATGTAACCTGTAACTCCCGCCCCCTCAGGAAAACTACTGTTTGGTCTTTAGTCGACCTGTCTAGATTACATAGGTGAGAATGTCAATGTCAATAATGTCAATCTGAATGTTAAATTGAAGACACTTAAGAAAAGTGATCTCTGTAGGCTATCTGTAGTCATTCTCCCGGAGCGGTCAGCTCACACTTCCACCCTCTCTCCGCCGATGTGGCCATGCTTAGACTACCTCAGTGCCCTTGGAAAAAGCCCCATGCATCCATTAAATCCTTCCTGCCGGTGTGACGCCAGCAGCTTCACTTTCCTCTTTTTTTAAGGAGTCTCGTTTGTCCTTACAGATGTTTCTGTATCATTCCTCCTTCCTCGTCCTTGAAACGTTGCTCTCCCCCCGAGGCCCTCTCTCTCCTCTCCACAGCCGCCTTCATCGCTCCGAAGCGGGTCATATTGGCACCGGATTCCCTGTCTTTTGTAGATAACGGAGCTCGCCGCTCACTGGCCGTCGGAGTCCTGTCTGTGTAGCCTATAGCCTATATGTTCAGGCTGCTTAACCAAATTTGCTATTTTCTACATATAACATTATGTAGGATAAGAGATGACTGAGCGGTAAGGTGGCAGAGTGGGGACATTCATCCGCTGGTGAATGACAAGGACACTTGATTCTCTGTCAGGAGGGTTGGGTTGTTAATGGACACAATAGGCACACACGGGCGCTCGTACTCCAAGGCGCACTGATTCATAATGACACGCACCAGAAACACGCACATAGAAAAACAGACGGAGGAAAACAAGTCAATTTACCCCCAATATTTTCACGGAATCCGCGGCACATTGTCATTTTCAGTGTCATCATGATGGAAGGCGCGCCGAAATGTTGCCTGACTGAAGCGCTCTGGCTGCCAGAGGAGCGGCTTTACAACAGGGCTATTTTGTAAAACTGATGCCGGAATTAACTTGGTCAGGTGTTCAGAGTCGGACGCCCGAAATCTTTAGTTCTCTCATCAGCCATCTATTCCCACTTCTGCCGACTTTCAATGACATTGTCCAGACTACAGGCGGTGTCCCTTCGCCCCGTATGGTACTAAGGACAGACGAACAGGCTCTAAGCCGCTCCACGATGAAACGGTGCGCTCTGATGAATTCAAAAGCCTCCTTAAAAAAATAAAACAACTTGTTGAGCGTTAAAGGTGGCAGCTCATTCAAATACCGTTCAGAGCCAACGGAGTCCTGTTAAAAGCTGAAATTCACTTCTCACTCTGACTCGGTAGTCAGAGGTCGTTCCGTCACGCTCTCAGTGGCGCACAGCGCATGCAAATGAAATATTAAATAAATAAATGTGTATAAAAAGGTCTGGATCTAATCGGCCTGTTGCCATGGCATCCGCATCCCCATCATCCATCCCCCAAGGCCGCATGCCCGGCCGGCGCAACACGCACGCATCCCTCGCAGGTACAGGTCGCGCGTCATCCTCTCTCACCAATAAGGCGAGAGAGCGCGTGATGGAGAGAGCGATGATGAAACTTTATTTAAATCTCGAAAAAAGAGCAAGCCTTTTCAACAAAGGTTACAAGTTACAGAAACCCGGAATAAAAAGACACCAGTGAAGAATAAAATACAACAGGATTTTGCTGATATTAAAGCCGTCAAGTCCAACCAACTTGCAAGCTTAACCTTGAGCATTTTAAAGGCTACTTCTGGTGTAATGAATGATAGCAAGTCAGTACTTTTGTATATATATTTCTTCTGCATGATTTTGTAAAACAGCCCTCATTTGGAAGTCTAAAAATGTATTCTTTAAGTGCTCTAAATGCATTGTCTCCATACTTTTTGAAAAATAAATGGTCATATATCCAACCACCCAGATTTTTTCAATGACCAGCATGCTCAATAAGCTCACGTGAATGTGGATATTATGGACAGAAGTAGAATATAGGTAATCTAAGTGAGGGGGAGTTGAGGTGCAATAGAGCTGAAAAGGAAATACCAAAGAAGGAGGATGTCTGTAGAAGAAAGGCAAGGACGTCACATAAAGGATAATCAGACATGAGAAAGCCCCATCGAGGAACAGATGTAATTCGTTTACAAGAGAACAGTAGGCAAATGTCGGCATCTGGGTTATCTCTGTGGACAAAAGGGTGTAGTTCAATAGCCGTCATCTCTGCATCTCCAGGCATTGCTCATAACAGCGGAAAGAATTGCACTGTCACAGAGATAAGCTCAGGACTATGGACAGGAATAAAAGTGGTATCTCCAATTCTATAAAGGCCACCAATAAGATATGCTTCAAATATGGCATGCACAGAGACATTATTCATTTTTAATTCCATATTACTACCACATATGACAGAGATGAAAAAAAGAGACTGAACGGCTCAATCAACAAAGCTCTCCACATGAAACAGGAGAAGAGCATGTTCAGGTTAATGATTCAAGTTTAATTTGGAGGGAGTATTTCAGCTCTCAAGGCATGTTTAACACAAATTCAATATTTGTGAGACCAATTACAAATGTTTGAGTTTAAATAACAAAGACGCTGCTGCCAAAATGTTTTGTTAATCTATCAGTGACAGTGGTTTTGATTTTATTTAAGGTTCTCAAGTTTTCATCACATTCATACATTATATCTGCGTTAAAGAGGCTTTAACACTGGCTGTCAGTCAAGTAAGGTGGGGTTGTTATGGGACAGTGACTGCCCTCATAATGTTAGTGTGACCCGACCCTGGGATCCAGCCTGTCACCACAATCACCATGTCGCCTGACTTGAAGAATCCTCTTGCTTTTCCTGAGGAGGTGGATGGAGAGACACACAGGAGAGGGTGTGTGAGTAAGTCAGTATCATAGCATACAAATAAGCAGGCTAATGAAGGCATACAAACGGCTCACACATACACACACACACACACACACACACACTGACCTATATCCATGCCGAAGTTGACCCTGTTGTCTACATCATCAGCCCAGACAGGAGCAGGCAGCGGGTGGAAGAGGACAGGAAACACTCCTCTTAATAGCTGAGACTGACGGGCCACCTGAGGGAGACAACAGCGACAGTGAAGGCTCAGCGTTATTTTCAGGGTTTTGTTACATTAGAATGAATCTTTATTATTTGATATTTTTTGTAAACTGCTTAATTTTGGTCCTACATGTTGCTAAATGTCTGTCAGCCCACAATGACCCTGGGACCTATAATGCAGTGGTTTCCAGTTTGTGATGAGGGCTAATCCTCTCCATCCTGAAAACTTTATCAGCTTATCTCTAGCAACACTATCAGCCCCAATTGTTACATTTGCATACACTGTAATGGGTAGAATGCTGTTGAACACATTCATATTGTAAAGTGGAAACACCTGTCTAATCTTTATTCCCTTGTGGCCTTTCCTCTCCTTTCATCCTCAGGAAACGACATACCTTAGAAATAACTATAAAATTCCTGAGAGCAGGCTTCTGAATTCCAGCAGTGCTAAAAATGTGTGTATTTATGGAAATATAGAGGTGTTTTCTCTTCTATCAAATCTATTATTGAAACACTAGTAGTTGGATGTCAATGTTACAATTGATAACTAACTAATTATTTGTCTCTTGTAGCCATTGTTTTTGTTTTATTGTTTTTTATACTTAAGCTGGAAAAGTTTTTATCACATGACTAGTTCAAACATATTTTTTGTATATCACTGTCAACAGGTGTCTATGAAGGTTTTCAGTCATCCGGGTCATAGTTATCCAACAAAGGTTGAGGTCAAGGGCAACTGGACTTGGTTGAAGATACTAGAAGACGTTTCGTCCCTTATCCAAGAGACTTCTTCAGTTCTGAAGTCCAGTTGCCCTTGACCTCAACCTTTGTTGGATACACTTTTAACAGGGCACTCCTGCAAAAGAGAGCTTGCTCTCAGAGAGTTTCTATTATTAAAATAAAGGTTTGGATAGATAACATTCAAATTGACCATCCACTGTGTCCACACAGTCCAGATATGTTACTCTGAATCTGACCCTGTCCTTTGACCTCTGATTGCAGTGAGAGTAAATACTGACTGTATCACACATTGTTCAGTTTTTCAAAGTGACACAAGACACACAAGACAAATGCACTGCCAGTTCGGCAGACTGTACCTGAGGGCTTCTGGTGATGGCAATAATAGGACAGCGAGGGCGGTACCTCGACAGGAGATGTGCCGCTCTGAAGAGACGAGAAGGTAAGAAGAATGGTGAGAAGGAGGGGAAAAATTTTCAATTTTTCAATGTTGGCACACATGAACAGTATTTCCATGTATAGTTAGGTGCTAAATTAATAGAAAAGCATAATAATAATAATAATAATAATAATAATAATAATAATAATAATAATAATAATAATAATAATAATAATAATAATAATAATAAACTTTTTATTTATCAATATCTCCACAACTATTGGATTTCCTGGAAATTTGGTACAGGCATTCATGCTCCAATTAGAATAAATTGCAATCAGCATCAACTGTGCTTTTGTGCTAATTAGCAAATATTAGAAAGTGTTACATGTTATTTAGTTATGTAATTTAATAACAAAATAAATGTAACTGTAATCTGTTACTAGGAAAAAAATATGTAAATAAATTACAGTTACTTATGAAATAGTTCATGATTACTTTAGGGGTTGCATGTGAATATTTTCTGTAAAAGACAGACTATATGTTTAATAATATTCATTTGTTGCTTTGAATGTTATTCATGTGCATCATTTCTTCCTTTGCCATTTCCAGCTACAGCTGTTTAGTAAAGTTTGATTTTCTTTACTGATGCTTTTGATTGGTTCTCATGTTTTAATCTGCAGCGCAACGAGTTAAATTGCCTCTCAAGCTTTCTTTCAGTTGAAAACATTCTTTTTTTAAGTAATCAAAAAGTAATTAAATACAATAGGTTACATTACTTTGATAAAGTAATTGAAATAGTTACACTACTATTACATTATAAATAGGGTAACTTGTAATCGGTGACCTTTCCAAAGAATCCTTCCCAACACTCTACATCAACATGTTGAACTAAGATGTTCAACATGGTAAACATTGTACCCGTTAAAAATCAGCACGTTAGTTTTGTCATTGTGAGCATCTCAGCATGCCTACATTAGCACTTAGCTCAAGCACTGCTGGCCTCACAGAGCTGATAGCATCATTGCAGACACTTAGTCTTGTCTTCTTGCCATCTTGATCTAAAATCAAGGTCAACTGTGTCTGTTTGGCCTTTTTCCCCCCTTCAATTTGCCTCCCTATGTGTGTATATAGAAATGTGCTGATTTAAAATATGCATTTATTGAAGATATGTGTAGTATATCTACATTATGTGTATGTGCATTTGTGCAGAGAAGAGAAATTGTTATTGCCATGTAGTTAGTTTACACAGCAAGCAGTCATAACATTCAAAATACACAAAAACGTAATGGGACACACAATAAACACTGTAGTCAACATAAAACTTTACCCTAAGGATGCGAAAGCAGGGAACAGTATGGCAATATTTAATCTGTAGCTTTGCTCTGTGATAAATAAATAACAACTGTCTCTCCAGCCTTTAAAGAGCTTGCGTCTCTGTCCAGGGAGGAAGAGAAACTCAAGAACCTCGACTAATTACTCAGGTCTGACAATTCCACAAATGCGTATATGAGTCTCCAGTATGTGCATACAGCCCAATGTCCTATTATGAATTATGTTCATACTGGCTTGTGTTCAATGCCACCATTCAGTGGTAATGCAGGAAGTGGTGTGCCCTCTATGTATAGACGTGGAAGGTTAAGGTGTGAATGGGCATGTAGATTGACTTCCATGCAGGAGACTGGAGTTGCGTCCTGCATTGCATACCTCACAATGACCTTTTTATTAAAAGTAATCACAATCATTCCCTAACCTTAAAGGAATAGTTTCACATTTTATGAGATACTCGTATTACCAAGAGTTAAATGAGAAGATCGATGTTTGTACAATAAATGTAAAGTTACAGCTACAGCCAGCAGCCGATTAACTAGCACAGTGACTGTAAAGAGATGGGAATGGGTAGCCTGGTTCTGTCCAAAAGTCATTCATACGCTTTTTTTGTACAAATTACAAGATACAATGTGTTAATTACTGAAATTTAGAGATGCTGGTAGCTGGATTTTGTTACCTTTGGACAGACTGTTTCCAGTCTTTAAGCTCACCGGCTGCTGCTGACTGTAACTACATATACACTATACAGATATGAGAGTGGTATTGATCTTTGTGTCTAAGTGTCTAACTCTCAGGAAGAAAGCAAATCTTTTCCTTTAACAATACCATACGTGTGTGGTAATAGGTTTGGTGTACACACTTGCCACTGGTGGTGAGGACAATGATGGCTCCAGCGCAGCATTTGAAGGAGGACTCTACAGCTCCAATGGCTGTGACCTCTGTGGGGTCAGAGGAGAGAGGAGTGAGGCGACGCAACTCTTCAAACAGCTGCTGGTGGAAAATGGCCGCCTCTGCCTCCCTGCAGATCTGAGAGCCAGAGAGGAGTGAGGGTGTGGGGGAGACAGAGGGGTAGAGGGTTATCAGAGGACTCCAAGTCAGATGTAACAGAGTGGACGTCTTGCACACACAGAAACACACACCGAGTGCATCATTGCGACTGCCTCCACAGGAAACAGTCCCTTGGCGGTCTCCGCAGATAACATTACACAATCAGCTCCATCCAGCACGGCGTTGGCGACGTCACTGCCCTCCGCTCTGGTTGGCCGTGTGTGGGACACCATGCTTTCCAGCATCTGCAAACACACATACACACACAATACATTAGCCTCACATTGGTCTTTTAACCACAACCAAAATGTCATAATAGGGCACTGCAAAGGGATTCGATCAATTAATCCATACAAACAAACCACTTTATACATCCATTTTTGTCCTAGATGAGAAACTAATGTCAGACAAAAGGTTCTAGGGAGAGAATGAAAAGAGGGAGCAAATGGCTTTGTGGATGGATGGACAGTAGTGGGGGGGGGGGGTATAATTTAGTCAGCAGGCGAGATCATTATTGGCATGCCTGGGACCCAGTATTATGACTCAATAAGCGCAGGAGACAGTTGGGAAAGGAGATAGCTCACAGCGTTGCCTGAGAGGCTGCATTTTTGTGGCCTAGTAGTTAAGAAGCTGCTGCTTATGCAGATTAGTGTATGTGTGTGGGAGTTGTTTGTGGGCTCGGGTCTCGAGAAGCAAACCTGCTATAACGCTGTCATTCTGAGTCAGGAGCTGTAGCATAAACAAGACATAGCACTGTGACTCAACATGGCTGCAGGAGTGTGCGTGCATGTGTGTGTGTGTGTTTGTGTGCGCGCCGTGTGTGGGTGTGTTCGTGTGTGTGTGTGTAATGGGAGAGGGGTGTGAAAGAGAGTACATGTGTGTGTTTCTGAGGATGAATTTATTGGACAAGCAATTGTGTGTTTGTGTAGTACATTATGTGGGAGTGCGGGGTTAATGTGTGGCTGTTAGGTTTTAATGTTAGTTTACTTGGACCCATTTGACATTTGATTGGATAACACTGTGGTTAGCATCTAAATCTGCATATTTGATCATTTCTGCATGCTTTGCTGTACGTGTGTTTGTGTATTTGCTAGTCCCTGACCTGTGTGGCACAGATGACAGGCTTGCCGGCAGAGTTGCAGCGTCCAATCATCATCTTCTGGGCAATGAAGACTTTCTCTGCAGGGATCTCAATCCCAAGGTCGCCCCTGGCAACCATCACACCATCGCTCTCAGCCAGGATCTCCTCAAAACTGACAGAGAGATTAGGGAGTGGGGGGGTTTGGAGGCAAAGGATTGAGAGTTAGGGATAAAAAAGAGGGAGTTGGAAAAGAGCAGAAGAGGAGGAGCGAGCAAGGACGAGGAAGCAGAGAATAATTCGGGTCTTGACCTGTGAAACAGGATGTTGCTCACTTGCTTCTGGATCTTGAAAACATATTGAGCAGTACAAGAAACCGAGAGATAAGTAATGGACACAAGAGAGCTGCTACATAAATTCCATCTATTAAGTGGCAGCTATAACTCACACAGACAGCCACATGGATCGCTTATTATGTGTAAAATCCAGAGCTGACATATGTTCATCCATCACTGACAGCTGTCTGTCCACAGGAGAGGTGGAAGTCCCGTTGCAGCCTCATTATGAAATCCTCACTGCCTCCAGCTATAGTGAAGCTTATTAAATGTGCCTTAATAGTTTTATTTATAGTATTTTACTTGACTCACTTCTGAACCCCTTGCCTGCTTTCCACCTTGCTGATCACTTTGATATCTTGTCCGGGTGCCCCCAGAACTCGCCGCACATCTTTGACATCCTGGGCTGAGCGGATGAAGCTGGCGAACACCATGTCCACGCCCTGGGCCACCCCAAACTTCAGGTCAGCCTGATCTTGCTTGCTGACCGCCTGCAGACCGATCAGGTCACAGCCGGGGAGGTTAACGCCTTTACGACTGCACAGCACCCCACCAGCCTCTACCACAGTATCCACCCAGTCAGAGCCTGCAGAGGATTAGGACTTTAGGAGTTATTCCCCACAATCTTTGCTTTTGTGACCAGGTGATATTTAAAATTCACCTATTTCCAAAACAGGCAAATTTGTGTCTTTTCAGTTCACATAAGGTTAGAAAAAAATCAACATATGAATTCAAATTAACATGTATTTATGTATGTACTTATACACTGGCTTTGATGCCTAAGCAGATTTTTTTCTTTTTTCTTTCTTGTTTCTTTTATTCTATATGTTGTGGTTATTTTTGGATGCATTTATTTTGCAAAATTTATACAATATATCATAACATGACACAATAAGAGGCAAAGAAGTAGCACTTCAATGCAGATGCAGCAATACAGGCATGCTGCCATATAACTAATTTACAACCCAATGTGTATTACCTGTTTCCAGTACTTTGAGTCCGATGAGGCCGTCATCTATGTAGATCTTGCCTCCCTTCTTGATGACTTTGGGCAGGCTGGGATAGTCCACCCAGATAATATTCCTGTCTGTCTTGTCTTTGTCACTCTCTGCTGTCACCACTCGGACATGACTGCCCTTTTCCAGCTCCACCTCCTCCTCTACTTTCTATACAAACACACACATGTACACACACACAAAATGGAAAGAAAGTAATGCTGAGTAAAGCATTAAATAGCATTTTTATGTCTTTTCAAATGCTTGGTAGGTGCTGTTGATTATTAGTTGTTTTGAGGAAATCATCTTTGTATGTAAAACTTGTGGTGCAAGTAGAGAGTTTCTTCCAAGTACTGTTTTCAGCTACTATGTTAGCAGCAACATGTCTACAAACAGACACGGACATAAAAACTGTCCTGACTGTTTACAATGAGCACAAACAAATTGAGAAATGCTGTGATTCATGCTGTGCTATTAATCTTTAACGAAATGTGATAATTACAATATGGCAACCTTCCAAGTTTTGATGTTGTCATCTATAGTATGCTGATATACCACTATCTGTGGAGCACAAACAAAAAAACAACAAAGATCAAATATTTGGCTTTCATGTTCTGAGAGAGAATCATTCCCCGGTTTGCTGTTGCAAAAACACAACTTGTACGGGGCTGATACTGGCTTGAGCTCCACACGGTCTAAACCCGTGAGTGTTTGATTTAATGCCATGCTGAGCTTCAACAAGCCCGTGTGTTTTATAATGCTTGCAGCTTAATATTTCTGGTAATTCACATCAGAGGTTTTTAAGTGCCAGTGACAACTGTACATGTTTATAATTGTGCAGTGCTTTCTACCAATAATTAGTTGATGTCTATTTGCTGATGCTTCCGTGTACTTGTTTTTTTTGTTTGTTTGTTTTTGTTTCAGAGTATGTGTCATCCTTCCTGTCATCAACATTCTTCTTGTTAATGTAAAATATCATCTGCTAAAACATGCAAGAAATGAAATGGCATCAGCAATAATAATATAATTTATAGATAATATTTAATATGAAATATAAACAACATACAAACCTATAACACTCGTGTTAGTTACTTTATTATATTTCCCCATTAAGCTACTACACAGACTTTCGGAAAGGTACAGAAATGACAGAAACTACAAGCAATAATATGCGTGCAGCTCATCATGCAGAGCATTTTCTAAGCTAATCAAGGCATGAAGAGGTTTCCAGCAGCTTGGAGTTATTTATTCAGCAAAGCAGACGGCGTGCAACAGCAACACAGAGAACAACACAGTAAGGTGATGATGAAGAAGCGAAAGAGACACACAATCAGTTGTTGTTTTCCAAAAAAAAGCAGGTAACAACCTGTAAAAAGTGATGATGATATAAAGCAGTTAACATATTTCCAGCATCTCTTACACCTGACTGAATGTGACTGGTTGATTAGGTGTAGACAGTTTGATAGATGAATCATAACATGTTTACCCCTTTCACTAATCCGGTGCGGATCTCTGGACCCTTCGTATCCAAGGCGATGGCAACTGGCCGATAATACAAGGGGTCAGAAGTTAACGTCTCCACTGCCTCTCGGATGTTTTTGATGGTTTCACCGTGGTACTGACGGACAGAAAACCAATACATGACTGATAGAAAGACCAAAACTTGTCCTTACAACCGCTGCAAATGTGAGAGACAGTAGAAGAGAAACACACGTGCTGCTGCATACTTCATGTGAGCCATGAGAGAAATTTAGACGAGCAATATTCATTCCTGCCTTGACCATCTCTTGGAGTTTGGGGATCGATCGGGATGCAGGACCTGAAAGGAACAGAAATAAGAGAAATGACATTTTAAATTAAAACTGTGCTGAAACAAGAAGTTGATTGACAGTGTTGAATAACTGAATAATTTTTCAGGGAAAATTAAAAATCACTGATTCCAGCTTCTCAAATGTGATGATTTCCCACTGTTTTGTTTTCTGTCATAATAAACTGAATACCTTATAGGTTTTTGGCATGTTGTTAAGACAACATAAGCAATTGGAATATGTCAACTTTTGTTCTGGAAAATAATGAAGGGCCTTTTTTCACTCTTTCCTGATACTTTGGACAGAAGCCCTTCTGTGAGCAGTAAAGAAACACCTGCCTTTGAGAGGAATCAAAGGCAGTTTCTAGAGAGTCAGTGCGCTGGAATAACTAAGAGTCAATTTGTACATTATATTTGCCTTTTTTCTAGGCTCAAGAAGAGCAGCGAGAGCTCCACAGCACCACAGCCAAGAATGAAACTCTGCCAGCACACTGAAGGCCACCCAGCACCCAGGAGCTGGCTGTCTGACAGACTGCCAGTGATGACATACAACAGTTGCCAGAAAACAAACTTGAAACTGAGACTCACTATCTGCGGCTGCTTGTCACACTCACCAATGGTGCAGATTATACTGGTGTTGCGCGCTGTGATTGGCTCCTGGTCGATGTCCAGCAGACAGAGATGCTCCAGGAAGGTGTCAGCCATGCTGGCGTCCAGCTGCTGGCGCTGGATGAAAGAGTCCGGCAGTGTCATCACCTCAGAGTAGCGCCTGATGCGAGCTGTAGCAACAGAGAAATATTGTCAGCGGGGTGAAATCTATCATGAAAAGTGTCCTGCCAACTCCACCTGTGAATACAAATGAACTAAACGCCTCAAACCAAAAAAAAGTGTGTAACATCTGTGTTAATGATTAATGAAAACAAGAACAACAACACTAGTTTATTTTAAGAGTGAAGAGGTGGGATAAAAATGTCCCCACACATTTTGAATATACAGTGAGAGCAGAGGAAACATATAGAATATGTACATGTTCTTCACATCAGTAACACTATAAGGAATTGCTGTATTTCAGACAGCTGGAGGAAGAAAATGTTCTCATTTTAAATAAAATATGATCTCCCTCTTTACTGAAAAAGGTATTAAAGTAAACTGAGATGTCAGTTCAGGAGCTACATGTTCAGCCGCATCCTGAAAACCACAGTCGTACAAATTCTCCACAACCAAATGACAAATGAATAGATGAGAGTGTGAAAACTAAAATTATCATTGAAAAACAGCAGCAATTTTATTATAATACTAAATGTTAATTTTGTTGAACCTGCATGAATTTAGCTCAAAAAGCTGTAACAACATTTTATTTGCTTATGAAGCTCTTTTGGCTAATGTGTAAGCAAAAACTTGCCTATTACGCATCCAGCTACATAAGCATTTATTTAGAGTAGTATTTCTGGTTACCTGATTAATCCATTTAAGTCCAATATTCACTCTCCTTCTAGAATGAGCAGAAAGATGCTATAAAGCTAAAGGATGATGATTATTTTTGCTGTCATCACTGCGAACGACCCCTTTAACATTACACACAGTTAGTCACTGTTACTATAAAATATTTATTACAGCAGCTTTAAAATAAAAGTTATCTGATAGTGTAGATAATGGTCTAATAACTACAATCAACTAATCTACCACAAACAACCCTCAAACAGTTTCTCTACAAACAAACAAACTTCACATTTTACCTCTTGAAATTTTAAACTTCCTAGTCAAACTGGGATTACACCAGTATGTTATTCTTTTCAATACCCTATCCCAATGACGCCACCAAAACCTGACAGTAAAAACCAGTAAATGGAGCTGATTTGTCCTTCATGCAAAGCATTGTGGTACCTGTGCTGAGGACTTGGAGCCAGTACAATGGCATCCATTTTAAAGGATGTCACAGCCGGTCAAGCCTGCAATTTCTGCCACCACAGGGGAGGAGAGAGTAAAGACAGGCGGTAAGGAGGATGAGAGGAGAGCCTGACAGACAAGGTCGCTGCTAACGGCACAACAGGAGTGAAGAGGTGAGGATGAAGGAGAGAGAGAGAGAAGCAGAGGAAGAGGGCGAGGTGAAGAAAGGAGGAAAGTGACATGGTAGATTTCTATTAATATATAATGGGGAAAAAGAAATAGTCAAGTTTTTTGTTCTTTTGTTAATTCTGCAGAACATGTCATACAAAAAAAGTTAAATGTGTGCTATAAATTAAAGCCCTTCCTAATGATTGGACATGCAGAAACAGAGGAGCTTGAGGTCTGCAGAGGAAACTCCCTGATTAAAATGGTGGCTGGAGGTTTTGCAGGATAACGTGAACATGCACAGCTCCTCCATCCTGTGGACTTGGTAGCTGTCAGTGTTTTCGCTCTCTTTCTCTTTGTGTCTTTTTCTCTCCACTTCCTTGTGACCCAGTTCTGCCGCACCGCTGCACACATCATTACGTGTCCCACTGAGATCCTACTCTGACACATCCCAGAGTGTACACATGGAAACACACACATGCATATATACAAGAAGCCAGGTACCTGTTACTGGAAAGCTGACTATAAATAAAGCAGAGATTAGGTCAGAGACAGCTGCGAAACATCAGTCAATGCACTGGATTTATGACTGATAAGAGAGGTCAGATGTGACCTGTTTGCAAAGGGTCACCTTCCTGCATGATAGCAGGCACTTGATTCAATTAAAATGTATTTATATAGCACCAATTCATAACTGAGGTTATCTTATTGCACTTTTCATCTAGAGCAGGTTTAGACCGAACTCCTTGTAATATTATTTACCCAACAATTTACACCATGAGCAAGCACTTGAGAACAATGGCAAGGAAAAAAATCCATTTTAACAGGCAGAAACTTCAAGCAGAAGCGCAGGTCCTAGGTCAATCAGTGAGTAGATGTTTGTCCTACTATGACTCTGCACTTAAGATCAAATGACATGTCATTGGACCGATAAGTTATAAAGGGGAAAGTTATGAGTCATGAATATGATAGATGAATTTGATGCTGCATAACCACAGATATTAGCCACTAGATTATCCATCCACTGAATTAACCGCACACAACTGCTTTGTCTAGATCAATTTAACAATTAATCTGATCACTGAAAATTAATCTTTGGATTTTGAATCATGCTGAAGTTGTTGCATGATAATGTACAAAACATGCTCTGCAGCCACAATACAAAAGAAAATAATTGGTCCACTTACCCATTTAGACAAAACTTAAATTCTTTACAGATCCAAACCCACTGCACAGTTCCTCCTCCTTTCTTGGTTTGTTTCCGTGGATTTTATTCACTATTGTATAAATTTCCTCCTCTGCCTTTATCCTTGCCTGTGTTCAGGTTGTGCACTTGTCATTTTCACAGACTAGTGTCACTTGAACAAGCCTAGTTCAGTGACTTTCCTTTACTTTTACCCTCTGACCCCTCTGCTGCCCCCTTCATCTCTCCTCCCACTCGCACCATTTAGAGTGAGTGCACCGCTTGCAACAGACGGGTGATTTTGGATGAATTAGCGTACGTAGGTGGCTGAGCCTGACTGGGCCAAGATGAAGCTAAAAATGGAACAACTTTATGTCAATAACCCAGTGATAACATTAAACTATCAGGGTGACCTACAGTACAAAGTGATACTTTCTGCTCTATCGCTCCAGATTATGTAATCCAAACCCTGAGTTTGACACACTATTAACCCCAAACGAGACACTGAGTCATTTCCACATGATAGCTTCTCAAATGAGAGGATTTTTTGTTTTTCTCTTTTTTATATTGTTGTAAAACTTTGGATTTTGGACTGTCGTCCAGACAAAAAGTGACATTTGAAGACGACGGGCTCTGGGAAAATGTCACGTTAGCTAACTTTTTTCTATCTCCTTTTTAGACAACAATTTATCTGTGTGAGAAATTAACTGATACTGTGTCACCCAAACTGGGGTACAGAGAACAAAGAACTTTTTCAGGGGGTTTTCAAAAATATTTTATTTTACCAATATTTCACTATTCAGGCTCATCAATCTCAACCCTAATGCTTGTAATTGTTAATAAATTGCTAGTAAATGCTTTAAATATAAGTTAAAAGCCTAAAGCAGAAAAAAGTTTGGGTTGCCAGATTGTGAAAATGCTCTCAGCTGTTGAGTCGTTATTAGAGTTTCTTCCTGTTAACTAGGCCAAAAGAAAAATAATTATCTAAAATTATAAACATTAAAAAAATCAATAATAAATGGTTCTAACAAAAATACAATTCAACAGTTATAAATGTTGATACAATCTACGTTCTAAGTTCAGGTCTTTTCTCTCTCGGCTTGATCTCAAGAACATCATCCTTATTTTTATTTCTTTAGGATGGATTATTGTAATTCCTTGTATTCAGGGCTAAGCCCAAAAACGATCACACAACTTCAGCTGGTACAAAATGCAGTTGCTACACTAGAAGACAAGATCACATCAGTCCTGTTTTAGCCTCCTTTACTGGTGAACTGTAAGTTTTAGAATTGATTTGAAGGTTTTACTGATCTCTTTTTAAGCACTTCATGGTTCTGCTCCTAGCTACATTGCTGAATTGCTGCGCCCCTCTGAACCACAACGCAGTTTCAGATCCTCTGCTAGCGGTTCCTAAACCCCGGCTCGGAACCAAAGTTGTTAGAGCCCCTCAGCTCTGGTACTACTCCCTGCCTGAGAACCTGAGGCTTTCAGATAGTGACATCTTTTAAACACTTCTCAAGCAATTGCTTTACAAAAGTAGCCTTTTATTCATTTTTGCAGCCTTCCATTTCTGTCATGTCTTACATGTCCATTTTTATTGTATCACTGTGGTGGTATCTTATTTCCTTAACTTTATATCATTTTAAATTCCCTCTGACTTGAAAGGTTTTTTTGTAACTCTGTTATGACAAGTGCCATATAAATAAAGAATGTATTCTTATTATTATTATTATTATTATTAAAATTATTATTATCAGATGGCCTGCAGAGCTTCCAGAAGGCCCCATGGTAAACAGTCCCATTGGAAGAATTCACGAGATTAACTACAGAGCTAAAAGACAAAGAAAGTGTCATAATATAGAGAGAATAAACACCAGCCACAACCTGGCAACCCTAGAGCAGGTTATTATCTAACCTATCTATAAAGTAAATTATTAATTATTCAGAAGCCATTTGTTACAGCTTATAACCCATTTGAAAGGATTTATTAGAAAGTAGGATATATTATCAAAAGGAGTTTATTGCAGATTTAGATTGAGTTCTTGATGTGAGTTTGATCCTTTGAAAAAGTATGTTTTTTTCTGATCTAGAGTCTTCAGCTACTTTTTGACCAAAGGAACTATACCCCAGAACTAGGAATCTTTGGAGGAACTCACTGCATTTCCACCAAAGGGACCAGGGTCTAAATTTACGCCTAGGGTCTAGAGACAGGTGTGTGCACAGGTTAGGACCCGGATGTTATATCCTTATGAAACTTTGTGCATGGAGCTGCAGAGTTGTATTTTCTGCATGCATAGTCACGCCCGGGCTGACAGACGTGTAAAACGTTAGCCAAAGGACAAACAGACCTTTGTTCCTGAGATGACAAGAGAAAATGTACCCTGCGTTTTTTCTTGTCCTGTTTTTTTACCCTACAGCCCTCTGCTCTGTGTAGCACGCAGCACTGCACATGGCCTATCTGCCAGACTGGAGTAAAGGTCTGTTTCAGGCATGGAGACCAAAGTGCAACAACATGATCCGCAACTCAACTCAATCTGCAACCCTTCAACTGAATACATTAGTACTAAAGTATTCACCTTCCAGCCTCTAATATCAAACACTTAACCTGTGAGTCAGCCGCCTGTTTCGGGAGAAAAATTAAGTATTTTTATGGAGCACCTCTGGAAACAATTTAGGAAAAAAGGAACAAGCAGAGCCATCAATATCTGGCCGAGCAAGAGAAATAAACAGCAGGAAATATAGCCTATCCAGCTGAAAAATTAACAATCTAACAAAAAACACAGCAGGGTACAGAAAGAGGCGTTGGTATACGCACGCAGTCCTTACACACAGCACAAAGTCACAGTGTGAAGTAACGTTTTGATGTTTAGAAAGAAAGTGACCAACCTGTTGCATGTATGAAGCAGGCCAAGACCGAATGGTGAGGAGGAAGAAGCGCGACAAATGCAAATGAATGGGTGGGTGTGAGTTTTTGCGCCATCTAGTGGAGATTGCTGTTACCGTTGCTTTTTCCTCAATGAAGACAACAAGAGGAGGAAATGCTCCTTTATTTATCAGCGTTATAAATACAAATTGTTGCTCAGTATAAGCATCAGCGAGTATAATCACGAATATGGCTGTTGTGTTTGGGAGATTGGGAGACCAACAGTTTCATTAAACATGTTAAATGTTGATAGCTTGACTCTGTTCTCTGTATGTCAGAGCTTGCTGAAGGTGATCCGTGGTGGAGTCTCAGGCTGGAGGATGAGGGTGCATGTGGTTTTGATGTCTTCCGAGGATGACACGCTGAGATGGAAGCTCAGCAGGATCTAGACAGAGAGGGAGGGGAGAGGAGAAGGGAGGATGAAGGGAGGCAGGGGGTGATAAGATGGAGGCGTGAAGACAGAGTGGAAGAGAACGAGCAGAGCGGATGTTAAGAAGGATCACAGTTATGCTCTACTCACCAGGAGTCAAGCACTGTCGGCTACTTAAGTACCTACAATTTGGGCTACTGGTGCTTTGCCTGAGTATTTCCATTTTATGCTACCTGATACTTCTACTCCACTAGAATTCAGAGTGAAATGTTGACAGATACATTAAAATTGCCTTGGGCTATTTTGGTCATTTCTGTATACTTTTACCTTTATATAACACATTAAAACAATGTTCAGTTATTATTTTTCACACAAACATATTGCCACTGCATGAGAACTGGGCAGACCTAAAGTTGCATGAATGTGGTTGATGTGGTGGAATAAACAAAAAAAGGGCTCTGATACAATCAAGGCTGTTGAACCTGAATATTTAGTTAGTTTTTTCAATTGCCTGTGTAGTTAATGATTGATAAAAAAAAGTCCACCTTTGCTGGAGATGGGGGGCTTGAACCTTTTTTGTCTTCTAAAACAGGGCGTGACAGAAAAAGTTTGAGAACCACTGTTATAACCTAACACCAGCTTCTTGCATCTCATCCTTTCTCTCTGACCTCGATTCTCATTCTCTAGTCTGCCATCACTCACATGCATGAGCAAGAGCTGCATCTCATTCTCAGCGATCCTCCTCCCGACACACTGCCTCGCCCCAAACCCAAATGCCAGGGAGCGAAACCCTGCCCCGTCTCCTCTTTGGCCTTCCTCTCTGCTGCTGCCCCACCGGCCGGGGTCAAAGCGCTGAGGATCCTCAAACACCTTTGCACTCCTTCCCATGGGGTAAAGGCAGACCTGGACCATGGTCTGAGGGGAGAATTGATGAATGACACAATGAAGTCAGCTGATACCTGTGTGTTTATGGCCAGATATGAGTATGTACTCACCCCAGCAGGTACGTGGTAATTCTGAAGAACAATATCTTTGATCGGATACCGCTGCACTGTTGTTCCCACCGGATACAACCTGCCGCAAAACACAAACAGTTTTCTAGGTGTTTCCTTTGACTTCTGACTCACTCTCAAAACAAACTCAAGATTACTGGTAATCAATTCTCATTTCAGATATTTGAGGTGTGCACCTGTTGATGGAAAAACGTGTGATGGAAGCAAAACAGACACTTAGACAGCTGTTCCTCGGCTCAGATCATTGATCTGAAAGAGACTTTTAATTTTTTCTCATCTCACATCCATCACCTCACCTGTTTTCATGGCACAGAAATAAGTTTTGCTTCATGCTAAAGGAGATTGTATGCAGTTTAGCTTGCACATCCTTGGGGGCTCCAAATGCCCTTCATTCACTATGTATCAGCAAGTAGTTATCAGCTCAATTGCAAATTTGTTTGCAATGAGAATTTGCACCACTGCAGCACAATACCTGCGGAATCCTGCATTGCTTTTGTCCCTCATGTATTTAAGTTAATTTAAGCATGAAAGTTCATTCTTAACTTTGGAAATAGTAGTTTGAAAAAAACAAAAACAAAACTCTAAGTATTAAACACTCTTTCTAGAGCTTTCAAAAGTATCTCACAATCTTCATCAGTTGATGGAGTATGATCATTTGTTTCTGGGAGCTCTGGGGCGGCTGAGGCCCAGGAGGTAGAGTGTGTTGCCCACTAATTGGAAGTTCAGCGCTCCTCCATGTCAAAGTGTCCTTGGGCACCATATAGCTCCCTGTGTGCCATCGATGTATGAATGTTAGTTTCTGTTTCTAAAAAGCTTGGGATCTTAGCCTCTGCCAGCAGTGTGTGAATGTGTGTGAATGGGTGAATATGACATTTAGTGTAAAGTACTTTGAGTGGTCGGAAGTCTAGCAAGGACCTATACATTTACCATAGCTCAGTATATTGTTATGAGCCCATCTATAGCATTTTTAAAACTTCTTGTCTGGATGAGACAAATGTAGCCTACTACTGAGCTGATCTTCAGGACAAATGTGCAAACTCCATCCAGTGATGGAGCGTAAGCGACATCGTTGAAAGCCCTGGAAAAGTTAGTAAGAGGACCTTAAGTTGGATGAATGACATTTCATGCTTACCTTTTAGATAAGAGGTCCTAAAAGTTCTATGGGAAAATTAAAATGAGCAAACTCCATCCACTGATGAAAAATTAACATCAGGTCATACACAGATGGATGTGTCTTGAGTGTTATTTACCTTAGAATCTCCTTTATTGTGCCTTTCAGTAGTGGCGCCCCCTGCAGGGCTTTCTGGGGATCACCACCAGCCTGTGCCCATGATGACCTCACCTGCTGCCTCACCCTCTCCTGCACCTCTGAGTTACGTCCTAGCTCAAACAGACCAAACTGCAGCGGCACTGCTGTCTGCAGAGAGGACGGGATGAGACGTGACATGGAATCAGTTAGGGTAAGGTATACAAATGCAAGCCGAAGAAGACACACACACACACACACACACACACACACACACACACACACACACCGTGTCAACTCCTCCAGCCATCAGCTCAGTGATGTTGGCTTTGATGAGGTCTAAAGATAGCTGCCCTTTCTCCATGAGTTGGCCCAGAACTCCGGTGTACTGGCCTCCAGCTGCTCCATCCTGGGAGGATGCCAGGCGCTGGTACCCTTTCTGGATCCTCGCCTCCGCTGGAAGAGGACCAGGACAGGGTGACAGAGTCAGGTAACATGGGAGAATTTAAGGGGAATACTGAAACTGACTGAGTTAGATAAAGAAACGATCCACTATTCCCTGATTTAGGAGCGCAGTGCATGTTTTTGTCGCTTTTCCTACCATGGCTGAAGATGTGGTCCCATGCACTGGCATGCTGGGTCCACAGGGGAGCGCCCATGCGGAGCAGTAGGCGATGGGGCAAGTAGAGGAGGGGGGGAGTGGTTGCCAACATCCGCTCCACAGCCCAGATGAACTTCTGCGACTCCAAGGAGGGAGACGAGGAGAAGAGGCCAATACGCTCCCCGTAGAGCACATGGCAGCTGGCTATAGGGGGGCAGAGGGTTAATAGGTGGGTGAGCAATAACTGAAGTATTTCAAAGTGAGAAATTATGAGGCTAAAAAGAGTTGAAACACAATTTTTGAAAATTATTTAAACTAACAAAAGCTCAACTGAATGATGGATGACTCTTTGACAGTTTTTTAAGTAGATTATAAAACCTCCTGACTCATGTTTTCATGTTTTAAATTTAAGATTTAAAGCATGAACAGACAGTAAAATCCAAAAGGATTTGTTTTTTCCAATCCAGCTTCACACAGAGAGAATATTTTGAGCATATTTTGTCTCAGAGGAACTGCCACTCCTCCACCAGACATCCACAACCTATCAGATGCGCTTGTGTCATATTAACTACACATCACTGACTGGAATAGAGTGCCAGTCTATTCCTTCACCTGGCTTCATGTGCTGTGGTCCATTAAGAGCAAACCAGCACAAATCAAAGTCATTAACCCCCCCTCACCTTCACTCTCTCACACACACAGATGCATGTAAGTGTACAGCGCACTGACTTACATAGGCATTCGCACGTGTGAATGTGGCATGTCGCAGACAGACACATGAAAGGAACAGACCTGGTGAAAGACTGCTGGAGCTTTGATCATCTTTGTTGGGGGTTCTATTTTTAAGGCTGCGTGTTCTCCTTGACCTCCTACATCTATAATATGTTAACGACAGATACCCCTCGGGTTAAAATGAGGGTTGGTTTTCATACGAGGTGATAATATTTAAAATTGAAAACAGACAGAGCAGAAGCAGTGATGTCTTCACAGGGGGAGATGTTCCTGTAGATTGTATAATTCGCCTGACGTGACACATTGTCACAGCCGACGTCAGCATTCGTGACGCAATCCAGAGAGCTGATATTTAGGGTGTATTAAAGCCTGTCAAAAGAGGCAGCTGGCATTAATCCAGGCACTCCCATCCCACATGTAGTTCATTGCTGGATGAAAAAGAGACGTGAGGTGTTCAGAGGTGGTATGTCCCCGATCCTTGTGCACCTCTCTGCATTCATCACACTTTTCCCAGATAGATAAATAGTCAGAATTGTGTTGCCTCTGTGTAAATAAAACAGGAATTCATGTATACTTCAACTGTGCAATCTCACAAAGAAACCACAGGGCACAAATCACTAGGGGTGCTGACCCCGACCTTCTAGTGCGAAGCGGAAGAGGTCAGGACTGGGATCCATGGTCAGACTGCGTTTCCCCTCCTCGCCTCTTCCCTCCCTCTCCACTTTTGCCCGCAGCATTCCACAGAAATCCCTCGCCACCTCATCAAGCAGGGGGAGAAAGCGCTTTACGGCACCACTCATCATCACCTCCTTGTTGAGCAGCAGACGGTCAGCCCGCCATTCCTCACCGTTCCTGTGGAGGGAAGATTTGAGGCGAGGAATTAAAGTGGACCCGTTTCAAATCTGCTCAGTCATTGTGAAGCAAAGGAACTGAATACCTTTGTGAAGCAGATGTGCTGTTTCTTTACTTGATAATTTGTTAAGTAGAGAAGGGCTGTGTCAAAGTTTGATTCCCTATTGATTTATTAGTATCATGCCCTAAGCAGTTCTTCTGCGTGCTTAACCTCTGCCCAACTTTACCTCCTCATCCAGTTATTTCTACTTAGCCGATATCTATAAGATCATGGATGGATTATGAGACAATGGGCCCAGTTCTGAATAGAAGCAAGACACCCAGACCGAAAAAAGATAAAACAACCACATTATATGGAAGTGTTTTCCGTCTGTTTGTGTTTGTTTTGTGTCAGCCATGAGGAGAGTAAATAATTGATTTTCAAATGTCAACAAAAAAAGTAAAATCAACCAAGCTTACGAATATTCATAAAGATTCAAAGAATCCTCTCAGAAAACTCTTAACTTAGCTAAAAAAACTTTTAGCTAGGAGTCTTAGCTTAAGAGCGATCAAGGACTGATCTGAGAGCAACTCTGACCAAGGAAAAGACAAAAACTTTTATCTTAGTGAGGAGGCGGGGCTGACCCCGTTGCTATGTATGACACACTCTTTTGAAGACTGTGATTGGTTGGTTGTCCAAGAAGGAAAAAAAGAGTGATTTTAAGTACAGGTTCTATTCTAGGCCTTCACTTTGGAAATGACATGCGTAATATTTCCTATTTGACCGTTCTCTCCTCTCACACACAAACACACATTATGTGTATATAAATCCTGTTTTTATTTACCATGCTGTTAATTTCCTATAAGGTATTTGATTGGCTTAGAATGATAAAAATTGTTCCACTCTTTCCAATTACACTGATTGCTGGCGTGTCTATTTAAGTGGTGGTTTAAATGTTGGTTTTAATGGATCAAAACCAAGAAGGGCGAGAAAGCCCAACTGGACAGAGGAACAATGTTTACTGTTAGCCCAGTTAGTGGATAAACACAAGGCCATTCTAAAAGGAAAATTCGGGCCGGGTGTCACAGCACGGGGCGAGAAGCAGACGTAACGGTTCATTCTCCGTGTGCGCTCCAGGGAAGTCTGCTATATTCATAAATGCAGTTTTTTTTAGCCTGCAAGGTGGGAATGTCCAGTGGACACGAAATGAACTGCGACAGTGCTGTAATTGTTTGTGTGATCACTCTGCTTACAGAAGTTTGAAAACATCGCTGCTGCATTGTTGCATTTTTCCATATGCCAAATATCGTAATGTAGTGATAAGCCTACTTTCATTTCTGGCGCTGTGGCATTCCTGCGCTGTGTCGGATATGTTAGCGCGTCTCTAAGATCAGTCACAAACACGATCCCTGCACGATCTAATCTATAGCGTCTGATTGACTCACTGTCATCCATTGTCTGCAACACAGTTCTTCTCCCTCTTCGTCTTTCTGCCATTTTCTCCTCTACTAAAGAAACTCTTAAGCCTCTTAAAAGTCCTCGTCCGTGCTCCTAACAATTCTGACCTTAAGAGCTCTTTTAAGGGTTAAGATGCTTTATGAATACAAAAAATTCATAAAAATTCAAATTTTTTCTTTACTAGGATTTTTTCTTTAATTTTAAGAGTACACGCCCACATTTCTAAGATTTTTCTTAGAATTTCGTCACTAGGAGCTGCTCTTTGCCTTAAGATTCTTTATGAATACGGGCCCAGTTTATTCCTTCATGGTGAGCGTTACTTAGCCTTTGAAATCAGTTTTCTTGTCTACTGTAGCTATCAATAATTCTGATGGGATCAAGCCTGCTTTACAAAAAGGGGACATGGGATTTGAAAGATTTGGGCATTTAAGAGGCAGTGAGAGTCCAAAGAAATTATGTTATAGGTTGAATTCCAGTGTTTCAGCAGCTTGACCTACATCAGGGACTTAAAGTCATGATACCTTTTCTGGTCTGATTTTGACAGTTATTTTTTAATGTCTTTTAAGTCTCTTTCTCTTGACTCCCATTGCGATAATAAAGAGGTTTAGTACCCTTTTAAATAAACCATATGTAAGATTTGAAAATTTCAGAATAGGAGAATAGTGGTAGAATTTTTACTGGATTTGGCTGATTTTTCTACAAACAAAAACCAACAGAATAATTTGAAAGATGCTACAACCACATTAATATTCTGCATGTAAAAGCCAACAGGTATTTAGCTGAATACTTTCCACAAATGATTGAATAACCCCCCAAAAAATGCACAAGATGAGGGGGGCAGAAGTGATTACATGCTGTTATCCACATACATTGTTTCCAACACACAAGGACATCACAGTGACTTACATTTGTACAATAATTCCCTGGAGACTTGTCCCAACCTAAATCATAACTACTACATGCCTTATCTTAACCATAGACCAAATCTTAACCCTAAAATGTGATGACTTACATAGTGGGGCTTGTCTTTTGTCCCCAAAAGGGAGGTGAGTCCCCACAGTGTGACTGCTTAAACAGATTTACAGTATGTCACCCCGACATGAATAATAGACGTGCATAGACACAGTGTGGTACTGACTTGAGGAACACTCCCTTGCTGTGCTGGCGGATCTCGCGGTGTGTTGCCCAGGGTTGCAGGGTCATCCGTCGAGGGTGCAGGCCCTCTGAGCGAAACAGCTCACCAACGTCAGACGGCAACATGATGTTCAAACTGCTTTGGGTGCCCACGTGCTCCCTTCACACACACACACACACAAACACAGAAAGGCTATGGTGTGAACGTATCTGCACTACTGCTTCATAAACTTATTGGAAAACCTTGATGACTTTTGCTCCATATTCTACCAGCAGTGTCACACTTGAGGCGATCAACTACTCCCAGCATGCACCTTCTTTGATGCTCTCAAACGTTTAAAAAAAAAAAAACACTTAGACATCATCCCTCTATGTTCCTGCTACCTATAGATGGGGCCGAGGGCGTTGAAAGTCCTCTCCATGTGCTTATGGAGCTGCCGGAAACGATCTTCTCTCCAGAACTTCACCAAGTTGACCCAGCCGCTCCTCCCTGTGTGAGGGATCTCTTCAAAGCTCCGCACTCGTCCATCCAGACCCTTCTTTCGAACTCCTGTACTCTCAGCTCCTTCCCTCCCATCTAACTTTCCATCATCCACTGTTCCCGTTGCAGTCACACAAAGAGCTCTATGCGGTGCGACACCACAAAGCAGATTTCTGGACCCACAGGCGCGTGCCCCGACATACACGGTCACTCGGACGTACATGCTCCTTGTGGTCCAAACAAGATGTGTCTGTCGGTCTCATCCAGAGCTGTGACACCCCTTATTGTTGTCGTCTCCTCTGCAGGACTGATTATTTCACTCCTCCATCGTCAACCTCACATCCTTGAATGTCTGATGAACCGATAGCAGATGATGATTTATGGATGTTAAGATCAGAGTTCAAGAGAATCACAACAGAGCCCAAATGTCGGGCTGATTTAAAAACACACACACACACACACACACACATCATATAAAGGTCAAAAAAGAGTTAGTCCAGCTGGTCAAAAATGTCTTTATTACAGATTTTTGACACAGCTCTCCAACAAAACCAAAAATCACCATGACTGTCTACTACTCTATTTACTTTTTAGGGTTTCTGCTTCCTGTTGTATAAAAACCTTTGATTAGGCACCGTAACACTATTTTCTCACCATTATCAGCTCAGTGACAATCAAGAAACTAATGGCTTAAAAACTTGGCTCATATACATTACGGATACAATTTGGCTCGTGAACATAAATAAACACAAAAAACATTTTCTCAGCTAATCAAATATACAAAATGAGTACACTAGATGTTATTTCATTACTTCTGTGCATGTGTGACAAAACATCAACATGTCGTCCTGAGGTTCCTTACTTGTGGATATAGATTACCCAACTGGATCTATATCATTTAGATTCTAAATGTCTAATCGCTATAAATTTAGAGAGATGAGACAGCCCTATTAGAAGAAATTAGCTAAAGTAGATTCTAGATTTTATTATGTATATTATAAACTAATTTAACTAAATGAGGATCCAAACGGGGGGCAAAGGTGATCAACAGTTCACAGAAAATGTGAAAATCTAATTATGAATCTCATTTAAAAAAGTGTATTACTGATTATGAAATGATTTGATTGACCCCCAACACCTCTAAGAACAATGTGTTAACTTGAGTCATTTTTTATTAATCAATATCATTATCAGTATCATCAGTTAAAACAAAATATAACATCACTTGTGAGTTAGCTTTCACTGACTGGTGTATGTATACAGTTAATATCATGGAATTCATCACATTTACAGGTTTGATCACATTCTCAACCCACTTAAATTAATATTTAGTTCATTTTTATGTAAGAGATTAAATTATCTGGCAGTTAAACAGTGTTATTGCTACAAAGAAGAAGAAAAAATAAGTACAAAAAGACATTGTCAGGTACATAATTTCATTGTGTGTGACAGATGATTGGACTGGTTTGATGTAAGATTTCAAGCAGCAGTTATGTATGAGGGTATTTGCCCGGCATTTCTTTTAACAACTACTACAATCAGAAGGCGGTGTACAGTACTGATTGTCCCTGTGATGACATAGGGGAGAGAAGGGTGATTTGAGCCCGTGGGGAAGTTGAGCCACCCCTTGTTTCTCAGCAACCATAGACAAAATTGGTCATGTGACAATACATTTTTGAAAAGTCATCAATTTTACTCACTCTGTGATGAATAGAGGTCCATGGAATAAGATTTATTATGATAATTTTATGTTATGTTATGTTACACACACACACACACACACACACACACTGATGTCCCTGACCCCCATGTGGCTCAGCTTATTCTCTCCCTAGGCTCTAATTATCCCTCATTGAGGGTAAGTTTAGCCAAGAGGATCACTTTATTTCAGAAAGTCATATTTTGAAAAGAGTGTACTTTAGTTCCAAAGAGATTATTTCCAGGGATGCATCATATCCTGATATATTACATATTTTAGTTGGAGACATGTTCACTTTAAAGACTTCTCAAGTAAAAATTGGCTCAACTCACCCCACTTTCCCCTGATCACATGACTTTACAAGAGGCCCAACTTTCTTGTGCAGGAGTGGACGTCTTGCTGTGTTTCCCCCCTGTGAGCGCTGCCGTGTCAAAACTGAGGCCTTGAAAGGCACTCAGCAGGTTGAAGCCATTGTCCTTGTTTTTGGTTTCAGGATGAACGATCTTCAACAGCTTGTGGGGGAGCGACACTTTCCCCCCAACAGACCTCAGGTGGTTTGTGTCCTTGGAGTTCTAACCGTGAAGGAAAAACAGAGGAAGAAAAAGGTTGAAATGCTAAACATGTGACAAAAAATAAGAACTTGATGATCTAAATTAACTGTATTTGTCTACATTACTCATGCCAATGCTACACCAACATACAGTATGGACAACAAATAGAAATACACCTGTGACCCTGTAAAGTGCAGGTCTATTATTTAGCTAGAGTTAGTGCATAACTCCACAAAGACTGCACAGTTCTCAAAATGTATTTTAAAGTTTGTAATTTGCATCTGAACCACAGACTGCATGCATTAAAAACACACATGGTGGCAGATCATCATGCTGGTAAAACAATTTTTAATTCTGTTTGGGAATATTGGGGCTTACTACAGTTTTATGTGAGTCAGGCACATAACCGCTGAGTTTAATGTATTAAGCTCTTGCAGCATCATATTTTGTTTGGTGTTACACTGTTACAAGTTGCTATGTGCATAAGTTATTTTAATTTGTTAAAAATCTGTTCACAAAAAAGCAGACAATAAATACAAGAACCTGGTAAAAAGTTTTATAAACAAAACCGTAAAAAATGATGTATAATGTTGTAAATCAACCAATTTGGTAAAGCTTGGATATTTTGCAAGTTCACAACAGTAGAAAATCAATGTTTTTGTTCTCATTCATTCATTACAAACGTAAACACAGACCTCAGACAGCTGATATTTTCTCCTGAAGTGAGCTCTCATAGCAGCTCTCTCTGCATTCTTCTGTGCGTTCATTGCTTCCCGCAGCTTCCTGTGAACACAGCAGACAAAACACAAATACACCTGACATGAATACAGACAGGATTAAAATGAAGCATCAGCTGTGCCGCAGAACAGGTGAGTTCAATTAACTTATATTAGCTGCCTTCTCTAAGTAAAGGTAAATGGAAACTGCTGCAGAAAACACCATTATAAAGGAATGTCACATTCATAAATGTGTATTCAAAGCACAGTTTTAATAAGTGTTTACAACAGTTGAACACTTATTTATAAAGTTTGACAGTTCTTTCCCAGATTAAAACTTTATTTCACAGACAAAGAGAAGTGCAAATTTGAGACACTTTACTTGGGTATTACCATTTTATTAGGGGCGGCTGTGGGGCAAGATACTGAACTCCGAATTGGCTCTGGTGGCTGTTCCACCAGTGTAGGAATGTGTGTGAATGTTGGTTTCTGTTTGAGCACTTAGGCTCAGTGTATCAATGTGTATGACTGGTGAATGCAATGTAGTGTAAAAGTGCTTTGAGTGGTTGCAAAGACGAGAAAGGCAGAAATAATGTACTTTTTTATCCCCTTACATTTGCGTACATTTATCTGACAGCTTGAGTTGCAAGTTACTTTACAGATTAAGATTTTACACACAAGGGACATGATCATCTTATAAATTATTATTGAAGTTTACAGTTTATAGAATTAGCTTCATCTTGACCAACCTCAACAGTAAAATGCTGCTTACACATTTATGCATCAGCAACACTAATCTAATAATTTAAAATAAAATAGTACAACACTCAAAGGGACCATTTTTATGCATTGATTACTTTTACTTTTGTTACTTCAAGAACATTTAGCTAATATTTAGCATGAATAACATTTTAATACAGTAATTACCTTTACTTGTAATGCAGGATTTACATTGTTTAAAAAAGAAACTATATTCTGAATACGTCTTCCACCACTGTTCCTACATTATGTGTCCACTTGCCTCTCCTTCTCCAGGTCTGCCTGGTACGATCGGATGATTGACGGGTCTTTGGGGTGTGCAGCTCGGAGAGGAGGGGTCCTCCCCAACCTGTCGCATCCTCCTCTTTCTCTCCCACCTCTGCCCCTCCTGTCCCTGCGTCTGGCACACAACTTCCTCTCCTTCACCCCAGACACACAGCCGGTCAGCTTCCTAATGGGTGTCCTCAGTGATTTCTTTACTCTCACCACAGCCTCCATGACGCACCAGAGCGCTCAGGATGGGTGGGAAAAACCAAAACCCTTATTTCCTTGACAGATGATGTGTGAGTAGAATGGAGCCCTTCACTCATGTTGTGTTGCTCTGACACGAGGACACACACAGTCTGACATTAACTCTGGTTCAGACATGCCAAGGACAAGGACAGTAGTCAGACAAGGCTCAGACACACAGACTTAATGACACTCTCTCTCACACACACCTGCTTACAAAGATTACATACACAGATGAAGTGTCATGCACAGGGAAGGGAAGTAGTGAAAGAATTTTTTCCCTTTCAGTACTTCCAAGAACAAAAATGGACAAATGTCTTACTCAACCACATTGAACAGGATATTTAACAGCCCATTTCTCACTATTTATCTATACGCAACATTAACTTGTTTCAAAATGTTTTTCAGTCCACAGTTTTCTTACCTATGCAAGCAGCCACCGTTGGCCAAAGGCTCACAGCATAAAATCCTAATAAAGCTCTAGCCAGATTGCTTCCATTCTAACCAGACAATCCCTATTGTATACAAGAAGAAAGAACAGAAGATGTTCCACAAGAAAAAAATTACTGTTTGCTGGTCCAGGTTTCAGCCTTTGGTTCTTCTGCTTCCCTCTTTGCACCTCTCGAGTCTCCTATAAAGATTACCACTTAAAGGACTTAACGAGGGGAATCTCATTAGTACACGATGACTCACGTGTTTGTGATGAAGATTTAGAGCTGGCACTAGCCTATGTCATGTTGAGTGACACATGCATGCATTCACGGGTCTGTCATCAGTGTCATGCAACTCAGATTTAACTTCCAACACCTTTTCACTTTCTTACAAGAACATGATCAATGTTTGGTTCACTGGATATTCAGAGATGAGTGCAGACAGGGGGACGGGGGAAATAAAACAAAGAGACACCTGGATGGAGAGACTGGTCTGCAACAGCAGCGTCTGAGTCATAGAGAGATAAGAGAAAAGTATTGACAGCTGGACCAAAAAGCTGCCCGAACTGTTGAAGAGGAAGTGAAAGAGTAAAGCCACCCAATTAATTTCTCCACCAAAGTAAAAAAATGTCAATGCTGAGGTTTGGTTAAAGATGCAGAGCATGTTATTTCATATTCTGTTGATGAAACAAATGCTATTAGTGTACACAACAATCTCTTCAAGTCATGAATGATGAGGGATACAGCACAAAGAGAAGACATAAGAGCTCACCTGATGTTGCAGAGCAACTACTGCAGGTGTTGTGTTTAACAAGAAAATGTGTTATCACACAATGAAAACTTGAACAAGAAGACATAAGTAGTATGACAACTTTCTGCTGCATGTTAAGCAAATTCAGTATCATTTGCATCAAGTAAATATACAATTTGTTTAGTTTAGGAGACCCTGTGAAGAATATTTTTTCCTCTTATTTATCCTTCTTTCTAAATTAATTTTTTTTTATCCATCCATCCATTCATCTTCAGCTGCTTATCCAGGGTCGGGTCGCTGGCAGCCAGATTATTTTTTTTCAGACTTTTATAATCCTTTTTCATACAATTTTATTGTTTTTTATTTATTGTTAAGACATAACTACAGTTTGCAGATGATGCATGTTTAATAACTTTACTTTAAGTTCCCTGATTGAGTATTTATAAGTACTAAAGAAACATTTAATAATTGTCATGAGCAAATATATGGATATTTGAAGTGGTTAAAAAATACTTATATCTACTCACAACTACATTATAATGTGTTTTAAACCGTTCATTGGATCTTTGTACTGTATACTGCATATAAATGCTAATTAGGGGGGCTTTAAAGTAAAGTGTTACCCATGTCTTTTCTCAGAATGTGCTGAGTACTTCTCCTTATTTCCTTTTGGCATTTTCTATGGTTGAATGTCTTTCAATGACCCCATGGTGAGTTTTTGCTCTACGGCCTACTCTAATGCCCTATTTGGCATTGACATCACATAGCCTACACGTCTCGAGAGCACACACTCAACTAACCCATGCAAAATCCCCCAATCCCCCGTTTCCCTCTTTGTGTTTCCACCCTGCTGCACAGAGCACTTCGATTTCTAACAGGTGATGAGGCTTTAATCCTTTAACAAGATCACCAACAAAAGCCACACCTCCTCAAACTCATGTTCATGTAACAGATCTGAAAGGAGGGAGGTTGAGTTCATCCTGTGCCAGCAGCTCTTCTCTACAAGCAGGTTCAGATCAGATACAGGAAGATGGGGGAAATAGGGGGAGATGTTTATATGTTAAATATGTTAATATATAGTCCTATTTAATACATCAACCACAGTAACTAAGAATAACTGCTGTAAATTACTATAACACTCAAGCTGACTTTCGATAAGTAATGCACACTTTGCGCAATCCACTGTGTCGGGTTGCGTGAACCAGAGCTTCCATGCAAGCCCACCAAAAAGAGCCACTTAAAGGATTCTTAGGCGGATCAGCGTCCAACACGTGACTGACACCAACACATGAACACACACAAACGCACATATGATGTTCTCATGCATGAACTCACGAGGCATGACCTCAGCTCAAACAATAAGATAGATATTAATTTAACCAAAAATACTAAATATACATTTCATCATAACACATCAGCATGATGACCTAAATACATAAAGATCTGGAATGATTCCTTTGAATAAAGGCAATATGACCATTAGGGGATTCACTCTTGTGCTCTTTGAACATAGCATCTTTGAATGGATCTCAGTTAAAACATGCATGTTTATGTTAATTTCTCCAGTCAGTGCTCTTGAAGGAACTGGTTTAGATATGGTGCTGGTCCCTGCACAGAGGTGTCCACTGCTCCTTATTAGTATGGGATAAAATTCAGAGAACAGATCTGAAATACTTTTTACTTTCTATAATTGTTCATTTAAAAAAAGGTTATCACTTTTGGGGGAAGTTGGGGGGCTGGAGCCTATCCCAGCTGACATTGGGTACACGCTGGAATTTTGGAGACATCAATTAACCTAGCCTGCATGTCTTTGGATAGTGGGAGCCACAGCACCCAAAGAGAACCCACGCGGACATGCAAACTCCATACAGAAAGGCCGGAGCAACCGGGGTTTGAACCCACGACCTTCTTGTTGTGAGGCGACAGTGCTAACCACTGCAACACCGTGCCACCCCAAACACACATGTTGACAATAAGTCTCTCTCAGCTCTGTCAAGGCCGAAGAAGAGGAAAACTGGCACACTCACTCGCTCCGCCTGTGACCCTGCTCTCTTGTTGAGCTGCACTCCATCAAGATGCCAGGACAGCTGGAGGTAAACAGCAGTTACGTGAGGAGTGTGTGTGACGTACATGTGGAGTCAAACACAAGAAGAGAAGAACTAAATTTATTAAATGACTAAAGAAGTCATTCCATACAAAATGTTTTACAAAAAAACCCCACACTAATTGTTGTTATAAAGTGTTTGAGAGCATAAAACTAAAAATTTACTTTTTAAAGGAGCACATACTTTAGGATTTTGTATCTATATCCTCTAAATTTTAGAGATTAATTTTAACATTTTGAACCTTGATTTACTTGCATACGGAAAAGACAATACCTAGTGGTTTTGCATGTTTTAGCCCAAAACACTTACTGCTTTTTGTAAATTAATTTATCCATTCTTTCCACTCATTTTTTTGATACAAAAATCTATTAGCTGACTGTTTAAACTTGCTTGCATGAACTTACCTAAAAAAATATTAGTTATGTTTAGGGTTGGGTATTGTTTAAAATTTTACGATACCAGTACCAAAATCAATACCCTTAAAGTGATACCGATACAATAAAGTACTTCATTCGATACCTTATATAAAATAACACCTGTTGAAGCCACAGTAGTTGATTGGTAGCCTATTATTATTTTTATTGTTATAGACAAGTAAGGTTATCTATTTTTTTGTGTGTGTTTCAAATAACTGTTAAATAAAAGTATTGGGGAAATGAATTGCAAATTGTTTCAGATCGCTCCTCATCCTAAAGTAAAACCATACATACATGTTGTGGTGGCAGCCCGGCTGACGGTGAGTATCCTGTTTATTTCTCTTTTCTTGTGATTCCGTTTTTCCCTTGTATTTTGGCCTGCCTGTCTGTCTCTCCTCTGCTCCCCTTGCTTGTGTTCACCCCCCCTCTCTCTGCTCCTGAACCCAACTGACGATCCACACCTGCACCTCGTCAGCCACCTCATCTGTCTGCCCTTCGTGCTCCTCGGCCCCCTGTGCCCATGTACCCCGGCAGCCACCTCTCCCTCACCTCCACTCCCTTAACCCCTCTTTTTTCCTCAATAAAATCTGTTTCAACCTAAGAGTTGCTTTTGGGTCCTCTTCTGTCCAACACACATAACAAATACAAAGAGTATTTGTTGCTGGGATCTGGTTACAAAAAGTAGGCCTGGGTATCGATTGAAGTAGGCTACATGGTTTGACTGGAGATGTTTCGATTCTATTATATCGAGTAGCGATACCCATCCCTAAACACTTTTTAAACAAATCTGCAGTTTTTACTTACATATAAAATAATTTATATATATAATAAATTAATACAAATTTTAAGTCTGCTAAATGATTTTCATGTCACACACAATGAACAGAGAACAAAGAAATTGTAAGTTGTAAGTTGAGATCATTCTTACTGTTCAAAGCAGCAATAATCAATATTTTTACATTAACAATTGATCCTATGACTACTTCTATGTGAAAGGGGTCACTCCTAGTGATGAACCCACAGAGAATAATCACTGGACTCAGCTGTTTCCTTCAGATCTATAGAGTTTCAGTATCTTTCGGCTCATTGTTTTGGCTTTCTGGCCAGCACCATTCTCATCAGCATTGTTTTCAGCAGCTAGTGGGCAGCTGTTTTTTGCTGTTAGCAAAAAAGTCAGGAGGAATTTTGAACCATTCCTCACTACAAAACTGTTTCAGTTTAGCAATATTCTTGGGATGTCTGGTGGCTCTCTTGAAGTCATGCCACAGCATCTCAGTCAGGATGAGGTCAGGACTCTGACTGGGCCACTCCAGAAGTCATATCTTCTTCTGCTGAAGCCATTCTGTTAATTTACTTTTGTGGTTTGGTTCATTGTCCTGTTGCATTGACTATCTTCTGTTGAGCTTCAATTGGTGGACAGATGGCCTCACGTTATCCTGCAAAATTCCTTAATAAACTTTGGAGTTCATTTTTACCTCGATGATAGCAACCCCTCCAGGCCCTGAGGCAGTGAAGCAGCCCCAGACCATGATTCCCTCCACCATACTTCACAGTTGGGATCCTCCGATGAACTCCATTCTTCTTTAGTGTTTTACGTATTGTAGAGTCGTCAACAGAGAAGTTAGCATGTTCCAGAGAATGCTGTAAGTCTTAAGCTGACACTAGGATCCTTCCTAACCTCATTTAGTATTATAACCTGTGCTCGTGCAGTCATCTCCCCCTACTCTAATCATTTAGATTTTTTATCTTTCCTATTTGCAACTGAATAAGGGGACTGAGGGTGTTTACAGGTTTCCCTTCAAGTTAACTCTGCAATCATCTTGCAAATCTTACTTTCTCAGGAGCTTTCAGCTTTAATTTCAGTGTCTGATGGACATGGTGCACCTCAACCCCAGTCACCTTCCGTGTTATCAGATCCTCAAGTCCAATCACTCCTTCCACCGAGTGCATAAGGAATCCCACTCCATACCACATCCATCCCACATCCATCCAAATCTTCAGCTATTGTTTCTCACTCTTTTACCATCACCAGGGTCTCCATCGGGTGAACATTAACCAATAAAATTAAGACATCGCAATGGGATCTAAATGACTCCTTACATCTTTAACGTTTTCTTCAACTTGTCCTTCTGTGCGCACTAAATTATTTGTTAATGATGTAATGTAAAGTATACATGATTTGTAGTTGAGAAACTAAAACTTGCAAGCACTTTGGCACGGTCCTCATAGGGTCAAGTGGCTATTCAGGGTCATCTGCTCATATCACAGCTGTTCCTCCAGACTTGACCCCTTCCTGGATGATAGAGTGGCAGGAAGAAAGGGTGACACAGAGCAGAGGAAAGAGAGGTGCGTGTTGAGGGCTCGTATTCCAGCATCCTCTCCAACAGATTAAAAAACTGGTGGTGCTCAGTCCCGTGTGATAACAAGTACGTCTAAAAAAAACAATAAGAGAAAAACATGTTGTTTAAGGGAGTTATTGTACATTGCTAATGTTTAAAAGTTTACCTGCACGGCTCACCCTTAATGGTTTGCACTTGGCTTTCACATATCGTCCGGCCTTGGAGCACTCATTCCACTCAAGATGCCCACGGTGGAAATACTTTTTCTTTCTGTGAAGAAAAAAGTATGTTTTGTCAGATAAAGTTGTTGCTTGTGTGTTTGCGTGTATGTGACAGTGTACGCGAGTGTGTTACCTGCTCCTTTGAATCATTCTCTGAGGAATTGGTCCCTGTATTCTCTCCATCATAGCAAGATGCTCCTTATTGTCATGAGTCTACAAGTGAACACAGATGCACAAGTGAAGATCATGTTAGCACGATCAAAATCATCCTACTTTCAGCATGCTGCCAGAGGCAGAGCTTAACACCCACTGTCTGTTGCTAACTAGCTTAAAGCTAACATCTGCACAGTTGGTACAATGGCTGTTTGGGGCAATTAAACACAGACTGAACATACCATTACATTTCACTTTTTGTATAGAAACAAATAATATGACGTAAAGTGCTGGTAGACGGGTTTATTACCTTCAGAAGGAACCAGGCTAGCTTTTCTACCCGCTCCCAGTCTTTATGCTAAGCTAACTGCTGCTGTCTGTAGCTTCATATTTACCATACAGACATGAGAATGGTATAGGCTGTAATTTTACCAGTATAAACACACGTGTAACCTGGTACAGTGTGAAGCCCTCGTAGTATTCAAACAGGATGCAGCCGATACTCCATACATCACAAGGGTGGCTCCAACCCAACTCTGTGGGATAGAGAACAGGGCAAAAACCTTCAAATACAAAAAAAGCTAAACAGAACTGACAGCTCCAGATTACTCCCTGGTCTAAGTCAACATCTCTTACCCAGTATGACCTCTGGAGCCCGGTAGTGACGTGTGGAAATGACGGCAGAGTGGTGTTCATGGTCAAAGGTTGCACTGCCAAAGTCAACGAGCCTCACTGTGGTGTCATTTACTCTCCTCTCATTGCACTTCTGAATGAACAGAAAGTAAACAAGTCAACTACTTAGCCAGATGTATAACTTTTGAGTTGAGACTGAAAGTGAGCACACCAGTGTTGGTAATAATCTCCTACTGCAAACTGCACAGGCACCTATGCTAAAGGAACAGTTGGCAAATATAAGAAGCAACATTTTTACAGTCAGCAGTTAGCTTAGCCTAGGTTGTTATACTTTGGTTTTGGTCCAGAAACAAACAAGATGTTCATTACTGAACTTGGGAGGTGCTGGTAGGTGAGTTTTGTTACCTTAGGACAGAACTAGGCTACCTTTTCCTTTTGCTTCCAGTATTCATGCTAAGCTAAGCCAGTGGCAAGGGATGGCAGTATTTATCATATAAATTTATTTTAAATAATTATTTCAAATATAAACTAGAATTTTGTCATTTGTATTTGATAGTGTTAATGAAAATAGCCTAATACTTGGGATCAAAATACTTAAGCTTAAACTTAAGGTTTTTTGGGCAGAGAAACATTGTTCACTTAATCAACTGAGTCAGTGTACTGGTGAAGGGATAGGTGAAGGTTTGCAAATTGATTTCATGGCATCTTGGAAAAGTATTTTTACTGTTTATTTAATACAAAAATACAGTTATGTTTATTTACATGGTGTGGCTGTTGTATTTTGTAGTTTCTTTTGATACACTTGGGGTAATTTGGTATCTTCTTTTAAAATACACTTTGATGTAGTATCTAAATCCCTGTTAATGGCTGCTGCCTGTGGCTTCATATTTACTGTACAGACATCAAAGTGGTATCAGCCTTCTCATCTAACTCTCAGCAAGAAAGTAAATAAGCATATTTCCAAAAATGTTGAACTTTTCTTTCAAGATTGTCTCAATGCTTGTTTTTTATGCCTCACTGGACTTATTTTAGTGATATTGCAGTGTTACCAGATCTCAGCAATACTTCTGAGTATAATGTTATTATTTCCAGGATTGAAAACTATAAAAATAAGAACAAAGTTTAAACAAAAATGTATTTTTTGTATAAAACATAAATAATAAAAACAATATCTCCTCAAAGATGTCATAACACAGAGAATTAGCGGCACACTGAGGTCAGCAAACACAACAAAAATATTTGCCTAAAGTATAAAGGAAAGACGTGGATGGTTTTTGGTATCTGCTGAGCAAAACCACAAAACTAATCTCCCTGCTTTTCATCCCTGAAGGTGCCAGCACTTCATGCCTGTAGCTGTTTCTAACCTTGTCAGCGTTGTATATGAGTGAGTAGTCCGAGTTGACAAAGAGGATGTTCTCAGGCTTCAAGTCGGTGTGAGTCAGCTTATTGTCATGGAGAACTGTGGTGGAGACAGAGGGGAAGGAAGCAGATTAAGATTTATGAGGAGAGAGCCGTGTCCCTCCTCTGGTCAAGTTTTCTGTTAGTTAAATATTTAGATATCATGATAAAAAAAGTGCAACCTGGCAGCAACTAGGGTGTGATGATACACTTAGGCCTAGCTCACGAGGCGATAGACGATATTGGGTTCAAGAGAATGACATGAAACGATATTTTAACACTATTTTAAGAAATCTTGAATGATGAAATATATGACTGGAAAAATAATCTTTTATTCAAGTGAAAGTCAGAAAATGCAAAGCGATGCAGGTGCATTTTGAAATCTTGCTTACATATTGTTTTTGTCTCTTGTTCTGGCTCTGTTTATTACTTCCACCCAAAATGCTGCCGCACAAACAATTTAAGCTAATTTCACCCTCTCACTCTGTCACGCTGATATCGTGAGACAGCTTTTCACCTAAATATCATCATGTTTTAATATTGCGAGCTCTCATGGCACTAGATGTCCTTGCACCCCTATTGGCAACACAATATTTCTTTATATTAATATGTTATAACTGGTCATAAGTAATTGGCAATACATCAGTAAATAAGTTAGTCATACTGATGACTAACTCTTTCATAAGTTTCTTCTTTTTCTCAGCACCACCTTGCATCACTACAAAAAAATGTCAAGAGCCCTAACAACAGTTATGTAGTGTAGTGTTTACAGCCTAGGTTTGTTCTTTCACTTCAGTCTGGTAATGTAAATCAAGAACACATGTATCATCTTCAGGTAAGAGTCACTCTCTAGATATACCTGCCCTGGGACAGCTGTTGAAAATCTTACTGTCATCACTGACACTGATCCAGAGGTACAAGATAAAGCAAAGTGGTGAAGGTATAGTGCATATTGAACTCACAGCTAACAGCGTGGCAGATCTGGTGGGCCATGTGTCGGATTTGGTTAATGGGATAAGGCAGGAAGTTGTTTGCTTTCAAGAAATCAAAGGTGCTGAGAGACAACAGCTCAAAAGAGATGCACACGTGGCCGTAGTAGTTAAACCAGTCCAGCATCTGCACACAGTGACTGATGGGAAAAGAAACGGAGATTAAATGTAACAGACAGAAAAAGAGTAATATCCTATAATTAAAATTCCAAACTACTCACTGTTTGTTGTCTGGATCTCTCTCTCTGATCTTCTCCAGCACATTGATTTCCAGTTTGGCTGCTTCCCTGTATTTGTCCAAGTTCTTAATGATCTTCAGAGCGATTCGACTTCCTCCTCTGTGTGTAGAAACATTGTGTTTGAAAGTAATAAACGCTACACATGCTGCATATTAGTCGCAACTTCCATTATTTGATGAAGCAATTTACCTGCTGTGGTCCAAACATTGTACCACCTTCCCGAAAGTACCCTCACCTAGAGTGTCAACTATCTCATCTGTGAAACAGATTGAGGTTATATTAAAGCTGGCGGATGCTGACGAAGACTGCCAACACTTGCAGCTGAACTGATACCTACATCTGTCTTCCAGGACGTCCCCACTTTTATAGATCAGGTGGCCATTCTCAGTGTCTCTCTCTTTATCGCTTGCAGTTTCATTGCTCCGCTGGAAACCAAATTTGTGAGAGGTGGATAAAAGAAGAAAAATCTGTGCAGAAATCAATCTGCCTCCGTCTCTTTCTTCACTTTCCAACTAAAGACTGAGACAGATTGAGTGACATCTGACCACTAGGTCTTAAAGGGCAACGGTGATCAGCTAGATTTAACCTTAGCTAAGAGTGGCGCTTTCAATATTACATGCAGAAAAATGCCCACTCGGTGAAACAAATCTGCACTCAAAAGAGCTTCATTTCATGCATTTTGTTCGATCTGCACTCTGGTTATGTGGCTGTAATAACAACAAATCCTCCAGAAAGCGAGCTTTTACACATTAAGGTTGTTCCTGATGGCCTGAGCTTGTTCTAAAAGAGGTTAATAAGCAATGTCAAATTACTTCTGGCACTCTATGGAGGAGCTGAGGCTCTATTTCCATCCACATTCTGAGACTGTTATTAATATGAGTAGGCCAGCATGTGCTGAGGAGACACTTACTGCAGGACACAGGCCACAAATAAGACAAACAAGTGACCCATATAAACACACACAGTCTGAATGTGGTTTGTTGTTGGTAGATTCAAGAGAATAAGGAAAAAATGACCACATGTACTGATGATTTCAGGTCACAGGTCAACCACAGGATTATTGGTAGAAAGAAATATACTAACACATTAAGAATGCATGCACAGAAAATCGAGATACTCACAGAGAGGCAAAGGCAAATACAGTCCAGAAAACCCTTATAGAAAGAGTACAGCTCTGTCTTTCCCATTACGCTGAAGTGTAGAGCTAGTCAAAGATTAGAAGAGCTTCAGTGGAAGAAAAGAGGCTGGAGGGAGGTTGTAGTAAGGTGAAGGAGATAGGCAGGTGAAGCAAAAGCAGAAGCAGACAAAATAGACAAGGAGGATGGAACAATACAATAATAAAGCAATAGCACAGAAAAAAACTAGAAGGACATGGAGTTGTGACAAAGTAAAAAATAGCCTGCAGTGTTGTCAGCAGAAAACCAAAAGAAAAGCAGAGACACAACTACACAGTCTAGTCACAAAACTGACAGAATAAAGAATACCTTAAGAGGACTGAAGAAAAAAAATAAAACACTATCAAGCAAGAAAGCTGAAGTACATGACACAAACAGAAAGTGACAGACAGAAATGAGATGAAAAGATTGGAGGAGGAGGAGGAGGAGGAGGACAGAGAGAGAGGGTGAGAAAGAGAGAGCTGAGACAGAGGCTAATAATACATTTTGGTCACAACCCCCTGAGAAAGTCTTCGGAGGAGAATCAAGATGTGGTCGAGGGGAGCGACAGAGGGGAGAGGAGGAGAGATCCAGTTTCACTCAACTTACTTACTCTCCTCCTTGCACCTCTTTAACCCCTGCGATATGTTTTGCCACACCTGTCCTGCTCTGCATGCTACACATACCTTTCAATATACTGTGGATGCTTTCTTTACAAAAATAACAGACAGTGCTCTTATAGTTTTTATTTATTTTGTAGTTCATGTTCAAAGGGACACATTACCTGAACAGACAGGTGCATATTTCTTTTCAGTGCAGAATAGCATGCATGTCTATAAAAATATAATATATATATAATATATATATAAATAACAATATAAACAGTTAAAATATTTATCCAAAATCTCATGAAATTCATTCAACTTGTTGGCCGCAGAAGCAAAAGGGGCCAGTGCTGTAAAACTTGCTTTATGATGCTTTTGGAATTCTATAAAAACTCCAATAACTTCAATCATTTCAAACATGTCAACAAGCCACTCCAATAACAAATCATAACAAAAAAATCATACTTTTATGACTATTTTTGTATCCGTATACTGCTTAAATCCAGATCTTCTTCTTCCTGATAGAGTGAACACAGGAAGAAACAGGCAAATAATCTTCTATCAGACTGAACAACGTTTGTTTTGGAGGCTCGGGGGGGACTTGTCATGTGTGACTGTGTACGTGTCACAAAGTCAGATGCTCCTCTTCATACTCAGGTACAGGAAATAACAATATGTCACCAAAAGGCTCGGCCTGCTCCGCATGTACCTTCCTGGCCGATAAAGTCTCTACAGACAAGAAGCACACACAACCACTTAAAAACATCCAATTAGTGAGGAAAATAATCAAGCACAAATTATTAAAGCCTCCACTCATGATACCTTTTGGCATTTTCAAAGACTCTGACTGAGACTGAAAGTCAAATATTATAACTCAAGACCCACATATTGATTAAAGAGCATCCTCCGGCGTTGATGCTGTAAACATTAATACGATTTCAACATGGGTTGATGGGATGATATGGTGATAAGTGAAACTGATGCCTCACCCAGGAGCCTCTGAAAAGTGTTGCTGACAGTTCTTCGGTCGACCTCAGGCGGTAGGAGAGAATGAAAAAGCACAGGTGACGCTTCATGGATGGGAAACTCCGGCAGCAGCCTACACACACACACACACAACACACACACACACACACACACACACACACACACACATACAAGCATGTAATCGTATTATTATCACCAAACCTAATCAAATGAAAAGACTGGGAAAGACTTCTGAGCTCTGAGTTAGTAATGGTGGTGCGTTCACTGTCATTACCCAGGAGACTCCGGAAACTCGTCCACCACCTCTGGGATGTCCTGCAGCACAGAAACAGACCTGGAGACAGTGGACCTGCCAACACACACGTGTGCATATAAGGATGACCGCGATCACACACTTCGCAAATGTTTCTTTGACACCTACCCTTCTCTCTCGGGGGTGTACATGGGGGAGATCTCTCGAGGCGCCTCCTTTGGATAGGAACCCTCCAGTGGCAGTGATCCTTGGCCTGAACAGACACACAGATTTGAGGACATTGCACTGCTTATATTCATTCCCTGGAGGCTTGCCCCAACCCTTAACCATAAGTGATTCATGCCAAACACCGACCTCTGACCTCAGCCTCACCCCAGGGAAGACACAAACCACTTTAGCTCATGTTAAATTTTACTGCAGTGGTTACACAGTCTTCACAGTACAGTTTACAGTAAAGTTTACCTGAAAAATCAAACGCCTCTGATTCTGCCAAATCTCTGGGGACCTGTACTCACACACAGGCACATACAATCAGCTATCCATCTTCTGACATTTCTCCCTGCACAAAAAAGCTGGATAGATGTCACACAAATAATCATCTTTCCACACCTCCTTGGGGCTGAGCTCACGTCTCGCCTCCTCTCTTTCAGCAGCCTCGGCCACCTCGGCCGCCTCGATCATCTCGCGCTCTCTTTCCTTTTCAGAGTCAGTAGACTCGGCCCCTCTCTGCCCTCTCTGCAGGTCCGAGCCTGAGATAGCTGTGATGGTCGCAGCCCGTCTCCATAGAAACTGTGCATCTTTGGGTAAGACTGTGAGGGGGGGAATGCTTTGTGGTTTATTTTTGAAAAGTTATTTGAGTTTAGTTCTTTAAAATAGCTGTAGGTGTGAAAAAATGTATTATGAAAGGTGACATTTGTTACACTTTAAATCAATAAGTCATTATCACTTTAGGGAAGATTAACAGCCTATAGGCATATTTACTGACATTTTACAGTTGGTGCCACTGGGTTGTATTTCACAGAAACTCTGCTGGATTGTTTTATGGTAGTGTGACCAGGTGTCCCCGTTTTCCAGGGACAGTCCCCGGTTTTGGTGGCCTGTCCCCGTCTGGAGCTGTCCCCGGAATTGTCCCTGTTTTTAACTATGTGTTAATCATACACTGTATAAGTTGTTAACACACCTGAAGTCAGATTTTACGTGGCCAGATCGTTCGCAAAAAGTGATTGCCGTCCGCGGGAATGATGACATTTACATCATTATTGGCAATAATAGAACCCTGTTCATCCTCAGAACCTTCTTCTGCCTCAAAATGACTGGATTTCATTCAGAAGAGTTATATTTGACAGATTATAAATCCAAAATTGTCCCCCTTTTTTATTACATACATACATGACATACCACCAAACCAAAGATGTACCCAGTTTTCATTTCAGAATCTGGTCAGCTTATTTTATGGCATCAATGAAATAATATTTTACAGTACAACACAGGAAGAAGTTGGCTGCTCTGTGTTTATGGGAAATATTTGTTTCTAATGTTCAGTTAAAACTGAAGTTATTGTTCTAGGGTCCAAGCACCTCCGTGACGCATTATCTAAAGATATAGCGGGTGGCATCACCCTGGCCTCCAGCACCACTGTGAGGAATCTTGGAGTTATCTTTGATCAGGACATGTCATTTAAGTCTCACTTTAAGCAAATTTCAAGGACCACCTTTTTTCACCTACATAATATTGCAAAAATCAGGAACCTCTTGTCTAAAAGTGACACAGTGTTGTATATGTAGGATTTTAATGTGTTGTGTTTATGAATGGCTGCTACCTTGGCAAGGTCTCTCTTGTATAAGAGATTTTTGATCTCAATGGGACTTCCTTTAAAATAAAGGTGAAATACTTTTTAAAATCATCAACTTTTTAAAAAATCATCAAAAGTCAGTAAATGTTGTAGGCTACATTTCCCAACTTAATTAACATTTTGCATTTTTAACATTTCCTTAATAATTTTTACTGTAACCAGCTACCTAACAACCATAATCCAACCACACAGATGATCACTTGTTGTGCCTGATTTCACCTCTTATGCAGGGGTGGGCTTAATAGACACCTTCTCCACACTTCTATTAGCTTTGCTGAACCTATAGGATATGGTATGATATAGGCCTTTTCCACGTCAGAAATGTTGACTTATTACTTGCTTTTCGTACATTGAGGTTACTTACAGGTGCAGGGGTTGTTGAGGAGCTCAGCAGCAGGGAGCATCCTGTGAGAACAAGGCGGTGGGAGAAGTGGACGTCTGGTCTCAGTCAGAGGGTTGTCGATCCACTGTTGCAGCACCTCCTGGGAGAGCTGCGTCTCTGGGTCAAAGAAGATCAGCTGCCTCTTCCTCCTCTTCCTTGTCTTCACCTCTGGGGAAGGCAAATCCTGGGCGTGGGAGGGGTGTGGGAAGTAAAAAAATGTTTGTCAAATGTATTCTGGGTACCACTTTATTGTAGGACACCTTATAGTATTTATAAGTTGTAACTAATGAGTTTATCAACGCTTAATATATAATTCACTGAAGTTTATAGATCACTTATAAACCATAAGTAAGAGCAGCTTTTGGGTTGCCAGGTCGTGAAAAAATCCTTTAGGTGTTGTTTATCCTCCTTCAGCTTGATATTTGCTTTGTCTAGCGCTTTCAGGAAAACCCTTCCAACAGACGTTTCAACCACCAAACCTCAATCCATTTAACAATACCATATTAACAACTACAAATTCAGGCTTGATGGAGTTTTGTAAATAACCTAAAAACATTCAACACAAGAAGTTAGAGGCTTGCACCTCTAACTCCAGCGTTGGTCTTTCACGTTCCTTTGCTGCGGGTGGTGGGGAGGGCATAGCGGGCACAGAGACGGGGGTGAGCTGGTCTGTGGGGGGTCCAGGCTCCTCCATGGACAGGCCCGGCTCTTCCTGAGGCAACAACATGGCGTCTTCACTGGATAGAGTGGTGGGTTGTAATCTGACACAGGTAGAGACGCAGTCAGTGTGTGTTTGTGCGGATCTGTTTACACCAGTGTTTCCACATTCATCTGGATCATTTACTCAATAGTGGATCCTGTGAGCTCTTTTGTTCTCTCTTTCTCCAGGTCACCCTCTCCTCCTTCTCTTGGTATCTCCAAATCTCCTGTAAGAAAAAGTTAAAGGAAGAAAAATGATGACAATCCCCTACTTTCTTTCCATCTCAAAACCTTCTTGTTGCCACTCTTGTGTCACAAGAGAAAGGAGCTCCAAGTTTAGCCACACACCTTCTGGAAAATGATCAGTTTGGTCTAAGAGGAAGTCAATAGTATCTGGATGCTCATCGGCAAGCTCCTCGCCCTCAAACTAGCAGTGAGAAGAAGAAAGAGAAAGACGGATGTGAGTGAAGACCTGTAGGAAATTTATGACAAAAATGTTTTTGCATGAGCTTCTTTTGACAACTGCACCTCTGCGACGGGGATAGCGACAGGCTCCGTCTCTCTCAGAGTGATGGTTTCTGGAGATGCCGTTATGCCTGGGGGGGATAATATGACGTTAATAAAAAGCCACTCTTTCAACAGCTACAGTGAAACTAGCGGGAAAAGACACTACTAATCAAGCTGCAATTAAAGTGCTCTCTTCTGCTGAGTGAGATCCGGCTACACAACACTTCCTGACACTGCAGCATCAGCCTCAGCCAATTAGGTGGATGTTGTTGAAGGCAGTGTGCCCTGACCTGACCTGACCCGACCCACCGTATCTCTCTACCCTGCGCTGTTCTGTATTTCTGCCTGGATCTGCAAAATCTGATCTCGGCCTGTTCCTGGGGCCTATTGGTATTTCTGTGCATATTGCTGTACGCACATTCTGACATACTGCATAATCCTGGACACCTTTGTGAATGTCTTTCAGTAAAGCTGCACAGCTGACATTTAATTAAATAAACAAATAATTAGAAATAGCATTTCAAACATTTGTAAATCTAATGAAAAGAATAGCTTCAGATCAACTTTTGAATATATCTTTATATAAAAGACCATGCAGTTTGGTTATCCTGCCTGCAGCACTTTACTTCATGTTATAAAACTTTACTTCACATTATAAAATCACTTTGTGACAGCATCATGAATGAGACATCGCAACAGGCTTTAAATGATTGTTCCTGTGATTTAGTATTACACTTCAGTAAAGCTAGGGGGACAAAAAGCCAGAATGAAAAACCATAGTAAATATCTGGCCCTCGGATATCCTGGTTTCTGGTATGGGTCAATTTTCAAAAATGCTGGATTCCACATCAAATAAAACTCTTCTTGTGCCTAGTTTGTAACACCAAATTCATCATCGCCCAAGACAAGATAATTTTTTATTATTAATCCATTTATTTTTATTTTTTGGGAGGGGCATTTGTGCTTTATTAGCTAGTCTCAGTGGAGTGTGACAGGAAAGGAGGGTGACAGAGAGCGATGGCATGCACTATGGTAAAGAATCAGATGGTACATGCTCTACCGGTGCAGTCCAGAGGTGGGGGTTATTTTTCAGGCCACATGAGATATTAAATTTTAATGCATTTTTGTTATTTTTGCTTCAAAAGTTCATTCTATGTTCTGCTGCTGCAATGACCCAATGATGACCCAATGCCATTGTCATTACAGCATATCAAGTCATCCTACCAATTTCTAGTGCAGCTGCAGCTGCAGTTGGGCTGGCTGGTTCAGGATGCTCAGGAGAGGTTTCTCTCAGATAATCCTGACCCATCTAAAAGACACAGAACAGGCAGAGGACGCTTATTTTTCTGAGTAAAGATATTTAGATGATTTTCAGCTTTATGTTTACTTATAAATGTCTGCAATTTCTTTCCTTACATGGGTATTTGGGTACCTTTATCAGTGTATTGGGACTGGATGTTGCATCTGGCATGAACATCACTCCGAATAAGGGGTCTGGGGCTCCTTCTGTCTCCTCCAAGAGAGACAGGGCATCAGGGAAGTCCAGAGCTTGTCTTAGAGAAAACAGAAGGCAAAGCAGGAAGAGCCTGAGTTATTTCTGTGTTTGTGCGTGCAGGCAAATGTGTGGCATGTTGAGCACCTATTCTCACCTGCTGGAGTCATCCATATCAATTTTCTGAGACGTCCTCTGTTTCACCAGCTGACCCACGATGGACTGAAGTTCCTCTGGAAGGACACAAGTTCAGGAACCATTGCGTTTGTCTAGGCATCTTTTTCCTCCAGCCTGTTAATCATGTCTTACCCAGGAGAATGGCACACTGCCGGTGGTAGACGACGATGACGCCATACTGGAGCTGGGAGGAAAGGTAGAGGGAGAAGCGAGGTCGCGGCAGACCAGGCAGAGGTGGCGGGACCCGCTCCAGCACGTAGTTCATGATGTCATCGCTGTACGGGCATTAGCTTTATTGTAACTGGACATATCACAGCTCAGCAGATTATATATATGTGACAATGACTTCTTACCAGGTGCTTGTGACATTGACTTTTAGGAAATCCCGGCGAGGGACTCTGATGCCTTTTGTAGCAACCAGCCTGAAATGGGCATTGGTATAATGTTGTTTCATATTTTACTCATTAGGCAACAAATGCAAAATGGGCTTTAAGTAATCTGCAACCTCTGAAAGCATCTGGGGCAACTACACTCTTCAACCACAGTGACCACTTGTGCATTGTTTTAGTCTTTTATATGCACTTCATAGGGAGCTCATAACAAACAACTTTTCTTTCTATCTATCTATCTATCTATCTATCTATCTATCTATCTATCTATCTATCTATCTATCTATCTATCTATCTATCTATCTATCTATCTATCAGTACGGATCATAATTGTGCATTCTGTTACTCAGAAATTTAAAAAAGGAGAAAAAGACTTTGTGAGTGATTTAATTGCGCAAGCAACCTTGATCAGTCTTACCTACTGATGGCATGATTGTAATACTTTATTACAATCATGCCAACCGAGCAAATTAAAGATGAATTAAGCCTAAACCTAACACATAAAATAATGTACTTATAATCATACTTGCACCTACAAACCTACATGCATTTTTTGAGTGACCTTTGATCCCACCTTCAAAGCTGCTGTCTTGTGTAAAGGGGACTTCAAAGACTTAGAGTTTGTTGTTTTGTCTACAGTGTATATGTTGCTAGATAATTGTTTTTCTTTGCAACTTGTGCACCTGCACTCCGGTGCCTTTTTAAAAATACATGTCCAATTGTGTATGTGCTCCAACTGTGTGTGTAGCTTACATGGTTGAGAATCTGCAATGTAGCTTTTTAAATCCATACACCGGAACAAACAATATCTCTACAGCCAGCCTTTGCATTAATTATTAAGGTCTTTAACTTTCAGTTAACAAATCAGCAGTCTCTAAATAGAGGTTTAAAAATACAATCACAAACATATTACAGCTTGATCTAGATTCCCCATGGGTTAATAATGTAGTTAACACCACAAGGGTTGAAAGAAATTTTCTTAAGTACTCTACTGAGATAATTAGTGTTAAGATACTGTATACTTTGACTTCACTAAAGTGCAGAGGGAAATATTGTACTTTTACTACACACATCTGAAAGCTGTGGATGCTTCTGCAGGTGGAGAATTTAAAAGCCTGTAATAAACATCTAAGATAAAAGGTATTGTTAACCAGTAAATTAATAAACCACCCACCATTATATAAAATGAGTAATATTAGCAAACGTTACCGCAGTTGGTTACAATATAAAATGCTAGTGTGTAGTTTTACTGTTAACACATTTTCCAGATAAAACCTATGACTTCTACTCCAGTAAAATGTGGGCATGGATGCAGGAGTTTTACTTTTTTTCAGTATTTTTAACTTGTGGTTTAGCTTTGGAGTAAAATGTCTTTTACTTCTTACACTGTTAATGCCGCAGTCACAAATACACACTAATACAAAGTCACATCACTATAGCAATAACTATAGATCGATTTAAAATATTCGGAACATTTTTACTCACCAGATTGTGGAGAAACATCCTGAGTGACGCTTTAAAACTGTCGGGTAGTAAAACATTTTAGCAAATCTTTCAGAAAAATCAATAAATTCACAGGTAATGAGAGGAGAGTGTCCACTATACGGGATAAATGTGTCGGTTCTTTTTTTTTTTTTTTTTGAGACAAGCCGATTGGTCAATCCAGCTGAGAGCAACTGAAAATAAAGTGTGCTTGAGAAAACAGAATTTCTGTAAATAAAATTAGGTATCTCTATTAAAAAAAAAAAAAAATTAAATCACCTCTGCAATTAAAAGCACCGCTCTGACAATTACACCATTTGTTCCTATGGTTTAATTCTATAAAATATTTCAGAAATTTAAATTTAAACGTGTTTAAATTTAAACGTCTCCTGCAATGTAAAAAAAAATAATCATGTTTTAATTACATAAAACATCTGTATTAAGACACAAAATGCTGGAGCAGCATTACATATTTTATCAATAAGTGAATTGTTTTATTCAATTCTGCATTTATGAAAGTAACTTCCGCCTCTACTGTGAAGTTTTGTTCTTTTGAGTTTTTAATCACAATCTTTCCCATAGTATTTAAACTGGTTTAGCCTGACATTGTACTATTATGTCGTACAAAACATTGTACAAAAGAGGAGATGCAGGAGCGTTGGTTCATTAAAGAAAATTTTATTCAGACAAGGGTCACGGATAAAATGGGGCAAATAAAGAAACACTTTCATATAAAACAAAAGGCAACAAAACAGCTGTAATAAATTTCGTTTTGAACTTAAAAAAACAACACGAAGTTACAGTGTGGAAAGGGCTTCTCTTAGTTTCCTAAAGATCCAGCAGAGGGAGTGAAGTTCATGATGACTGCAGATCACAGAAGTCTTCCTCGGCACTCAGTGGATCCGCAGCAGCAGAGCAGAACCTTCCCCTCCACGCTGCCCACCTCATAGTTGTAGTCCCAGGTCAGCTCTGTGCCGGCCCGGATCCGCCTGCACGAGGACACAAGCAGGCATGTGAGTGCAGGGCAACAGCTTTCCAGTATGGTGCACTGATGACTGCTTTAATAACTGCCTTCACCTGGAAAGACAAATAGCTGGAGTTGCTACTGTATAGAAAAGGCAGTGGAGCTTCCCTCATTGGTCACTGTGATGACTGCTGTCAGCTCAGCCGTAATCGCTTCCTGGTTAAAAACTTACTGACAAACTTTGAAAGCCACAGGAGACAATTACTATGAAATAACTCTGTAGCAGATAAGGTGGCTGCTGAGGTATTAACCCTATAAATAGTGCTGAACAGTTAAAGCTTCAACAACAAAACTATTCAAAACTGCAAAGTGATCCGTGATATCAATCTGTTTCACCTCTTACCTGGGGGCTAATAAACAGTGTAGTTCTACTGTTTACCTGGCAAATTTTACATTGGAGGATAAAACAATGATAACCTTGCATCCTTCCCAGTGCAGTGTTATGGCATTTGATTAGCCTTTAAACTCATACATCTAGTACTTAAACCTGCAGTATTTGTTTGGCCACTGGGGAAGCAGAACAAGTTGTGAAAAAGTGACAGTGAAGTTGACAGATATTCACAGCTGATATAACGGGACCTGTGACAAACCTAAAACTGGCTTGAAAACTCACTTGCTGGCAAAGAACGCCACCCAGGGAAACCGCAAGTCATGTGTGTCCACAAACACATTCTGGACAAAAAGGTTAGGACTGCAGCTGTGCTGTAATACAGAGGAGACAAAAATTAAATTTGAGTGACATCAAATGCTTACATACTGAGATTGTGTACATTACGCACTTACATTCAAGTAACGCCCAAGGTTTCCTTCCAACTTGGCATCAATGATGTAGCAGGACTCTTCACCATCAAAGAACAGGCGGGTGTTTTTGGAAGCGTTTTCACCGCCTCCTCCTGTTTGTCCCTGCTGTCCAGTTTTTCCTCCTTGACCTCCCGGTCCCCCGCCTCCAGACGGACCTGCTTTTACCATCATCCCGTGGCTGCCCTTCAGGGCAATGCCACGTGTAGATTTCACTGCTACCTGCTTTTTAGTCACACCTGAGCAAGAACAGTAGCAACAAGAGCAAGTGAGAAAGAAAGAAAAAATGAAATGTGAAAAAAATGAAAACTAGTGGTCGATCAGTTTGGGTTTTTCAATGGCCGATGCCGATTTTTAGAGAGCAGGATGGCCAATGTATAATACAGATATTAAAAGAAAATTCATGTATGACTCCATTATTCTGTTCCATTTAGGATGGGAGGAACATGTTAACATTTAGAAAAGACTTCATTGAGTGAGGAAAATTAAAGCCCAAAACTAACTTCTGCTACACCTTTCTAAAACTCACAAGGTGGAGCGCTAACATGGTTCCACGGCAGCCACACTGACAAGGCTGCATGCAGATGTGTCCACAGACATTTTTTTGCATATTGGCATTGTGAGTGCAGGTATGGGACAATGATGTCAAAATGCCACAAGAAAATCACAAGTGAAAACCAACCTAAAGTGTTTTCAAATTAATCTCATCTTTTCAAATTACCTGGAGTGACTTTTTCTTTCTCCTTGTTGTCGTCAGATCCAGAGCTGATGGTCTGAACATCATCACTGTCAGAGAGGGTCATCACATCCTGCTTCTTCCCCGTCTCTGTCTTCATCTGACTGCTAGAAACACAAAATTATTTTTATATTATTCTAAAGTTATTATTAATCACAGAGCTGCTGAATTGTTGTTAAATAAAATGTTTAAAATAATGAAACACTTTAGGAATATTCTGTCCAACACACCTTTTGCTGTCTCCAGATTCCTGTCATGGAAAACAGAATATGAAAGGTTATCAATCATCATGCAAGACAATGATAAGACAAAATCTCCTAAAATAGCAGTCACCTTTTACTATTCATCCCTTCACAAATGATAACATCTAAAATAAGAGTTCTGATGAGCGGGAGGATTATTTTTATTTCTGTGTGAGACGCTGCAATTATTTAAAAGAAGGCTGCGCACACAGAGTCCAGATCAATGAAAAAAAAAATGTCTTACTTTATTTCCTCTTTACTCACCTTCTTCAGCCCCTGGCTTGTAAGCCAGGAAGCAACTTTGCTTTTCCCCGTCTCCTCTGGCATAGATGGGGGCTTCTCGTCATCGGTTCCTTTGGCTGACGCACTCAATCCGTCTTTACTGTCTTGACTCCCTGGGGCAGGACCAAGAGAGGTGTGTGAAAAAACAACAACCCAGAAATCTTCCATACCACCTTTGGACTCACATCTTAAGCAGGGGGAAACACTGTAGATATGTTCTTTATAATAAAAGAGGTGTTTTGGGAAATATACAGTACATGTCAAGATCTATCCTTTAATTCAACCCTCCAAGTCATCAAATGTGGCACTTTTACATGCACACTAACCCTGAAAGTTCACTGGAAGCATAACATAAATGCCACGTGGATGCAAAGGTTTTGGATTAGGGATGCAAGAAACAATTATTTTTCTTACCAAATAATATATACATAAATGTTTTAATCTACAAAATCTCACAAAAAAACACATTTTATTTCAAATGATATGAAATAGCAAAAAGCAAGACAAACAACATTTTTAAAGTTTAACCAACAAATGTTAGTCATCACTACTGTTCAACTGCTGCTTTGTGAGTTAATTTAATGTCAATGTTAATGTTATGTTAACAACAACAGTGCAGTCACAATGCAGTTGTGGATAACAGATTTTGGTGTTAGTCATCCATAAGAATCAGCCAGAATGAGAAGAGAAGCTCAATACCACAATGTCTGCACCATAAACATGAAGCTCGAGCCAGGGGCCTGTTAGCTTAGCTTAGCATAAAGAGTGGAAACGGGAAACTGCTTGCCTGACTCTGTCCAAGAGAAAACTAAATCTGCTTACCTGGACTAGTTCTTTACCTTACAGACAAGAGGAGAGTGGTATCGATAATTTAATAGAACACGATCGAATACGTATAGTTCCTAAAATGTCAAACTATTCCTTTAAATAAAAACTCGCACTCACACTGACAGTCTCCTCTGAGATACACCCTCCTAACGATGCCTCTAGCTCACCTTCCTTGTTGCCCTTGACCTGACCACGTGTGGTGTAACTCCTCCACACAGAGCTGGAGCTGTAGTAGCTCTCCTTTACAAAAGTATCATCTGAGCTGTCACTTTCATCTTCACTCTTTGAATCCTTCTCATCGTCGTCGTTGCTGTCCCCAGATGAACTTGGACTCCGGACTGTGACAGAAAGAAAGATGTGAAAAATCATGTGGAGAAGGAAGGAAAAATGTCAGCTGGGGTCGAGAGCGCAAAAACGGCAGAGAACCCAGCTCAGTCCGTTACGGACAACCTTGGACTCACCCTTTTTGGACTCACCCTTCTTGGACGGTCGCCCAACAGGGTTAGCTGATGCTAAAGCAGATGGTTGGATTTTTATCCTCGACACATCCACACCGCTCCCCTCGCTGTCTGAACAGTGAGCCTCGCTCTCATAGCCCTCCTTGAAGTTCTCCACACTCTCTATATGGTCCAGATTAGCAAAATACTCATCGCCCATCTCTAGACCTTCTTTATCGGCAAAGTCGTCTGTCAAGATTTTACCTGGTAAAGCAGAATAAAAAAGGGGAAAACTCACTTTGCAATCAAGTCATCTGCTGTTGTATTGTAATGAATAAACTAATGATGTGCACCGTTTTCCTTCACCTCTGTCCTTGCAAAACCATTCTAATAAGTCTGTTCCCATTCCTCACCAGCATAGATGCAGACAAAAGAGCCCTTGGCCACGTCATCCAGACAGCGGATGCCCCAGCCTTTGTTCTGGGTCTTGAAGAGCTGGAGACGCACCTGCAGGCCGTGTTGCACCAACCGGTTGGTGCACATCTGAGGACAGCATTTGCACCGCTTATTACACTCGTAGATACTGAGAGAAAAAGAAGGAGAGAGATCATGGCCTCTGAGACAATACAACCAAATTAGCTGTAATATTCAGGGGTAATTATCTTTTATGAGATTATGAGGGATGAGAGCAAGTTAGTCTTTCTGTAGAGTGCACCACAGGTGGGAGGTGCTTTGGTGTGTGTGAAATGTCTGACCCTGTGGGAAGGCACTCCTCTAATCGTTTGTGCAAATATCCAGCATTTGGGTTGATCTGTGCCCCCGGTGTACAACCTGTAGCCTGAAGGGTCAGCTGGTGGCAAGAGCATTTGGACCTGTAATGAAGACACAAAGGCGTGTGTTCAGAATATCAGAATAACAGTGGAAGAAAAACGAATGGGGTCATGGGCGAGGAACCTCACTAACTTGTCTCGACAGCCGTCGGTGCAATCACAACCAACCAGAAAGTCTGAACTGGTGTTGATGTATACTCCATCTTCTGGAATACGCTCTTTACCTTGAAGGGAGGAGAGGAGAATCTATTAATCTCTCTGCAATAACTTCTTCCAAAGGAATTTTTCAAATAAGTTAGGGGGAGCAAAAAGCAGCTGCATGGATAGGTCATTAATAAAAAACACCTGCAGCGGAAGGAAGCAAAAATAGATCATAGCAAAATAACAAATGTTATACATTATAAAAACTTAAGGCATCCAGGCACAGCTAGGGAATGAAATAGAAATAAAAAAGTTTGTTTTCATTCAAACTATTCACAAAGTGACAACAATCCAAATTTTAACTGAGAGGTAACTGGATTCATTGTAAGTGCAGACTTCCGCTTTAAAGACTCTACGATTGCCAATTCTGACATGGTGATCATCTCGAAGGACTAAAAAATATTCTGTAGTCTGATCCCAGCACAAGGCCAAATGAATCTCTCCTTGTTTCCAGTGTAATTCTTACTGTAAGCTACTTTAGGAGGTGCTGTGGAATCAATCTCATTGACACATGAGAGTGGGATGTCCTCCCTTCCACCAGTGATGTCGGGAATGTAGTAGAATGGCCTCTGTGGCTGGAAGGGACGATCCACGAGCACGTAGGGGTCTAGACAGAACATCTCTAAGAATATAAAGTCACAGCGTGTCTGGAAAAGGTAGTGCTGGATCTCTGCCATGTTACGCAGGCAAAGCCCACACGGAGCTTTGTAGATCACGTGGAAGGACATCTGAGGTGAGGAAGATAGGAGATGTACAAAAATCATATTTAAAAGGTTATAATAATATTTTACCAAAGTGTTTCACTCTTTTCACTCAAATTTACCTTGCGATTGACTTTGCGTCGTCCCGTCATGCGTCTGAAATCATACAGTAAAGGAGTGAGGAGGGGGTTCTTTCCTCGGTGCATGTCTGGTTTTGTAGGTCGGACGCGATTCAAACAGGCAGGTTGACAATTGTGTGCTAGGTAGAAGATGCGGTCTGTCGGGGCACGGTATGCGGGCTGATGCGGGATGGTGGCCGTCGCATGGGTGATAGGAGGAGGGGGTGGAGCCAGGGAGGGTAGCTGCCTCTGATACGACTGTGTGAACGTACCCATATTTTGGACATTCAGCATTCTCCCACTATGGATTGACAAACAAAAGATAAAAAGAGTTAAATTTAAAAACATCAAATGTCTGACAGGAGATCACTTTTCAACAGTGTTTTTCCTTGTTTAGTGGACTCACCCAGAGATGGTGCTGGGACTGGATGAAACTGACTGCATGACTTTGGAGGCGTGAGTGCCTCCCACCCCAGGGACAAACGGAGAAGTACTCTTCTTCGCCATCTGATGTTTATTGCTTGAAGATGGCGAGGAGAAAAACAGTCAGTCAATGTTAAGTCTCCTCTTCCTTTCAAATGGTCTAAGTGTAAAGGTCCACTTATCAATATATTTTCATTAAAAAAAAGCTTCAAACTAACATGTAATGTGAAAGTTGCCAGTTAAAGTGACAGGCCCGCAGAGAGTTATGATTTGACTACACTGCTCAGCTCTATAGGGCATTTGTGAATCCGCTCATGGTTTTTGATTTCCATCAGATGTTGGAGGAGCTGTAAAAGCTCAGAGTGAATATTGCACTTGAATTCATCAGGTCGACGCCAAATGAATGCTAATGTGGCTCTGTGTTCCTGCTGAATGTGTGTTGAATGTGTAAAACAGGCAGTTGTTTGCAAAGTTTGCCATAAAAACTTTATAAAAGTTATGTCAAGCATCAAATAATGCAGCTTTGAGTAGTTGTTAAAGAATAGTTCAACGGTTCAAAAGCAGTGTTTTTGCTCAAGGACGCTTCACCTCTGACAACACACCCAGCATTCACTGCTGGGTGTTGGGTCGAAGTTAACACCTTTCTTTAAAAGAAGAAGAAGGAGAAGAAGAAGAAGAAGATCATTAAGTCAGACGTATTCCTACTTTCTTTCAACATAGTAAGCAGCAAAAAAATATAAAACCAAAATGCATCTCATTTCTAACAATGCATTAGAAATGGAAAAGCTGTAACAGTGCAGTATCTCACATGAATGAAATACTTTTCTCCCATCCTTCTCCACAGTGTTTGTTTTGGTCACTTGCTTCGATTTTCTATAAGACAAAGGATGAAGCTCTAACTGGGTCATGGGAAGATACTGATCTTACTTAAAGAAGACTGCCCTCAGGTAATTTGGTAGCATGCTAGTGATTGATCCATCAAAAGGCAAGTTCTTCTTCAATTGCCAAGTATATAATAAGATGTCTTGAGTAGTGTTTGTGCTAGATGTTCAGTAAACATCACTTACTCAACACGTGGAGGCTGTGGAGGCTGCAGAGGCTGAGGGGTTTGTTGGTTTTGTTGGGTTGGTTGGGGTTGTAGGGTTTGTTGGGGCTGTGGAGGCTGAGGACGCTGTGGTGGTGAAGGCTGACTAGGGGAGGCCTGGGGTGTTTTTACGGGAGAGGCACCAACATGTACATCACTGGTATATTGAACAACTGGGCCTTTACTCCTCAACGCCCCTGGTGATTAAAAAGGACAGAGAGAAATGAAGTGAAAATGACTATATGAGTGAGTGTGCTAAAACAGAAAGCCTACATTTTCATATTTTCCTCTTTTACAACTCCAACTCAAGGGTTAAAAAGTGTCTTTTTGAACAGATTAACAGCACAAAAGAACAAATCTTTAAATTATTATCTTAAGTACAAATATAAAACAAATAATTGTTTTTATAATTGATTGAAAAATTGCAAACGAGTGAATATGAGTGGGCACGTTACCCATGTTAGGTCGTGTCCTCTGCTGGCCAGCAAGCTTCTTCTCCTGGGTGTTGGCGGTGGTCATCTTCAGGTTGAACATTGGCTCCAACCTGGTGGAGCCTCTGTAGATCCACTCACTCCTCTTATCATCCTGATCAACAAAACCACACAAGAGGTTTACCCTCTGTCAACTATTGCACTGATAAATTAACTGTTACGATTCTGTTCTTTCTGAAATCTGTCTAAAAAGGTGACTGTTTTGTTTTATTCATTTTTTACGGCGACATACCAAAAAGAGTATCTTGACCAAGCTTCCATCCACCTCCTCCACTTTGCTCTTCCACCAGGTTCCCTCCCACTCTGTCTTGATGATCTGCCCAACCTTTAGGAGCACCATAGGCCTGCTGGGGTAGGCAGTGATGTACTCCTCAATGAAGTCTCGACACGATGCATCCTCAATGTCCTCCCAGGTACGCTTTACTGTAAAAACAATAATCTCTTTTATTCATTTATTCATTTGTACCACAACTTGACTCACAAAACCTATACTGATTAAATGCAACATTTAAAGGTTTAGTGTGCAAGTTTTAGTGGCATCTAGTGGTGAGGGCATCCATTGGTGAAGTCGTTCTTCCGACTTTGGTGTGTTCACATGCTCTCTTGTGGAATGGACATTGACGCTACTATAAAGATTTGTTGGATTATCATTATCAGTGTATAAACAACAACATACATCAACGAGATAATTTTAATTTCTAAATCCAACAACAAAAAGGCTGGGAAAACTGTCAACATATTGTCCTCTTTTAATATATTACTATAACACACCCCTGGTAAAGTTTTATTATTTGTGTCTTCTTATATATCTGTATGCTGTTCTGTCTACTTCTTTATGTCCCATATATACTTTATTCCTCTTTTTGCAATAAAGATTTAAGGAGGAAAATAAAATTCCCAAATTATTCCTACACCACATGAATGCACCATCAGGCACCGCTCACCCCTTCATTTCCAAGCACGCAGGAAAAGCTACGGTGGTCGACACACTCTGTTTTGTGCTAAATAACACGTGTGTGTGTGTGTACTTTATTTGTCCAAATTTCACTTCTCTTCTTGCTTCTAATAAACCAGATGACTACAACAACTACTTATTCTTCTCCCTTTTTCATACGTATTTAATGTAGTGATGAAACGTGTTCTGTAGAGCAGTTTGTCAGTTTTGGCTCCTGTAGAGACATAGTGGCGCAACATGGTGATTTCCATGTAAGAGGATGTATATACAGTAGATAGAAATGGCTCCTTCTAAGGTAATAAAAACTGTTCATTATGTAAGGTCTTTATACACCACTGCAAACAAAGTTATGTACATTACATTGGGTTTCTGTCACTGGATCTTCCTAAATATTACACACTGCACTTTAACAAACTCATGTTACAGCTGCATAACGGGTAGAATTTACCAGAGTTTACAGACTACAAGAGAGAAGGAAAAAAAAAAAGAAATGGGCTCTTACATGGTCGGCAAACAGGGTAGAGCTCAGGTAGTGTCACATATGAAGCATAGCCATCATCAAAGAAGATCAAAAACCTGAAACACAAAAGATTTTAAGAGTCTGATTTGTCACAGACAAATCAGCATTTGCAAAAACTGTATATTTACAGTGTTTCTTTTACATCGTTGGTCTTGGTCACAATTCTTCTAACTAAATTGAAGTTATCCAAAATGTTTCTGTTAAAAGAAACGATGATATTTTCTCAATATTTCTCAAATACTGATACTGGCATCAAAAATACAGTATTAGTAAAGCTGTACCATTAGCTATTCAGCACATGCAATCAGCATCCCCTCCCTTAATTTCCCCATTTTTTGGCTTTGTCTGCCCACCTCATTCGGTTCTTGTTGTTGGGCATCTCTGCTACTATTCCAGCATATAGCCACACCAGGTTGCCATCTTTGTACTTGGCGACTACACGAGCCCCGACATACAGAATCTCCAGGGTGGGGTTATAGTCAAAGGCCACATGGTTTCCAGACAGCAGGCTCTTTCCTTTATCAAACTTCACTTTATACTTGAATATACCGTTTCCTGAATATAGACAGAGGGTGTGCTGCATTAAAGATAGCAGATCAGGAAAATTCAAGAACAGAATACAAACAATAAATAATAATTTATATAGGAAACCTTAAATATTTAATGTTTTACATAATTTTGAAAGTAGAAAAGAATGTTCTGGGAACACACCGACAGGACTGATAGCAACGAGGGCGCCTCTGTGCCAGGTCTTGGTGCGTTTCTTTCCCAGAATGCTCATCCCGACTCTGAGCTCATCTTCTTTCACGTTTGGGTTCGGCTGGGTCATGGACTGAGATGGAACCTGGGATATAAACACTGCTGGCACTGAACCCTGAATACCTGGAGGAAAGCCACACACACACTGTTAGTATTAAATATGTAATATGTAGAATCAGGTACAGTCCCCTCAAAAAGTATTGGAACAGTAAGGCAAGTTGCTTTGTTTTGTTGTTCACTGAAGACAAGATTAAAAGATGAGTATGAAACAAAAGTTCAGAGTTTCAGCTCTCATTTCCTGGTATTCACATCTAGATGTGTTAAACAATTTATATCACTGTTTGTATTAGACCACAGCATTCTTAGGTGAGCAAAAGTAATGGACCAAATAATCTTAAAGTAAATAACATTTAATATTTAGTAGCATAGGTCTTGTTTGTTTCGGAGTGTTTCTCCTTTCAGTCTCCTCTTAAGGAGGTGAAATGCAGCTCTGTTGGGTTAAGATAAGGTGATTGACTTGGCCAGTCAAAAACCTTCCACTTTTTTCCCCTGAAGAGTCAGTGATTGTTTTGTTGGAATCTTGCTTTGGTCAACTTCCTCCAGGTTAGCTCCGTAAATTGGCAGACAAAATGTTACTGTACACTTCTGAAATCATTCTGCTGCTACCATCATCAGTTACATCATCAATAAATATTAATGAGTCTGATCCAGAAGCAGCCATGCACGCTCAAGCCATGACATTACCTCCACCATGCTTCATAGATGAGCTTGAATGCTTCGGATCATACGCAGTTCTTTTCATTCCCCACACTTTGGCCTTTCCATCACTTTAGTAGAGATTAATCTTGGTCTCATCAGTCTATAAGATTGTGTTTCAGAACTTTTGCAGTTCATATCTGTACTTCTTTTCAAATTTCAAACTGGCCTTCCGATTCTTCCTGCTGATGATTGGTTTGCATCTTGTGGTGTGGCCTCTCTATACTTCTGCTCTCTGAGTCTTCTTCTAACGGTGGATTGCGATACCTTCACCCCTGCACTGTGGAGGTCATTGGTAATGTCACTTACTGATGTTTTTGGGAGTTTTCTTCACAGCTCTCACAATGTTTCTGTCATCAACTACTGTCTGTTGATGTCAAACGATGATATGCCCTGAGTTATTTAACACATCTAGATGTGAATACCAGGAAATGAAAGCTGAAATACTGAACTCCTGTCTTATATTCATCTTTTTATCTTAAACTCAAATGTCTTCAGTGAACAACAAAAACAAAGGAATGTGCCTTACTGTTCCAATACTTTTGGAGGGGACTGTATGTGCATTTAGCATGTGCCCTCACCTGACTGGGATGTAGGCTGTGCTGGAGATCGGAGCAATGGGGCACCTGGCGAAGGCTTGTTGACCATTTGGAACAACTTCTGCACCTGTTGAGAGGTTTTCTGTAAAGCTGCAGATGCCTCTTTTACCTGGCGAAATAAATAAACAGGACATACCTCATCACCTCCTCGTAAATGTTTGCTGTAATCTAATTAAGATTTTTGGGAGGAAATGTATTAATCCCGCTTTGTGAGACAGGACAGTCAAGCTGCTGAATAAATTATAGCTTTTGGTAAACTGCCTTTGATTAAATCAGACAGGGAGACGGGTCTTTGTTCATGCCTATCCCCCATGCTTAATCTTTCACATGCTTTTAACTTAATTTTGGCAACATTTCAGGAAATGATGTGCATCAGTGGTCTATTTTGCTATTCTCAGGGAACATAAGGAAATGAGGGTGCATCTTTCAGTTTCTTAATTGCTTGTACCACACACTTTTATTAATGCATTGCTCCATACACAGCAACAAAAGTTGAGCATGATTCAAGACATATTGTTTTGATTGGCTCAGAGATGGCATCAATCTTGGTAGACAACTTATTTGTTAGTAAGTTACAGATACTGGAAATAATTGACAACTTACTACTAAAAGTAGTGTTTTTAGTGAAACCCAATGCCAATAATTCAATACATCTAAGCTCCCTGCCAGACCAGACCATAACAAAACATTTAGTGTAAATACAGATCAATGCAATGTAGTTTTTCATTGATCTCACCACTGGATCTTTGCCCGGAGTGACGGGCTTCTTTGGAGGAACCACTGGAATATTGTGAAGCACAGAAGACAAACAGATGTTAAATAACCTGATTGTTTTCATGTTGCAGCAGCAATGAATGGTAACTGTTCTCGTAAGAATGTAGCATGACTTACAACAGCCAACAGCAATGACATCATCATCGTCGTCATCGTCTATCTCAATGACCTCAGAGGACAACACGCCTCCTCCGCCCCCCTCATCCTCGGAGCTGCTCTCGCGGTAAACAAGGCCGTTCCTATGGTAAGTTGCCTTCACCAGTTTCTCACACTCCAATATGGACCTCAGGAAGAGCGGAGACAACACATGTGAGCCGGTAAGACAAAAACAAGTACTGTGCACCTAAGGATGCACAAATCCTGTCCAGTGGATCACTGCAAACACTAAGCCGGTTTTGTATTGGCCATGATGCAACAGATCCTTTAAATACAGCTTCTTGATCAATGTAAGGGGTGGGATGGCGCAATGGTTAAGACGCCTGCCTTTGGTGTGAGAGACCCAGGTTCAATCCCCACTGTGTCCCTGAGCAAGACACTTAACCTCTCATTGCTCCAGAGGCGTGCGACCTCTGACATGTATAGCAATTGTAAGTCGCTTTGGATAAAAGCGTCAGCTAAATGAATAAATGTAATGTATAAAATTCTTTGCTTTCGTCAAAAGATTGAGTGTTAAACTAATGAATCTCCCCATTTGTACTTCTTTTATGTTGTAATTATGTGGTACTTTTTAATACTTTGTGCCCCTTTTCTTATTTTATTGTTGTAGCTTATTTTACTTTGGTTAACTACTGTATGTGCCCAGTGTTTTTTTGACCTGCTCTGCAATGATTTACTGTAATATGTTCAATCTTTTGCATAATGCTGTTTATATATATTGGAAAACTTAATTTAAAAAAATCCATTATGAAAGAAGATTTCCTGTGTTTGCACCACATTCATTAGTCACAGGTAGATGCCAACTCGAGCTTTTCTTTTAGAGGCATAGTTATCCCTGGCCTTGTGTTATCTTCCATGTTGTAGCCAATTTTGATGTGTGTTATATGTCCTGTGTTAGTGGTAAGTTGCATGGGGGTGACACTCTTCCACCTGCACACCAGGGGGCATAGGCAGGGAATCATGGTGGTAAAAGAGGCTATATGAGGACGTCACAAGTGAATAGCAGGAGGGAATTACGATCGGGGGAAGCCACACAGTTTTTCAACCGTGTTTGCGTGCATTTGTGTGTTCGTGATGGATTTTGTTATATCCCAGCGTTAGCGTTATCGTGTTTACAGTTTTTTCTTGCATACATATGAGCTCTATTTACATTCTTAATGCAAGCAGCCTTCTGTAAATACTTTTATTCTGCATAAAATGAAGTGTTAACTACATACCATGGCAGACATGATTTTTTTGCACCATTACACGTTGGAGATGAATTCAATTTCCCTCAAGTGGCTATTTTGTGGTACGATCGCCACTACATTCCATAAAAAATACTCCAATTAATTTTGCACAATCAAGGTCTACAAATTTTATATTTAAAAAAAGTCCAGCTGGGGACCTTTCTCTCCTTCTCTCCTGTTATCCCTCTGCTCATGATATCCAATAAATACACATTACTCAGACAACCATTGATTCCTGTTACCTGTTTAGCAGAAAATGTTAAAAGAAGAATTGCACTGTGTTTTACAAAATGAAATTTAAACATAATGCACAATGCGATGTCAAACAATTAAATAAACAGGCACAAAAACTATAGAGGGTAGACGTAGACGTTGATGTCACTTCCCCTTCCAGAACACGTCTGCAGAAATCTTTGTGTTTGTTAGAAAACATTTACATTTACATTTATTCATTTAGCTGACGCTGTTATCCAAAGCGACTTACAATTGCTATACATGTCAGAGGTCGCACGCCTTTGGAGCAGCGAGGGGTTAAGTGTCTTGCTCAGGGACACAATGGTGGGGGATTGAACCCGGGTCTCTCACACCAAAGGTAGGCGTCTTATCCATTGCACCATCAACACCCTATTAAAAAACCGTAAAAAGGCGTGCTTGAAGGTGACATCCACGATGTTTGGTGATTAGAGAATCGTTGATCTGTTCCTTTTGCATCGTTGATGCTACCTGCGACATTTTCGCGACAGTTGTGTAGTAGCTGATTCAAACAGCTAGCTTCTACACAATAATCCACAACTTCATTTGTCTTGCAGACATATATCCAAAGTACACTCAGAGTACCATCAAAGACTCTGCGATTCTGTACATTGGTTCTGTTTCTGCTGACTTTATACCTCATGCACGTTTCCAGGTTTATCTTGATCCACATCTTCTTTTACATAAAGCCTCATGCTGCCTCAAATTTTTCAAATGGATAAAGTCACTTGCCAATAAACAATTAACCACATAGTAACCATGCTAGCAACTAATAACCTTTAATAATAAAAATCCAGAAGAGGTATATGCTTGTAAATAAAATAATAATAATAAAAAGAGAGACCTTGGGAAAAAGTTAATGTCAACTTACTGGCTGGCATCGTTAAGAAGCATCTCCGTCTTTGCTTCCTCTTCTTCCTTCTGCTCCACCCATTCCTTGAGCTCCGTCAGCTGAGCCTTTTTCTTCTGCACAATCTCGCTCTTCTCCACTGCCTCTTCGATCCACTTCTTCAACTCATCCAGAGAAATGCCCAGCTCTTCCTCCAGATCGGGGTCCCAGCCGTCCACCTCCATCCTGAGGAGAGGGAAAACAAAACAGGACATGTAAACATTATTTTAAATATGTACACGACTCTTTTGGGTTTCACTCATAAATTATTAATTGCACAGCATACCGGCTTTCAAAAAAATTCGATCCAGTATTGTCCACCTGTAGAACTGACACTTTCATAATTTGTTTCGACATTAATTTATTTGATTACTTTATGGTAAATATATAAAATATCGGAACACATCAATACCATGATGATGATTTCAAGCCCTGCTGACAAGGCTGACCTGTTTTTCATTTGCATGTCTGCAAAGACTCGTGATAAAAGCATACTGATATCTGTCAGTGTATCATTTCCAAAAATAAACATTGTATCCCGGATCATGTGTAAACAACAGTGCTGCTAGCGTTACTGATTCTGCTTTATCTGTGTCATGGTAAGTGCATGGTCACCTGTGGTGGAGGGACTGCATCACTACGTTTAAAGCATCAATGCAGACCATCCCTGTAACATTGTACACTGGACGAGGAGACACGTGTGAAACGTTGCAAACAACTTCCTCTACTTCAGTCTGAATTTTATGTGGTGATGTTGCCTTTTGTTTACACAAAGCACACAGAGACGTAGGGACTGATGGTAACTGCTGTCCCAACATAATAAACCACTGCGAGAATATGTACAGCTGGTACTGATGTGGCACACATCAAATAATGTAAGTAACATTAAATGTAATCTTAACATCCAGAGTCTGAACTGGAGAATCGTGAAACGTTAAGCCTGCTAACTTACTTGTTAGCAAAACAAGGGACCGTAAAGCTAATATCCCATTAAAATACCTCCATAACTTTCCCTTTTAATTTCAATTTATAGAGTAACTGCTAACGTAACCCATCGTGACTTCCTTGACACTTCAAAACACATTTTCAAGACAAGGAGCTAAAAGAACACAAACTGAAAGGTGATCCGAATGAGCGCAGGCTAGCTCCTTAGCCTAGCATTAGCATGGAGAACATCTCATCTGCCGACTGATGCAGGAGTCTGGAAAATAAACAACGTTGTGTCCCTCTGGAGTTCTTCTAACACATCAGATGGTAACTTCTTTTGCAGACAGCACTAAAACACTCACCCTTCAATGCTTTCCATTCCGTCTGCTCGCAAATGTAAGGCTAGCTAGGATGATGCTACTGGCTAGCTACAAGTGCATGTTTCGTATCCCAGGGTATCCGAAGTGGCCGGTGCTATTTCGCGCTGTTGGGTCATCTCTGTGAAACACAAGTGCTCCGCCCGCCCGGCTTACTAAGGTATTTTTAAACGTGCACCTGAGCTGCATCATGGAGGGACCGAGGCGCCTACATTTCTCATCATGTCATAATAAATTAACCAACACTTTCATGGTGAAGAATACTGAAGTAAACCAGATCGCTGCCGACACATTAAGTAACAGAATATTATTATTAATTGTGGTTTAGCTCATATAAACTTTACAATACTGCATCTGGGATTTAATCAAGATTAACTAGCGACATTAAGGAACAAATTGCCCCCTTTAAACACATAATATAAACATTCTGATAAATACTTAACTCCAGGAACTTATAAATGCGTCATTAAACTGTTTCCAGAGTTGGATTTAATAATTTGAGAATAAATTAGGTCTATATTCCAACTACTAAAATACCCTAAGTGAGATTAACCAGCAAATAATTGAAGTTAATTATGGAGTTTCTGAATGATACAACGAGGGAGGTATGGATGGAGTAAATTAACAATGATTCATTAATTTATAGGAGTATTACTTTCACGGTTTAAAAATGTTAAAGGCAGGTTATGAAACCAAACTATAACACTTCTGTAAGCAAAAAGAAACACTCAAACAAAACTGAATATTACTTAAAATATTATAACAGTATTTCAAGTAATTGTATTTAGGCTGATAGATTTTCATGTGAATACATAAGACCTTGTGAATAGAAAATTCAGATCTGACAGAAAAACAATGTGTTTCAACACAGTTCTGACTCTTATTTTGACTCATGCTACCACTTCTTATGTTATTCCCGTCCAGGAGTTTTAACTTATTTGTGTTCACTTGGAGAACCACTGCCTAAAAGGAGGATTCAGGGCAAACAGAAACAATCTCTCCTTGTTCTTTCTTGACTCTTCTTATTCTGCTACTGCCAACACATGCTTTATTTTATACGTTCAATAACAAGCAACTTGCATGAAAGTTGGTGGAAAAGCTTCAAAACATTCTGTGACAGAATTTAGGGAAAAGGGCAGAACATCTGTTTTGGATCATTGTTCCAGCACTGAGAACTCAAACATATGTCCCGCATTAGCGTGGTTGGGAGGGCATTTTCTAAGCAAATACTTTAATTTACTTTATAAATACTACTTTATTCTAGTTTTCAATAGCTTAGTGTTTTGATATATGGACCTGCAGGCCTTTATTTATCACACCAGAAAAGGTCTACCTAGATGGAAACGTTTGCTTGATTTAAAAAATCATCAACATATTATACGTCATAGCATAATGCCAGTGCCCAAATTGCCAAGCTCAAATGTCCTTTCTGATGCTAAAGGAATGCTGATGTTTGACCACTTTGCATTGTGGGATATAAATGAAAAACTAACCATCTAAATCATGTCTATATGATACAGCACACATGTAAACACTTTGTGTCACTACATGCCATCTCTGTGAGGACTCTTCCTACTGTGTCTAATCATATTTTAACCATGCATGCCTTGTATTATTTAAGGTATTGGTATTGACAACATACACAATATACTCTGATTTACATTGCATACTTACATCATTTTAAGTCACTGGATGCTGCTGGTAAACAGCTTTTGCTGTTTTATATAGTTAGATAGAAACTTATTTTAAACACTCGCACACAACTGAACCAGACAGACTCAGTCATACAGGAGAAGCCTCAGAATAATCTTCTGGCTCATTTGTGTTATCCCATTTGAACAGTTTAAACAAGTGGCATCTCTCCTTTTGTAGAATAAAATGCCTCTACTGTATAATTTGTAGGTCTGTCATTCTTCTGATTGCTCCTCCTGGTATATACTGACAGATATTGAGCTGTAAGGGTCTAGCACCATCTGAGCACAGCGGACTATGGTCACCAACAGGAAGAAGCAGAGCAGGAAGAAGAAGAAGAGGGCAAAACCGAGGTCTACATCCACATCAAACCTGGCCACGGGGAGGTTTGGAGTGTCCATGTTGACCAAAAAAAAGGTGTCTATTCCTCATTGGTTTACTTTCTCCTTGATAGTTGACACCATAAAAGTAGCTCCACAAATGCTTGAATTATTCCAAAATCCAGTATATCTTCATCTAAATGGGCTCGCTCAATACGCAAACAATCCATCATGCTGCAGTTTCTACCTGGGAAACCAACTCTTCTGTTTTGTTTGAACTCAATCCATTCCTTTATGTCTTAGTCTCTTTTCTTCTCTCAACATTGACACCTACTGTCTTCTTTCCAAAGATAAGATGGACACACAGAGCCCTTTTTGGCACCTGTGTCCACAATGAATAGTTAATAAGGGGTTTGGTAACAATCAGGCCGTTTCTGAGATTAGAACACCCAGGCATCTCTCAGTCTCTTCAGGAAGGAAGATCTTTACAGGAGTCACTGGCCTGGTCAGCACAAGGTATGGACACATGACAACACAACTGAAAAATGTGGCCACACTAAAGTTTTCAAAGCAAATAGAGTGTACAGATGATGCTCAGTTAATACTGAACCAATCAGTTCACTTGAAACATACCTTCTCACGCTTGCACAAGGTTTTGGTTATCTTATTGTGTAAAAGTAGCAAAAAATACATGTTATAGAATGGTCAAGATGCAGAACAGGAAAAAGAAAAGGTTGAGGAAGAGAAAGAGGATATGACGCCTTAGTGGCAATCCACTTAAGAGGGGTTGGAAACCGATACTGACCAAAAAAATGCAGATTGCTTGTACTCTGATGCCACAACAGAGATACACACAAGTGCAGAGTAAAGTGACTCTATGCAAATAAGTGGATCTGAGAAACGCTCAAAAAAAGACTGCTTGTGTCAAAATGACACCTGCAAAACAAGATTTACAACATAACCTGTCACTATAAGTGTACCAGTACTAACATTAGTTTTCATCCATTTCACCCCCAGGCTGAGAAAGAGGGGCAGGACAGACAAAAGCGTAAACTGATCCCAAGACATACCCACAGACCTCTGTCTTCACAGATGGACAGAATGGGGAAGTAAAATAGATACAGGCCAATCAAAGTTAAGTTGGCTTTTGTTTCTTCACCAGTTAAGAACATTAAACTGTTTCAAGGCAGTGAATACATGCATGGATGTAATTAAAGACAGCCATGACTCTTGCATGAGTGTGATCAGTTGAGTGCACTGCTGCAGTAAAACTAGCCATCATGAACAAGACTGGAAATACATATGACTGTGTGATTAAGGATCAAATGAAAGTGTGTGGGGACTAATTCTGCTATGACGGTACCATACCTGAAAGTGTATGCAGTTGAAAGCACACTAACTTTTACATTTTCAACAATGTAACAATTTAATACAAAAGACAAACATTTCTCTCTCATTTCATAAACATATACAGTATATTTATATATTTGTGTTTTTATGAGTGATAAAAGTTCACATCATTGGAAAAAAAACTGGTTGCAGAGCAACCCAAAAATTTTTTTTAAACAATAAAAAGACAACACAATCACCAACATGATACAACCCTCTTGAAAATGAAAACTGGACAATTACCAGCATGTATTACATATTAGTCACCATGAGTGTGCGAGTGTTACACACGGACAATGAAAACTGAAATTTAAAAAAAGGGCCAAATTTAAACTAATTCCACATATTAAAAATTAAAATATTTTAGAAGCATTATCTTTCATCCCACAACATTGGTGATTGGATCTTGGCAAGGATTCAGTCCAAACCCAAATGTTTTTTTTCACAAAGATGACAAAACACACACACAAACAAAAACAAATAAAAACAAACTTTTGGGGCATCTCATTGGGGCATTCATTGTTTTCTCACCCGTAGATCATATTGTTTTTAGTTCTCATTATTCCATTTAAATCCTGAATACCAATCAGAAAGAATACCAATCAGAAAAGAGCAACGGAGAGGCCAAGAGATCATCACAAGTTTCGTAATAAAATACTGGAAACATTTCAATTAAATCAAACATCATTACCACATCTCTCCATTTAAAAATAACATCAATTAGGGATGACATTTATGACAACAATAAAGAATGGCTTTAAAAGTACACAATTCCTGCTTGTTAATTATTGCTGTGTGATTTCTTTTTTTGTATTTCTTTTACAAAAAGCATTACAAAAAGCCCATACTTGCTACAGGGTAAAGCAGGGTAACAGAAAGAAGAATATCAAGTCAGAACCCCTACCACTGTGTTAATGTTCACAATGATACTGTACACATCCATTTACATACATACATACATACACATGCATACTGTAAATATGTATGGCAAAGAAAAATAAATGGTATACATTTCCACTTAGACAAACAGTATGTAGCCAATGTAACACTGTATGTCTGTTATGATCATTTAATGAAAGAAAAAAAACTTTACAAGTTCCTCAAGAGAAGAATGAAATAATTAGATTTATAGGTGAAACCACCAATGTACATAGAAAACTGCACTTCGTATAAATGTACTACATATTGTAGAAGCGGCCCATAAAAGCAGTACTGACATGCAGAAACATGCTGCGGGTTTAAAACTGTGAGTGAGGTGAGCACAGACAGTGGTAGTTTGCGTGCAACAGCTGAGAATGAATATCCCTGCAATTTCCTGAGAGTTTGAATAAATGATTGGAGTGATGAGTGATTAGCCTACATGCAAAAGGGTGAACCAGAAAAAAAATCATCATCAATGCCTGAGTAAAACTAGGAACATAGTAGAATAAAAAGGCCTTTGTGTGTGTGTTTACTTCCTGTGAATGGTTACCAGAGCTTAAGAGTGTTTTTGTGCAGTCTATTCAAGTGTGTATGTGTGACTGTGCGCTTTTATATATTTTATATATATATATATATATCTCACATATCTACAACATAGATTGTTGAGCTTTGGGCAGTGCTAGCTAGAGAATTCTCTTACAATGGCTGAAATAGTCAAAATACTCATCTTTTAGTCAGTAGCAAATCCTTGATTTTCCTCCTCTATATATCTGCAGTCAGATATATCCCTCCATCTATAACTGGCTTGTGGCAGTGCAATTTAAGTCATGAAAAGCAAGAGAACACAGCTACTCTCAGGAGTGGGAAGAGGAGCAGAAAAGCTAAAGTGAAGAAAGGTTGAGGGCACAAATTGTCAAGACGAAAGGATAGACCAGAGGAGAAGTATTGACCAGGTCACTCGTTAAACGGAGGGAAGATGGAAATCTCATAGCTCTCATCGCTGTTGAAGTTGGCCGGCTGGTCCAGCATAGACAACACATCCTGAATCAGATTAAAGAGACAATGATTTATTTTTAGTGGCAGCTGGAGGCAGAAGAAACTGCTTGAGAGACAGTGAGATATTATGTTTGTATCACTCACAGGAAACATGTCTTGCTGGTTGCCCTGAGCATGAGGATGCTGCTCTGCATTACTCTGCGAGTGCTGCTGGCCTTGCCACTGGGGCCACACTGCCTCCGTCGCTCGAGAGGGGAACTGTGCCCCAGACTGAGTCCCATCTGGAACAAAGGTTGGAGAGGTGAGTGAGAGGATGCACCAGAATAACACTGAGACACAGGTTCACACATACGTTCACTAAACCTACCGTAACCATTGGTGTTGAGGGTGGCACGTGCATTAATGGGCGGATAGTTGGCACCACTGCTTGGGGTGGGAGCAGCACCTGTAGGCATCTGGCCGAAAGAGTTGGAAGAGCCACCTCCAAATCCTCCCATGGGACCAAACGGTGGGGACATTGTCTTTGCCGCCTGGGGAGCCACCTGCTGGATAGAGTGTAACTAGAAAGAGTAACTCCATTTACTGACTAGTAGACAGATGGGGTTGAGCTTAAATAAGTGATAAGCATATACAAGCATCTAGTTTGTTTCATTTGTGAATGAAGATTGAATAAAAATATACATCCAAAGGCAAAACAAAACAGACATTCAATGTTGTTCTACCGGCTCACCTGGTTATTAAACTGTGGTCTAGCTCCAGCTCCAGGCCATCCTCTTGCTGGCCCTCCATGGAGGGGGCTGGCAGTACTGGACGGGGCAACAGAATGCGGGGCTCCATTCTGACGAGACATCTGAGCCAGCATCTGCCCTGCTGAGTGGGCTGGCTGTGCCACCTGTGGAGTTATCTGTGGGGTCATATTGACTGGCCTGTGAACAAAAGTGAAGGGAGTGAGAGCTCTGTTATGAACTGGGAGAAAATAGTAAAAAAAAAAAAATCTCATCCAATGTTAAAAACTTTGTTGAAATAAACATGGAAGCCACTTTCTTTCTTTCAGGTTCACAGAAATTAAGAAATTGTTTTCAAGGTCAGTGAGTATCGCATTCCTGCTTTCAGGAACCCATTCTAAACAAACCATAATCTTTGTCATCCACTGCACCCACGGCAAGGCACACATGGGAAGCCCGTGTTCTCATATACCATTTATGTTGACTATAGTACAGTGCCCGGCAAAAGTATTAGAAGGCAAATTTCTTTGTTTTTGTTGTTCACTGAAGACATTTGGGTTTAAGATCAGAAGATGTGTATGAGACAAGAGTTCAGAATTTCAGCTTTTATTTCCTGGTATTCACATCTAGATGTGTTAAACAACTTAGGACATATCATCGTTTGTATTAGACCACAGCATTCTTAGGTGAGCAAAAGTAAGGACCAAATAATCTTAAAGTAAATAACATTTAATATTTAGTGGCGTAACCCTTGCTTGCAATAACTGGCTCAAGCCTGCGACCGATCGACATCACCAAACTGTTACATTCTTCATTTGTGATGCTAATCCAGGCTTTTACCGCAGCTTCTTTCAGTTCTTGTTTGTTTCAGGGTGTTTCTCCTTTCAGTCTCCTCTTAAGGAGGTGAAATGCAGCTCTATTGGGTTATGGTAAGGTAATTGACTTGGCCAGTCTAAAACCTTCCACTTTTTCCTCTGATGAAGTCAGTGATTGTTCTGTTGGCAGTGTGCTTTGGGTCATTGTCCTGCTGCATGATAAACTTCCTCCCAATTAGTTTCAATGCATTTCTCAGTAAATTGTAGGGCTGGGCCTGAATATTCGAATATTCGGCCGCTGGGTACACATTCGATTTTCAATTATGAGATTACACACGGACAAAACTGAAATTCGAGATTTGATTATTGAGAAGTTTTTTCACACCTGACCTCCGCTGACAGCAGTGAAGGTAACGCTCCAGTTCACATCAAAGGGAAAACGAAATGAAGCCCTCAGCTGTGTGGGAGCACTTTAAACTGAGTGATGACAGCAGTAGTGTGGAAGTTATGGCGTTTATTAATTTTACAATTGCTTAATTTCATTACAGATCAAAACAGTCAAATTTCCTACATTTTAAAATGAATATAGGTATCAAACTGTAGGCTGTAAACAAACACCACAATTAACGCATTTAAATAATGCCTAATTATATTAGGCCGACTCTAGACGAAGAGCATTTTGTCGCTATGATTAAAATTAAAAGTGAATTTTGCATAGTAACTTGTTAGATTTAGTTCCGCTACCGGAAACACCGCTCATCCCATGCGCTCTCCGCCTGGACACCTGCCCGGCTTTATTCTCGAATTCTGCTCTAGACCTGCTCGGATCAGACTCTCTGCTATAGTTCCCCCTGCTTTGTACAGCAGCCACCAACCCGGTTTGGCACGCATCGATTTTCACTCTGCCTGCTCTTCACCCGCTCAATATACGATCCTTTTAACCCTGCAATAGATATTTCTCCCTTTCTTAGTCCTGCACTTGGGTCTGCTAGCCGTGCTATTACAAAGTTAAAAACAAAGATTTGGTAATAATCACTCAGTTAGCTAGCTATGAGAATACATAAACAGAGCGTTCTCTCTTTTTTCTCTCTCTCTCACACATGCACACACAGACATGCACACCCATGCCACCACTATCTCTCCCAGCCCATGGATGTTTTCCCATGGGCTGTTGCACGTAAGCCTCTATCATACAAAACAGGGCCCCTGTTAGCTCTGCTCTGGTAGGCAAAACCTCCAGACATGCAAACCAGTTGGTAGGTTATATAAATTGGTCAGTTTATTCATTCTCACTATAGTGAGTAAGTGCTGTGGTTTAGGGTTAGGCAATATGACAGTATATACCATGTGACAGCAGAAATGTGTCCACAGGTAGAGATTCAGAAATACTTTCTACTGCGGGAACTATGGACTGCTTGTCACATTCTCATGTGACGTGAGAGAGACAGTTCAGTGTTAAAACACATGCAGAGACATCACACAGAAAACTTCCTACCTGTATGAATCATTGGAATGACCAGCAGTGAAGTTATTGGCTGGAGGGTAGATCTGTGTGGAGGGAGTTGGGGTGGAGGACAGGCCCTTGGTCTGATCTTGGCCATGGAAAAGGGAGGGGTAGAGCTCTGGCTTCTCAAGGTTCTTACTGTGGTCCGGCCCTGCCGCAGTCACTGGCTGCACTGGCATCTGAGGACCACCAAAGTATTAGTCAAGGATCACACTTCAAATCTCTTTCAAGTGTAAAGTGGTGAAAAATTAACCTCCAAAATCCAATTGTGACCATTCATCATCTCACTCTAGAAGTTAAATTGCGTGAAATGAACAATTCCCCAACGGTCCAGTACACTTGAATGTGGTGTTCATAGAGGCTGTCAAAGTGCTGTCTAATACGACAACGCAATCAAATGTCTGTATAGTTTCTGCGATACGATGTATGTGAATTTAACGGCATTCACAACAGATGGGGGAGCTGCAACCGATGTAGGAGACATAACTTCAAACTCAACAAAAGAGTAAATTGGAAATGTGCAGAACAAATCATGAAAAACACAACCAATGACAACAATATTGACATAATAGTAACAGCGTATTGAGGGGGACGTAATCCTGATACTGTTCAGTTGACCCCTAACACACCACAGTTAAGTCAAGTCTAGACTTAAACAATTAGTTTATAAATCGATGGTCAGAAAATGAATTGGCAACTATTAACACAAATTCACACATCAAATTCATTGCTTTAAGCCTTGCAAATATGAATATTCAGTGGTTTTCTTCTTTCTATAATAGAAACCAATTATATTTGGTCTTTACACTGTTGGTGGAACCAACAAGACTTAGGAAATTGCTTCTTCAACATTTTGACAATTTATAAACAAAATTATTAATTGAGAATATCATTGGCAGATAAACCAATAATGACATTAGCAATCACTAATTAATAAATTACAATAACAATAATAATAATAATAATAATAATAATAATAATAATGTAAGATGCAGAAAGTTCATTTTCATATAGCCTAAAAGCACAGTTGTGTCTTCACAATTTGAACAATGATATACAACACTCTCTATCCTTAGCAGCCTCTAACTTTAGAAGGAGCAACAGATGAGAAATCCTTCTCCAGAGTAGATAAACGTATAATGTGTCATATTTACAGAGTAGACAGAAGCAGCAGTAGTATAATACCAGGTAAATAAAGAGTACATAACATACAACATAGAGGCTGTTTACATCTGGCAATAAAATGCGTTTGGGGTGATCAGACCTTAATCAGATAGTGGTTGACCACATGAAAGTACAGGTGTCAAAGCAAATATTGACAAGCACCTTTTGTTTACTCCCGAAATGCCCTTGTTGGACAATAATCTGTAGGTATGTCAATTCTCAAAGCTATTTTGTGGCTTTTGTTTGTTATTTGACATATTAGTTTTTTATCTTCCAATACAGTGGATCTCTTTCAATAAATTAAAGTTTCCAGGTGAAGCAAGCATTTAAATAAAGTATACACAAATCGCACAAAAGGTTTCCACATAATCTACATTTTATGGGTCTTTACAAAACTATTATTACTATTAACAACAATAATACTAATAACATATTGTCCAACTGCGGCCTGCGACCTAGAATGGACATCACTAGGACTGTTGTGGTGAAGGAATTTCCCCTGCAGTGATTTAGCTTTATTGTTAGGCAATAACCAACTGTATCACTTCTGTTTGGATAGGAAAACAGACAGACTGATACAGAGGTCAGTGAGGTAACTGAACTTCAGCTTGATGAAAAAAATAATCTAAAAGTACCTTTGTATGTGATCTGAAGTTTGGCCGAGTAAAACATGGCAAAGTCAACATTTTTCTCCCACAAGATCTTTTTTACACTGCTGAATTAGGCTCTTTTACACTGCAGCTTGTCACTGTAATACCAGTAGAAAGAAACTTTTTGTCAAGATAAATGTTGCCTATCTCCAGTGCTAGCAGGAGGACTTTTTCCTTGTGAGTCAAGTTAAGGAATTTTGCTGTCTGAAACTTTCCCGAAGTCTCTCTGTCTTCTCCAATATATTAATAGTCCTCATGCTGGAAAAATGAACATAGCGGCTGTGCTGGTTCCTAGGCTAGCCAGTGCAATACTGTGGTTATTGAGACAGCCATAGGCATCACTTGAGGCAAGACAACTTAATATTGTAGCCTACTGTGGGTGTACGCTAAAATCACGTCTGCTCTAACATTCATTAATGTTTAAAAATGATCACCTGCATGATGCAAACTGCGTTAAAATGTACAGTGAGGAAAATAAGTATTTGAACACCCTGCTATTTTGCAAGTTCTCCCACTTAGAAATCATGAAGGGGTCTGAAATTGTCATCGTAGGTGCATGTCCACTGTGAGAGACAGTGGACATTTTTTTAAAAAAATAAATAAATCCAGAAATCACTATGTATGATTGTTTTAACTATTTATTTGTATGATACAGCTGCAAATAAGTATTTGAACACCTGTCTATCAGCTAGAATTCTGACCCTCAAAGACCTGGGGCTCCATGCAAGATCTCACCTCGTGGGGTCTCAATGATCCTAAGAAAGGTGAGAAATCAGCCCAGAACTACACGGGAGGAGCTGGTCAATGACCTGAAAAGAGCTGGGACCACTGTTTCCAACGTTACTGTTGGTAATACACTAAGACGTCATGGTTTGAAATCATGCATGGCACGGAAGGTTCCCCTGCTTAAACCAGCACATGTCAAGGCCCATCTTAAGTTTGCCAATGACCATTTGGATGATCCAGAGGAGTCATGGGAGAAAGTCATGTGGTCAGATGAGACCAAAATAGAACTTTTTGGTCATAATTCCACTAACTGTGTTTGGAGGAAGAAGAATGATGAGTACCATCCCAAGAACACCATCCCTACTGTGAAGCATGGGGGTGGTAGCATCATGCTTTGGGGTGTTTTTCTGCACATGGGACAGGGCGACTGCACTGTATTAAGGAGAGGATGACCGGGGCCATGTATTGCGAGATTTTGGGGAACAACCTCCTTCCCTCAGTTAGAGCATTGAAGATGGGTTGAGGCTGGGTCTTCCAACATGACAATGACTCGAAGCACACAGCCAGGATAACCAAGGAGTGGCTTTGTAAGAAGCATATCAAGGTTCTGGCGTGGCCTAGCCAGTCTCCAGACCTAAACCCAATAGAGAATCTTTGGAGGGAGCTCAAACTCCGTGTTTCTCAGCGACAGCCCAGAAACCTGACTGATCTAGAGAAGATCTGTGTGGAGGAGTGGGCCAAAATCCCACCTGCAGTGTGTGCAAACCTGGTGAAAATCTACAGGAAACGTTTGACCTCTGTAATTGCAAACAAAGGCTACTGTACCAAATATTAACATTGATTTTCTCAGGTGTTCAAATACTTATTTGAAGTAATATTTGTAGTAGTATTTGTAGTAGTATTAGTAGTATTTGATGCAGCTGTATCATACAAATAAATACTTTAAAAAATCATACATTGTGATTTCTGGATTTATTTATTTTTTTAGATTAGGTCTCTCACAGTGGGCATGCACCTACGATGACAATTTCAGACCCCTTCATGATTTCTAAGTGTGAGAACTTGCAAAATAGCAGGGTGTTCAAATACTTATATTCCTCACTGTATATGACACATTTGTCCAAGACCTTTTAGGGTTTCAGGCCTGGCAGAAACAATTTACTAATTTATGACTTTTCCAGTTTTTCAGAACCATATGAACCCTGTGTTGTACATCCTGTGTGGAAGTACACTGTTGTTCTATCACTTGTGAAATCAGTTTTAGCAGTTTTCTGAACTGAACTCAGTTTTCTAATCAGCATCTTGCCACCGTTTCCATAAAAAGGCCAGATCAGTCATCCTGGCAAGGGACACAAAACCCAAGAGGAAAAAAAAAGCATAATATATTTCAAACTAGACATTCATGTGTACCCACATGTGCATGGCCTAACCTGTGAGAGGGTGATTGGTCCTGCCTCATACAGGCCGTCTCTGGTTCCACCTCCCTCTAGATCGTTCTGCTGCTGCTGCTGTAACTGCCTGTCAAAGGAAACAGAGAGAGAGCTGGTCTGAAATAGCCTCATTCCCATTTCTAAGCCCTCCGCTCTTGAGTGAGAAATCCCAAACACCAGCTGTCATAACGGCACTCACCCCGCCACCGGTTACCAAGGCAACATAAAACAAAAACGAGGACAGAAGAGGAAGAAAGTGGCACCCTTCAGCAGCTAAAGATCCATTAAATAAATACATTCTGCTAACATGCTACACCGCGTGTTATAAAGTTGATCTCTCTAAACAGAATTCACAACCAACTGTAAGAACACAGCTATGAGACATGCTTCTTTTTAAACAACAATACAGAGACAAATACAGTGGAGAGAAGAATCACCCAGATTGGGGAAATGAAAACAAAAACAGAAGGACTGAAGTTTGCTAGAAACAGCAGTAGTCTCCCATGAAGAAGCAGCCCTTGTTCTCCCATGCAGGGGGAGGATACTCAGGCCAGGCCTGCTCTGGTCTCACCTGGTGGCCACCTGCCCAGGGCTGAGCACTGCAGGAGGGCAGTTTGGGCTGCTCTGACCCAGGGAGGGGGGCAGGGAACCCCCTGGGGAGGAGATGGGAGTGAGGGGGTCCTGAGTCGAGTTTCTACTGCCCCACAATCAGAGGCATGTGCAGAGGAGAGGTGGGAGGTAGGGAGAGAGTAATCAGTGTGTGATTTATTAAAGGGGGTGTGGTAATGATGTAAGAGCAATTGGGGAATGAGGGTGTTAGGTAAGCATTCAGACAGAAGAATATTTCACAACAGTCACATTTAAAGACACAATAGTTTCATTTTGTCCTGGACTTGATTGTATAATCATGTTACGTAATCACTGGTATTGGGAAAAATCAGTGTGTGACTCACTTGACATTGACATTGGTACAAATGATATACTCAATCTCCTCTGAAAACGGGTTCTGGAAGGTGAAGGAGCTGGTTCTCATCCAGATCCATTCTCTTGTTTTAGTGCGAAACCGAAACATCACTGACAGGACCTGGCCCTTCAGCTTCACCACCTGTGGACACAAGTCATGTATGCCAAACAGTCATTATCTGGTGTTTTTATAATTGATGAGCAGTAGGTGAAAAGGCACACAAGAAACAAAGCTTACAAAGCTTGACCAGACGCACGTGTGTGTACGAGGCCCTGAGCCCTGCCTTCAGTCAACACAGGGAGCAGAGCACAGGAGCTGTGTCCGTACTTGACACCAAACATAGCATAGTTGTTTTCTGTTCATTTGACTCATACACTGGTTTTTCCTAGCATTATAAGCTTTATTTTCAGATTGTTATAAACTGCATGCACATTTTGGTGGATTAGACAATATTCCGCATTTTACAATTGATTCCATTTTTATTATATACATTGACATTAGTATTTGATTTTTTTGTCCCCCTCTGACGCACCGGTCTCCTGTTTGTAGATGTGGAAAACACAGACAGAATCACAGAACTTGATAATAAAAATGGAGAACAGTAATTAACTTTGCACATCACTGAAATCATAAGGCCCTAGTCATCTTTTCTTTAAATACTGCCACATTGCTGTCACAGCAATAGTTTACCCACGTCAAGTCCATTTATGCACATGTGAGAAAGCATATGCAAATTAGAAGCTTTGTTAGCTGTAGACATGAGCAAGACATCAGTTTTAAGGTGAAATCTATATTACCCTACATACTTTAAGACAACTTTGTTTCTGATTAGGGGTGGGATAAAAAAAAATCCATTCTTACATTCATCGTGATGTGGAAGATTCTGATTCAAATAACAAATGTCATAAACTCGATTATTTAAACATTAATTGATAACATAATGTTGAGGGATCGCAAAGGGTGGAACTTGCAGAAGTGCAGCGCCCGGGCAGTCTGTGGCGTGCACATAACAGAGAGAGCGGTGTTCCCCCTGTATTCAGCACACCACCGCTGTAGAATGAATAACCAACCTACTAAAATGTCACATAATCATAGATATCACTGCGCAAGTAATTAATTTTTAATTGCACACTGTGCGAAGCGAACTAGGAGCTGTTTCTTTTGGATTTTAATGCGCAAATTAAATGCTTAGTAATTATCCTGTATAGAAAAAAAATTAAGATGCATCAATAATCGTTCCATAATCGAATCGCAGCCCTCTGCTTGTAATCAAATTGAATTGTGTCTGCAGAGGGAGCTGTGACATTGTTAAAAGAGTGTAATGCTATGTCATACTCTTTTAGGTGCACATAACCACAATGATGTGGTAGTACAGTCAAAAAGCAGCACATGCTCATACTGACCTGTTGGAAGCTGTCTCTCAGTAAGCCCTGGTCTTCAGGGTGGGCAAACTCGAGAATATTCTTTCCCAGTAAATCCTGCAAACACACAGCATATAGCAGAACCCCCATTAGCCCAGATACATTAATGCAAACTTCTCGTACAAAGGTTGTTGGCAAACAGTCCCTGTCCCTGACATTTCCACCAGCTGTCAGTCTTACCTGGGGCTGGTAGCCAACAGCGGCCATGCAGCGGTGGTCTACGAAGGTGAACATGCCCTGGCAGTTATGGCGTGAGATGAACTCCACTGGAGCACTGATACTGTTGATGTCTGTGTCACCTGGGCAACAAGTCACCTATAGGGAAAAAAATAGACAAAACACGATTTTTAGCACAAGCATAGTTCTGCAAAGAATGTCAGCTACCACCATGTTAAATGGGTCCAAACAAGTTAGATACACATTAAAATCGACACTATAGATTGTGACCATAAAATTCTGCCATGTGGTTGAATTTTCAAGAGAATACACACCTCTTCTACCACCAATAAAAGGCATTTTTTTCTTAATAGATCCATGCTGAAGATCCCATTTTCACAATTAGACAACTTTTATTTCCTACTCCATCCATCCATGAATAGTTAAAAATAATTTTAGCATCCTAATGTGCTCCAGAGCAATGTATGCATGTTTCTCTACACACAATGCATCCATTATACCTGTAATCTCCCGATGGCAACTAGACAGTAGCGACTCCCCTGAGTGTTGTCCGCTTCATCATCTGTTAATGATACTCCTAAAACACAAACGTGCAAAAACTGTTAACATGGGCCACATATGATATATCATAAATACAATTGATTAAATTTAGCATCATTTACGGGTCCTAGTCATATTAGGAAGTAAATGTAACAAATGGCTATATTTGCACACTACTTCAAAAAAGTACTAGTTTTACCTGCAGGGGGCCAGGACTTTACGTATCCTGTACAGTGGACCACTACATACTGGGGCTCCCCTTCCTTGGCTACACCCAAACCATTCCTGGGGTGAATGAAGATAGTGTAAAAAATACTACAAAATCAATCGGTCCCATTACTATACCAGTAAAAGAATTGTGCTTATATAACTCATAGTTATAATGCTTCTCCAGGTATGCATCCTCTACACAGTAATATCAAATGTAAAACAAAAAAACAAATGTGAAAGAAAAACATTTGGGTTTCTGGTCACCTGTTTCTAATCCTAAGGAAGTTAAGTCTGTTCATAGAAATCGGTTCCACTGGACAAGAGCCACACCTGCAAACACACACAGGGCACCACATGGTCCATTTATGCATCTAGATACACATATCAATGTAAATATCACAGGCTGTGAATGCTTGCAGCTTTTAAACCCAATAATGATCTGGATAATTAATTATAGTACGAGTCCCACCTCATTCTGCAGATGAATGATCTACGGGCTCCCATACTCATTCTGGCCGACGACTGCTGGCCTTCCTTCTTCACTGTCCCCGTCTTCAAGTCCAACATCCTCCCTTTAAAAGGCAAACAAGAAACCAAATCGACTCAGTCATGGGTGTAATGAGGAGATCGTATGCCACGATTAATAGTAATCTGAAATCTACTACTGTATGTATATCCAGTGTCTTTTTTTGGGATTGTACCCGTGTTGCTATTCTCGGCAGTAGAGAGCTGCTCCCTGAGCTTTTCTGTGTCATCTGGGTGGAGCTGGTCATAAAGAGAGGAGCCGAGCCATTCAGACTGTGACTGGTTGAGGACGGGTGTCAGGGAGTCAGAGACATAAACAATGCGACCAGTCTCACATGACACCACGAACAGGAAGCCGTCGGCCGCCTCCAGTATGAGGTGCTTGAGTTCCTATAGACAGACATCAAAAGCAGGCTAAGCAGTGAGGATGAGAGATCTAACATAAAGCATTAAGGATAAACAGAAATTAAAATTCCAAAGCTGAAGCTGAACACAATGAAAAAAAATTGCAGAATATCGAACAAGTACATTGACAATTTTTCCCCATTTTGACTGTTTTTTAACATTACATAAATTAAATTGTCAAAATGTGCTTTTTACTCAGTGTTTCCCACAGGACTTGCAGAGACTATGGTGGGTGGGTCCGAGGCCCGAGAGGGTCCTGTAAAGTAAATTACACGTCTCCATTTACTTTTAATGGACACATGTAATATGTTTTATACATTCTGTGAATATACTCCAATGAATTGTATTTCCATCTTGTATAGACACCTTATTTTGAAAACCAGATGTTGTCACATGTGTATCCTTGCACTACACTGCAACACTTGTCTTTGTAAAGAGAAAATAACAGGACAAAGTCGCTAACCTGCCTGCCAGCTCGCACTGGTCCGTTTCAGTGGATTTACCATAAAGGCCTGAATACGTGTGCACTCCAAATTTAGGCTAGCTTAACTGCCTCAAAGTGGGCCAGATCATTTGATGCCTTTTCTAAGAAGTCAGTCACAGATGGAGTGGATAGGAGACAATTCAACAGAACAGTGTCGGCAAACGGTGACTTTTGTGTCTTTCTCAGACATTTTAAAATGCTTCCACACTGCTGACATGTCAACCTAATTGTGCCGTAAAATTTCTGACGTATCAGGCCGAACAACGAAAGTGCATGTTTTTTTTTGCTATTTTTGGCCAATTAATTTTGGTGGCAGAACCTTCTGTGCATCCCTATAAAGCATGAAACTAAAGTCTTTGCATTTTACTTTTTATCAATACCCTGTTTCTCCAAATTCAGAATACCCAAATCCCTACACAGCTTGGTCCTTAGGGGTCTACACTTTGCCCTGGGTAAGGTGTATACAGACATGAGCTTCCTCAGTGATTGTGACACCAGTTGCTTCTTTTCACCTTTCAGCAAGGAGCTTCATCGGGATGGTGTAAGACACCAACGAATTACTTACAGTCATTGCACTTTTACATCAAGTTTTTTTCTGAACAATTTACAAGTTGACTAAGAGCTGGGAGAAAATGCTGTTGAAGTTTGAAGAAAAAAAAAATCTGTTTTGACATTATAAATTTAGATTACACCAGCAATGTCAAGACAGTGAAAATAGTGACTATACTTAAACTACCTTGTGAGAAAACTAACTTGCATGCTTAAAAAAAGATGCTGCTTTCACTCTATTTCCATTGACCTCAGAGAGGTTTTTGTGTGAGCTACATTGACTATGAGACCTGTATATGAAATTACTACATAAGTACTGACTTCCGAAATTGTTGCCAACACTGAACATGCACTTCCTGTGCTCTTCTTCTTCTATCCCCTTACAATTCTCTTGTATTGGTTGCACTCTTTCCTTAACTCTTACTTCTTTCCCTAGATATTTACCCCATCGATGCCATACATGCTATTGGCTCTTACTAGTGTTTACTACTGCTCTTACAAGTATGCCGTTGTCACTTGTTGATTTCTTGTTGTCTTGATTGTTTTGGTGCTTGTATGACATATGTTCCTCAAATGTAATTCACTTTGGATAAAAACATCTGCCAAATGCTTTCAAGGAAAGATCTTAGATTTCCCTGATGTGAATGCAGTCTATGTCAAATGGAAATTGACTGTATTTCCCATTTGAATAATTTCTACATCTCTCTCTTTCTGTTTCCTCATACCTGGTCAGTGAGAAAGGAAGGTTTGTATGACCCATCTGCATTGGTGTTGCCACTTCCTCTCAGAGACTTCATATGGGACACAGCCATTCGTAGAATGGTTAGTTTGTCTGGTTTCCGTGCTAGTGCACTGCAGGTAGGCACCATGTCTGACAACTCGGTGATGTAGGCAGTCATCTTGTTCCGTCTCCGCCTTTCAATCTCACTGTGGTTCTCTCTGGAGTGAGGAAATGAGGGAGGGAGGCAGAGGTGGAGAGGATAGGAGGGATTGAGATGGGAAAACAGACGGGCAGGTGGACAACGTGGAGTAGAGTTTAGAGTTAATGCTGCAATGCAAGTATGTCAACCAGGAAGAAGAGGTGGGAATGAGAAAGGGTGAGAAACATAATGGACGCACAAAATAATATTGTGTAGTCAATGATCGATAAAAATGATAGTGAGAAAGCGAGAGAGACTGGTCTTTCAAGGCAGTCTGTGTGACAAAAGAGAGCAAGTGCCGAAAGAAAAAGACCCTTCAGATATCCTGAGAGGGGGGACACAAAACAGAGAGAACAGTTGCTGAAGAGGAAGGGATTACCAAAGTGAAATAAGTCCCTGAGTGTACACAGCATTGCTGTTAGTGACACATAACATAGTAGTGGGTTGATAGAGACAACCAGCTGCCTCGGCAAAGAAGCATAACATTCTGACAAGCACCGCAACAGATGCATAGAGCTCCAAAATATACCGGTAATTTTGAGCTTTCAAAACAATAATGTGCTTGGGTCCCAGCAGGATAGAATAGTATTGGATCAGTACATTCAATATTGATATGGATACAAGCAGGAGAGGAAGCCTTCCACAGTGGTACAGGCCATACCTGGCTTGTTTTTCCTTATCTGCAAAACTTTGATCTTCTTCCAAAAACCTGGAAATGAAACCAACCCACTAAAACACAAGCCCAAAAAAGTGTAAGAGGAAAAAAAAAAACTCAGAAAGGAGAGGGAGAGCACCATGGGGTAACCACTGCATAAATAGTATCGCTCCACTACACCCCATCGATTTCTCCCAAATCATCCTCCTACCTGGCAAAGCGCTCTTTGTCATTGCTGGAACCTCCTTCATCGTCACACCTGAGGAAAAAACAGAGAAAACACTGCTTGTTATATCAGCAGCCCAGACAATCCAAACACTTGACATACCACCTCATCTTGGTTTAGGACAGAACAAACGGAGACAGATTAGGGAAGTATCCGATAGATTATATCTGCAGATTTTGGGCATATTTCATTATCGGAATCATATCAGAAAATTCAATTTTGGCCGTTGAGAATCAAACATGCACCGCTGCTGTTGTCGTGTTCTGGTCATCATGTTGCTGCTCCTGGAGAGAACCACGCAGACGCGGGTGTAGGCAGCTACAGCCTACACTACAGCCTAAACATGCCATTGGTGGTTCGGATGTTTTTTCACTGATTAAGAAGAAGACAGCTCTTTTCGCAATATGGCACCAGTCCATCCTCCTCCCTCTCTCTCTGCTGTCATTCACTGCCAAGTTTTAAGCTGCATGACAAACTAAGATGAACAGATAGACTACAGACAGCTTTCAATATACCTGGTTTGTACATTTGGCTAATTGCCAAGCTAAAGTTGGCTGTGCTTATATAAAACAGAGGATGAGCGATTGTGGACAGGACAGATTAAAATAACGCTTTCTATATGTTTATGCTTGTTTAACAGATGTACTGATAAAAGTATTGTCTTTTTACTCGCATAGTTTTATTGCACGTACAATACGTATTGCATCTCTGGGCCCATCTAATACTGCCTTTCAATGCACATCACTAAATAACATTAAGTTTTTTATTCATTGCGTTTGGACCAAGAGGAAGATTGTAGGACATTTTAAGCACTCCCAACATGCCATCTCTCGTCTAAAAGAATATATTTTACCTGCTGAGGAGTTTGCTGTAACAGTTTGAACCAGCTGCCAATAGATATTAGCTCAGCTACAGACACAGCAGCAGACGTGAACAGCTCGAGTTTTTTTCATCCATGTTTGTTATGCTTTAAAGCACATCATTTTTTTGTAGAATGAAATGTTATTTGTCTTGTTTAATATCTGTTTCTACAACAAATGAGTAAAAGGGTAAAAGTATTACAGGAGAGACTTAGTGTTCTCTTCAGTGAAATAAAAAAAGATGTGTAAATATCGGTATCGGCCAAAATAAGCTTTAACATAACAGCATATGGAATCTGGGCCAAAATCCAATATCGTGCACCCCCAAGACAAATGTAACGTACCTGAACAACTTGTTGCCTTCATCATCGTCATCATCAAAGTCTGGCCTGGAAAAAGGAGAAGCGAGCCACATGGGTAGCTTTACACCAATATTCTTACAAGAATTTTGACCACAAATGTCAAAAACAAAAGTAAAACAGTCAGCAAATATCCATAACACAATACTGACATCAGAAAATTTACCACTAACACACACACAAACTTACGCAGCTCTTCTTTTGTTGGTCCCTTTTGGTACAACAGCCCCTCCACTACTTGCTTGGGCCCCACTTGCCCCCATGCCCAGATTTGGGTCTGGTAACTCTATTAATAACACAGAAATGTAGCAGATATCACAGGTGATATCCTATTGTGCCTCAAGCTGTGAAAAAGAAACCAAAACACCCACTGGAGCCCGTACTCAAATTAGCGTCAACTCACATAGCTGTCATTGGTTTTATTTCATAACGTGATTATAACATTTAATGTGCTACATTAGGTCCACATCAACGATTCTTCGTGTTTGTGGATTGTCAAGACAACCACGACACTAAGCTAACATTAAGCTAACGTTTCGTTTAGCATACAGATACCAATGTTGTAAGGAACATTAACTTCCCTAAAATTAGAAAAATGTTAACCGAACTAGCCAACCGCAGCTTGGTAACACAGTTAGCCATTTTATACTTGGTTTGTCATCTTACTTTATTTGGCTATGTAAAAAATATCGCAACATACCTTAACAATTAGCTTGTCGCTAATTTGGCAACTATGAGCTAGTTAGCATGTCAGCAAGCTACCACTTATGCAATAACAAGCTAGCCTCGCAGTGGCATTAGCTTTGCTAAGCTAACTTAGCTGATGCTGTCACGCTATCTTTAGGAAATTGTCCGCTTTAGTTGCATGAGACAACGCCCATAACCCGATTAACAGGTATATAGTACAATGTGACTGTATTGTCGCTGTTACTTTTATTGCACTTTACCTGTGTTTGAAGAGGACATATCCGTTTGGAATAACATAAACAAACAACTTCGGCTGTGAAAATATCCTACACCCCCACCCCTCCCCCTTGCTAGCTTGCTACAAGCTAATAAGTGTCTTGCCGATTTCCTCTCGTATGCGCCTTTATTTGGTGTTACAAACGCCTAAAACCATGACTAGTAACGCGCTGTTCCAGAGCGACCCGAGGACTTAAAACATACACAAAAGAACAAAAAAATAAGGGGTTATCTCCTCCAATGAATGTCCCCTTTCCTGATTTATCCCTGTTTAAACCCCCTTTCTAGTTAAGATGGCGTTTCAGACTAGCAGAGCGCAAGAAGCCTACACGGCTTTCTTTTCTCCTCTTTCTATTGGACACACACAAGCCAGATACAAATGACGTGAATTGTTGGGAAATCCATGTTTAGCTCCGCCCCGCTGGCAGTGGAGGGACCTGTGGGTCAGCAAAGTTAAAGCACCTCAGTTTTCAAAAGTCTGTTTTGGGTGGAGAGGCTGTGACTCTTTGGTGGTTTAATGCTAAAAAGGCAGCATGTTTTTTTTACTGCCATTATGGTTAAGTTCAAAGCTCAAGGTTAAGCTTCATTGTCAAATGTACACACATAACACAGGGTTGCACAATGAACTTCAGCCCCTTCCATGCTACACACAGAAAATGTGCAAAAACATATTCAAAATACTTTAAATTAGACTAAACAATACAATAGGCAATGTAATATAGAACAAGACATATGAAAGAAGCACTATAGCTTTATTACTTTATTTGTACTTATGTATGTGTAATTTGTATATTTGGATGTTTATGCCACCGTGTGGGAATAGGGTGGAGGTCACAAGAAAAGTAGCACTAAAAAAAGAAATCAGGAGAATGAAAATATATTTACAAGGAAGGTATACAATTACATATATACACATGCATACAACAAATATGTACAGTATGTGCAAACAGTTTAATATAATGTGCAAAAGGAAAACTTTGGTTGTAGTGGTATAATGTTAGTAAAATGAAGGTAGTGCAAAAGTAATAGTTAAAGTTAAACCAGCTTTCTTTACTCTTCACCATGGTTGATATGTGTGATTTCCTTGAAAGATCCACTGTAATGCTGATTCCCAGGAACCTAAAATCATTTCACTACAGTTCCACTGATATAGAAAGGACTGTGTCTTATAATAATAATCATTTGAATAATAAAATGTATTTATTTATATAGCAATGTTACAAAATGCTTTAAAAAAAGAAACAAAACCAAACAAGGTAGATTGTTCTTTGTACACCAACCTGCAAGATTGTTGATTTCCTCTTGACATGAAGTATCATAATTATACTGTATTGTAGTTCAATCTGTAACAATGCATTGAATCTTGTAAGATAATATATATTTTATGTAAAATGTCAGATAAATATTGTGGGGGTTGTGGTAGTACAAAAAATGTACTTCAGTACTGAAAAATGCCTTACTTTACACCACTGCATCTCCTTTGAAATTCAGAGATCTAACTGAATGATTATGAGGGGTATTATTCTAAGAGTGACTACATTAAGATTTAAAGAACTGTGTAATGCTACTGTATTTTAACTCTGTTAAGTCGTATTTTAACATTACGTCAGATGGAGTTTCAAAGGACAAACTCCTGTTAAATTATCTGTGGGGTTTTTTTGGAATGAGAAAATTGGAATTATTGAGAAACTTAAAAGGATTTACTTGTGTTTGCAGACACGACATATACAAATTAAAAACAACTTCAAAGTGCTTTCATTGTGATTCATGATCTTGGCTTTTATTATTAATAACAATACTTAATTATCATTTTGAACAAAAAATACAAAATAAAAAAAATAACACTGTAATTAGGACATAGCTGTCGCCGGGGAAGAGGAGGCTGCTGGTTGGTCTGGTTAGTTAAAAAAAACGTGGTGGTGGAATGAGGGTGAGTTTCAAAGGATGATAATTTATAAAGAACAGGAGTGAAGTGTGTGATGAATGAGGGAGTGGAGGGAGCAGGGAGAACATACCAGTCTTAGAGTTGGATCTGTGATGTGAGGTGGAGACAGGAAAGAAAACGAGAGGACATGAAGACAGGAGAGAGAGCTTCTCATACATTATAGATAAGGCACTTGACGTACAAAAAAAACTTTAAAGCATGACAACAAACCAGCAACACTCATTCGTGAATGAAACTCCAACATTGAACAGCTAAAAACTGATTAACATATCTTTTACCTCCTTAAAATCAAAAAGCAATACCTGTAAACCTGTTGTTTCATACATAGAATCATACCAAAAATCATTCACTTAGATCAACAGTTAAATCAAACCCTGGTTAACAAACATAACCGAGGCTATTAGGCAGTGAATTGAAGATATCTGGTTCATATTTGTAAAATCTGAAATGGTTGCTCTTTCCCATTCCATTCGACTTAGTAAAACTCCTGTATTCCAACATCACAGCCCACCTTCGCAGTGATTATTGAGAGTCATCGGTTTCCAGTAGGCGGCATCAGCAGTGTGATTCAAGACTTAACTGGATCAAAGAGCTTCGGCCAAACTGGGGAGGGAAAACATTCAGCTCCGTCAAAACTAGCAGGAAGCTGTGATTTCTATTGCAGTGTTTGTGCTGAGCACTCATTTCAGGGTATTCCTGACTGCTCAAACAGCAACAAATTGAGAATGATAACCTTTGCAGGTCAGACATCTCTTTTGGAAGCAGGGATTGTACATGATGAGTTATGCTGGCTTAAGAACTAAACAATTTAAAAGAAGAAAGCAAGATTTCCTTTCTAAAAAAACCTGACCCCAAATTTATTTTTTAAACCTTACAAGGCAGACTACTTTATGAATGGCACAGGCCACATTGGAGAGCAGAGGCCCGCAGTTCTTCTGCAAGTTATTACAGTATATAAGAGAGACTGTATGTTTGTGCAAAGAAGTTGCAATAGCTAAAAATGTACGGATTTGCATAGACAGAAAATTAGGGAAATAAATGCCCTATTGTCTCACTTTCATAAAACTCACTTTCACTCTCTTTTGTTCTTTTAGTAGAAAACAAAAAAAATGTACAATGAAATAAAGCAACACAAGATTAAAGCAGAAAGCTATCAAATGGCATTTTAACAGCCATTAGCTGGCTCTAAGGCACACAGAACACGGAAAGCTAAAGTAGAAGCACCATCACCTCCCTCCCGTGTTCTCTCCACACATTGCTCCTCTCTGTTTTCTCCCCTGTCTCTTTGAAATTTTGGGACCAACGTCACAAACCGTCAATGATACATTTTTCTCTGATAACAAAGCAAAACAACCATGCCACGTAATGTAGTGTATATCATCTGCTGGATGTCTGTGCCCTCTAAAAGTACGAATGAACGTGTGTGAGCGTGTATTTGTGTTGTGCAAAAGTAACAGTGTCAACTTTCCTCAAGATACCTGCTGTTCTTGGTTTTAGGGAATGACTTGCCCCCTCCCTCACCCGCACCCCTTCGTCTTTCTCTTTCTTTTCATCCCCCCTTTCTGCTCCCTAACTGAGGGATATAAGTCCTTCTCACATTCTCTCCTCCTGACACTTGTTTGCTTTCACTCTGTCTTGCTGTGGTTGTTGTTGTGGACTATGTGACCATTCTGCACCGGCCCATTTTTCTTTATGTCCTTTTTATCCTCCTCATCTTCCTCCTCTTCTGATTCATCTGTTTCATCTTTGTCACTCCTGTCATCGTCCACTTTTTCCTGGAAAAAAAAGTAATTTAGAAACACATGATTAATCGTGCAGTCCTTCCACTCCAGCTGTACAGGATCTGTGGCAAGTGTCAAACCAGACTCAAACTGTCCAGCTGCATGCATGAAAATGTGTGTGTCTGTGTGTGTGTGTGTGTAATCCAGGGTGGATGATGAGGATATAAGCACCTAAACTTCTATAACTTTATGAACAAACAAACAGAATCTTACAAATGAATGAATGAAAGCTGCTTTCAGCACATACACACGTCAACTGACAGTTCCACTGCTTTCATATCTTATTTTTTAAACTTACTACTGCATTTTTTTAAAAAATAAATAAAAAAAGCTGTGTAAAGCCTTTTTTATTCCAAAGGAAGCTGTGTGAAGTCTGATAAATTGCCTCAAGTGATGTCACTTGAGTCAGTGTCGGATGGGGCTGAACTTTGAAGATGAAAAAAATCTGAGGGTGTTGGCGGAAAGAAACAAGACCACTATAGACTGCTCCTTATCTCTTCTTGAGGCTAGCCACTTCTAGCATAACACACCTAAATCTCTGACCAAACTATCAGTGGTCAAAGTGCATAATGGACAATCTAGGATAAACAACGCGATAGCTTTGGTTCTCCTGCATCGATTTTGATTCTTTTTCAAAAAACACAGTCCAACAATGTTATAAAAGTGCAATGCTAAATCAGTGGAGAACGCTTTTAACTGTGAGTTCATCTACTTTCTGTAATGACACTCAGCTCCTTTCGCAGCTTACACACGAAGTGACACTTCAAACCCTTTCAAGTCTCAGGTCTTCACCTTTGAAAAAAAATGTCTTCAAGTGTTTATATATGGTTTACTCCAACTGCTTTCAGTGCTTGCACTTCAGTTGACACTTCAAATGAACTCTTCCAGCTCAATTTATTTTTTAACACCTCTGATTCTTCAACTTCCCTCAGTGCTTACAGTTCAAATGTAAATTTCATTTACATTTACATACATCTTTTTGCCTTTTTCAGTATTTTTTATTATGTTGTTGGTATTTCCTGTATACTTGTCTTTAGACTTTGTGGTGGTGCTGGTTCAGAGGATATTACACATGCCTTTGGTGTTAGAGAGCCGGGTTTTAAATCCACAGTAAGACACCAAAGTGTACCTGAGCAAGACACATAGCCACTTGTTGCTCCAGAGGCATGCGACCTCTGACATATAACAATTGTAAGTTGCTTTAAAAGATGTGAGAGCAGACATTTCCGTAATGTAATGGATGACTTAACATAATCGTGAACTTTGCATTACATTTCTTTGTTTGCTTACATTGTTGGTGAGGAAGCGGAGTGCTATGCGTATGATGAGGATGGCCCAGAAGATATGTAGACACTGCAGAATCATCAAAAGTCCGTTGAAAAAGTAGTAGCCAAAGAAGGGTTCATAGATAGTCACTGGGTAAACCCAAGTACAGTAAATAATCCTGCAATACAGACAGTAAAGATAAAGGACAAGGTAACTTTATTTCAATACATATGTATTAATTATTGTATATAAGTATTTTATAATAAAATAATTGTTAAACACGTGTGTGTGTGTACCGGAAGGGGAAGATGACCAGGCGAGTAACAATAAAGACTGCAGCAAATACAATGAAGATGTAGTTACAGGCATTTCGCCACCCAGCATAGTTGAACATCTTTGCAGACTGTCAGAGGGAGAGAGAAAGAAAGAACATTTAGTTTAATAGAAAAGTTGCAGATAAATGGATAATGTTTTTGTTTGAATAACGAAAAAGGTAGTTAGTTTGCCTCTATCCCATTAAAGATGACCTAAATATAGTTTTCTCCACAAGGTGGCAGTGTATCATAAGTGTGTTTCCATTACAATTCTTATTTTAAGTTTCATTTATTGAATAATGTGTGAACAGAGCTTAGCTGCAGCATGTAAACAGTCTAAACTGTATTTTTCTTTTTGATAGAGATATATGACATCAACATAAAATATCATGTGTTGATTATTCATACTTGAGCCTTTCATATTTACAAATTTACTGTATATCACTTCACATAGTTCACTGGTTGGGATTGCACATTTGTTTGCCAGAGTGCTAAACAAAATACTTTGAATGCATAGTGCTGGAATGACCCTTTGGAGACATTTACCTCAAGGAGGTAATCAGAGGAGTCGTGCACCAGCATGATGAGAGTTCCAGCACGGATGTAGTTAACACACCAGGAGAAGCTGATGAGGAGGATGGTCGCTACATGGTGAACAATTTGCTCCTTGAAGTCCTAAAGAGATGGAGGCATGGGGAATAACAGTTATGCTGAGAAAAAAGGGGGAATGTTGGGATCCATATATATATCTATATATATATATATATGTTTAAAGTGGGTCTGTGTGTGAAGTGGTAAATCCTGTTTAAGAGACAACTATGTTAGATAATTACGTTGGAGAAACACACTTTGACTGTTTGGCAAGATTTCTCCCACTGTGCTCAGCTGGACCAGGTTGAGCAAAGTCCAAACACACACACACACGTAACAACAGTCTAATGTCCACTCACGGTCCGTACCAGATGTCAAACTGATCAGACAGTGAAAACAGACTTTCTCTTCCTCTTGCGTGCATCTTGCGTGATCATGATGTAGCAAACATATAAAAGTTAAAAACAATTTACTGGTTGTGTAAATTAGATTTGTTTTCCTTTTACACTATTTTTTGTGTATCTTTTACTTCAGTTCCCATGCAAGTCTTTTGTTGTATTATGCCACCTCAACTAAGGAGTAATATACAGAAAGAAATAAAAGAGCTAACTTCACTCACTTTACGTTTGACATCAGAAGCCACACTGAAGAGCAGAGAGCTGTAGAAACCCAGCTCAATCATGTAGTACCAATACTGAGATGGCAGGAGTGTCTGCAGGAGAGGAAACAGATATTTCAATTCAAAATCCATACAACAATGCATGCTAATCTATATTGGAAACTAGCAACCAACCATTATTTTAATTCAGAAAAAAGTGAAAAGTGTTTATAACAAGATGATACCCAGGTGGATATTTAAATTGCTTGTCTTGTATGGCTAGAATCCAAAACCCAAATATATTTAGTTGATTATTATAGACAACAGAGAACCAACCAATACTGACATTTGAGACACTGGAATTACTTAAATCATTATTTCAGCTATATTGGGAACATGAAGGGTATTGTGTGATTTGAGCATTAAGGTTTCTGCTCTGATCACCAAATCAAATTTAATACTTTTTTTTATCCATTTTCAATTAAATTTTATACCTTTTTCACAATCATAACAGTCAAAGAATGACAAATACCAGTAGGCACAATAAGGCCTACAATTATTTATAAAGAACATTCACTTTTATCAACATTTATTTCACATATTTCACATTTTGTCATAATTCCTAGTGATACAATTAATACATTAATTAATCAATGATCTGGACCCAGATAAGTGGCAGAACATTGATGGATGGATTAGCCAACTAAAATAATAATGAATTAATTAAAGTTTTTGCCGAAATTGACACTTGCCCATTATGAGTTGATGAGCTTCCTAGCTACTTTGGCTAGCGACAGTGTTAGCTGCAGATCTGATGGCGCTGACTGAAACTGCACAAAATAGGTTTGATCAGCCTCCTGCAGCACAATCCGCAATCTCACTCATAATTTATATATATATGTATCCTGGCTCCCAATAGCCAAAAATCTTATACAAAAAAGGCAGACAAGAGAAAAATATTCAAGTAAATAAAATGTGAGACTTTTAAATACTTTCTTAAATACTCTCTTTTTGTGACTTTTTAAGACCTGCAGATACCCTGGTGCATTCAGTGTACATAGCCATCCCAGAGACGTACCAGCACAGGAAAGCCTTGCCACATCTCCTTCAGGTCATACAGCCAAGGTTTCTGGAAATAGAGATGCGACGTGAATGAGACAGCAGAGCTCGACAGGTGTATTTATATCAACTGACTCAGCATGGCCATGAGTCAGTCCTGCCCCTCTGATGCGAGAGGTGAGGTTATCACAGCAAAAAAAGACAGACTACCATGGAAACTGTCAAGTTATGATGGCAGGGCAGGTGGCAAATGATGATGTGAACTTAAAGAGACGAGAGGAAGAAGAGGAGGAGGAGGTGCCGAGGTTAATATGGCAGTACTCACATCGATGAGGGCGGCCAGGCCAGCAATGAAAGCAAGAAGGTAAAAGGTAAATCTCCAACTGCAAGAGAACACACACATACAAACACACTTTCTGCTCAGTCAATGGGGAAAAGACAATAGACACATTTTCTACCAGCAGACACATTAACGCATCACACACAAATTCTCGCTCACAAACACACAAGAGTGCAAGTTGGAAAGAAATGCCCGGCTGAATGAGCTGCCTGGAAAAATCTGGTGAACTACGCTGAGAATGTCAAATCAGGACGCACAGCCAAACACGTGCGGACAGACAATGAGAGCTGTCAGTCAGCATCCTCCCCAGTTAATATCCTGTAACAGAGACAGTGAGGGGTCATTACTGCTACAGCCTCTCGTACAGGTACAGTGAGGGTGTTTCCATGGAAAAACAGAAAGAACAGAACGGTAAATGGAGTAAAAGAAGAGACAGTGAGAGTGTGAGAGACACACCAGTGGCGGAAATAAGGGAGAGAGACAGAAAGCCTGTTGTGTGCGCGGAAACAATAGATTGATTCAGAACAGAAATGTTGTAATACTCACATCGAAACACACACCATAACCGGAGAGTGACAAACATCCAGTGACGTGCACATCCTGACACACACTCATAAGCATTACACGCAGAACATCAATCCACTATGCACTAGCTTAAAGATAATCTTCCACACACATTTCTACCACCATTACAACACAAAGAAAGAAGTTGAATTTCAGTTCAAGGGAGAGGCTTGGAAGGAATCCTGAAGGAAGAGGGTAGGATTTCATCGTTTGGATACTTTCAAAATCTTGCTGTCTCTTGCTAGATTCTTCAACGTTGCCTAACCCAGCTCTAACAGTGACAAAAACAATCTCAGCAGATGAAGTTGCCCAGTTGTTATGGAAATGTTGGAAGTGTTTCTGAGCAACGTCTGCCCAAATGTACAGTGAAAGAGATTCTTTCTCTTCATAATGCTCATTAACAGATGCCTTGCTAATGTGCTTCCATTGGATGATAAAATCCACAGGGCATGTTCTGTTTAAAAATATATTCCAAAGTTTATTGGAAGCTAATATGAGGCTTCAACAGTCTGATTTAGACAAATAAATATAGCGGTCAGTGGTAACGAGTAAAGATTGCTACCATAATCGCCTTCCCCATGCACTCCGCCACCCGCCCCACACCGCCGCTATCCGTTCAAAACACAGTCGGACTTGCCACTAGCAAGATTGCCCAGCAACTGTGTATCATCAGCCTTAGAGGGACTATTTCTTCAAAACTTTTCTGTGTCTTCATGTATTTTGGGGTGGACTGACTTCAAGTCATGTAAAAAAGCTTTTATGGATCTGTCGACAAACATAAACAATGATAATGAAGCTAATGGTATCGGCAGCCACGTCACAATAGAGACATATGGGGTGGAATAAAGCTTTAACAGATCACCCTTGAATGTATCAGTCTACATGCATATTACTGAACATTTGCCTGTGTGTCAATTCTAGATATGCCAAAAGTGTTATGCTAGCTGCTGCTGTTTATCTTACAGATATGTCTCTCTGTCATCCTTTACATATTTTTTAAGGGTCATCTGTTATGTGTTGGTGTGAATCCTGCCAGCTGACACTAACTAGTTTCAGTAGCCTTGTATTATCAGGCGATCATGCTGTTGGTTTAGCCTCTGCGACAGTTAATGCTCACACATAAAAATAACCTACAGTAGTGACAGAGCTGTTGTTGCCAGGGCCCTGTGCTAATGAGTGTGTGGATGGTTGGATCTGCATGTGTGAGAGAAGAGTAGGGGCTACAGGCATGGCAGCAGCAGAGTGGCATTGTAATGAGTGCACGTTAAAAATAGAGGGCTACTTTTGCCCTCAGACATGTGCTCATATAACCGGAGAAATGCACGCAAGAGCAGGCAGCTGTTTCAACCTGTTCCATAATTCTACAGAATTGTGCACATACATGTTTAACAAAGTGTGTGTATGTGTGCGCGTTTACCTGGCCTCCCGAAACTTTTTGAGCAAACTCGGCCTGTCCTGGTTCCTTCGTCTCCTGAACCATCGCTGCACTTGTCTTTCTGAATAGCCAGTCTGCTTGCAAAGGCTTGCTACTGAAGTCTGAGAAATGCAAAAAAGGGTCAGATTTAAGTATAAAACTCCCTGACAACACACATAGCATGGTACTCTTTCTTTTTAAGCATATATGGGCGTGTGGGAACACCTACCTGTGTGGGGTTTTTGGTAATGTTACAGTAGTGGGACTCTAGTGTGGGGTTGTGAGGGGCTTTGAGCCGTACTGTCTCTTTTACGCCAAGCAGAGAGGCCAGGGGTGTAGCCACCATCCTGCAATCACAAAAGGGAAAATTTAAAGGGAGATGAAGTCAGACACAGTGAGAAAATGAAAAAGCATAGATGCAGTACAGGGTGCAATCATGCAAACTCTTTTAATTTGAATTACCCAGATTCACGTTAAATGAAGCTATAAAAGGTCATTTGAATTATTGGAGGTTAGGATGATGTAAGTCAGGATGAGAAGAAGAGATTGTTTAATAATAAACGAACATGATGAGCAAGAGAGCTCATTAGCAACAAAACACAGGTGGTCTCTGTAACGGTTGTCTGATTTCCAAAATATTAGCTACTGGAAACAGGAACACTGTACTTGTGTGAGAAACAAAAAGAGTCACTTCAAAGAAAGGAGCTTGACTTACTATAAAGTAGGGCACAGAAATGGAAACATTACTGTAAATAACTGCTAAGAAAAAAGCAGGAGATAATAATTAGAGGTTATTATTATTATATTATTAGAGGATGAGACAACTGATGGGCAGACTAAAGAATGAGAAGGCAGCAGTCAAGTGGAAAACAAGAGTTAGACTCGACAGGAGGAGGGAGAGAAATGTGTAAACATACAGAAAGCAAATGTTTGAATTAATAACCAGAGACATAGATGAGGGGCACAGATATCGAGGAAGACAGCGAGAAAAATGGACTGACCTTTCAAAGATCTGACGGATAATGAGGAATACAAGGGCGATGGGTATTGCCACCCACAAGTCGCGGGCTTTGGCGTATGTTCGTCCATCCCGATCCTCCAGGTCGGCCCAGCCCAGGCCCTCTGGAAACCACAGCCGCTCCTGCCAGAACCACTCGCTCAGCCCCGACATCATCCTACAACAGTGGACACACAAGGAGTTAGCACCGATGCTATGGGTTTGTAAAGATGTTAAGAAAAAGGCCCTGAAATACGCATTCTAAAGCCAGAATCCACACCCTAAAGAAATACAAACGTGACATGGTTCTACGTAAAATCTGAATTCACAAACAGTCTACAGGGCCTTGCTTTAAAGGTAGCAGCTATACAGGGCTGGCTATTTATATGGGAAGACATCTGTGATTAGGAATGTTTGGTACCATGTAATTAAGAGAATTAGAGGATGGTACAAACGTCTCCTTCTTGCTGGAAGCCTGGCTGTAGGTTTTTCCTAATGCATATAACAGAGTACAAGCAACAGACAGGGAGCTCAGGAGGCCCACGTGAGGGAGGAGAAATCAGACCTACAACCAACTGAGCTTCATGCTTTCAGCGCCAGCACTTTCCTAAAAAGTTGACAGCAGCTGCGAGAGCTGGTTTTTACTCAGAGAGTACAGAGATTAACTTTTTTCTGCTGCTAAGCTCAGGAAGTGGCAGAGGAAGAGAGTAAAAGGGTTGGCGGTGAGGGAGAACGAGCGTCTGAGGGATGTGAGTCATGATTCATCCATATGTGCAGAACAGCGGGGGCGTCCCTGCCTCACACTACATCTCTGGAGTCCCTTTGCAGATCTACAGTAACTCCCCTCCCACTCACTGCAGCTTTAACTGCCAAAATCCTGTAACTGCTTCACTACCACTCCCATCGCCACAATAATCAAGGATACCCTCATGGGTAACACTGCCCTTCCCTTGACTATCTTTAAAATATGCAGCTGAATATAGACTTGGATATAAAGAAATGTGCTTCATGAGTAGGAATCACAAAAATAATAAGCTTAACTTTGAGTAATAAATTATTTTCTAAAAATAAATATTTTTTCCTTTTAATTGTCATTTACAGCAGCAACAAACAATTATTTTCATTATCAAATCATCTACAGATTAATTTCTACATATACAAACAATGTCAGAGAAAAGCATAAAAATGTCAATTAAAATGTCCTAAATCCAGAGGTGATTGTGTCTTCTTATTGGCTGGTTTTTCTGACCAACAGTTCCCAACCTATTATTCAAATATTCACATTAAATAACCTAAAACCTTTCGTTTGGCATGTTTGTTTAAAAAGTGACTTCAACAGTTGAGGGACTAATCAGTTAATCACCTTATCATTTCAGCTTTACAAAAGTTTGCAAATTAAATGAACACATTTTTTATTGAAAAAACTTTTACAAGAAGAAGTCAGATCAGCTTCAGAAATCTGACCAGATACTGCCGTCACTAGCACGGACACATTCTGGCCAATACCAAAAGCGTAATGAAGTTTGATACCAGGTCCTTTTTGTCAATTTCTTTGTCTTATTCCCTGACATGGTCTTTAAATACAGCTAATTTAAATCAGCCGTGTGCAAATCCAAACTTAAAAATAAAACATTGATGCTAGTTGTAGCCTCTGACACTATGCATGAGACAGTGCCATGGTTGAGGACACTGATTTCCACATCATGTCATGTTAGTCATGGCCCGTTTCCTGTTGCAACAGCACGGCTGGCCGAGCACTGGGCTTTCCCTTCTTCCTCTCCCTCCCCCCTCAGCACAGGTGGTGGTGGATGGGAAGGGTGACATGTATTTTTCCCAGTGATTTTGCCAAATCTTCCACTTCAAGAGCACTACATCACATCTCACTTCTCTTGGACTAAACTGCCAGATCTTGTGAGCTCTACTGAACAGCATGATTGTGTACATGTCTAGCTCCATAAAAAAACAGATAACAAAATGAGCCTCTGAGCACGAGTGAAGATGTTCAAAAGGCAGAAGTGCTGAGAAACGCAGGAAGCAAGTAGACTACATTAACTTTCATGTGTAATAAATGATTTCCTAGAATAACAACTGGCTATATAATGCTGTAATTAGTCTCAACATACATGCATAGACACCCAAATACTTGTAACTAAACAAGGACAGTGTGTTTATAGTTTGGATTGCTGCTTTGTGGAGGCAAGGTAGGATTCGGTAGGATATTTTTAGGGTTACTAGTTTAGATCATCCAGTGAATTCAACATTTTAAAGCTCTTTTTTCCCACACAGATTTCTTAACACCAAATTCCATTGGCCAACAGGATCATATGACTAGACTCTGACCATTTCAGAGGTCCAATAAAAATAAAGGATGCCTCTGGCAAGGGAGGGAGAAAGGAAGTTCTCCGTCTCTCTTTCTCTCCTCCTCACTATGAATATGTCTGTGGTGATTGTAAAAGGAGATCTAGCTCCAGGCTGGCAGAGTACAGCTCCAGATGTTACTGATATGTTTCTTTTCAACTCTACCTGAAACCTAAGTTTACAAACCCCTAATCGAGTTTCTCAAAAATGGATGAAATGAAGGGAACAAGCCTCAGACGAAAACCTAAACAGTCCAAACTGGAACCTGGTACAGAATCCTGGAATATTTGGAGAACGTAAACATGCTGCCACAACACAGAGGGAGTGCTCTAGCTGCCCCATTCATTCACTCTCCATGCACGAAAAACATCGTATGGAGTTTTACAGTCACCCAATACCTTGTTTATCTGAATGATAGGAGACTGAGTCAACAATAGAAACATGTGTACAGTGGCCATATGCTGAGTCACTCATAACATACCATCAATGAGTGTATAACTACCCATTTACTCATATCCATCCACACTTAAGTTGTTTATCGACAGCTGAATCTTTGAAACCACAGCTTTTAAAAAGACAGACACAGAAAGATGAGACAGCATAAATAGCATGCACTGTGGAGCACTTGACATGAGAGGTCAAAGCTGAGTATTCACTAGCTCAGGTTTGATAAGTCAGAGACAGAACGGCACATCGACCACATGCTGATATCTCAAAAGGTCAAAAGACTGGAGTCAAAGTGGGACTGAGTCAGTCAGTTATGTCAGCAATGCTAAATTATTTTATGGCCTTGAACGTTGCTCTAGCTCATATGTACCAACTGTTCTCACTTTAGAGCTACAATATAACAAAAAGCTACAACAAAAAGATGAACTCAAACTGCCTATGAATGGATTACTACTAGCCTAATTGTGTCAGGCAGGGCTGAACAATATGCAACAAAATAATATCATCATATATTGCATGATGCTATTTCGATAATATTACAATTAATTCCTACTGTCAGGTACTAAAAGTTGCCATTGAATGCTTGGTCAGATTTGTAGTCTTGTTTACGTATTTTTTGATTAGATATTTCCTGAACTGAATAACTGACCCTAACCCTAAATCTAGACTGCATTTTTTTTTTCTGGCAAAGTTTTTTATAGAAGCCTTAAAATAAAAGAAAATTAACACTATTTAGCTCATCTTGTTAAATATGGGGGAAATGGTTCTGTCGAAAAACGTTTTATATTACACATGGTATCTTTATGAAAAAGTGCCATTTGTCATCAGTGCCAAAGCTCAGGTATCATACTAACAACTATGGCAACTGAAATGATACCCAGCTCTAAGTCTGACATATTAGGCTACTGCATATTGGGCGGAGGAGTAGCCAAAGTAGACTGCGTGTCATTGCAGGTTTATAACCTGTGTGCTTACTGTGTGTCATTGCAGGATAAAAAAGCAGTCTTGTAAATTGATTAAAACATTGTGGTGGTCTTCCTCTGCAATAAAAATGATGTAAAAGGCCATATGTCATGATTATCAATGAATGGTTTGAGCCATTTTTCAAGCAAAAAATGATTCACTGGTTCCAGCTTCTTACATGTGAATATTTCATGATTTCTCTGTCATATATTATAGTAACTGAATATAAATGGGTATGAACTGTTGGTATGATACATCTGGTTATTTGAATAGGACATTTTAGCCTGTAGGCAATTATATAATGGTTATTTTTCACATTTTTTTTATTTTAAATTTGAAAGTACTTGGCTGATAATCAATAATGACAATCATTGCTAGTTGCAAGTTTAAATGCTGTTTTAGTCTAATTTCAACACTGACAAGAGTAAAATGTTTGATGGAAACACTACATGTAACGTACTGGGGCAAAGTTGTGGTTATGGCAAACATTATCAGTTTGTAGGTATCAAGCCTATGTCAACCTTCTGTACTGACTCACTTCATTTTTATGTGGTCCAACATGCAGCCACAGTTTGCACATCACAGTAAAAACCACAAAATCCTGAATGCACATATTGTGTGATGAAGTGGTGGCTCAGGAGGCTGACAGGCTCTCTGCACATGGTTCATTAGCTGTAACTCAGGTCATGCCTTGGATATTTTGAGTCAGAGGCTTTTGAGGGTGAATCATACACATCCTTCGCATTTTAGACTTTGCTGTGGTTCTCTGTTTGACAGGAAACAGTTTTGTGCAATTTCATCATAGTACAAGATACAGCGGTTAAAAAAACAGGACTGCAGAACAAGTATATACAGCCAGTGGAAGAACATCATCCCAAGGGCAGACAGACAATCTGTAGTGATCTGTTGTATCACCATTATACAATAATGGTGATAGCGATCACAAGAACATTTCAATACCTTTGACACCGATCTGTGGCCCTGATGAATTATTCATGCAAAATGCATTGGTCAGCAGACTGATTTGAATAGGGTCGTTCGGGAGGTGTGAGGATAATATTGTCATGCCGATTCTTTCCTGACTGAATGGGAGCTGATTCTGCCATTTGAGTAAAAAACAGTTACCTTGCCCAGAGTAACTAGATTGACCCCTGGATTCGCGAGGCTAGTCTTTCTGTTGAGTGGAAGCTCAGAAGGGTAATCATCACACACTAGCAACACTGAGGTACTGTTTTGCAAAGATGATGAAAAAGTTCAAGAAGTAATCATTGACAGATGATAGTTTAAGTATTTATTTCTGTCCAGTTTAGGAATACATAAACCAAAAAACTAAAGTGTATAAAATATGTTTTGTTCTCTAGACTGTCTGGGTTTTGTGGGACTAACATATTTGACTTGGATGCAAAGCTTTCATCAATAAGAGGGTTTTTGTTCTCAGTGAATCATTTGGTTAGTTTTTCAAATCACATATGAGCATCAAGTAGTCTGGGGTAGGAAAAATAATATTTTTTGTCAATAATTATGATGTCTATGAAATGAAGAGGAAAAGTGACTCCATTAGTGATGTTTCTGAATTACTTGGTTTGTTTGACCATTTAACCCTAACCCAAAGACAAGTAATTTAAAGCTGGAAGCTGCTTAATAAATTACTTTAACAATCAATCAAATACCAAAAGTTTAATTTTCTCTCACAATCAAATATGTGATGAACTAACTTCAGCATGGGTGTCGGGCTTTCATGGAACTGTTAGGCTACACCCAATAAACAACACGATATTTGACCTAGATACAATTCTTGACAATACATGCACACATATTTATTATCATGTCATACATCCACATAGATTTGAGTATGAATGAATGCTCACAATTCTTAGCTGGTTACAAACAAAACAAGGCTAAAGTTACCTTGTCATTCCTCTGGACTTTCTGTGGCTGTAACATGAGTTTACAGGTACCTTATTTCAATTTATTACATTATTATTCCCCATTATTATTCTTTTAAATGTGGGCGTTTTCCTGTCAATGTGATGTTCATACTATTAATTTTAGTGTAGCAACTCTAAAATGAAACAGCAGAAAAGCGAGGTGGTGACCACAACAATGCTAAGTAGGAGGGGTCCCAAACAACAATAACAAAAAAAATCTCTGTAATTAAAAAAAGATAGGCTATCATTTAAAAGGGCTTTAACATTTCTGCCTGTAAGTCATGGTGTAGTAGCCGTGGCCTGTAACGGTATGGTTGTTACAGTGATAACGTAATGTCGCATGATCTGCTGCTAGTTAGCCATACTAGTTAGCAACATTCAGAAACCGATCCAGATTTGGGCCACACGCCAGTCTGCCCTCGTGTCTTTATATTAGACAACAACGCTTGCCGGTTATAAGCCTGCTTTCAATTAGTTACAACTCTACACAGCAATATAAGCGTTTTGCTCGTTAAAAAACCCCAAATGGCCCTGTTACATTTAATTAACAGATTTCTACATGAATGCGTAATGACGTCTAAAGCGAAGTGAGGATGCGGAGCGTGCGTCCGCCGCTAACTCGCTCACGCGCACATAAACGAATAACGTCTAACGTTACTCGCCAACATGAAAGTGAAGCGGTACTTACTTTGGTGTTTTTCCCCCGTAGTGAAACGTAAAATAAGGCTCGCAAACAAACAGAAATGTGTTCTTCTTCTTCCACAAAGTCGTCCTGGTCCCCCTAGCTAGCTAGCTAAAAACTAACGGTCCCGTTGAGTGTGTCCAACCCGCTGGTTGCGTTCAGAAAGGGCGCAGTTTGTGTCCCAAGTTTACTATCCGGACTGATTTTTACACCTTCCCATGCTGTAATGTTACAAAGATTGCTTTCTTCTTAAGTTAAACATTGATGAAGTGGGAGGTTAAAACAAAGAAGTGGCGTCAGATGGAAGAATTGGTGAAATGCTGCAATGCGACCCGAAACAAATACTCCGTCAGTTTTCTGTCTCTCGTCGTGTCCCAGCTAATTTCCCCCACTTGTGTGTCCCAGCAGTCGGCGGGGTCTGGCTGGGTGTCTGACCGGGCAGAGGCAGAGGTCGGGCCGGCACGAGAGCGGACTGAGGGGCGCAGACAGAGGGAGGAGTGAACGAGTAACGGAGAGGGAGGGACGCAGATGACGTCCAAGCACATGAGAGCATTTGGCTGACACACACCCACACACACACACACACACACACAGAAAGTGTTACCCTCCTTTGTCTAAATCAGAACTGAGGTAATAATGGTGGCAGACCCCTGTAGCCTGGTCCGTCTTATTTTCACTCTCACGCCTTGATTTTCTGTTTGCACAGACCTTTGACGTTCTTTTTATTTGTAAATTTAGCATAATGCACTGCTACATTACATTTACTCATTTAGCTGACGCTTACCAAAGCAAATGCTATATATGTCAGAGGTCGCACGTGTGTGTCGTAGTGGGAATCGAACCCAGGTCTCTCACACCAAAAGGCACGTGTTTTATCCACTGTTTCTTCGCCAATCCTGTTATAACCATTTCTTCTGTAAAACTATTTTTGATCTATTGCTATAAATCATTATATTTATTAGCCGCAATATATTTATTTACTGGTCTGCCAAGCTTTTTGTCTTCTACATTTTTTAAACATCTGAACTACATATCTACTTTATTTCTTTAGTTTTTACCTGCACTTCACTGCCAAACAGCAACTGCATTTGTGATGAAACATTACTTCAAAGTACCTCCTGCCTGGGGAACAGTTTTTTGTAAAGTAAATGGGTTATTCAGTGGGATTTATGAGTTTACTTGTTATTTAATATTTTTTTTAATGTGACCTTTGACCTTTTTAAAAACAAAAAGCAGCTCCAAATGTCAGGGCAGTGTAGTTTGGTTCCTGTGATATTTGCATTGCAGTTGGCCTTCTTTCTGCTGCTGCACTTTTTGAAAAGAGGATAGTTGAGGGTTATCTTCCCAGCCCTGTGACCCATGAACTTTAAAACAAGCATGTGAGGGGCTACAGGCTGACATGCAGTACAGAATAACTTACTAACCTCAAGCCTGTTGAAGAGCTCACCCTATATAGTAACAGTTTGCACATGTGAGATAGGTATGGACAAAGTCAGTGAAGTTGGTCCTTATTTCTCTGGGTCTTGTTTTGAATTGACATATATCTTAAAAACTATGGATGCATGATTTATTCGACCTGGATTTAAAAAAACTAAAGTAGACCCAACTGGTGAGAGGGAACATGTGTGACCTATAGGCTATATCATTGATTTTTAACCACCTAGTGAGATGTGGAAGATTTTGAATGGGTCATAGGGGTCAAGAATTAAAAACAACCCACTGTCAATTATGAACTATTTGTCATTCAGGTAGGTTCCCTGCAACCGCCCCATAATCGCCTCATAAAACATCATATTATAAATTTAAAGAAAGGTTTTTGAATCAAACTGTAAAATATGCAAGATTTCCTACAGTCATTTGACGCTCAATGAAGCTGCTTCACACTGACAACACGTTTTTCCTCTCACTGACCTCAATCAGTATTGTTATTGAGTAGGTGAAGGAACCCTGCACATGAACAATATGTGGTTTACTTCTTTGACTTTGCCTCACTAGTGTAGAGCAAAATCAAAAAACACAGGGCTATACAGATATTGTGAATCCAGTTAGTAAGTAATTCATTTCTGATCTCTTATGTATTTGGTGAATCCTGTTACTGAAATACAGCATTATGTGGTCATCAAGCTCAGTAACACTTTACCTCTACTCATAATTTGGCCTGAGCACTTGCACACATCAAATTATTATGTTGATACATTTAACTGGCATCAACTCTTAACAGGAATTTTTTTTAAAAAGCACGGTCCCAGCGGGAGGAGAGTTTACTGGAGCCATGTTCTCAAAGATAAAACATTTAATTCTGCTGATAGATAAGTAGCCTACTCCCATAAGGAGGAGATAACAAGCTTGGCACATCAGCTTAATGGAGGTGAAAACGCTCTCTCTCAGTCTCTGGTTACATGCTTTCTACTTACGCCCTCTTCTGGTCAGAAGGTGGATGTACGCTTCTCATTTCTGTGTCTTGCAATCATTAAAAAAAAATCTCACACATACAAACACATGCACACTTAATAAACCACAGTAGCACATTTAGTATGATACTTTTTATTTTAACTTAAAAAGAGAGTGGATCAAAAACAGGATTCAATAAATTAGAAATAAATATAATTGCTGTAATAATTAATACATACATTTTAATTACTCGATTGTGAGGGTCTGACAGAAACAGGCCCACAAAAGGTTTTCTCTAGAAAATTCTAAAATCAAAATATTGCAACCCACTCAAACCCCTTGTCCCAATAAACAAAATAATTGATAAATTAGTAAATAAATAAAAAATAGCTCAAATATTAAAACCTCCCGAATAAAAGTGCAATCCCCCCTCCCCCAAGTTTCACCTAAAATCTAAGTAGAAATTTAAAATAGGTTAGTGATTTCCCATTTTACAATTTGGAATGTAGTATCCCTTTATGAGGATGTTGATGTTACCAGTGGTAATAATAATAATAATAATAATAATAATAATAATAATAATAATAATAATAATAATAATAATAATAATAATAATCGTAATAATGTTGCTGTGTCCTGTTCAGTGTTTATCTAAAGTAGTAGTATTCTTTTTGCATTTTTTCATGTTTTTTAAATGCTGCTCTTTGTAAACTAAATTATTTACAGGTCATTAGGATTTTCTCCAAAGTCTCTAACCTACTCATTTAGTCGTCTTTTTTGTATTTTCTTTCACTTTTTTTATTATGAAACATCGGCCCCTCTATAATTGTCATGTAATAGACATGGTATAGACAAGCTAAAGTCTATTGAAGTGATATATCAGCATTTTTCATCAGTACCTTCCATACATGCTTGGTCTGAGTCGTAATAACTGTACTAAACACCCTGTTGGAAAACTCCACACAGACCATGGTCAAACCAAGCTCTCGGCTGTATGGGTTGGATTACTGTGACTCGTGTGAACCGTGTATACTTGTGTGAGCGTCAGCAGGGGTCTGTGTGTGTGTATTTGTGCACTTTATGTACATTTGTATACCAGCCTTGTACCGTTTGAGGTTCAGTGTTGAGAGCGCATGTGTATTCGTGTGTCAGTGTGTGTTTATGTGTCTGTGTGTGTTGCTGCACTCCCCGGACGCTCAAAGGTAGCAGACAGTCTGAAAGCACTATGAACCCTGGGATTCCACTTCGGCTGGACTCTGAAAGGTCACCTGTGAAGGGAGGGAGAGTTGGGAGGTAGAGGGAGTGATGCATAAACAAGGAGAGAGAGACAGAGAAGGGAGGAAGTATATGTTAGAGAGCAAAGTTGCAGCGCCATGCTTCTGTCTGATCTTTACAGATTGGTAAACATGCTCCTCCCATCAAACAAAACTCTCATAGGCATGACTTCAATTGCTAACATACGTCTTGCAGCAAACTGCACCTTTAAAGTGCTCCTAGCTTGTCTTTTCTTTCAGTTTCATCTTGGTGAGTTAAAACAAGAAGGCATCATTCACAGTTGTAAAGCTCTTGTCTTTCAACAGCAATAAATCATGGTGCTTTAACACATACACACACAGTGTCTGCATCATGCAATTCAATACAGTGAAAATCCATTATTCATGTTCCTTGTGTGATTAAAAGTGTGTGTGTGTGTGTGTGTGTGTGTGTGTGTGGGTGTGTGTTCATGAGCATGTGCTGCACTCGTGTGCCTTTGGTCATGGCAAGCAAACACTACTACTGACATGCATCACTCTCTGGCATTTGCAGTATAGAAATTCTGGGTGATAATCTTGATCTATCTTGTGTAGGGGAAGCGGTTTCAGGGGTTCAAATACTGGTAGTTATTACAACGGTCTATTAGACATTTAAAGACCTTCTGCTTATCCGCCAAGATTTGTTATGTAAAAGTTTGTCCAGAAATAGAAACAGAATCCTTTATTTATAATGTGTTCTGCCATGTGACGGCAGCCACGCACTGGCCCGAAAAGCAGCTACACATTTCCTCCTCTTTGGTAAAGGTTAGGGTTTGTAGAGGATTGAATTTACCTCAAACTAAAGAGATGCTCTATTCTCTCTCTCTGTTAGGCTATATTTCTCCCAGAATTCCTATAGTTTAAGGCTGTTCTCCAGTAAGCAAGAGGCACTTGTTTTTCCACCATAACAACCACATACCCTTTACCTCAAAACACGAGCTAGAGGGGATAGAAAGAGGAGTTTGGGATGAAGAGAATAGGAGAAAGAATTTGACAGAGAAAGGGGGAACGAGTAGGAAGAGATAAACGGGGAGGAGGAGGAAGAGGAGGGGAGTAGTGAAGGGGACACCACAAAAGCAGTGAAAGAAGAAGTAAATGAGACCAAGAAAGAGAAACAAAGGAGCAAAAAACTGCAGTGCCACATCAAACAGTGTAACAAACCAGAATCCAGGAATACAAAACTCAGCCTATCAGAGTACAGCTCAACAGAATTGCATGCTCGCCCAAACATAGTGTGCTTTTGTCATTAAACTCAGCCTTTTCTGCTCTTTTCTGTCCTAACCTGTATGGCCCATTGACCAGTTTGTAGCATTATTTAAACTTCTATGTACTGTACAACATAATCATTTCATGGCCTCTTGTCCAGCATGGCTTGCCATTGTATAAAATCACAATAGCATGTTAGTTTCTTCCATCAAAGATAATTTCATATTTTGCAGTAAACTGTAGTGCTGTCCTACATTTCTCCACCAGTCCACTATGGAAACCTTTGGAAAACCTCTCTATACAGACACCAGTACAACAAGGATTATGCACTCCTGTATTACACACTAACAGTGTAACACAGACACATATGTACACATAGACGCCCACGCTCACTACTTTACCCAAACAATTTGTTCAAATAATAATGACACCAAACAAAACACTACAGAAACTGATCAAAAACAAAGCTGCAAAAAAATAACAAGCGTTGCTACAGAATTTATCAAATTACTATACAATGATTAAGTGTATCAAATATCCAATTAAATCGTTTGATCTGAGTACAGTCCTGGCTATTGACAGTTATTGATCAGTATGTGCACAGGTCAATACAAAATAAAGTCACAATGCACCAAACACACTCTGTGGTCACTACAGCAACAGGACATGCAGGTCAACGCATGGCTGGTTGCTCGAGGTGACAGAACAAAAATTGCCAAGGGCAACCAACACAGGCAATCAATCGCCACAGCAACCCAAACACAGGCCAACCAATCAACTTACAACAATGCGAGAGGAAGGGGGGGTCAGGGCTTTATCGGTCCTCGTGAATTATGATTGGACGGAAGGTTCTTGGGTGAGGTAAGTTGCCGTTTCAGGAAAAGATCAAAACAGCAGGAAAGAAAATAAATAAGATTGTGAAAGAAAATAAAAAGGGAAACAATATTTTAGTATTTTCACTTTTTTTCTGAGTTGATCATATGAGTAACCCAACGTTTAATCACTGATATGTCATGTTAAGCTTTTCTTTTTAACTTTGAACCATCAATTAGCATTGCAGAGTCAAAACTAACACTACCTATTTTTTTCTTCTCACTCACTTTCTCACTAACCTAATTTTATCCTCCTGCTCCCCCCAAACAAACAACACATCACTTCTCTTCATGTCGTGTCACTCATCGTCTCCTCACCATCGCCTCACCTGTCTTTATCTCTTCTTCCTCCCCTCAGTTGTCACTCAGTACGGGCGGTTCGCATCTTTGGGCCTTTTGAGCTGCACTTTCAGTCTTTTCATGCCGATCTGGAAGCCGTTCATAGCCTGGATGGCGGCTTGAGCGCTGGCTGGGTTGTCAAAACTCACAAATCCTGCAAGGCAGAGATAAAGAAGAGTTGTCCTTTTAATTGAATCTCTCCTCCCCATGTTGTCTCAACTCTACACACAATTTAAACTGGTACAATATCTTATGCTACTCAAAGTCACACCCTTTCTTTCTATCACTTGTCCTTTTCTTTCTCTGATACATCTGCTCTCAACTTTTCCCTCCCACTTCCTCCACCGTCTGTGTGTCTCACCGAAGCATTTGCTCTGGTTGGTGGCTCGGTCAACAAACACTTTAGCCGAGATGACATTGCCAAAGGGCAGGAACATCTGCAGCATCTCAGAGTCACTGAACTCCTGAGGCAGGTGGTAGATGAAGATGTTACAGCCCTCTGGACCTGAGACACACACACACACACAGTTAGACAGAGTGTGATGAATGATGTCAGGCTGTGAAAGCCTCGTGATAAACAACTTTAAATAAGATCATTGGAGAGAGAGGGGTGTGGCGCCAGACAGACAGGAAGTCACATCACCTTCTCTCTGCTGCTGTTGCTGGGGCTGCTGGTGTTGCTGGGCAACCAGCGTTGGCTGCTGGGGGAACGGCTGCCCAACCAATCCGTAGGCAGCAGGGTACGCCGCTATTGGGAGAGACGATAACAAAATCTGATTGGGTAAAAACAACAGGTGGCAACATGGCATCGTCCAATGGTATCATTTTGTTTGACTTGAACGTCTCCTGCTGAAGGTGAAAACTATTAACTGTAACATTTAAATGGAGCAAGTCTGCTAAACAATGACAGGTTTGATCTTAGTCTGTACACGTTACAGTCCCCCTCTAGTCCATTGGTGTGAATCATGTATACAGATGGTGTAAAGGTATGATTAGCTTTATTACATTATTACCAGCCATTAATGCTTGTGTCACAATTAAATCAGATAAATAAAAAAAACCCAATTAAATCAATTGTCCTTGAAACCTTTCCACCCTTGAAACGATGGCGGTCAAACTGAAAGCAGACACCTGACCTTGTAGTACTCTGATTTAACCTACTGCCTGAGCTGCCTGCTTAGCGGCATGTTAATATAGTTTTTTTTGATAACACAACTGAATGTGGATTAGACATGTAATGACATTTGTAATTAACTTTTGTGTCTCTTTACTGAACCTGAAGTGGTTTTCAAAGCAACATCAGTGTGTTTACATAGGAATTAGAAAAAAAGGTATATCCACCCATATACCATCCCAAAACACACAGTGAAAAAGTGCCACTCAGTGAGCTTAATTAAACCATTCTCATGACCTGACTGTACACTTCTTTCCTATTTGCTCATTTGTCCACTTACACATACATATAATGAGCATGTGTCACATCATCTTGAGTTGCCTGTTGACCAAGTAAAGCGCCCTTTAACACTGACCTGCTGCTTTTGATCATAAGCCCTTTGCTCTTTTGTTACAATATATGCGGTTAGATAGAGGTTAATATATTTGAAGAATCCAGACCAAAATGACAAAAATCTTTAATCTGTCTGTACACCAACCTGTGTAGTGTTGCATGCCTGCATACGCCTGCTGTAGGGGGTCCAGGGCTGCTGCTGGACTCTGAGCTGGAAAGTGAGAAAATAGAAAAACAGTGAGAACGAAAAACATACAAGCACTGTCATAATAAGTGTTGGACTTCCCTTATTTTAATGTCTCAATTTCATGTCATTAAATTCATTCAATTTCAATAAAATACCTTGATATGCGTGAACGCCATTGGTGTATAGTGCTTCTGTTGCTTGTTGTCCATTGGTGGGGGCTGGCAAACTGCTGTAACCATTAACTCCTATTGGCGGAGGGAGAGATGGCACAGGCGTTGCTGCAATAGTTGGTGGAGTGTTTGCACCTACAGACGCAGATCACACTCCATATAATGAGTCTCTGTCCCTCTTTCACTATAACTCCTATATAACTATGTCTGTGTCTAGCCCTTCAAAAGCCTTTTAAAGTTATTCTTCACTTTTGTAATTATCTTGTTATACCTATGCAAAATACTGTAAAAAAACATTGCTTTAAACTTCTAAGAGCAACATTTCTCATGACTTTTTATTTTGATGTAGCAAAGCAGTGAAAAGACTGCTGAGCATAATTAGACATACTGTCATGTTTTGTGCTGTAATACACAGCTGATAACTACATCTGCGTTCTACAGGTCATCTGCGTGTGTGCGTGTGTGTGTGTGTGTGTGTGTGTGAGCCTACCCGAGGACGGCGTGATGGGTGTAATGGGTGTGGCAATGATTCCGTTGGCATTGAGCGCCGCCATCTGCTGCATCTGTACGGCGGCAACTGTTGCCACGGGAGACAAGTACGCTGACTGGGCAACCAGGGCCTGCTGTTGGACAAGCTGCAGACAGGGAAGGAAACAGAGAGGAGAGGAAGGGGATGGAGAATAAGAGGGGGGGTTGATGGAGAAAGAGGGTGGGAAAGTGTGGGAGAGAGACAGAGAAAGACAAAGAGACAGTTAAATGGATATGGGGAAAAGAGAGAGAGAGACAGACAGAGAGGGAGAAAAAATGAGAGGAAGGGACAGGGAGAGGGAGTGATGGAGGAACAGATGAATAGAGATCTAATTACAAGGCCATTATGTCCTGAGTCAGTGGGTTAATGGTTGTGTGTTGCGGGAAAGCTAATGCCAGATGACGTATGTTCTGTTGTCTGTGTAATAACATTACCCCCAATTAGACCACTGATAGCCTCTTCAAACTTATTACATCCTTTCATAAGCACAGCACTCGCCTTGCAAACTTAGTGTGTATACCTGTGTGTGTAGCGCAGTGGGTGTTTGTGCATGTGTGCACTGCTTGCCTGTGCGTTAACGGCCTGTGTGTAGGCATTGTAGGCGGGGAAGTTGAGGGTCATGGGGCTGAAGATGCCGAGCTGGGAGGCCACCTGCTGCATCCTCCTCAGCCCCCGCTCCTTCTCTGTGTCGGCAAACTTCACCACCAGACTGGATGACGCTCCCTGTGTTGGCGAAAGATGAGAGACAGACGTTCAGTTTCAACCGCAATTACAAGTAATGTTGTGTTTCATCTTCTTTATGTGTTATTGGGGCTGGACTCCTTTTATGAGTCCCAGGCCTATCCCAGCATAGAGAGGATGCCCAGAAAATGACAACCACACAGTTGCTTAAATTACTTACATTATGAGCTACGGAAAGTTTTTACTCTCCCACGTGACTTATGCACATGTCTTCAAGAGGACCATACAACCATACAACAACTATATTGTGTGTGCTTGCCTTGCGTGTGTGTTTTTAATCATTTGTAATCTCATACATGCGACTTACAGGCATTGTGCGACTCCCATGCAAGCTGTTGATGGCAGCCTGGGCTTCAGCGTGTCCTTGATATTTTACAAAAGCGCACCCTGCAATGAAGCAGAGTCAGTTACAGGACACTGACTGTGTAAACTTATATACTTACTTAACATACTGCTAAATGAAATCAGGTAATGTGCATGTGCGCTTGAGCACATGGACTGTACGTGTTTTACCTTTGCTGGTGCCATCGGGTCCTCTCAACACAGTGCACTCGTCTATGCTGCCAAAGGGCTCAAACAGCCTTCTGACGTCCTCATCGCTCTGTTGCTTTCCTAGCATGCCCACAAACAACTTCCTGTCCTCTGAGAGACCAAAGACACAAAGGGAAGAAATACTTTATATGCCTTAAACTGGTCACATCTCTGTTGATAATAAGACTATACATGGTGTGTTGATAGAAATCTAGCCATATAAGCTACCATTTTTGACCAGCAGGGTGCAGTATGGACTGCAGAGAAGGGTAATAAGACAAGGGAGTGGAAAGAGTGTATTAACTATAAGCACCAGACCAAGCCTCCAAGCACCCTGTTGACACCTACCCTTCTCTGTGTCACACTAAAATGTGTGTGTGTGTGTGTGTGTGTGTGTGTGTGCCAGTCTATCATTCTATGTTTAAGTGTGTCTCACCTCCTCTGCCTTCGCTGTCAGCTGGTTTCACCTGGATCGGCCGATTCATCTGAGGAACAAACAAGAAGGAACATCAAAACGGATGGTTGACACAAGTCTTTAGGATTGACTTTACTTACAGTAAACAGCCTCATGACATTTGTTTCGCGTTTATAGACACATTTAATTCATCTATTTATAAAAACAATGCATATTAATCATGGTTTCCCAGCTGACTCATTTTCAACTGCATGCCTTTTGGCGAGATATTCTAAAAATGCAAAACTTAAGGAAGATATTGTTACTACTGTAAGAGTGTGGTACAATAAAAGAAAATACATCAAATTTCAGTTGACAAAAGTCATTTGGACTAACTGACCTCCATTAAAAAGCTTGTAAAACAGTAAAAATCATAAGATTTTACATAATAGGTAATTTTCTGTTGACAAATTATTTATTTTAAGTGGGATGCTTTTCAACGAAAAGGTTAAAAAGTTAATTACAGCACTCATAGTGTGTGTGTGCGTGAAGCATGTGTGTGTGTGTTTGGGTGTTGTCCATGTGTCTTTTAGTCACTACTAAATCAAGGTTAGCAGGTGACAGGTGCGTCTAAACTCTATTCCTGGCTGCTCTCTTTCTGTGTCAAAACACACACAACCTTACTATCTCTGATCTCTCTCTCTCTTTCTCTCTCTCTCTCTCACACACACACACAAAACAGAGGGGGGATTGAGAAGTGATGAGATTAAGAATGCAGGCCAGCTGATCTGGATTACAGAAGAACTCCGGATTAGATGAGGGACAGGAGTAGATTGAGACAGAGAGAAGGGGTGGGTGGGGTGGGGTGTAGATATGGGATGAGGTGACAAGTGTGTGAAGGGAACAAGCTAAAAATAAAAGTATGGAGGAGAATAAGAGTCAGAGAGAGACAGAGAGAGAGACAGAGAGAGAGAGAGAGAGAGAGAGAGAGAGAGAGAGAGAGAGAGAGAGAGAGGCCTGGGGGAACCCGACTGACTTCGACCGACTGAAAGGGCAGGTGGAAGGCCAAGACGAACCCAGGGAGTGAATGGAAGTGCTGGAAGAAGCAGCATTACATGAGAAGTGAGACAGAGAGACATAGAGTGGGAGGATGAAAGCAAAGCTGCCCCTGAGAGGATGATTCAAAAAGAATAGAGAGAAAAAGGGAGGGGGGAGGAGTGGGGCGTGATTCAGTCGTGACTCTGACTCTGTCTAAAAAATGTCACGACTACAGAGATCCATCGCCCAGAGTGCTAATGCATGCATGCACACACATGTTCTGAATGGCCCTTCCGTGCATATTCTATCTACAGATGCACACACATACACACACACAGGGGAGCACACATCCACATAAACATACTACACACACAGTGCTTAGTCATAGCACTGAGGCAATGAGACAGAGTGTTAATGCCAGAGGGATGGGGTGGGGGAGGAGAAGGGCTGCAGAATGATGGCGCTGAAAATAGGGAAGAAGTGCAAGGAAGGGAGAGAAGAAAAAATGGATGGATCCAGAGGAGGGATGGAGCGAGGAGAGGAGACAAGAGGGAGGCGTTAAAGAAGGGAGTGACATTGATACACCGCCAAAAAAACACACAGCATGCTTGTGGGGTAGACTATTTTCCAATCCAAGCTTTGAAATGTCGGAAAAACCACATCAAAACAACCATGTAATATTTTTAAAATAAATATTATCAATTCCTCACTCTGCTGCAACAAAGCATAAAATGTACTAATTAATGCCTTGTGTTACTGCCAGTCAAAACTTGATTTGTAGCAATAGATTTTGAATCAGAAGGGTTATTCAAAGACAGGGGAAGAGAAAGGGGACAGGAAGGGACTAAGGGGAGGAGGAGGAGGAGGAGGGTGGAGAGGCAGGGGTGAGGGAGGGGGATGAGATGGAAGAATGGAGAAAGGTCCCAGTGGGGTGTTAAGGCAATGTAATGAAGCTGGTAATTGAGGAGAGGGCAGAGCAGAGAGAGGCTGGTCCATACATTTGATTAATCAGCTCTTAGCTGTCACCACAAAGCTATTGATCTAAGGCAAGGCCATCACACACAGTCAGAGACACAAACCCACACAGATGCAAACACATCTGCACACACTCACGCACACAAGCTCTGCAGAGGAAGGAGTGATATCCATTTTAACCCCTCACCTTTATTGACCATCCATCCATCCACCCATCCATCCACCCATCCATCCATCCACCCATCCACCCACCCATCCATCCATCCATCCATCCATCCATCCATCCATCCATCCATCCATCCATCCATCCATCCATCCATCCATCCATCATATCCCAGCCCTGGAGCTATTGCTGTCCATCCAAGCTGCCATCCATCTTGCGCTATCAACTCATCGATCAGTCCCGTCTTGTTCATCGATTTCAGGCTGTGTTGTAGAGCGGGCTGATTGTAGCAAGATTTGTGTCCACTAACCCTTTCTCTATCCTTCTATCCATCCAGCACCTCCTGCATTTCCTCCTCATTAGGCCTATTAAAGCTCATCCGTGTGACCTTAACAACAGACTAAACAGGAGCACCTTGCAATGCCAAACTACGGCATATCAATAACTGCTTATAAATCTATTTCTAAATATGTGTGTACGTGTCTGCTTGAACCGCGCTGACCATTTGAATAAATTGAAAGTAACTGCAGCGTATAAGTTTCACACGCTGTGTTAAGAAAGATGAGAGAGTGGAATCCGATGGAGAGGGGAGGGAAAAGCAAAAGAGAGACTGAACAAGAGACAGCAGGTGAGAGGGACATGCCGCTTCTGCACAGACAACACAATGGCATTGGAAAATTGGCATGGCAACGAGCTCGTTGTCATGGCAATAGTATGACGGCACACTGGGTAGGTAAACAAGGATGCAGGTTGCCAAGGGCGACTGCTGTGCTCTTTGGGTAAACAAAGAGTTTGCACTGGAGAGCGCTTTGCTGGCTTCATACTATCCCCCCAACCCCCCAACGACCCATTTTTATCAATCTTTGAGTTAATGTGGCAAGGCAGAAATGAGTATTAGTGAAAATGTATGAGAACAAGGGAATGAAGTGAGATGTGGACAGTATCCAGAGGAGGAAGAAGTAAGTGTGATTTGGCTCTGAGCGAGAGCTGGTGAGGGAGAAGGTGAGGGAACTGAATCTATATTGTAGAAGAGTAATTACAATTCTCTTGAGCCTGAGAGAAAAATGCAAATATCGCACAGTCCCTGCTAGTCACTGTACTCCACTTCTGTCTTTCTCTCGTCCTTTCCTCCAACACACATGAACAGCCACGCGCTCCTCTCCAGTCCAATTATCCTCTAATTACTCACGTTCCAATTAAGACTTAATCAACAGTAACCATCTGTAAACGTGCGGCCGTATGAGGAGCTGGCTTCATACTGTAGCGCAGTTTGATCTGCTGTATCCTCTAAGAAGCCCCTCGCTGAGTTTCTGTATCTTTGAGCAATGTGACTTTGTATGTGATCAATGCCGGGCAATGCATGAAGGCGAGAGATGTGTGATATATAAATATGGTTGTGTGTGAGCTTGCATTGTACTCAGTAGAGGCAAGTCCACTCACGCACGCATGACCAAACGCTGCATGCAAACACGGCTCCATTTGCATGCTGTGGTGCCAACACAAATACACACACAGTACATGGCACTCACATATGCACACACACAGACACACACACACACAGTATACTACAGTACACTTTTCCCCACTCCTAGATCACCCGCCCTTTTACGCACACAGAAACAAACACATACTACACACATACAGTTAATCTTACTCCCCGCAGTAATGCAGAGAGGATTGTGCCAGGATTAGGGGATATTAAATCTTTGGATTATCCAATCAAATCGCATTCTACCCCCCCTTCCCCACCTACGCAAAATCAGTGGAACAAACCATTGCACCACATCATGAGGGTAGGGGAAAGTGTGTAAATGTGTGTTTGTGTGTGTGTGTGTGTATGCATGCACTATTTGGAACATAGATTAAACTACAGTTGTGAACCAATGTTATCATTTTGGTCTTTTGATTATTTTTTTTGTCATCAAAACACTGGAGGGCAGAAATATAAAACTGATTACAGTGCACAGCATGACAACAGACAGTGGTGTGTGTGTGTGTGTGTGTACTGAGTGGAGGAGAAGGAGGGCACACACACACACCTTCCCCTTCAATCTCCCTCTGGAACACTCCATCCACACAATTTCAGATGTCCATTTTCCAGAGTGCACAAGAAAAGAAAACTATTTTTATCCCTTCTTCACGATCTGGCATTATTTATCCCTCTTCCTCTTCCCCATCCTCGATTCCCCTCTTTCCACTCTCAACTCCATAATCCCTCCATACCCTGCCTGATGACACGGGCATATCATGCTTTTTTATCTTTTTTCATCCGTTCCCTTCTCTCTCTCTCTCATTCCTTTGCTTCTCTCTCTCTTTTTTGTCTCCATCACTGCTGTAATATGCCTCGCAGGCCTACAGACTCATTATCATCAGTGATGTGAACCCTTGTGTTGATTTGACAAAACTGAAACTGAGCTAAATAGCAGTACCGTTTACCCCATATTTGTCTCATACAAACATAGTTTTACATAAAATGTCACGCATGTTTTACAGAATTCTGCCTTGATTTTGAACGAGACAAAACACCTCTGCTTTGGTACCTAAAAATACTTTTCATGCTAATCAGTGCAAAATCATGTAACCAGGATAATGTATCGATCAGAAAAAGTCTATTGTTTTAACTCCAGTATAAGCACAATTGCTACAAAAATGAATATAATATTGTCATTGAATATCTTAATATCTTAATATCTTAGTCCATATTTTGAATATGATTGCTGGTGTTTTCAGATGAAAAGTTTGACAAATAATGATCTGTAGTATGGATATAATCATGCTGCAAGAGACATTTATTAAATTTAAAAAAACAAAGCCATTTAAAAAAAACTCTATGTGAATATTCTCAGTTTTCCTCTATGACAGTTAAATGAATATCTTTGGACAGTAGGATTGACAGGAGAGAGGTTTAAGATGTCACACTGGGCTTTTGCCATTTGCTGACATTCTATAAACCAAGCAATTCATCCTTTAACAACTTAATCAATAATTGCAGACCTAGGTTCAACACTTTGCTGACATCTAGTAATAGACAGAAAATACTACATAACCAAAATAACAGGATATATTTCATTTTAGTCTTAAATCACATTATCAGTGATTCATCTGTATATCAGCTGTATTGCGTGAATCATCTGTGTAAGAACAATCCATTAAGAGTGCGCTTTTATTCGCTGTGTGTTCACATTTCATTAAAACTGGCATGATATTGAAGCGTGCAGCACCCCGGCTCCCTGATGAAACCTCTCATTCACAGCTGGATAAAGACATTGAGATGTGAGAAACAGAGCGATTGAGCGGGAAGGTGGAGCAGCCCGGCAGCACGGCTCCACCCACCCCCCCCCCCCCCCCGTCTCTTGATCGCACCACGTTAGGCTTTGCATCCCCCGGGTTACCTAGCAACCTGGCATCTCACTCAGCTCCGTTGCCTGGCAACGGGGGGCCTGCAACCATAATATAAGATCCTGAGCAACCCACCCCCCCCCACGCTCTCATCCCTTCTTCCTCTGTCTCTTCCATTCTTCACACCTGAGAGGTCTGCCCTCCTTCTCCTCCACTCAGTACTTTATCTGGCAGTTAACCCTTCATCAGCCTCTCTACTGGAGCATGGATTACCAACATATTTACTCTCTCTCTCTCTTTCTGCCTTTATCACTCTTTATCCACAGTGAAATTTGACATACATATTAATTTTGTTGTCAAAGGTAACTTCTGATTTGCTGTTGTCCTCCATCTGAGGACAATAGCAAAACAGAAATATAAAATATATTTTCACTGTTGAGGACTTAGAAACTCTCTTGCATGCTCTTATATCCTCTGAAATTGATTAGTGCAATTCCTTGTACTCTGGCATCTGTCATGCGTCATTATCACGTTCGCAGCTTGTTCAGAATGCAGCTGCTACATTGTTGACAGGTACAAGGAAGAGGGACCCCAATAGTGGATGCTCATCACTAGTTACCAGATAAATACAGAGTTGATTTTAAGGTGCTGTTGTTTTTAAGACATTACAATGACTGTCTTTATCTTATAATTCAGATCTCCCCTCAGATCATTAAACCAATCCCTTTTAGCCACCCCCCATTCTCTTAGAAAACAAGGGGTGATTGTGCCTTTCAGATCGCTCACCACCACCGAGACTTTTAATTGCATTTTTATTCTTTTGGGTTTGAGTCTTTTTGTTGTATGTCATCTATTGATTGGTCTGTGTTTATTTATCTGTTGTTCTTGTCTGTATTTGCGTGTTTTTTAATATTATATAACTATGTTCAGCATTTGGTCAACTTTGGTTGTTTTCAAATGTGCTTTTATAAATAAAATTGAATTGACTTGACTCTCCATAGCAATTCCACACCACGCATAAAGCTAAACTAACTACCCTGTTGATCCCTATAATGTTATGCTGTTTTTGTCAAACCCCAGTGAGAACATTCTGCATGCAGCAGTTGAGCACTCACTGAAATTTGATCCTTTGGATTTAGTCCAACATAATCCAACAGCACTATAGCGGATAACAGTTAGACCTATGCACTTGGACCTTCTTTCTATTTTAGGGAATGTAAGTCCTTTGGGAAATGAGCTGGTGAATTAAAAAGGCTGCTCAAAGCCATACAAATTCATGATTACAAAAATCTCATATTCACTGAGATTACGCTCCGCACAGCGCCAGCGACACATTTTCGGATGCTCAGATAGTTACTGCGCTCGGCAGGATCCCATAAAATGTAGGCAAGCTAAATATGCAAATGACCTGAATGTTCTTAAAAAGGCTTAATCAAAAGGAAAAACATCCTATTATTGACTCTAAGGTTTTTGGAGTATAAATTTATTTTAGTGGTGTGTTACTTTTATCCTAAACTAAACACTTCTATTTCACTGAGGAACAAATCATAAGGCATACTTAGAATTTTTTAAAATTTACTATGTTAGGCTGTTCTGACTTTACCAACATGATAGATATTTGGCTGATCAGTTCTAAGACAGTATCAAACTTAATATGTCCAAGCAATATTTAGCTTGCCTTATACATTTTGTTAAATTCTCATGCTGTTTTCTTCTAGTAACTCTTTATGATTTTACATTTTTACTTGATGTCCTCATGACATTGTCTAAGTCAAGAAAAGTGGCTTAAAATTGAATCATAAGACATTTTTTCAGATTGATTTTCTAGCTTATCAACTAAAAGTTAAAACTAAACCTAAACCTTATGTAAAAAGTCATCAACCTCACCTTACACACAAAGAAGTATTGACAGCCTTACATTAAACATGAACTGAACAAAACCTAAGATTGCATAAACATAACACCTAAATGAATGCTTGAAAGTGCATTAACCCACTGTCTCTTATTAACAAAACAAAAACAGCTGAGCTACACAAGTCCTCTTGTCCTCTTCGCCTATCTTCTGTTGATGGACATGGCATTCTGAAGTGTGGTGGTCTACAATAGTGTAATTTGGTATTATAAAGCTCCAGCTTTACCCTGTGATCAGTGTGAAAATGCCATTATCTACACAGCAGGTTGAAGTGTGGTTAGAGAGGAGACGTCAGAGCGGAGGTCACACCCCAGGTGCAACTAAAGTCCTGTCATCTTCTTGCCTGCCTATTCACATACACACACATTTGCACACACGCACACACATATGCAAACACACACCAGTGGCCCCTTCTGACAGATGTCTCTGTTTAAACTGACAGAAGTGCGCCCTGGCTCCCTCCCACTCCTCCACCACCCAGAAAAAAACCTTTCTTCCTCACACCACCCGCCTGCCCCTTCCTCCACGCTCATTATGGCAAACTTTTGTCTTGTTTCCTCCTTCTCTCTAACCCAACCTCCTCTGCTCCTCCCCTGTCTCACCCTACCCCCTCCCTGTCTATACACCCCTATTCATGCCAAACCTCGTCATGGCCCTCCTCCACCACTCTTAACCCCCCATTTTCATTCAGACAAATTCACACACTCATTCAGCCCCCTTGTAAGGGCCCTGCTCTATACATCCATCTCAGTACAGACTGATAAATTTACATGTTAAGGCAAGGTGTCTGGCTTGCATGCTGTCGGTTTTAGTCCAACAGTTTCCCATGGAAAGTATGAAACATACCAACATATTCAGGGTTTTTTTAGGTGAAATCCAGGTTCAAGGAACTTATGTGTGTTGAGTAATGGCCAATTTAGACAGAAAAATGTGTATATAATGTGAAAAAAGACAGCCTGAGACAGCATCAAGGATCCAATTCTGAGTGAAACATAATCCTGTTGTCTACACCGGTGAACTCAGCCCCTGCAATTCAGCCCACTGAACATTTGCAAACATTTAATCTGGATATCTACATAATCTTTCAATGGAATAGAAAATGTCACGACTTCCTGTCCATCTAGACTCTGAGAGTTTAGTACATGCATGCATTGGTAGCTCCCAAAACGCACTGAAAGCAGCACAATAAGATCTGAGCTTGGGAATGCAAATGAAAGACTGAATGTTACAGTATTGATGTAAAAAGGCAATAGCGCTTGCTATATGACCTGGTGCAGTAAATCATAGACACTGCTCAATGATCAAAACCCTAAACAAATGCAAAGATCTGGGCATCTGTTAAGGTCACTGCATTTAAGTGATTTTTTGGCAAACTCTGCTTTCTGGCATTTGTTTTTTTTCCTTAAAAAACTAAATGCATAAATTAAATTAACTGCCCTTGTGTGTTTATAATAATCAGTCCAAATAAAAAGAACTTTGTATCTGTCAATGTTTAATATCTATCTTTAATGTCCATTTTATATATGAAGATTTTACCACAGGTCAACACTTGATTTCAAAATTCATCACCTTCAGTGTGCTGCTTGCAGTAAGCCATGTGTGAATCCAGGATTTAAATGGGGACACTAAAGCCTACCCATGCTGCGCTCCACTCAGTCTGAAGTCAACTTTAAGTTGCGAGAACAAAGCACGTATCAGTCCAGCATCAGATGTAATAATCATGACTGGTAATTACAACTAAACAGTTAATTTAATTCTATGAATGTGGAAACTAGGCCCTGCAGATTTTCGTAGCTGGCTGGCTTTACAAAACAGATGGTGTGTGATATGGACTCAACTCAACTTTGGGCTACATTAGAGCTGAGCATCTGAGAGACACAGATTTGGCAGCGGACAATCACATAACCTGGTACTCATGTGTCCACACAAACATCATTTTCAAACTGGCCAAGACGCAAATGTTCCTGTGTATGTGTATCAGGCCTTAAAGAGGCAGGCGCTCTCCAGGGTCATCCTTTTATGAGGCTATGATTAGATTCTGCCTCAATTTTGTGGTGAAATATGAGGCAGGCACTCTTTCTCTCTGTCATGTTGCATGCACAAGTGCACTCACAAGCACACACACATACACACACACACACGCAGCAAACACTTTTGTTTCCAACAAACAAACAAGTTAAATCCCACTTGGTCTTAGCTGTACACAACCCCCACACCAACACCCCTCATACCCTCTGTATCACTCTCTCTGGCCCCTCCTCTGTCTCTTCTCTACATGCACACACACACACACACACACACACACACACACACACACACACACACACACACACACACACACACACACACACTTGATTCTACACCTGTCCCTCTACTCCCTTCCCATCCCACACACAGTGAGGATAAAAATAGAGAAACAGCACGAGGGAGGGGGGAGCGATACACATCACAAACCCCATCAGGCGGGGAGAGATAGAGGCAGAGGGATGGCAAAGAGGGAAGAGACGAGAGAGAAAACGAAAGAGAGAGGGAGCTGGGGTCTGTTCTGAATTGAAAGTGCAGCAGTAAGCAGTGAAGGGGAATAGTAAACAGTGATGCTGACCACATAAATATGCTAAATTAGCCTACAAAGTCGCCCTAGTGGATAATTGCTCATCATAGCTTTGCCCCATAGGGAGGCTGCCTGCCAGGCATCTTAGATTCCACATGGAAACACACACAGAACATACACAACATGCACACATCACACGTCCTGAGTGGATCTGAGGAACATCAAACTACAAACACTGGATGATGGACACATGGAAAGACGGTGCCTAACTTCTCAGTCATTCTCTTAACACAATGGACATACTAAAGGGACAGGAAATTTTGATTTCTGAGTCAACATGTCATGTTTTATATGAAGTTAGTTTGGCTTTCTTTAAGTATTAAGTGATATAGCGGTAAAGAAGTAGCACTGGCATCACTACTAAGTACCCAGCTGAGTCCATGTGAGTCCATAGCGCATATGCAAATAAATATCGCCTTTCAGCAAGACTTAAATAACAAGTTCAGTCTTTCTCTCTTCTACTCAAGCAACAGCTGCCATAATGTTTGCATGATCCAGCAGTAACCCTGAAACGATTCCAATTTATCAACTTAACACTGTCATACCACATGCATTTAATCAATATCATTACTACAAACTTTTATTATATATTTTTTTATAAGTGTATCGATCTTATGCTATATCGGTTATTGTTAACTACTGGCTCTGTGGCAATTTTTTGTCTTTTCAATAATTCATTAGGCATCAAGTGCATCATGGGTAGTAAAATGTGTGTATGCCTAAGTATGTGTGTTTAGGCTTCGGTTTGGCTCTAATCAAAGAACAGAGAGCAGAGTGCTGCCTGGAGAGCAGTGAAGCATGACAACACACACCTGGTAAGCTGCTTATCACACTTTAATTTCACCTACACTGAGATCTGCAGATGCCAGCGTGACCAAACAGCTGTGTGCGCCACTGTGTTTGTGTGCGATCGCGCAACATGTATGTGTGTGTATGTACAAACGAACATTCGTTGTTTGAAGTAGAACAAAGATGAAGTGGAGTGATAAATGCAGAGAGAAGAGTGCAAATTAAATAGAGAGAGAGAGAGAGAGAGAGAGAGAGAGAGAGAGAGAGAGAGAGAGAGAGATCAACGGCAAAGAACAAAAGGAAAAGATAAGGGGAGAGATAAGGGAGGAAATACAGCAGCAGTAGCCTTTGGGAGAGATAGAGCCATAGATAGAGAGGTGAGGGAGGTAGGAGGTTAAAATCTAAGCAGGCTGGGAGTGAGGTGTAGCCTGAGCGAGAGGGAGGGAGGATGGATTCGGGGGATTAGGATAAAACAAGACAGTTTTGTATGAGTGAGTGTGTGAATGAGCACAGGTGTGCATTTGTCTGTTTTTGATAGGTCTTTGTGAGCATATATTTAGTTAAAGCCATTCTAATTATTATCAGGAGTGGAGAATGTAGCTGTTCCTGTTGACTTAAATATTGCAAAACTGTCAATGATATGCTTGGGATGTGAACAAAAATCATTTTAAATTGACTTTAGTAGCTATATAGTGGATAGTGCTGAAATACTGCTTAATCTAAATTTACAGTAAGTACCAAAGAAGAGATAAAACATTCTGAATCCAAACTTTCACTTCACCATCGCCCTATCACCAGTCTGCCTGAATTTGTTGACTAGAGGCTGAGCCCTGACCTTTGAACTCGGACACATGCTGTCAGCCTACTGCCACTAACCTTGTGTATTAACTAGACAATAGCCCATGGAACAAAATATATTCCTCTGTGTCTAATGTAAATCAACGTCATTGAAATACATGGACGTGCCTGCTTCATGGCTGTCCTGTTCACTCACTTAGCATTATTGGGCACGCTTTTAATTAAGCATCAAACCAAAAATGACATTTATAGGAGCAGGTTTTTACCTCACTGCATATTTTCCTCATTATTTCCATTTAGTGCAACCCTTGCATGCCAAATAAGAATTTCAATTTTTAAGTGCAAATGAGAACTAATATGCGACAGCCAAACATGAGCTCTTTCATGTGGATGCCTCCCAGAGGGAATCTCTGCACTACATCTAATACACCAAAACATCTGTGTGCTACAGCGGGACTTGCTAGTGGATCCACTGTTAAATTTCTGCCACAGTGACTAATATAATGTAGCTCTCCTCCTCTTCCTCTCTTCTTCTTGTGCTCCCTCTGTGCTTCTCTTTCCCTCTCTATGTCCAAATTAAACACAAGGCGCAGGACACTCGGCTATGACCATCTGTTCATCTCTCTCAATCCCTCTGTCCGTTTCCTCATTTTCCATTCTGACAGTCTACTGCCCTAGCTGAAGCTAGCGGAGGGGATATTTGAGGTATAGTTTCTCTGTGTGTTTGTTTCTTTTCTTTCATTCCTCTACTGGTTGGTCGGAAGTGTTAAATCAGCGTTAAATCCCATCAGTGAGTTGCAGACAGAAGCAGTGAGAGCACTCTGTACCAATGGAACCTTTAGCTGCTTGGACATGGCGTAAAAGAAACACATCTGTATGAGTGTGTGATGCTACAGCTCTATTGAAGTTGTATGAGGTGCCTGTTTCCACCAGTACCCGCCAATAAGGGCCATCCAAAGAGTCGAGACCATGCATGCGCATATACACGCATACACACACCTCAGCCCCTTTGCCCCACGGTGAGCCCAGGATCTGACTATGAAAATGAGTTTGTGAGAAACTAATCATGCAGCTTAACAAGTGGAGCCGGGGAAGAAGGGGAGAGGGGGAGGAGATGGGGGTGTGAAGCGGTCAAAAGGGTCAACTAATCAAGAGGAGGGGAAATGAGATGAGGGGTAGAGGAACTGTGAGGGGTGGGAGGGTGTGGGGAGGGTGGTGAAGGAGGGAGATGCAGAGAGAGAGACTGACGTTGAGAGGAGGACTTAGAAGAAGGGTAACCATAAATGACTGTGAAATGAGAATCCGAGGAGGACGTGTGAGAGTGCAGTGAGGGGAAAAAAAATGAGTAAAAGACAGCAGGAAGGGAAAAGGGGGGGATAAAAGAGGGATACCATGAAGAGATTTTAGAGGAAAAGGAGCAGGCGATGAAGGGCTGGGGGTAGTGAAGAGAACATTCTGTAATATTCTACTGGTGCAGAGAAACTGGGGGATGTTGAGGGGAGGAGATGAACAGAGGACAGAGGGGATTTGAAGGGGGGAGATAAAATGGAATGAGGAAAAGCATAGAGGGTTGAGGGAAAATAAAAGGAGGAATAAGGAAGAGATGAAAAATCAATTCTAAGGGAAAGAAAAGAATGGGACAATGGGTGGATGTGTGAAAGGGAAAGCGAAATCGTCTGAAGTCATTTCTAAATCCTGTCAAAGATGGCAATAGGCAGGAGGGGAGGGGGGAGGAGGAAGACACACAGGGTAGAGACAGGTAGTGGAAAGTGATAGCAGAGCTAAACCTTAGAGAAGATACAGGAAGGAGAGGTGTTGCACTATGTAGCTGCCTTCAAGCTCAAATACAGCCACCAAAATAATGCTTTGGAATTATTTTGGAGTAGAATTAGATTTTGATTTATCCTTTTAAAGATTTGATCAAACTCAAGCATCAGGTTGTTGATGGGGAATAAGTAAGTAACATGTGTGAGAGAAATGAATTAAGGAAAGTGTTGGTGAAACACTGTGTACACAGCTTCCATAAGGTCTTCATCGAAGCAGTTTTCACATTCTTGCAAGTACTTTACCCTGAAGACTTTTGGCTCAAACTGGAGAGAATAAGGGACGATATCTCTTTCATATAAACCTCAAAGTGGAACGCAAGATACTCTAAATCAACAAAAGCCACATGCAGAAACAGTAATGTTACTCATTAACAGTCCAGGCTTATTGAAAACCCAGCACACGACAGCCACACCCTCGTTTCAGCACTAGTCTTCCTCAGGGGAGCGGTGCTTCTGATTGTTGTGTGCTGGCTCTTTAGTAAATCTGTTCCGTTAATGAGTATCCTCCCTGCAAATGTTTCCTCTGTGTGTCCAGAATATTTATCACAATTTATCTGGAAATTCGACTGCAACTATCCGCTCCTGCCACGCGCCTGTTATCGATGTCATCAACAGGAAAGAATAAAGCAAAACCCAGTGGAGAGGGTCAGAGGGATGAGTCAAAGGACAAAGGGCGGGAAGAGAGAGAGGAACGAGACACAGCAGACAGTGGAAAGGTGATTTTTGCAGAAAGATCAACACTCCTTAGTAGGCCCTAATTGGATTAATGTCAGTGCTAACATACTGTGTTTGTATATGTGAGTGTGTATGCACGAATGCAGAGGCATTCGCCATCTGTGTGGAAAAGCATGCATGATTACAATATGTATGTATGCAGGGATTTGTGTCTGCGTGTATCAGAACATTTCCCCTTCCCCAAAGCCTTTTCCTCATGCTCTCCTCCAAGCACTTTCTGACAGAGATCTTATCAACACCCCAGCTTACGGAGAAGGTACAGGAACTGAAACTTTGATCAGTGGCAGGGCGTCACGGAGAGAATGAGATATAGAAAGGCTCAGAGATGGCAAAGTCACAATCACCATTCTGTAATAAATGCTGCAAATCAAAGTTCAGATGAAGCTCGGAAAATGTCATCTCTTAATAACATCCTATACCCTCACAGCGCTTGCTTGGTCGCTCTCGGCTGGGCAGTACTACACACTACTTATGGTGTTTAAAAAAAAAGCAAAATGTTCCAAAACAGATACTGTAAAAAAATCCATTTCCAACTGCAGTGGAAACCAGGTCAGAGAAAAAAAAGAAAGAGAGGGAGCGACAGAGAGGTATAGCCTACGAGACAGACACAGATCTCGCACAGCGCCCCATCCATAATGAACAGCGTCCTACCCCAGCCCAGCCGCAGCACACGATCCCTCACAACAGAGACCAAGGGAGACCGGGATGAGACAAAGGGGACCGGCCACATTAATTACACACACTCTCTAGGCGGGAGCTATCACCAGAGGGTAATGGAGGGACCGGCAGAGAGATGGGGAGACAGAGAAAGACAGAGAAATGGAGATGATAATGCTCTCGGACTACCCCGTGTGTCTCCAGTGAGAGGGAGTGTTTGTCCTTAGCTAGACGCCTGCTGGCTGCGGAGTTATGTCACACTGTTACTAATGGGAGATGAACCTCCAATACACAGACGTACACTGATCTGAGGCCACGTCTGTGCACTAGTGTGTGTATACAAGGTAGATGGCAGCGTCTGTGTATGTAGTTGGGGGTTGTCAGTGGGGGCTTGTGTGCATTGTTGCATAAGTGTGAAGTGTGTACTGTCTGGGGATGTGTGTGTGTGTGTTTGTTTCTGTTTGTGATGTGCACTTACCCCTGGTAGTGTTTTCTGCTCGTGGAGAGCGCTCTGGGCTTTCAGTGCCGACTCTCTCGCACAGTACGTCAGAAACGCACATCCTGTCAGATAGAGAGAGACAGAGAAAGAGAGAAGAAGAATGGAAAGGGATAAAGGTAGAAAAGGTCAGTGAGTAGCTCTAATATTTGTCATTCTCTATCTCTGTCTCTGTAGCAGCCCCTTCAAAAACACACACAGTCACGCCCCATTTAAATCATTTAAATATCTCCTTTTCGGAAGCCTTCTCTGATTGCTTGTTACCTATTCTGAATTACCGCTGGGCTAACTGTGCAAGAGGATTAAAAAAATATATATTCATGCACGGTAATTAAACTTGACAACACCATGATGATGCACTCTAGAGCAGAGAAGGACACTATACGGCACGGCACATTTCAGAACGGCACGGCACGAGTCAGCACACATGACAGCACGACAGACGTGTGCGCGGGGCTAACAAGGCCTTACAGGCTGGGCACAGTCAGGTTCCTGCCCTATACCAACCACTAAGCATGCCTCACGATCACTCCAAATACACTCCCTCTGTTTTCCTATGTGCTGTACCTGTGTCTGTGTGTGTGAGGGAGGGGTAGGTAGTAGAGCTGGCTGGCCAGAGCTGTTTACTACACCTGTCACCAGCACTAAGACAACAAGATTAGCAGCAGGTTAGCATCCCGGTGACATCTTAGAAAGACTAATGTAGCTTCAGAGTAAAGGAGAGAAGATTTGACGATTAGGAAGGAAAACATTCACACAATCTGAGAAACTGAGAATGACTCAACATCATGCCATAAGATGAAAATTGAAAGAGAGACACACATGAGCACATACAGGAAAGTGCATGACACACACACACACCACACACACATACACGCATCTTATGGCCCATCTCATTGCTTTTAAGAGGGGCTTACTGTGGATGTAGGGATTCTCAAAACAACAGATTCTTTCCCCTGTGTCACCCCGGCTTAGAGGCCCATTACACTGATTGGAGACAGCCTAATCTGGTCCATAACACTCCCGACCCCAGGACAGTTTTTGTGTACGTGAGAGAGAGAGTTTTTTGCTAAAGTTTATTACCAATCTATTGTTCGAAAGGGCCATTATTTAAAGCCTCCAACTCAGGAGGCTCTCAACTCTATATACCATGTATTATGAACCTATTTTGGCACAAGTATACTTAAGAATCAGAATCAGGCTTATTACCAGCTACATGTTCACATAAGAGGAATTTGCCTTGATAATAAGCACATTTTTGATTCACAGCGGACGTGTACTGAGCGTCTTCATGATCTCCCAGTTGCAGTGTTAACAGGAGACAGAGAGGAGAGGAGGTGTGACAGTTTCCATGGTGACATATGGCACTCAGCGCAGGAAAATCTACCCATCTATCTGCCTTACTGTCACACGCATACCTATCTAGTATCTAGATATATGTCTGTCTTTTTTGTCTCTCTATGTTTAGGGTGGGTTATAATGGCGAGACCTACCTTTGTGCATGCCAGTGTATTTGTCCTTAATCACAGTTAGCTCATAGATCTTGCCAAACTGCTCGAAGATAGGCTTGAGGTCCTTCTCTTCCAGATTCCGGGGGATCTGCCCCACGAAGAGCTTGATGGCGTCGGCCTCCTTCATCAGGACAGTGTGGAGAGGACGACTAGGTACTGCAGGGGCTGAGGGGCAGACAGATCAGGAGCAGGTATCCCTGGAGAGGGGCAACCGATGCTGGATGAGCCTTTAGGTTACGGCCAGGAAAGTGGACAGTAATACAATAAGTCACAATAACAAACCTAAAAATATTTATTTATGGAATGTCTTTGGTATTTAATAATACATTCATAATTACTTACATTACACTTCATAGATTTCAAAACTCCAGTGTTCTCACAATTATATTCATAGTATTCTTTCTGGGGTTGTGTTTATAATATGCCATTTATTACATTATAGTATTTTCATATTTCTAGGTGTAAGGTTATAAAAATGTTTTTAACAGCATACATTGTTATCAAAATGTCTTATTTGAAATTTCTATAGGCTATAAAATGTGTGTCCCAATTATGTAAATAAATGTAAGGATTATTGTCGTGATTATTTTGAGTATTTATTGCCAAAGCCTGATGACAAAGGACTCTAGTACCTTCTGGTAAAACACTTATGCAAATGTTAATAAGCCAATCAAAAAACAATAATGGGATTTTTTTCCCACCCAATTAAAAAAACAATATATATATATATATATATATATATATATATATAAATCGGAAATATCTGTAAGCATGCATTACCTTTTGGTGGATAAACAGCGTTCAGGGTCCCTAAACATAAAAAGGAGAAGAAACAGCGTGATTGGGGGTAAATCATTGCAATAGCGCGGTTTCTTTGTTTAGCCAGCTGTAGGTTACAGCATACACACCGATGTCATGGGGCTCCCTTGCTCTTTGTCCGATCCCCCCTCAATGTACACATACACATATACACGCGCGCGTGCGCGCGCGCGCACACACACGCACACACACACTCACAAACCAGAACAAAACAACACAGGGAAATATACAGGGCTACATACATCAAAGCTCTTACCGTTTTCAGGGGATGCTTATGGGAAGAGTGTTGCCTGGGCAGCTCGGAAATTAAAGTGGGATCGGGTCCCCGTTGTTGTCCCTCTCCGTCCGGTCCTCCTGGATGCTCTCCTCTCTGCTCTTTGTGCCTGCCGTAGTCTCTCCTCTCTCCTCCTCCTCCTCCTCCTCCTCCTCGGTGTACAGAAACTAGAGACTCGGCTGTGTGTTTTTACAAAACACCCGTGTGCCCGGTGTGGAGGTCTTGAAAGGATGTGAGTCCAGATCACAGTTTGTCGCCGGTCCCACTGAAATTCAACCAGCCTCTCGACTCTCAAAACCCAGAGTGGACCGAGCTAACCAGCTAGTTACTTTACACTTTCACGGAAGCCCACTCTTAATTCCTATTTAATGACAAAGTGACAACAGGCTAACCAGCTGCTTAATTTCGGGTAACATCCAACTGTTTAAACCTGCTCGGTCTCTTTTAGCAGCCCCTTTTAGCCTGCAGTTATTGTTCCAACCGTGAATAGGGGCTATTCTCACTTACAATTCTTGCTATTTTCTTGGAGCGTCTCACCCCTCCGACGGTTGGATGTCTTTTCACGTCCTACACCGGTATCTCCTCTACTCTTTCTCTCCCTCTCCCACCCAGTCAACCAAAAGGCTGCTACCCTGTGACGTACCTCCCAAGGACCGTCGTTAAGTATGTGCTCTTTACTCACACGAAAAAATAAACAATACCTCCCCTTACTCACTCCACCGCCTTTACAGCTCCACTCTCTAACTTATGTGATATACGTACTATTTTTACATTAACAAAGCGAGGTTTTAGGAGTATTTGAAGTGCTTTTATATACTATTTGCCAGAGCGACGGTTTGCGGGTGAGACTTTGTGGACGGTGCCTAGGCGCCGCCGTGCGCGGAGCCGCCTATTGTTCTAGCCGCGAGCCCTGGCCTTGGTGCTGAAACCTCTTGACTAGAAGCCGATGCGCGCCGCCGATGACGTGCACGCAGTCACGACTACTACAGCTGTTCACGCCCGAGCCCGAAATCACGCTCACACCCACTCAGAGTAAAATGTGTGACAGAGAGAAGGCGAGATAGCTCGGGGTTGGAGTTGGCCTACTTTACAGCCTGTACTTTGGAAAACCGGCCGACACTCTGATATTTCACTTAGATATGTAAAAACAGACAACCTCCTGTGTTACTGCTAAACAAAACAACAGCAAGATTTTTTTGCTTATCTTTATGGTGTATGTGCGTGCCGAGAGTGCTGGAACGAGAGAGGTTGAATGAAAAGAGAGAGTCAAAAGGTTCATGGTAATTTACTCCAAAAGGTCACCATCTGCCTGCCTTGCCTCGCGGTCTCTGTGAGCCAACAGCCCCCCGCCACATTCATCCACCATATAGGCCTAGGCTACACCCCACCCACCCACATAAACGCACTTGCATGTATATCACCACACTAGGGGCTTTCTTACAAACCCAGCACCGGCAGAGTAGACACGCAACGGGGCTGTTAAGCCTCTCTGCACGACGAAGAAGCACCGGCTACGACGCACGCAAGTGCAAGGGGAGGGATGCTGAGGAGGGAACACTAAAACTTTAATGCTACACCTCTAGGCAGAAGTTTCAGAAACCTATATATTTTCCTTGTTTGCAAGCAGCAGCAAACAAATTAAAGATTCAGCAGTTGATGTTCTAGAAAACTTTTTTTTTTTAAAAACCCATTATATTTCAGTCTCACTGGTCTGGACCTTTGCATGAAGATTTTCCCATTGCCCTAAAGACAATATATCGAACAGGTGCAATATCTCAGAAACTTCTGGAAACACCTTAGAAATCCTAGAGGGTATTCATGAAGGACACAGAGGACACTCTATTTACAAATTTGAGGGTATTTAGGAACCTGCATGGAGTTTATCCAAACATGACTACTTTCAGGGGAAATGATGAAGCAACATAGTAGGTTACATTAAGACCACTGATTCTTTTACTAAACTAATATTTCCTTACCAGAATTATATTCTGTGTGATAAGGCTTTAAAAACAGCAATAAGCCATTGTTGCTTGAAAATAACATTAACAGAAAATGTAATTATAGGCCCTGTCACTTGATCCCCTGGCATCCAACCACGTCACACTCAGTCCTTTTTTTTTATAACAAACCCTTTAAACTTTCAAACTCTTCTTCTCTGCTTTCACAGTATATGACTTTTCTAACCTTGGCAAATAATGCTAGTTCGTATCATGCACGGTGGGTTTGGAATAATCTGCATAGTGAAATTTATTTGAAAATACTGCCTTCGTATTAAACACCACAATTTGTATCGAAAATGCTTCATGACGGACTTTGTTGATTCATGTAATTCATGTCCTATCATTTTAATTAGGCCGATGCTGTATGTGAATGTTGTATTAAAAAATAGACTGTGTGCATTACTTCTAAATTATTTTACGGTGCCATTTTGGACATGTCCACTCTTGAAAAACAAGTAATGCATCTCAAGAGACTTCCTGATCAAAAAATGAAATAGGCTACGTTAATTAATTAAAATATCATTGGGATGACGAAGTCAAGCTTTTACCTTGCCAAGTATTGCCTTGCTCATTCAATATTTCAACCACGTTTTATTTAAAACACACAAACAAGCTGAGTTTTTTTGCCACCGAAAAGAGACATTTAGGAAAAATATCTCTTTTTGGCTGTGGCCACTCATTTCTGAGCAAAACTAGGCCTGATCATTTATGTATGAGACTCAACGGCGCCATCATTTGGAGTACACTGGCTATATCACCCTTTTTCACTAGACAAAAAGCCATGAAGACACACCACTTTACTTCTCTGTTGTTTAAAATTTTAATTAAAATGAAGCTTTGAGATAATAATTTTTCCACTCTGTTTTTTTTTGCATGATAAAAAAGATCTTGTGTATCTGTAATAACAATCTCATAAACTCTGCTACTGCTTCTTAAAACAAAAAATAAATTACATGTTCTTTAGGTAATAGATAAATTACTATCCTTTTTTGTTTTTATATAAAAAGTATTTGTTTTTACTACGGGGGATTCGAGACAAGAATGACACATTCAAAGCCACAAGAGCAAAACACATAACCATACATACACATACATGCAAACATCCAAAACTCACAAGCACAAGCTTCTCTTGTCAAATGCAAAATACAATAGTTACATGACAGATGTGAATAAATGCAGTCTACACAAAGCCTCTGATAAATCTATTCAGTTATAAAACATAAGAGCCTACTGTGTTCAAAGAAAATATAGACATTACAACATATCTGACAAATATACAGACTCCTCATCTTAGAGTGGGCAGGTGTATGAAGAGAAAAAGAGCCAAGTTAAAACAGTAATATGAGAAAGAGAAAAAAAGCATAAAAAGTACTTACAAACATATACAGAGGTTGAATTGCATTTGATCCATATAATCCATATAATAAGCTACCTTATTAACCGACTGTTAAGTTTCCTAACTCTGGCTTCACCAACTCTCATAGGACAGAATCATCATCCTCACCAAAGAAGGTGATGATGGATGCAAATAAAAGATATATTGAGATGAGGAGAGAAAACAGGGAAGACATGTTCTTTTAATAGCTCAGCACTGTTATCACGGTGCCGTGATTACTAACATGCAAAAATTAGCTGGTGAATCATTTTACATCTCCAGACCTGTGCGTCACCAGGTTCATGGTTAAAATAGATATTCTATATTTTATTTATTGTCAACAAATTGCATGAAAAGACCAAATCCAGCAGTGGAGTGAAGCAAACATGTACTAGCTGAGTAGCTAAAGCCTCATATAGCTTATTTCTATATGCCATAAACAGACCTCCATTGTTTAAAAAATAAAATAAAATATTAAAAACACATAAATGTGCCACTCCGTTGCACTGACTGACGTGTTCCTTCATTAAGATGAAAATGGGGCACTGCAGTTTATTTTGAGTCAATCCTACTTACACCGTTCTTGTGTCATAAATCCTCACTAATGTGTGTTAATGTGTTTGTCCGTGACTAAAAAAAATAGGCCCTAACAAATGCACCACTTTCTCTTGTTTCAGTGACTTTTGCTAAAAAATATAGTGCAAAAAAAGAAACTATATATTTATTGGCCAATTTTAAAGATTTACGTCATCAGTCAAAAAGACTTGGGGCCAGAGACTTTGGTTAGGAAATGTGATTTCTGACTTCCCTAACATAATATGTTGACAAGAAGAAAAGCATAGAATACCATTAGTCTTATCACTCATTAATTTCTTCATGTATGTAATTCAGAGAGCAGCATCGTCTTTAGTTTAGTAAAAACATAATTGCAAAACTATGAATCTTCACACCTTAGCTGTGGACAACTCCTTTACATGTACATCCCACATATGTGGGATGTACATGTAAATATGCAATTGACATGAATAAACTTAAGGACTGTACAGACTCTGTGCTGCTCTTTTATCATCCATGTCTAATATCCTTCTTGAAAAATCTCAACTCCTCCTGGTCTGATATATTTGGTCACTTACTGCCATGGTCACCCCACTCCTTTGGTTCATCTGTCCAAATACTGAACTGAACAATAAGAAGACACTTGAGGAAATATTTTTGGCAAACAGAAACAGACATACGACATGTAACTGAAATCCTTCTAGCTTCGTTTGGGGGGTAGCCTACAGATGTCCCTCACTGTCACTGGAGTGGGGGACATGTGTAGTGTACAGAAACACATTAGATCTATTCCAGTAGATCTTCAGCACACATATTACTACAATATACAGTTTATCTAGCACACATGGTAATTTGTTCAGCAATGTTTCTTTACATAATTAGTGGTATGCATGTCTGATTATATCTATTTTAAGTTCCTGTAGATTAGAAAGAATCTTAAGAAAAGGCTACATCTGCTGTTGAAACACAGCTGTGTCCTCAGTGAGTACATTCCATTGCTATCTCTCAGCCATAGAAAATAGCTAAAATCACAGCAAATGCATCATTATGCGTTAGCCCTGTGTGAGACAATGAACCTGTTGAACAAAGCTCAAAGCAAACTGATGTAAGCACAGTGGAATATGTTGTAGCATACAGAGAACTGGAAAAAGGAACTGGCTGCTTTCACAGTGTTTTACCTGAAGAATCAGGAGAAAAAAGCTAAATGTTATGTGATGGCCATCACAGGGATTATGTCTGCTCTGGGCATTTCTACCGACTTGTCATTTCAGGGACCCTTTTGAGCTAATCCTTGACTTCTTGCACACCTGGGGTGTCTGTGATTGGCAGGTCAGTGCCTCTTTGCACGCTGAGCACTCTGGGTACACGAGGCACAGCAGGCGGACTTGTAGTAGGAGTAGACGCAGAGCCTGGCTTGAACCACCATCACACAGTTGTGACGTCTGTCCCGGCAGTTTTCATCTGTGAACAGAGAGGAGGACAGCGAGGTTGGTAGGGAGGACAACCGACACATGCATACCTACACTGTCACACATTCACACACAAACCCACCTGAGACTTGTGGGCTGCAGGGTATTGTGTTGCAGATTTGCTCCTGTTCAGGTTTGGAGCTTGAATCACAGTCATGGCTGTGCTTTTTGTCTTGTGTTAGACACCGCACCTCCCTCATTTTCAAGCCTTTTCCACAGGAACGTGAGCACTGAGAACAAATACAGCAAATAATACTGATTACAAATTAAAGTATCATTTCATTTTCACATCACTCTATTTTAACAAAGATACTTGAACAAGCTGTTTTCCACCAAACTCTTCTAAAAGAAATTTTAGAGCAATTACAATAAGGTTTCAGAGCTATTCGGAGCACAGAGAATGCTCTCACAGAGATAGTGATCTGCGACTTAGTGCTGATATCAGTATGGTTTCGGGTCTGGTTCTCTTAGATTTAAGTGCAGCATGTGACACAGTAGACCATGAAATTATCTTAAACCGCCTTGAGAACTGGGTTGGCCTTTCTGGCTGTGTTCTAAATTGGCTCTGAAGACACATTGCAAAGAAAAGCATTTATGTTTGTCTTGGTGTGTCAAAGGAACATGACATAACCTTTGGCATTGCACAAAGGATCTGCCTTGCCCATCTGTTGTTCTCACTATACATGTTTCTTCTTCATGATATCATCACAGAACATAATATTAGCATCCATAGCTATGCTGATGACACATAATTGTACATATATGTTAAGCCAAGTGGTGTAGATGACTTAGCTCCATCACTGCCTGCCTGTCAGCAAAAACTATATAGATGAATAATAATTTACTTAAAGTAAATGAGGACAAGACAGAAATTCTGTTAGTTGGCCCAAAACCCAAACGGAGCTTAAAATGCTTGGTAATCTGACTCCTTGGATCAAACCAGATGTAACAAGTCTGGGTTTAACTTTGGCCTCAGGTTTAAGTTTAATGTCCTGTACAAACAAAGTCACCATGGTTCTGCCATTCCTGACCCTGTCAGGTGCTGATCTCAAGTAGACTTGACTACTGCAATGCACTTTTTACTGGTTTTCCTAAAATGTCCATTAAGAGGTTGCAACCAGGTCTTTGCTGCTAGACTGCTAACAACACATCACTCCAGTCTTAGCTGCACTGCACTGGCTCCCTGTAGCTTATAGAATTGATTTTAAAGTCCTTCTATTTGTATACACAGCTCTCAGCACCTGAGGACCGGCCTACATCACAGAAGTTGGAGATGCAACTCCAAACGTTGAGCCAGGGTGTTGAAATTTTTTAATGGTGCTTAAAAACAAATCTCTTTAACTTAGCCTTTTTTTAGCACCACTTCTTACAATGTGCATGCTTCATATAGAGTCCCACATGGCCTTTGAATGTCTTTTTTGATCTTATAGAAATGGATTGCTTTCTCTGTAATACCAGCACCTTATCTTTACCTGCTTTTTTTCAACTTAATTTGATTCCTGGTTTTATTCCTTTATAAATGTAAAGCATGTAAGCATGTTGAGCTGCATGTTTTGGATGAAATAAAGTGTATTATTATTTTTTCTCTTTAAAACATTTCATTCTCATATCCTGCTCCCTTTCCCCCCCGTCTCTCACCGAGCTCCACTCTGTTGTGAACCACTGTGGCTGACACTCTCCCATCTCACACTCCTGGACCGCAGCAGGCTTGTCCAGGTGAGAACACTCACTGGCTGGTGCAACAGTAAAATCATTCCCCATCTTCTGGACACAAATGATGTCTCGTCGTTGAGTTCCATTGCCACATAGGACATTACACTGGAAAAAGAAAACAAATCTCTATATCAGGAATACAGCAGCTGCATTTATTGAAGTACTTAATCTATTGCAGCAATATGAATGCCCTTTCACTCCAAAACAAATTAAGATGCAAGATGACACTGGAGACATAATGTCAATAAAAATAGCTAGAGTTGTAGAAACTAAAAGGAAAGCTGGAATTTCAGACCACTCAACACAAACTTTATTGAAAATGCAACATTTTGGTCATGTACATTTGTCAGGCATCAAACTTACAATATGAAAAAACAATACATTCACATTTTAAAATGACTATATAGTAAAATGAAATCTCCATTCCTCTCTGTATTTACTTCATTCTTTATTCCCTCAATCCTACCTGTGTCCAGGGGCTGCTGTACCACATGGTTGTTGGCACACAGGGACCCCCGTTGCAGGCCTTCATGTCTGCTGGCTTATCCCCAACACAGTCCCCTCCTCCTCCGCCCTCTCTGACCCCTCCTCGAGTCAGACACACCACCTCTCTCCTCTGCACCCCAGGGCCACACTGTGCTGAACACTGAAGGACAAAGTGGAAGATCATGTTTAGGATTAGCTGTTAAGTGCAGTGAATGTTTCTTCCTTCTCTTCTGTGTATGTGCGTTACTCACTGTGTTGGACCAGTCAGTGAAGTACCAGTTGGTTACACAGGGCCCCATATTGCACTCCTCACTTCCTTGTGGGCGAGCCCTGGAGTTGCACTCCTTGTCATTCACAATGCTGCCTTGATCGCTGACGCAGCGCACACTCCTTGTCCTCCTGCCAATGCCACAGTCCACTGAGCACTATGACAAATCGAGAGGAGAAAAAACGGAATAAGTACAAACAGATACACGATGCTATTTGACAAAAAAGGTTTATTATTAATCAATTTATTCATATATTTCTTCCCAAAGGGCACAGCAGTAAAACAGAAACAGGAGATAAGCACATAAACCAATTATATAAATACAAAATAGAAATGGGTTACAATTTTTATAAAAAGTTTAAATCATGAATAAAAATATAAAATCATGTGTAAGACCATTTATCATATAAAACTGTAAACAGCTGTTGGTTGGAACTTTCTTATGATTAATATGTATTTAAACACTTTACAATTCTTCAATCAAAATGTGTAACTGATTAAATGAAAAACTCAAGTCAAATTATTAGTAATTTGTTGCAAACAAGCCCATGGCATGGTGTCTGCAGCACTCTTTGATTAAAATAGTTGTATGATAACCTAATGAAGGAATTCTAAAATTTATGACAGACACACTGTGCCATAATTTGAAAGTACTCTGCCAAAATTAAAAGGAGCTACGTGCACACAAACACAAGCTTATTTTAACCCCAACTCTACTCACTATCTCTCTCTTTCAGTCTGTATTATGTTTGCAGAATCTGTGATACTTTACTCTGCCTCTTTTTTTCTTTACCATGTATGCTGACCCATTAGCAGATGCATGTCCCAGTCTCATTTTGGTGTTGTTGACCTACCATGCCCCAGTCGGAGCTGACTTCCCAGTGGGAGCAGAGGCGGAGCTCACATGCCTGTGTGGACTCGGGTGGGGTCAGGTTGGCACAGCGCTGTGGGTGGACCATGGTGGAGCGGTTTCCAAAGCTCTGCCTGCACTGGAGCTGTCTCTGTTGCACCCCAAGGCCACATGACACACTGCACTCTGACCATGAACTGGCCTCCCAGCTGAGGTGACAGGAGAGAGAGGGACATGTTAAAAGCTAAATATTTTTCAAACCACACTGGCAGATTTACTTGTTTTTAGGGCTGGGCACATTAATGTGTTATTATCGTGTTAACGCATTAACTGATTGACGACAATTAATTTATTGCATGTTAACGCAGGTTTTATTATTATTATTGTGAAAGTCCGTTGCTCTCTAGCTCTGAATACACATACAGTCAAACCACGGGTCACAGGAGGGGTGGGTTGTTGATCAGCCTGCAAATCACCCACCCAACCAAGCAGTGGAGGGAGGCTTTGGAAGACTACGCTGGTTGCAGCGTGTGGGAGAAGTAGATAAACAAAAACAAAACAAGCGATCAAATGCCATAGGGTGGATAGCTACACACTGCATGCTGATTAGTATTGGGGAAGATGTCCGTCTTAGGAATTTTCTTAAAATCACAATGTAGTCATTTGGGCCCGCAGGGTCACTCTGCGCTCCAGTGATCAGACAGGGAGACAAGCGCTCCACGAATAAATGGCAGGCGCTCTATGGATAGTAACCATGGCAACAGCTTCTGGTGCTACACATATGTACCCTATTTAATTTAAGTTTAACTGGCTTTAACTTTTAATTGTGTCCAGCACTACTTGTTTTTTTAAAAAATATGACTTTAAGAACTAAAAGTACAGACAAAAATGACTTGGTAGGGAGATTTTGCATTGTGGTTTTTGTGCAGTGAGGTATCAGCTGTGAAAAATGTATGGAGAGCTGGAGTTTTGGAATTGAATATAAATCTATATAATGCGGATTTCTTTAAGGTAACTGTATTTTCTCACAAGGGTGGACAGGGATGTGTGTTACAAGGCTCCTCCTCAGGGACAGGTTTGGCTGCAGAGTCACATCTCCTCTCCGGAACTTCCTGGTCTGTATGGCGGTCTATACACAGAATGACTCTGTGCTGAGAACCTACAGCAAGAGGGAGATTGATTGAATGAGAAAGGTATGTTTCATTTTCTTGTACTTACTCTTACCAACCAGAGGAGGGAGGCATCACGTCATCCAGAGTAAGTAAGTATAATATTGTGTACAACACAATTAATTTAAAAATGAAATATATATGAAGATCTACAAGGCTGAGCAGAACTGAACCTTTGCCACAGGAAGCAGAACACTCAGTGAGTTGGCCTCTCCTCCACACAAATGGTGGCTGAGTATCCAGCGGCAGATCAGTGCGCGGGGGGATCCGAGCATTCCTATTGGGTGCAGATCCTCGAGGACGTGACCTCTCCAGTGTCCACCGGTCCAAGGAGTGAGGAGAAAATACAGAGGAGGAGGAAGAGGGGAAAGAAGGGATGGAAACTGGAGGAGGAGCAGGGGGAGGGTCTTCTATTGACACGGTTAGAGGACCTGGGATGGAAGAAAAAAATAGTTGTATATAAAGACAAATTAGAAAGACATAGGAAAGGTGGTAGAGAGAGGCAAAGATTGGGAAAGATTGGGAGGAGGAGACAAGAGCGATAAAGAGGGAGGAAAGAGGCGAAACGCGAATGTTGAAATATTGAGGAAGGCAGTGAGTCAGAGGCTGATGATGTCATCATGAGGTCAGGGTGTCATGACAGCGGACATGTGGACCAGATAGCCTCACACATAAACACAAACATACAATAATCCCTCCCACTTGGCCCACAACCACAACCCTTCCTAATCCATAAACACGTCTGTCATTCTCCAAGGACATGGGCTGCAGTGGTGTTTCCTTGAGTAATATGGAAAGAATGGATCTTGATTTAGGGTTCAATTCTGCCACTGACACGATTCAGCTATGTTCTGTACATGACTGTCGAGAACTCTGTGTCTCCTTTGCTACTGTTTGGGACATGCAGAGAACACGGCTGCCAGACAGAGAGGGACAATCAGAAAGTTGATGTGTGATGGACGTACTGCGAAGGGGAGCCCTCCCTGGCTCTCGCTCCCTCAGCCAATCCCTGGGTGCCTCTCTGGGTGTCTCCCTCTCTCTCTCCGTCAGCCTCTCCCTCTCTACCTCCTTCTTCTCCACCGGGACATAAAACTCATAGTCGATGCCTGGGTTCTCCTTGTGGAAAATGATCTGGAGAGCAAAACAGAACTAGAGTCGAAAAGATGCCAATGACAGAAAGCTCTCTAAAACAGCTATTGGATCTTCAGTGGCATACTGTTGTGGTAGAAAGATAATGCAACATAATTGAATGATGGCGAGAGCCAGAAACAAATCTAGTACTAAGTAAACAATGGGTGTAGCTAGGGGTGTAACTTGTGCTATACAGGCATAAGCTCTGATCATCACATGCTGAGCTGGGTAAGCTGAAATGTCCTAAAACAGCCAGTGTACAACAGACAACACTTTATCATTTTATTCCACCAGGGGGAAAGAGCAGACTTGTATTTCTATTTTTCATCCATCCAACAATTTCTTTTCCTTCGTGTAATGAGCATTACAGCCTCACAGTGCTACTGGCGTGGTTAAAGACGTTTAGTCTTTTTATATCTTATTCCAAAATCCCATTAAGCCTTAAAAATGCAGGTGATTCCAGAGAAGATCAAAATTTGGCTTGGTGGATGCTTGTTATTTTTCCCCCCTTCCTCCCCTGTAGCTACTGGATGCAAAGCTGCAGGTGACTCCTGTTCTTTAATAAGATCTTAGCCTGAGGTTAGAATTGTTATTATTAATCCCTGGATAAATGTGGCTCAGGCTAAGCTTCAGTACAGCTGACTTTATCGTGCCATAATGCTAAAATAATGCCTCCTATCTGGAGGATCTTGACACAGAGCAGGAGAGCATAGCCTCAGGCTTACAACAATGTTACAGAAATGTGAAATTATCGGTGTATAAACATTTGTGTATGTGTATGTGTGTGATTCTTATCATTAACTTAATTTTGCCATACTCTGGTTCATGTTTGCTTACAGGGTTAAAATAAATTCCCTTCTTGGGGTCCAGTGCTTACATATAGCTGTAGCTGTGTGGTGGTGGGTCCTGGAGCCCAGAGGGACTCGCCTCTCTCTTCCTCCCCCTCTGCCTGTGCTCTAGGTCGGGTGTAGGTGAAGGTAGTCCCTCCTGCCTGGTACTCCCCTGGAGGGTCCACAGCCCAACGCCCATTCACTACTGAAGACCCGGTGCCACTCCTCATGGCTGGAGAAATGGGGGTGGGGGTGGAGTGTCAGAAAGGCAGACAGGAGGAATGGAGTAATACTTTACTCAAGATTTCTTTCCTTGTTTTGACCTTGTTTAGTCTACATAGTGGTGAGTTCTAGTATAGCCACATGAGCTCACAACACTCTGAGAGAGACAAACACAGACTTTGGAGTGCTCTCATTACCAAACAGGGGGCTGGCAAGACAAACACTCACACATACACGTACACACTTCACTAGTTCCTTGTGGGCTCTAACAATACTGGCTTTATCTGCCTGGAGTCCACAAAATTTACAGTCTTCCAAGCCAGCACTCATGTGCTCATGGGCCAAATCACATTCCCACATCTACAATTCCCTCACCAGCGTCTCCCTTTTACTGGACCTGCAAACAGCATTATTTAAGAAATGTGAGTGTGCATAATTTTGTTTGCGTCTGTTAGGTCCTACCCAGGTAATTAGGGCTGGCTCGTCTCTCTGTGATGTTAATGAATGTAGCTCCGGGTGGGACGTCCAGGATCTTGTGGTAACCGAGGGGAACTGTGATGTTTTGGAAGCTTCCCGTCACCTTTCGACAGGAGGAGTCCTGCCCACCACACACTCCACATTTGTCAATCACAGAGCCGGAGCCCAGTACCCCGTCGCAACCCTCGGTCTGGCAGAAGGTGAAAAGATGTGAGTGATGGGTCAGACAGTGAGGGGGAAAAAGCGGGGTAGGGAAACAAGAGAGATGTGGGGTGAGGGGTGGGGACAGAGCAGGGAATAGTTTTTATTTTACCATTATTTGTGCAAATTGGTAACTGCTGCTTGCTAGATTCCTACCACAAACAGAAGGGTGGAATATGATCAGAAAGTGAGAGTGCAAATGAGAGAATAAAGGAAAAGATACAGAGACAGGAAGCCCAGTGTAGAGTAATAAATAAAGATTGGAAACTCTCTGAATCTAAATGCCAGGATTAAATCAACTTCCAGACATGAGACTATGAGAGTCAGGATCTGGACTTTGTCAACCCCCGGCTAGAAAGGAGGGACTGATTCAGTCAGTTGAAGCTAAAATCTCACACTCATGCACAATTAAATGCACTCACCAGACATCGTCCTTCTACACACATGTCGTTTGAGCTGGTGTTGAAGCAAGGGGTCCCGTCTCGGACACGCTCGGCCTGACGAACATAGAAACGATAGCCGGCAGGTCTGCAGGTCAGCTCGCACTGCTTGTCCACACCAACTGCAACATACACAGGGTAGGGGGATTATTTCACAACGTATATGTTTGTCTTGGATGTGTGAGATCTCCTGTATGACTGTGTGTTTCTGTCTGCGACTGCCTGACGTGGAGAAGATGCAGCTGGGCCATGAGCATCTTTCCATGTGGTCAGGAAACTGAGGCCAGATCATATAACCCCTGACTGTCAGACAGCAACTGAGTGATTAGCTAGTTCCGCTGCTGCTCGCTCGTACAAGTGCACTCACTGCTGCACCTTCCCAGGAGATACATACCCAGAAGAGAGAGGTGTAAACATAAGCCTGAGGAAGGTTTGATTTATGGGAGGAACCCAATGGGCACATACAACAGGGAGACATGTACTTTGGAAGAGAGAACAGAAGGGAAGAATCAGAGAAAGGGAAGATGGCTTCAAGGTAAAAGAGGAAATTGAAGTCCCTAAGTACCGAGAGAATAAGCAGACAAATAGACGAGTGGAGAATACAGAAGATCTCACAAGGGAATAGGTGTGGGGTAAAAGCAAAACATGTGCACAAAGTAAGAAGACTATGTCTATGTGGTGAAGTACAAAAAGCAGGTTTAAAGGGTGGTTCCATATCTTGGGAAATCTGCTTATTTGCTTTATTTTTTATGAGAAGATATCAATCTGATGTCTGTAACATTAATACCATGGCCTCTGAAACCACAAATTGTCATTTTTACATATTTTTTATTTAAGGATTTACCAAACAAGATACATAATGTTTTATTTAGTCAGCTTTAGAGGTGTTAGTAGGTGTGTTTTTGACCAGGATAGCTGTTTCCCTCTGTTTCCAGTGTCTATGCTAAGCTAGGCTAAGCATGGCCTACCTCCAGCTCTGTACTTTAAATGTGCAAATTTTAAAAATGAAATAAAGTTTACAGGTCTGAGTTCTTAAATAAAGCATTTTGTGGCTCCAGAGGGAGCTCTGTGAAGTCTGAGAAAATGCTTCAAGTGATGTCACTTGCTAGCGACTCAAGGCTGCGTTAGCTGCTACTAGCTAATATATCTGAATCTCTGAGCAAACTCATTGGTCAAGTTGCATTGTAGGTAATATAGGCACCCGGTTTTTACAAGAAAGAAGAATGTGTGGAATATAAAAGATTATAAGCTCTGATTCTGCAGCAGCATCTCTAAATCAGTGGAGCACTCTTTCAACATACAGACATGATCTTCTTGACTCCTTCTACAAAAGAAATTGAATAAGCGTATCTCCCAAAATGATGAACTGTTACTTTAAAAAAGAAAGAAAGTGATAGGGGGATAAAGACAGAAGAAAGAAGGAGAGAGCCGTTCCACGGTTAGTTACTGCTCTTTGAGGTTAAAGATCGGGTCTGTAACGGTGGTTAAAGGCCTCAGGCAGAGCTATAGACATGAGCTCATAGCATGAGTAAGGGGTATAGATTTAGTTGCAGATAGGAAGCCGGACTTCTGGGGTTAAAAGGACTGTGGTGTCATGTTTCTGCCAAATTATGATGAAATTGAACCCTCTATTGAATTCTAAATATTAACAACATTGCAGCTTGCCAAAAGGGGTCAAAAACCATTGTGCCATTATTTTGTCCTTGTGTTTGAAAAATAGCAGTTTCTCCTCAAAATCCCTTCTTCTGTGAAACATTTTTGTCATTTGAAAGTAATCAAACTGTGGTTCTGATATTACACCAATGCCAACATGGGATGATTTCCTCTCCCAGATCAATAAGCCATCAACAGCAAGTAACCCAAAGCCCCTACCATCTTTAAAGTCAAGAGTTTCACAGGAGATAGTCGAGAACAAAGGTCTGAAAGGCCTAAAGCTCAAATACCAGACCCCTGGTTTCACCTTGTGCGTTGTAGTGAACTCACATGAACGCCATATGCTTTCACAAAATCTCTGAAGTACCACAATGGTTTGCCAGGTATAAGTAGCACACAAGACATGAAAATAGCAAACCTCCAGACAGAAGAGAAGGATTAGTAAAACCGGACTGTTAAGATGCCATTTTGTTGTTTTGTTGGTTTCATTTTCAGGAGGACACCACATAAATAGAAGGATAGAGTGCAAAGGTTGCTTGCAGAATTTCAGAGAGACGGCAGAGTGACCCCAGTATCCTAATGACAAAAAAAGTGGTCTAACTAAAGGCTTTCTTCAGCAGATTTCAAAAATACATCTGAATGAGCCACCTTGTGAGAGTCTTGAGGGGGAAAAAAACATCTAAGCTGGGACTGAGACACTGTGTACAGGTTTGTGCCTTTGCGAGTTACAAATTCTGATCCATGGTTGTTTGCCTGACCAAATATATATTAAGGACATCACAGTGTATTTGATTTCAATAGGTGGCTGGAATTGGTCAGGAAGTCATACACGGGAAGCAATAAACCCAGACTGGATGTTTATCTTTTCACTACTTTGAAGGACAATTAAGATAACGCATAACTAGGTGCATCACTTTGCTTATAAATATACTCTGGAAATGTAGTGTTGGTCCTTCAGCATCGGTAAACATCCGCTCCACGATACTTTTAGAGTTTAGGGAGCAGTGACAGATTACAGCAGACTTTTGAGAATATATTTTGTTCTGGAACAATTAATGAAACCTGTGAATGTTTCTTAAATATAGCGTGAGAGAGACAGAGAGAGAGAGAGAAAGAGAGCATATAAAGGGCTGCACCAACATACAATAATGTGTTAATGTGGAAACTGTGGTGCCAACAAGAGAAAGAAGGGCTTTTTTATTATCTCTTTAAACAATGTGGGAAAAAGACTGCTTTCATTTAGAAAAAAACATTAGCAAGTATTAAAACATTTTAACCAATGTTTTTTAACCAAGTTTACTATTTGATTGAACTGATATTGATTATTGGATTTGATTGTTTTTCTTGTCTCAGTGGGGCAATTTGGTTTGCAAACAGTAGTCAATACACATCATAAAATAAATATAAATATATAGAAGACATAAATACATGTAATAAACATTAAATGTTATCATAATAATGTTACCATGAGATATAAAGCACCGTGATCAGTCCTCTATTAAAGTATGTTTGCAACAGCAGCTAGGCCTAAAGATTGTTTTAACACGTGAATGTAAAGTCCATGACTGCCATACAAACCAAACATCTTTCTCCACTTATTTGGTGCTACCATTATTTTGCCACTGTCTGATAACTGCAGAGAGACAGTACATATTTAGAAAGGGAGGCAGCGTTCCCACCCTCTCTCTCTCCATGCTGGTTCTCTCTTTCCGTCTGTCATAGTTATCTTTGAGAGATTAGACTGGAGACAGTGACAGAAAAGAGAGGGGGAGCTAAAAGTGGGAGACGTGTTGCCACTCATGTACTCTCTGCATGCTTCTTCCCCATCTCCCTCACCTCTTCTTCCTGCCCTCAAGTCAAGTGCGAGCCCTCTCCTAGCCGCCTTTAACGTTTCTGTTTTTGGTGTTTATCTTTCTTTTTTGTTTCTAGCTTCATCTCTCTGCTTCTGTTTCCCTCTTCGCCTCGATCTCTGGCCTCTCTTTCTCTTCCACTGTCTCTCTCGCCGTCTCTCCCTCTCTGAGCTTAGTGTTCAGACAGTGGAATATATGTTGTCTAAATATACTTCCCCACTATCTCTCTGTCTAAACAAACTCCAACAGGGAGAGAGAAAGAGAGAGGCAGTGGGACAGGAAGAGGGAGGCTGGGTGCACAGAGAGGGGATGAGGCCTGAAAAAAAGGGAATATTCAAGTAAAATAACACCTGCACGTGCGGCGCTTACAATGCTGGAGAGGTACCGCCATCCAAAGCTGAGCTTGTGGGGGGAAAACATTACCACTAAAATGAATCAGAACTATCACGTCTGTGATTTATAATGGTAGTGGCAGCTTTGCAGTTTATGCTTCCAGTTCCAAACCATAGGCCACACTTTGCACTACATGCATAACAGGGCTGTCACCTTGGAGGCAAAAAATAACACACTAAGTAGGATGAGCTGACTGCACAGTTCAACATAAATATTAGTGGGAAATATATGCTGCGCCACAGAGAGTCCCAAACAGATGAACGCAGCTGGAGAGAAATGACCAATACAGTATTTGATGTCCACACACACACAGTCCTCGCTGCATACAGTACGTTGATGGGAAGCTAGATATGAAGGTTTGGGTGGTAGCCAATGGGATCGGACTGGAGTAAACAGTCCGTTACAGTTTACTTAGCAGAGTGGAAAAGGATCATCTCCAGCACAGATCGAGTGTGTCTGACCCAGCTGGCGTCATCTGCAAATACTTTTGACACATACAGTACTGTCTCTACCCCCATCAGAGCCGTACACCACAGCCACTAATAAATGTGAGATCTGCCATTTGGTGGCTTTTTCTATCCAAAGAATCCTCACAGTAATATGTCTTTCTCATGCCAGAACTATTTACCCCCCTATCAGAGATTGTCCTCTGTTTTTCTTCCCCAGAGGAGCAGAGGGCAAGGATGCACAGCAGATAGAGAAAAATTAAGAGCAGATCAGAATAAAAGCAGTAATCTCACTCTTTCTCCTCACAAACACACAGAGATGGGAGGGGGCGGCGGGTGAAAGGAAAGCCCCTGTGGGTTTATGCAGACAGTTTGACTCCAGCTTATACACTGGCGCTGACTCCTGGTACGGATGTACAGCATACGATCTACCTGAATCCTCAAAATTGGCCTGAGGCTGCTCCAAAAATTCCCAGAAATATCAGCACAGCCTTAAAGGTGTTCTCCCTAGGTGTTGCGTGATCTTGAGCAAGGCGGGGAAATCTACCAGCAGAGCACCCGCCTCTGACCTTCTACACAAGTAATGGAAATAAGATATGTAATCCATCCATTATCTATAAACGCTTATCCTTTGCAGGGTCACGGAAAGGTCAGGTCAAACTGGCTGAGAGGCGGAGTACACCCAGAGCAGGTCTGCAGTTTTTGTTGACAGGACTAACACAAAGAACTTTTCACACTCACATTATTATATACAGGCAACTAAGAATTTACAATTCTTTGTCTAACAGCAGAGTTTACCATATTGCTATTGCTATTAAAGAGACAGCTGTCTCTCTAATATTTCTGGCTGTATTGTGCCACCCGATGAGAAGGGCTACTGTACTTTACTTTATCACATCACAAAATATATTATTGCAATACAATATTACATACACCATCATTTTATCAATGTGGTCCACTCCTTCCTGCATGCAAGCACGTGAAAAAACATGTAAACTCCACACAGAAAGGCCCAAAGGAATCAAATCTAGGAGTACTGCACCAATGTGCCACCCCAAGCTATGCTATGTGGTAACATAAAAATATTGAAATTGCTAAATGTAGGATGACACAGCACAAAAACACTAAGTGTTAATGTAACTTTCCCCCCCAGAGTTTAAAATTGTGTTGTGTGATTAGAAAAAGTCTATAGAAATAAGTTACTCTAAAACAGCATTCATGGGTTTTTGTTATTATGGTAAATTTGTGGGCAACTGTTTACATATCCAGAAGTTACAGTCCAAACAGCATTTATTTGTGGTTCTAGCCAAATATAATATAAGTCCAATATTCACTCTCATTTTAGCTCTGTTTTGCTCAACACCAGGACATAATTGGCTCTTTAGCTGCTAGATGTCCCAATTTCTTCACTAGCTACTTGCTGACTTTGTTTGTGTGGTGACAGTGAGATCAGTATAGTTGCGGGCCGTAAAACCAAAACAATTAAATAAACAAAAACAATTTGTCGAAAGACGCTAAAATGCTCCATAGAGCACAGGGGGCTTTCACATTACATATAGTCTTTTTTGATGAATTTTTAATATAAAAAGAATTGATTAGTGCAACTTCGTCAAGGATTTTATCCTGTGTCAATCTTCACAACATCTTCAAGCCATCAAGTGTGGCTCTAAGCTCTCTCACAATGTGTGTGTGTGTGTGTGTGTGTGTGTGTGTGTGTGTGTGTGTGTTGTGTGTGTGTGTGTGCCAGCTGATACAGTTATCACAAGAGCATAGACAGACAGATACACAAACATTTTTCCACACATTATCTCAGATCCATTAAGCCATTAATCTGCAGTATAAGCACACTTGCCAATGAACTCATACTGTACACACACAAGACTTGTACACATACATAAGGCTAATAAAAAATACTGTTCATAACATCTCACAGCTGTGTTTCTCTCTCCTCTCTCTTTTTCCAACCTCCATTCTCTCACTCCCAAAAGCCCCATGTTTGTCATATTCTCTCTTTCCACTCTCTCTATCAAATTCCTCAAATATCTGTTTAGTGTTTTCTCTCTTCCTCTTTCTTTCCCTCCAGCAGTGGAAAACAAAGACAAATAGACACAATCTCCTCTGTGCTGAACTATTGTACACTTAGCATGAAAGTAAACAAACACACTCAACTACACACGGACACACTCACACATTAAGTGCGGAGAAACAAACAGCACACAGACACACACACACAAGCCACGTTGTCTTCTCTTTGCTCCCAGTGGTCATGTGACAAAACACTTGCATCCCATCACCTCTCACCTACCCCTTTCTCTTTCCCTCTCTCTTTCTTTATCTCACGCAGTAGGAATCTGTGTGCTTAGTCAGAGCTGGGAGGAGAATCTTGGCAGGAGAGGAAGAGAGATGGTGGACAAATGAGAGGAAAAAGAGAGGACGGAGAGTGTTTTGTGCAAAGAATAAAAGCATATTAAGTTCCAGTCATTCTCTTTTCCCCTCGACTCTCACCACCCTCGACGCTACATGTACTGTAGGCCTGCTCCAATGAGAGTAGAGAATTTGGTGGGTTGGGCATGCAGTGGAGGCCTGCCAACACACACTAATACCAGAGCAACATTTAACTCACTTAAACACACATTTTACTGACGCCCCCCTTCCTCTCCTAGCATTTATTTCACACTATAAGCCTATTATCACATTGAAACTCTGTGCAGCTAAACCCTAAACTACCGTGTGTGTGTTAACTCAGTCCTCACCCTCGGTGAAAGGTTCCCAGTTGTAGAGGCGACCCATGAACTCATGGGTGTTAAAGGCTGCACACTGCTCTGCTCTGGAGTCCAACACACCTCCTCCACACACCTGTAGGACAGAAACACAGAGAGAGAAAAGTTTAAAATACAGTGCCACACATTGAACTAATATGAAGTCATCCAGCTATTAAACAGACAGTTGTTTCTCTCCCAGACCCTGGAGAAGTAAGGGTGGAGTGGCTGTTGTGAGTAAAAGGCAAGGAAAACAGCTAATAAAGAAGTGGAGAATAATCTTGAGATCATAGAGGTAAACATGCCATACTTTAATACACACACACACACAAAGTTATTCTCCATGCTGCTCTTGGCAGTCAGCAAGTGTATTAGAACCATATGGAAATAATAGATTTTTGGAAGCGGCTGCTCACATAAATCCACCGTGGCTTTCAGTGCATGACCGCAGAATGTGAGTGACTGTGTGAGCACATATGTGTGCGTGTGTGCATGAGCACGTGTCCAGCTTGCGCTCGTTCAAGCAGAGTCCTTATGAAGCCGTACAGTGGAAAGAGGTTTAGCATACCTGCACTTAAACAACAGCTGAAACATCAGGCAGACATGGTTTATACCATACTCTATAACTCACTGAGCTTTGCCCCAGTCCTTTGGGATATTGGGATATCACACAAAGAAACACAAACACACACTGTAAAATTCTGAGGTACTTGTTCTTTAAATGATTATTTCCATTTATACTTCTACTCCTCTTCATTTCAGGGGTCGAAATATTGAGCTTTGGTCCTTTAAATGGCAATGTCTGTCTGTCAGTCTGGTCCACCACTTTGGTACAGACTGAACTATCTCAACAACTATAACGTGGCTTGGCATGAAATTTAATGTAGACATTCATCCTTCCCAGACGAATCCTCATGACTTTGATGATCTCCCGACTTTTTGTCTGGCGGACCTATTGCACTTTGTGACCAAATTCCTGTAACACTAATGAAATTCCCATCAGCCTCAGCTGTGTGTTGTGTGTAGTGCTAATTAGCAATTGTTAGCATGCTTACATGATAAACAAAGTTAGTGAACATAATATACCTGTTAACACCAGAATAGTTTGTTACTGTAATAATTGTCATTGTGAGGTGCTAGCATAGCTGTAGACTCTTAAGTCTTGTTACTGTACTACATTTATCTAACAGCTATGGTTATAGTTATGTATAATATGAAGCTACCGTTAGCAGCTGGTTAGCTTAGCTTCGTATAAAGACTAGAAACAGGGGGGGGAAAGCTAGCCTTGGTCTGTCCAAATGTAATAAATTATGCCTACTAGCACCTCTAAGGTGTTAATGTTAGAGGTGCTGGTAGGTGGATTTCGTTACTTAAGCTAAGCTAATTGGCTGCTAGCAATAGCTTCCTATTCAATTGACAGATGAGAGTGGCGCATCAGCATATTTCTCAGTCAAGTGTCAAACCTTTAAGTACATTTTTCTGATTATACTTATTTACTTTATCTTATGCAACATTTTCGATGCAGGATCTTTTAAGTATTATTCAAAGTTGTACTTTTACTTGAGTAAAGGATGTGAATGCGTCTTCCACCACCACACACACACACTCCACTTCATCAGGTATCATTACTCTGGGAAGCCACAACCATCCTGTCTGGTCAGAAACCCAATGAGTTTACGGCCCTCTGTTATACAGCTGGCTCAAACACACACATACATACACACCCTTACATGCCACACTCAGCTCTCAGATTTCTTTGCAACTTAATGTCTGTCAGCTCCACAATCTTGTCGTCTTTCACTCCACTCTTTCTTTGATTCGCTTCCTCTTTTCTTTTTTCTCCTGAATCTCTTTTCACACAGCTGTCACAAACAGCTGGGAAGTTCATAGTCACTCATCTAGGGAGACAAGAACAAGGGAGCAGTCAGGTTTACACACATACACACAACGTGCGCGCACAGATTCGACATTTCCCATGTGAACCAGCCTCTGCGACAAAGTGTAACTAAAACGACTCTCATGGCTAAACCTTCAAAGCATGCACTGAATTTCACACTTTCACTGTGTTGTGTGTGTTAGAGAGAAAGAATCCATGTGGCTGTCATGTCACAAGGCACACATACTGTAAGGATCATCTGTTGTTTCTGTTCGGGTTTAGTGTGAAACCAACTCATGAAACTTTATGTAGTACATTACGGCACAGTTTCACACAGCTTATTTTTGTGTCATTTATGGGCATTTATGGGTATGGGTCTGGTTTAAGCCTCTTATATGCGAGTGTATTTGGGCTACATCATGTGAATACGTGAGTGTATGTGGGCGGTTGAAGGTCAGTGTACGTACGGGACCTGATGTTTTCAAGCAACCCTGTAAATCTGCCCAGATGTTGTGTGTGTGAAATGTGGTAGGTAATTGTTGTAAATATTTCTGTCAGACATAAACATGTTGGGCCCTATTTCAAACTGGATAGTTTCTGTGTGTCTGTGCACATGTGTGTATGCCTGTAAGATGATAAACAATGAGTGGACAACGACCACAAACACACACACCCACACACACATACAAAGGTGATGCGGGTGCAGCTATGGGATGCTACAGTTCAGTAAAATAGAGCTTCCAAAGAGAAAAAGGAATGTAAAACGAAATGAGAGAATGCAAGAAAAAGTCAAGTGTGTGTGCGTTCCTGTGTTGGTGATTGTATGAGCGCCACAGGGGGAGTGGATTCTCCTCCTACAAGAGTTTAGGGTATGTAAAAACATCAGGAGGCTAATGGAGGAAGGAGGGACGGGAGGTGGGAGTAAAAGCAGAAGAGGGAAGACGTGTATAAGTGTTTCATGGTTCTGGAGGAGAAACAGTGTGTTGAAAAGACTGGTATACTTTGTTGTTTCCTCATTTACTGTGAGTGCAGGGTTAGGGGGTCTCCCCATAACTGCCAACAGGGCAAGCATGAACAGAAGGTGAGGAGAGGCGAGAAAAGGAAAGAGTGGCAGTTATTGAATATTGAAGGAGGGAAAAGAAAAGAGAGCAATGACTTTTATAGAAACAAAGTACTTAGAGAGGGGGGTGATGGCAGGAGAGAAAGGCAGCGAGGATGGGTCTGGACCTGTGGATGAAATCAAAACACTCAAACCACAAGTGCACTACAAACAGAGTCAACCACTCAGTCACTTAGCAACATTCAAAAATATATTTTTAAATGTTAAAAAAAGTGTTTAAAATGTTACTTGCCTCATGTGTCACCACTAAGTCACCAGGACACAAATCAAACCTATGGTACTTTTTTGGTCCCAACCGAAATGTAGCCACAATATCAAAATCAGTGAAGTAGCCAACTGGAGGAAGGCATCACATGTCTGGTCATATTTATAAGCTTGTTTACGTATTATTTCTTGGTGCCTTATTTAAATCCGGGAACCTAATTTTATGTGTTTTGCTTATGTTTTATCATTTAACATTTGAGAACGTCAGCGTCTTTTTTTTAATAAAAAAACAAAAGATTAGGAAAATAACATAAAAACATAACATAAAAATAACATTAGGCTCACTGAGGTAATCACTGAGGTCTGGGCACACTGTGATCGCTATAATGAAGCCTGACGGGGCAAGAAACCCGAGCGGTCAGACAATCAGACAGGATCTAAACAAGCCAACCATTTTAGTTGGCTGATTACCTAAACCACTTTAAAGGTAAAAGTGAGCATAAACATGATGTTGACAATAATCCCTCGTTGCAGAGGAAAACTGAAACTACGTTGAGTGAGGAAGTCAGTCTGTAAAATGTGATAATGTTTACAGAGGACAGTTTGGGAAATAATTTTACCGTTTGCTTTCGTTTCCTCTTTCGTCTGTTTAAAATCATTGCCTTTGTTTAACTGCTTGTGTTTCTTGCCATGTTGGATTTTTTTTATGATGTCTCAGAGGGTTCCCAGATGTCAGCAATTAATTTGGTGAATACAATAATATCATTGCCAACAAAAATGATGGCTAAAGCTAATAAACTAAGACTCAAGTTGTATAAAACCAGGAATTCCCGTTAACTGCAATCACAACTCATTCCTTAAATGTAATCACGGTACCTGAAAAAGAACAACTTAAAACCACAAAAGGCTTGTTGATCGCTCAGTAGACATACAAAAAACTACTATCGAGCAGCAGATTGACAGGGTGAAGGAGTAAAAGATGGATAGCATCAGAAAGCAGGTGAAATAAAAGTGAATACAGCCGGTGAAAGAGAGACAGTCTGTTTTTGCACGGGAGCTGTGAAAGTTACAGATGTGTTTTTTTTACCAGAGAGGGGGCAGGAGAGAAAAGGTCTGTGTGCAATACATAGGAGCATGTGAAGTGGTGGTGGTGGGGTGTTACTGCCCGAGGGCTGAAAGCTTTGTTCTGTGCACACACACAAATGTCACACATATATAAACACATACAAGTCAAGGTCCTGGCTACACATAACACTACTACATGAAATACAAACACCCAGACTGCACCCAGACAAGACTAATGAGTCCTGAGGAGTAACAGATTATGAGGAAAGAGGGAACCTTGCACCACATGTGCGTTTCTGTAGGGAAAGCCCAGGTCACATGTTGTGATCGTCATCCTGTTCAGTGCTCAGCCATTTTCCATGCAGGTCCATACCTGCACAGCTGGCCACATTGCCTCAATAACACGTACAGGTTAAGGCTGGCCATTCATTCCTCAAGCATTACTGCAACAAACCACAGACAAAACAACTGACCGCCGGTCCATGTAGTCATAAATCAAAGCACTCCACACGGCAAGACTAATCGCTGCACGCATGCACACAAATCCGTGCACGCATGTTAATATGCGTGTGTGTGTACTCTAATTTATGTGTTTGTCCTCAGCATTTAACATTCTCCAGCTAATCGTGTGACCGAGGCCGTGTGTTGCCGCTTTGCAGGCCACAACCCAGGTCTCAGCCTTGAACCCTCGGGGTGAGTCAGGAATCCTCCAGAGGAAACACTACTCATCTATCAACTGGCTACGACTGAAGGCGGAGGCCTCGTGCTGCGTGACACAAACGGCAAGAAACCGTGCTGTCGTTCTCAGGAGAAATATGAGTTTGAGCCTCAAAACAGCTTGTCTGCTTGACACAAGGAAAGAAATGAAAAGAACAGAAAAAGAAAAGAAAACACAAGATAATCTCTGTAACCACAAGATCAATAAATGAAACCAGAAGGCACTGAATATGACAGTCTTTCCATGTTCCACTTTCCATGTAGAAGCTCTACAAACCCACATAATATTTATACAAACCAGAGTGTTTTCACACACAGAGATAACTCTTGATTTAACACATATTTTCTCAACACAAAGGTGTGAGAGAGAGGGAGAGAGAGAGAAGGAGAGAGGTAGGAAGTGCGAGCAGCTATGCTCTCAATTTTACTGACATTTTTCAAAGTCTGCACTGGACTTTGTAAAAAAACATTTACCGTTTACAGTAAAGCTGCTTCCTCTGCCTGGAACCTTCTGAAGTTGGACCTAACACTGTAAAAATTGGACTGCGTGAGTTTAAATAACTGCTGCATAAACTCATTGCTCGATTATCTGGCTACCAATGTTCTGAGGAATTATACATTTACATTTATTCATTTAGCTGATGCTTTTATACAATGTGACTTACAAGTGCAATTTATGTCAGAGGTCGCAGGCCTCTGAAGCAACTAGTGGTTAAGTGTCTTGCTCAGGGACACATTGGTGGATGTGTCACAGTGGGGAATTGAACTTGAGTGTCTCACACCAAAGGCATGTGTCTTATCCACTGCCCCATCACCAGCCCACATTTTAGCATGGTTTTATCAATGTTATACTTTTAGACAGCTCTTTGGTTGGGGCCATTTTAGTTCAATTAGTGAAATCTTATTTTGTATTGCTGCATATTATGACCAGGACACTAGTTTACAAGAAACTCTCAATCTAAAAGAGGCTTTCGTGGTTAGAAGAAATGTAATGAAATATACTCATTTGCTCGCTTGCTAAGAGTTAGATTAGATGATAACACTCTCATATCTGTTTTTAAATGTAAGGCTACAGCCATCAGCTGGTTAGCTTAACTTAGCACAAAGACTGACAATTGGGAAAATTAAAGTGTAAAAACAACATGCTGCTTTTATGTGCCAGACCCTTTCCTGGAGTCTTGTTGTCACCGTCTTTATACTTAATACACAGATTTTGTAAGAATCCAACAAAATATAACGTGTTAATTAGTGAGCTTTAGAGGTGCCGGTAGGTTATTTTGTTACTTTTGTACATAGTTATACAAACTCTTTCCTCATGTTTCAGTCTTTATGCTGCAATATGGTAACCAGCAGCTGGATGTAACTTAATTTTTTTACTGTACAGACATGAAAGTGGTGTCAATCTTCTCATCCAGCTCAAGGAAGCTAATAAGCATGCTTCCCTAATGTTGACCTATCCGTAAAGTAAGAAATGACTAAAGGGGTGGAAAGTGAGTGAGAGGAAAACCAGACAGGGATGAAAAGAAACATGAAAGAAGGATTTCAATGAAACTCAGAACTCTGGTAGCTGATATAAACAGACTTTAACAAGCAGAGGTACCGTTTTTTTGTAGAAAAGCAAGTGCTGCTGCTTGTTAAAGTACTAAAGCAAAGAAAGTACAGACTGTATATTTCAGTGTGGTTTGTGTAGGTATCCTATAAACCGACACATGTGGGTCTGTTCGTCACTTCATGAAAACAACAGAAAGCATGGCAAAGTCCGCACACAGTCATTGGAGCTGAGGAGTGAGGCTCTGTGCTGATAATCGTAATAATATATTTCCTGTGTAACAACGCCTGTGTAATGACAGACAGTGATTAGATCATCTGGCTCTTGCTGCAACAGCCTGGAGCAACGTTGGTGTGTCTGGTAAGTGCAACAAAAACTCCTCAGGTTTCAGCTACGGGAGCGAGACCAATGACATTTCTGAGTGTTTCAACAAAAGTATTACATGTGCTCTTTAGCAGACGCATGTTTCTGTAGTATTATGTCTGCTCATGAGCAAAGATTTGGGGTCAGAGCTTCTTCAATAATATGTGAATGTTAAATCCTTCATTTATATGTACACCAATCTACAAAATAACAGGTTACCAGGAATGGTTATTGACTGCTAACCCAACTTAGAATAATGTTTAGTTTTCTTGATAGAGACTTTATGACAGACAGTGTCATATTTGCATCTTTACTGCAGCTTTTTTCTTCCCTAAGTAGTGCCTGCAGCAACCTCCACCAATATATAGGGTGGACTGTATCAACACTAAAACAATTAATCAATTGCTTGATAAGACAGAAAAATATCTGCAACTATTTTGATAGTCGATTAATCGTTGCAGCCATTTTTAAAAGAAAACATAGTGAAAACAATAGTTTGGGTCATTCTCTGGTTGCAGCTTTTCTCATAAATTAATGTAAACTGAATATTTGGGGGTTTTGGACTGTTGGTCAGAAAAATAAGACATGGGCTGTTTTTTCTGTATTTTTTGACATTTCATAGATTCGCCGAAACAATGTCCCAACATTATCAACATCATCAGTTGCTGCCCTGGACTATATGAAGCCCTTGAGGCAAAGCCCAGGGCAAAAAGTCTGCAAACACTATATATAATGGTGACTCAGAATAATATATCGACCTTTTCACCAGCTTACTAACATTTGTATTCTGGACACTAAAGGTGCTTTCAAACAGCCACCTCCATTTTTTTCAATGCAATGCACAGCTCTTACATTCAGAGTTTATGACGGTTCAACAACAACTGGCTGCCGCGGCTTCCCAGTGCAACCAGGGCAACAGCAAGAGCTGATTTTACTGGTATCCAAGTTCCCTGAGTCAACCTATACACCTCCACACCAGCAGAGAACAGAAGACAGATCAATGAAGAGAGCCGGTATTGGTGCAACATGAACCTCTAAGTCTGATAATTTGGTCCGGGACAAAAAACATTGACAATACCAGCTGGCAAAACATGTGCCATATTGCTAACCATTTCTCTTTATTTTAAGCTACAAATCTATTTAACTCTATTCTGAGGGGTGAGGTCATAATAGCTGGTAGCAACAGCTAGTGGTGTACAGGCTGGTAGGGTCACCTAACAAGGACAACATTCAGAGACATTTTATTGATTACGAAAGTAAGATTTTAAAAAGTTAGAGGGACATGCCCCACGTCCTCATTGGAAATTATGCTCTTGTGTTTGCTGCTATTGATCTTATAAGCTGTGTGGTGAACTGCTACCTACATGCATCTTTAATCCACATACACTGTTGCAGAGGCATGCACAGATAGTGATTCTTATATTTACTCTGAACAGGAGGACATGAAGCAGCTAAAGCGAGCGGGAATGTTTAGAGGCTTGAGACAGGAATTAAATGTCGGCTTCAAGCTGGTGTGTCTCTTCGTTGTTTTTCCAGGCAGCTTCTTCTCAAATTCCACCTTTTCCTCCCCTCTCCCTCTGACAGAATAACCTCTCCTCTTGTTCTGCTTTCGCTCACACATATCTCTCTCGCTCTCTCACATAAATACACACACACACAAGCTTTTCCATCAAATCCTCTCATCCTCTAAACACAAACTTCCTCTTTTATTTCTGCAGTCTTTTTCTCTTTATCTCACTCTATCTGTTGCTGACCCTCCCTCGCTTTACTACTCTGTCTATTCCACCAACAGGACTCTATGCGTCCTTCCACACACACCTAAACACTCATTCTCCCCAGCCTTCATCTCCATTTCTTCTTTGCCTCTGCACCTTTTCTCTCTCCTTGCCCTTTAGCTCACCCTCCCACTACTGTGTGCAGATTTTCTAAAAACAGTACTCTCTTTCACTGCTGCTTAACTGCGTCACTTCCTTTACCACCCTCTCTTCATACCCTCACTCTAACACTTACACATACGGTCTTCCCATTTTGCCCTTTCTCATTTCCTCTGTCCCTTTCTTGGTCCTCCACTTGCTTCTACGCAACAGTACAAACACACACATACATAGACACCAAATCACACTTGTGATGGGCCTCAGGCGCGGTGTGTTATGACAAACACACCTAATAGATAATAGGATGTGTCACACTAGGTCTGGCTCACTCCCCCAATTGCACACACAAACACATACACTTACAGTACATACAAGCCTGGGCAAAGTCCTGCATTCATCAGCACTTAAACCTATTTTTAAGCAATCGTAATACGTATAAAAATGTGGACCAACAATCTACTGCAGGAGCAAACAAGGCTGAAACAGAGGCTAATGTTGGGTAAATATGTAACCCAATGAGTCAGGCTCAGCCATCACAGGACTGCTATTAGTGCTGCTGGCACACACAGGGCAAGAATTCTGCCAGCTACTAAATCTGTTTTAACATAGGGACTATCACTCGCAGCAGGACAGAAAGACAGAAAGAAAGATATAAATAAAAAAAGACATAAAGAAAGAAGGAAAGAAAGGCAAAAAGAAAGAAAGACAGAAAGACAGACAGATTGACAGACAGAAAGGGGAATGAAGAGAGGAGAGACGGCCAAACGATCTAAAGAGAGAAAAGTCAGGGGCAGTAGAGTGGCTCTCGAGTGGAAGTAGACACTTCCACTCGAGAGCCAGTTGTGGAAATAACTCGCAAAAGTGAAAATGTGTGTAGATGTCTGTTGGTGTGTGTGTTATTTGTTAACTTTAACCTTATCACTTCCTCCGAAGCCCTCTCTTAAAACAGACCTGCTACAAGTGGTATGCTGGAATAAATAACACGGTCACATGTGTCTCTAGGTATTTTCGTCCCTGTGATCAAATCTTAAAACGGGACTATGGATCAGTTTCGTTCTGTTTATTTCATCCGTTTGTCTCCCCATCCACCATGTGCCATATCTCACACGGTTCATTGATTTTCATAAAACTTGAGCAGCAATGATATCTTCTCGCCACTGCATTTTGTTTTTTTTTAAAATAGCACTCTGATAAGACCAAGACAATTGTTTGTTTTTTACTTTGTTTCTTATTTAGCTAGTTCTTGGTATTGTTTAAAATTCAGTCCTCATACCAAAACTTTTTTCAAAATCTTAGTTTGTTAATGTCACAATATTAAATGCGTTAAATACAGCTGTACGACTAGATAAAATACAGCGAAACATTTGTAAAGTTGTGAATTAACTGTAGCTGACAATAGCTAACTCTGGCATATTTACAGGAATTATGATTAATGTATGTTGCCTTCATAAATAAAGAAATTAAAAGAAAGTGAAATCAAAGAATAAGTGAATGAGACAAGAAATCCAGTGCCAAACTTCTGCACAGGACAGCTTTGATCCATGGAAAATGAAAATATATTTAAGCTGAAATCTGTGACCTTCCACTCTGTTGTCACTCTATCATGGGACAAAAAAATTGATTGATTAATGGTTGAAAAATGGCAAAGATGGTGGAATTTTGTGTGACAACCTGTTGTTGATTTGCAGCAGCCAACGCAAAAGGGGGAAATGTGCAAGCTAGTGTGATACTGCTGAGCTGATGCAGCTGACTTTGATTAACATATGTAAAATGTGTCACACGTTTTGCCAGAGCAGGTGCATCCTAAAGAGTGCTAATGTCCTGGTTTTTATGCTTTAAATACTCCACCATCCCAAAAAATGGAGCACTCTCAATCTCACATTTAATTGAGTGAAATCAAGCATGGCATTCCTGTCTGAGTGAAACCTGAGTTACTGCAAGGTCGACCCTGGTTTCTCACCTGTGTCTCAAAAGTAAGCTCGCCCATCTGACATGGCCGGTCTGTCTCTGTCTCTGGCTGCTCCCTTTGGCAGCACATATGGACACTTTGCTACTGTTAATGCTGAAGCTAACCTGCACTAAGAGGCAGGTTGCAACCCCAATCATCACTGTACGCCCCGAGCTGGACAGGACACTACATCAATTACACACTGTGCTACTGACACACACAAAAATCCAGGTTTTGGCACATATTCATACTCACACATATGTACAATCAGTCACAAAGATACCAAACACAGAAGAATAAATACAGGCATGTGTCTGGCTTAACAATGGAGATGTGTATTCTGATTGTCGCACATGCCTAGGGGTAGCGGTAGCACTAGCTGTCGGTTTCCATCTGAGTGCTCACAGACAACCAGCTAGTGTTGGAGCTGGGGAATGATCTACCTATAAAATACACTCGGCTGACCTTCAACTCCTCCGTTTATGGCCCCTAAATGCTCCCTTCAACACACGGCATACTTATAAATCAGGCATGACAGGCTGAATAAATCAAAGGTGAGCAGGGGACATATGCTCATAGGAGCTGGTATAAAAATGAATTACTGAGATTATTAAGAGTGTGAAGCCAGTAAATTACCAGATGTGCAATTAAGTGGAATAAATAAAGTGGAATATTTCTGTTCGTTCTGTGGTTTATGGGTGAAAATCTTACCTGCGAGAAGCACCTGCGGTACTCTTTCTCCGGCCCAGAGCATCGGTACACCTGAGGAGCTCCCCTCCCTCCATCCCTGCCTGATTCGACTCCCACATGCGGGATGTTGGGGTGCTGTAGTGGGTAGATGTTGCCGGCGGGTGGGACATGTGGGCTGAAGCCTGAGTGGGGCTCCCTGTCTCTGCGCACAGGGCTGGGGCGGTGGAGAGAAGTGGAAAAATGTGAAGCGGCGGCAGGGGAGTTTGGGCGGGCGAGAGGAGAGATGGGAGGAGGCGGCGCTGAGACAGAGTGCCAGTCAAACCGGTGGCGGTTGGACTGGAGAGATGGCGATGAGGAGCGTGAGAAGTGAGAGTGATGAGTGGATGGGACTCGTGCTCTTGCCCTCCCATGCTCTGTATTAGCATGTGAGGGTCTGTCAACATTGTGGTGCGGGCTGCCAGTTGTGGTGGTGGTTGTTGTAGGAAACTCCTCAGCAGCAAGTGCTACAGTGCTCTCCTCCTCTTTCACTCCTCCCTGCTTCCCTGTCTTCTCCATCACTCCCTGCCTCGTCTTCCCCTCTCCTGTACTCTGACTCTGCGTCATCTCCATTCACGGCTAGCCCAGATGCTGGTGTTGCAGTACCATTAACAGTGTGGCGAGCCTGCCGGTTGGGACGATGCAGAGGCAGAGAGAACGGGACCCTGCCATACCCGAACTGACCTGGACGGATGCTGGAAGGACAGGTCAAAGAGGAAGAGACCAAAAAAAGGAAGAGGGAAGAGAGAAAGATTTACAGATGTAGAGAAGGAGCCAGAGGCAGTGACAGAGAAGGAATACATTTCAGATACAGCTCATGTGACATGCCCAACAAGATTATAACTGACAAAGAGCCAGAAGGCTTAGTTGTGTTTGTACGACAAAAAACAGAAGTAATGATGTAATAACAGCAAATAATAGCAAATACCATAGGCACAGATGGGCATGACTCCAACTCCTAATACTCACAACATAATAACAAACCCTCTCTAATGCCTAAACAATGTCGGCACTTTAACTAATGGCACCTGAATGAATCCTAAGCGAATGGTCACATCATCCAATCAGCATTTTCTTTTGTTTTGGCAACGCCAAGTCATTGCTGTTTCTGTGTTCCAGCCCCCAGAGATCCCAGCGGTTTCAAGCTGTGTCACTGGTACTTTTTTACCTTGTATTTCCTTCTATTTATTTGAAACAAACCACTGTTGCTACTGCCATCGAAGCAAAACTCAGTTCCTGTATGCTGGAGTCATTTTCCTGGTAACCCCGCATGCTCAGCAAAGCACACGCAAAAGCTTCTGTTAACTGGAAACTGGACTGAACCAGTGTTTCTGTATTGTCTACTGAAAAAAAGCACTTTTATCTATAAGGAAATGCTGTTTTTAGAGCCCAACGGATACAGGATATCAATATTTTGTTAAAAGCACCCCATAATGATATACTGGCCAATAAGGACCCCGTAAATTTAAGGCATTCTTCAAGGACTTTTCGATGACTCAGAAGTCTCAGAAATAATGTCTACATATTCAGTGACAACTGGGAAAATCCTTCTGCTTAGGAAGATGGTGGGATTTGATTGAAAACACCAGCTATTGAGTTGACCTTATGGCGAAATTGCTTTTATCAACTATTTAATGACTGTTTCTACATAACCATAAACATATCTTTGGCATTTCTGTACTGACGTTTCTTCTTATTTATTGGCATGTATGCAGATACTGATAAATCTTTGATGAGATAGTGCTGTAATTGATTAGTTTACTTTCGAGGTATCCAGTCTGACTCACCTCCTCGCAGGCAAACCCTCCCGATTTGGGGTGACCGACCTTCTGCTCCCGCCTCCTCCAGGCCTTACTGCTCCTGGATTGGTTGGCCTCCTGATGACCCGTGCTGGTTGGTTGTAGCCGTGTGAAGGAACATGGTAGGGTGATCGGTAAACAGATACATGGTCTTGATTGGTTGGGGAGAATTCTGGCTGGTAAAAAGGAGGAGACGGATTGGCCTGTGCCGGTGCAGGAGCTTCTCCTTCCCCGACGTTGGTGTTCCGATAAAGTGACAATCCTGGGTTGTGATTGGTGGGGATCGAAGGGGAGCGATAAGGGGGGTGCTGCCCGGGGTAACGAGGAGGGTAGTAGGGGTGCACAGGTGAGATGACAGGACCGCCCATGCCACCGGGCAAATAACCTGCCCAGTTAGGTGGAGAGTGGGAGAGGGGAGGAGTCTGGGGAGGTGGAGGAGGTAAACACTTCCTGCTTCTCTGTGAGACGCCGACGCCGCAGGTCTGTGAGCATTCAGACCACTCCCCCCAGACAGACCATACCCCCTCTACGGGCTCCGCCTCAAACACCTGTCTGGACCGTCGGCCTGCCACCTGCGCGCGCACACACACACACACACACACACACACACACACTGTTTAGTCCAGGAAATGTTGAAAATAGATTAAAAAATACCAAAGTAACATCTTCAAATGCCTTGTTTTGTTAAACCAAAGTCCGAAACCCAAATATATTAGGTTTACAAAAATATATAACAAAGCAAAGCAGTAAAGTCTCTCATTTGAGAAGCTGTAATAAGACAACTCTGGCATTTTTTAAAAATGTTTTTGCTTGAAAAATGAATGATTACCAAAATAAGTGCTGCTTATTCTGTTAATCTTGACTCATCGATACATTGACTAATAATTTCAACTGTGGTAGTGGTGTGGTTTGTTTACATTTCATAACCGATCAATCGTTGACCTATAGATAGAAAACTATGAGCACAAGAAAGCGCATCACAGGTTCCCAGAGCCTATTTTGACATCTTAAAATTTCTTGTTTTGTCCAACCAACACTTCAAAACCCAAAGACCCTGGGTTACTAAGAAAACCAGAAAATATTCACATGTGAGAAACTGGAATCTGTGAATTTGTGCCATTTTTACGTAAGAGTACTATCAATCGACCAATCAAATAATCAACTAATCATTTAAGCTCTAATAATCTTATAACCTATTATAGGCTATTTTTGTGGTAATTATGTTGAATCTGCCTGTGCTGCATTTTTATCACTCCCTGTCTTGTCTCCCAACAAAAATATACTGTTTTTTAAGAAAAGGTCATCTGTTCATGAGGTAACCGGGTACATCATCACCACCTGTCAGCGTTCAGCAATACAAGAATCTGCATGAGGCAACTACCTGTACCTCTGTACCATTGTCTCATGTCTTTTATCTACTACATTAAAATACAGACCAATTAAACTGCGGGAGTTTTTGTTTTGAGGCCTTAAAAAATGGTCCTCTATACTAAAAAAGTTGTTTTAATCCAGTAGCTACAGTATATCTTATTTCACTCCACTTATAAGACAAAAGGTTTGTTTTTTGTTTGTTTTTGTTTTTATTTTGTGACAATTTGATTCAAAATTTAATTCTCAGTATGTTTTGGACTATTTTTAAGTGATAGGGCTGAATGAAACAGTAAGGCAATTATTAATTCAGGTTAAAAAGTTTTGGCTGGTTAAAAAGAGTACTTAAATGTTCAAGTGCACTACAACTGTGACTGTGAACCTAAAAAGGGTAAAAACTGCAAGCCTTGGCAATATTTTAAAGAAGTACTTAACTTAGCAAAAACGTTGCCATTGCAAAATCTAAAATCTCTGGAAGGACTTATTTCTTCTGAGTTCACTGATGAGCTGCAGTCTCGTGAATTTCCTTCCTCTGAGGCCAAAATATAAATCCTGAACTTCTCATGGTTTGCTCGGGCTTAGAAGAGACTAGGTCACCTGCCAGCAGCTTATGAGCAGATGGATAACTAAACTGGAGTTGGTGTCATATGAATGCGCTACAGAAATGACAAGATTAGGGAAAATCTGGCTGTGGATGTGTGTTTGTATATATACATATGTGTGAGTTAGTGTATGTGGGTGCCAGGTCAGGCTTTCTTCTCTCATTTCATAACTGAAGCATCGGCCTGGTTGGCAGAGCAGCAAACACGAGAGCTGAACAAAAGTTTCCATTCAGAAAGGACCAAAACCTAAATCTGTGCTCCAATTCTCTCCTCTCCCTCTTAGAGTGTGTAAATTTGGGTGTGCAGAAATATGCGAGCAAACATACTGTACAAACTGTTTGTGGGTTTGCGTGAGAGGGGACAGGTGTAAGTGGCATGCTTGTGTGTTTGTGTTTCTATGTATGCGCCCGTGTTCTCCGGTACTGTCCAGATTGAAAGAGTTCCTGGGTCTGGCTGAGGTAAGATGGCAGGAGGGTGAGAGAAAAGGAAAGAGAAAGGGGTGAGAGGGATGTGTGTGTCTGGAGGGGCGGTGTGGTCTGTTGTAATGAGTGACATCAAACACACAGCTGCCACATAACTGGGACCATTAATGAGCTCCGTGCAGTGACCCTGCAGCAGCCACCGTTGACCTCTGGAGCTACTGGTTAAACTCCTGCGACACTGTACTGCCAGGCCCGAGCCAGACAGTAAATGTGCAGCTGTGAACTGTGTGCCCTCTAATTACATCTGCCTTAAAACAATACTGACATGCCTATATATACATTGACCTTGACATTTTTGGCATTTTACTAAAAAAAATTGTGTAAATACGATGAGTATGAAAATCTTTTTTTACATTAATGTACGAGAAAGATTGTCGCCTTGGATGTCACCATGTGTTTGTTTTAATAGAGTAAAACCAAGAAGAGTCAGACACAAAGGTCGACTGAGAAGCACAGTGATGTCTTAGACAAACTGAAGTGTTCATTTTTAGGTTGAGGAACTTTATCTCCTTAAATCTGCAGTAACTGATTTTTTGCTACTTGAGTGGCAGCAGAAACAGTTTGAGAGCACAACGCTGGCATGTTATCATCAAGTTTTTGTTCTGGCTAGCAAACAGTTGTTAGCAAACAGTTTCTTATTGACACATCGAGCAGGTACGGAACAACATCATCATTCATTTGGAGTCGTGTTTCTTTTACCTCTGTTTTTGGTGTCTACCAACTCCTGAATTAACTATTTGGCTCTTTAGCTGCTAAATGCTCCACTCTGTTTACCAGCTAGTTGCCAACTTTGTCTGTTTGCTGTTTGGTGCTGAGCAGGTAGTGTACAGCTGCTTTGTAGAGCTATTTCGTTCTTCTGCCTGCTGTGTCTGAAAATGACGCAATGAGAACGGTAAGAGTGAACCAAAATAGAGAAGATGCAGGCAGGACAGCTAAATGATGAGCTGAAACTTACTATAAAGCTTCATTTAAAGCAGAGGGGAGCTGCAGATTATGAGTGATCTGTCTCTGTACGTTCATCACTACAAGCGACTACTTTTCACATTTATAGCTAAATAAACCATCTAAATAAACCATTGAATGACCTGAATAGATTATATGAAAAATGCACTGACACAAAGCTGAGAACAATGTCTCATAAAAAGAAGGTGTTCTGTATAACAAAATTATATTTTAAAGATTGGCTGAAGCTGATCTGAGCCTCCAGCAGAATAAGTAAAATCAGATGGCTATCTTCCAAAGATACAATATTTTTAGTACAAAATTCCCTCTTTGTGTTTTCTTAGGCACTATGGACAAGAGGGACGTTTGCAGCTTCCAATAACTCTGTTAATGTACATATAGTTCTGTTAGGATTGTTTTCAGATATACTTGAAAAAATGGCAACTTATCCTTTAAACGCATTTCACCCCTCTAGTGATGCTGTTGACTGAGGATCTCACTCACAATGAGCTGAACACTCACCTTCCTCTTGGCCGCCTTGGTCACGGAGGTTGCCGCCACCACCACAAAGCCCCACAGCACATAGAGCCTGGAGAGATGAAGAACAGAGGGTGAAAGAAGTGGCAGATCTGCAGGATTTTAAATATCAGCAGAATCAGGTCTTTTGTAGAGGACATAACTGTTCCATGACCTAAATGTTAAATTTGTATATGCTGTGTGAACTCACAGAGACCTTTATTATTCTGTGTCCAATATGAATCAACTTTCTTGAACCTGTTCCCTAAGTGTACATTCAGTTTTAAAGCAGCAGTGTTGGATGTGTTGAGTGAACACCCTATCAAATGTTCCAGTGACCTAACTGTAGTTTAGCAACCAATTATGCCACTTTCTTTCTCACTGCAGGTGGCATGAGGGCTGAAAGGGGGTATTTTTCCCTTCAGGGTTCACAGGCAAACATCTCAATCAATCTGGGGGAACCCTGGGAGGCACTAACAAACTAATGGGTTTAAACAGCAAGTATGTTTTCCCTCCGCATGCCTCTCTCTGGGACTAAACACACCCTGAGGATGTGGTTTTAACACACACACTACCACACTCACAGGCGCAATCAGTCACAACATCCAAAATCATCTTGTACAGTGAGGTACTTTTTATTTGAGGTTCAAAGGACACGGTTTATGGTGTGGGATAGTTTTGAATGTCTCCTTTAATTTTTGGTTAGTGACCTTAAATTTGTCATGAAACTATTTTAGGAAGCAGGACCCACTAAAGCAGAGTATGCAGTGCATCTGAAAAAGTAATTTCATCCAACATTTAGGCTTTGAAGTCTTTTTTCTCTTTAAGCCGGAATGTTTCAAATATATTTACTCATTTCTTTTAAAGAAAACATGTAAGAAGAAAATAGTGTGCGTATACTTGTGATTTAACACAACCGTCTTCATGATATTGCCGAGACAAGTGTACTGGTAACAAGTGGAATACCGAGTCCTCATCTGTCAAGAAAACAGCCTGAACATAACGCTAAACGATTTGCTAAGATGGACATTTCAGCGCCCACAACGAGAACCAAACCATCACCGCAATCACCAGTCCGCAGGCCACATGTAGTCAGAGTAATTGGTCCCTTCTTCCCAGTGTGGTGCACCGCTGTGGTCTCTGGAAGCTTCCCCACACCAGACTACATAACTACCCCGAAAAACACAGACAAAGGTCCCGCACAGTCCGACACAACAGAGCCGCTCATGCCGAAGTAACGACCCCCTACCCGGGTCCACGTTTCCCTGGCCGCTACAGTGGCACATTGTAGAATAAACTCAGAGCCGCGGGGACACGGAAAGAGAGAGAGGGGGAGAGGGAGAGAGAGATATACAACAGCGGGGAGAAAACTCACAAAAATCTGCCCTGAGGAGAAATGGGGATCTTTAACCTGAACCTAGATGTCTTCGTGTAAATCCCTATCATATATCCTGTATAGTGCCCAGTGCGCAAAAAGAAGGCGTAGTGCGTAAAAGCCAAAACCTTGTCGCACAGCTAAACAACTTTTTAAAATCTCTTTCACCGTCAACGTAAACACAGTGCCCGCTCATAAGAGGATGCAGCCCCCCACATGTGGCGTTGTGCATACGCACAGACTGAGAGAAGCAGCAGGTTGCAGCTGTATAAGTCAAAGTTTTACCTGAATAGTAAACTGAGCCGCATGCTCCTCCAAGAGTCTCCCGCAACAGATCTCACTTCGCTACTAATCACCGCTATTGATTACCAATCCAGTCTAGTGATTGGTTAGTAGTCCGTTCCGGTCCGTGCAGTCTTGAAATAAATGTGATGAAGTCCTGCGAAGGCTTCTTCAGCTCTCTCTCTCTCTCTCTGTCCCCTTCCTTCTGTCACAGTCACTCCCCGTGATTTTTAGAGAGTGGGAAAGGTTCCGTTTTTTCTCCTCCTCTTTCAGTCTGTTCACTCGACAACTTTTTTTGCGTCCTTATTATAAACTGGTGTGACGCCTGGCAGCCAGGGGGCCAGGGGTGGAGGGTGCAGGAGACACAAAATGGACATATTACACTCTCTCCTTCTCTCTCGCTTTCAAACGCATAAACCATACACTCTAACTGCCTCTCTCTCTCACACAAATACACACACATACACACACACCAATACTAGCCCTGACTAAGCAAGAATAACTCTCAAAGCCGCTTTCTTAGTTGCACAATCCATCATAAGAATGCTCCATTGTACTAGGTCACACTGATCGGTAGTAATGATCTACTCATTGCAGAAACAGCCCTGAGCTGGCAGCATCTGCAGCAGGGCACTTTGTTGGGGAAGTACAAAGCCTTTATGGGCTTACTAGTGTGCCAATACAAACACTAATTGTCCTACAACAAAGTGGAAAATGCAATTGGGAAGTGGAAAATGATTATTTTTTATTTTGCATGGATGAAATATGGCTGTCGACTTACTGGCACAGAGCTGCTTTGCAAAAGATATTTTGGAATGATATAAACACGGCTGTGTGTTTCTGGTAACTGTTTAATCAAAGTTAAGCACTTGAAAACAGACATGCTGCACCAATTTGGAGCTCAGATACTGTAAGTACACCCAAGTGACATGCCACTTCTGAGCAGGAATGACGACTGCGTAGATGTGTGTGTGTGTGTGTGGGCTCTGAACTCTTCTTGGTTGTGGTTTGAAACAGATGTGAAAACTGTCTGATGCCAACTCGTTTACACAATATTTATTTGGTGGTAGTTCACCAACCTCCCCAGTCAGTCAGTACAGTTTTCTAAAACAGAACCACCAAACACAGCCCACGCTGGGATACTGGGAGGTAAAGAGTGACATGTATGGATATAAAACAAAGTCTCTCACAACTTGTTCAAATAAGAACTCCATCTCCATTCTTCCTCCATCTATTGAGGCTGGCAGATTTGGGTGAGTCTTCTTTTATTCTGTACTGTACATAATTACGAGTATAAGTACTTATTTTAGACTGTAATTTTTTAATGAAATGGGGACAAAACCAGGAAAATTTGATTGGTTGCTTAATTTTGGTGTGTTTAAATTTGCTAACTTTGTCTCAAAAGTAGGGGAAAAGATGATGGACTATTTAGTCTTTTTCTTGAAGTATGAAGTAAGTACTTTATTTTGACAGGGACATTTCTGAAAATATGCCAGTTAATAAAAAAGGGAAATTTTCATCTGTAGTCCCTGGGTAGGCAAAAGTTAAAAGCATAAACGCTGAAAATGAAATCTTTGAACATTAAAATTATAATAACTACTTTAAGATTGTTGTAAACACCAAGGTCTGGAAATCTGATTATAAAAATAGTTTGAATTGGTTTTCTTTATGTTGGGACTCTTTGTTGTAGCTTTGTTTATTTAAACAATCATAATAATAATCATTCTGGATCTAGTTTATTAGTGGTGTCTTTTAAGTCCATGAAGCTTTGGTATGACATCCTCATCATGAAAAAAGACAGAGAGAGGAGATCATTAGTGATGACAAGAGAGGATGAAGAAAGAGGGAACAGAGTTGGTAGGTCTTTCTGAGCCCTCTTGAACCTCCTCATTAACATTTCCCACCCTGCTGCCTCTGAGAAGAGAGTCGAGATGGTGGAAATGTGAGAGAGAGAGCGATGAGTGAAAGGCAGGGTGGGTACGTCGTGAGTTATGGTCTAACACATTATAACACACCCAGGCCTTGAGATGTCCCAGGGCCAGGCTGCTGCTTTTCTTGGACAGGCATCCTACAGCATGGACACGGCGATCGTGAAGAAGATTAGTGACTTCAAAGCTTGCGGAGAGCCAACAACTGAGGACTTAAACCACATTACAGAGCGGGCTTAAGATTTGATCTGTCAAAATAAAATAGTTAATGTTAAAGGCGTTCCAAGAATGACGAGGGTGGATTCCAGAGGTTAATGCACATGCATAGACACATATGAAGTAGCTTTGTGTGTGTGCCCTTTGAGTGTGACTAGTGAAATGGATATCTCTGTACTTCTAAACAGCATGTCTATCAGTAACTACAATTAGCCAGAGGTCATTGCCATGGCCACCAGCGGTCCATGACCACTTATAGCCGGCTGCTCCCCTTCCCTGTCCCTTTTTCTCTGGATCCCCGAGAAGCAATAACTAACGTATTGGCCTGCCGACATGCACCACCAACCACATTACCCTGATAAGCAAAATGTCTATATCAACTAGTCACCACAACACACAGATGGGGGGCGGAGGTCCGGGGAGGTCCGTATGTAGCAGCAGATCTGTTATTTGTCTTGGATGGCTGATCTGAGTAATGGCACTGCAGATCAGAGTTGCAGCACCCTGTGGGAGTGATATATCACTCTAAAAACTTCTTGTATGTACACACACCCTGCCTCCAGAAAACACACACACACCCCAGCCTCAGGCCCAGACACAGTAGGTCGGCAAACCTTTTACTGTTAATGAGGCCTTCAGGCTTCTTCAGACCAGCAGACAGTCGGAGCTCTGGGTATGACCGACAGAGAGAGGAGTCAGGGCTGAAACATGTTTCAACAAGGATGCATGTAATCGTCTTTGTGTAGGAGGGAGAAGGTGTTGCCATCTAGGTATCAGTTTGTCCGTCGGTGGGTCCAAAGCTTTGATCCAGACTGAAACATCTCGTAACTAAACTACTTTGATGATCCCTGCCAGCAGCAGGTTGACATTTTTGTTCTTTAGTGAAATTACTTGACAATTATTTTATGTATTGTGATGAATGGTACAGTCATGACTTGCTACAGACACTCATGGTCTCCAGAGAATGGATCCTAATGACTTTGGTAATTCCCTGAATTTTACCTCTGGCGCTACCAGCAGGTCAAAGTTTTCCCATATCCAGTAAAAAATGTCAACATCTACTGCAGATATTGGCATGTATTTTGGTACAGACATCAGTGGTTCCTGGAAGATGAAGTCTTATAACCTTGGTGATCCCCTAACTTTTTAATCTAGCACGGTCATCTGGTCAAAATGTCATTCTTATAAGCTTGTTTGGTTTGACTTGGCTGAAACATGTTGCACGTATAGGTGACTATGAACAGGGTTTGGTCGTATACATTGGCCCTTCTATACTTAAATAAAACTTTTCTTTTTTTTCTTCTCTGCTTCAAAGCTGTCTTTCAACAGGAATTGGATTAACCAATGAGCTCCTCTACCAACAGTTAGCCATAATGCCCTTCTCTAAGGAGGTTCGACATTTACATGCATCTTTGCTGAAGCTTAACTCCAGTTTTAGTCTCGTGGTGAAACTATAACTCACAGCTGGCGTGCACACCTGCAAAATCTCAAGGACACAGAATCAATATCTGTGATCAAGAGCAGCAAGCATGCATTGACTGGCTGGTTATCCAGCAGTATTGGTGTGTTAACATGGAAGTAAAACAAAGACCCGAAAGGTAAAAGGATTATTTGCAAATAATCCTGATTTTTCTGTTTATGTGTTGTCTGGTTTCATAAATGTGCAGCACATGAGAACATTAAATGAAAGTATGTTGGCACATGTCTTGGTGAATGTCTTCACACTATGCCTGTGCATGTTTGAAGACTCACTGATGCAAAAGTATGTTCCAAGCTTAAGGCATAGCATGTAGTTCAACATACAGCACACTGAAGGTGACACATTCATTTGGACAGTGTGAGCTTTACACTGATATAGAAAAGCCATGATTTGATTTATGTGAAGGCGCCTAACTCAGCTGAGAGGAGGAGGAGGAGAGTCCTGACCCAACAGTACAGACAGCCTGAGAAGCCTCGAGCAGAGAGGAGAGAGAGGCTGACAGACGAGGACACAAAGGGAGTGAAAAGAAAGGCAGAGGCAGAAAGGGGATGAAAGGGAATGTGAGAGAAAGAGGTAATGGCAGATTAGACGGGAACTGAGCAAGTGTAAAGGAGAGTGAAAGAAAATGAACGCAGGAAGGGGGAGTGATTTGTCTGGCTCAGATGGAGTCAATATTTGCTTCATTCCACCAATCCTGTGCCAGGGTCCGGATCAAAGCAGGGCGTGTTAGCTCTGAAAAGGCCGTAGAGAGCCAGAGAAGAAAACGGCGGACATCTTTACATTCTGGTGTGGATGTGGCTGGGAAAACCAAAAGGGACAATTTTCACTAAAACCATTTTAGTTTGAAGTAAATTTCTGTGAAACTGTAAGCATACATCATTGTTGAACCTCAGGAGGGAAGATCATTATGAGAATAAAAACAAAAGTGAAACTTAGGGTTAAAAGAGGGCGATAAGAGGATCGACGGGTGGATAACTCTAATGAGAAGTTACAGTGACAACTGGTGAGACAAGGACATGAGCAGGAGAGAGAGAGGTCGGCTCAGTTGGACCCTAATTGGCTGACGAAACAGCTGAAATAACCTTGGTCCAATTATCGCACAAAGAGCAATTGTTGCCCATTCAGAGAAGCCACTGGGCCACATATGTACTCATAACAAGAACAAGCAACAGGATTTATGTCTGTGTGAACGGGCATGTATGGTATGGCTTGGCACAGTGCAGCCACGGTTGGCACAGGAGGCACTGGGCCACAAGAGATAGAGCGGAATGACTCGGCTGGGTAGTAAGTTCTTCAGTATATTTATGGTCGATTGGATATATATTTATACTACTGTGAATTGTATCACAGATTGCATTTCAATTACCTTCTGCTGTTGATGAATTCCTGTCCTGTTCAATTATAGAGCTCTTGGTCGTTACTTGTAGGTTACTGTGCTATATTTGATGGATAAAAGTTCTGTTTAACTTAAGAGTCTACAGCCACGCTAGCGGCTCCATGAGGCTGTACTGTAAAGAAAACAAAAAACGTTAAATGGATAAAACAAAATGTCGGACAAAGTTCACAAAGACCATGAATCCCAACAAATTGCATGGTAATCCATCCATCGTCAACCGCTTATCCTGTGTACAGGGTCGCGGGGGGGCTGGACCCTATCCCAGCTGGCATAGGGCAAAAGGTACAGCCTGGACAATCCATCCAATTGCATGGTAATCCATCCAACAGTTTTTGTGATATTTCACTTCGAACTACAAATGTCAAGCTGCTGGTAGTGTTGTCGTACTCGAGACCGGTCTTGGTCTCGAGCCCGGTCTTAAGACCACTTTTTGATGGTCTTGGTCTCGTCTCGGACATGACCGCATTTGTACTCGGTCTTGTCTCGTCTCGGACATTGAGGACTCGGGATTATATTTCAAGACCAGTCAAGACCATAACTTTGGGAATATCAATAAATTGCTTTTGCATTGTCTGATTTATTTGTTAGCATCTTAACTTTGATTGGATGTAAAACTTATTGCTTTAAATGCAACAAATAACCCTAATGAAAAATGTGTTGTTACCGTTAATGACTATCACTCCTCTCTGTGATGGAAAGCATGGAAAAGTAGTGTTGAATAAAGATGCTTACGTTGATTTCAGCTCTTACTGTTTATATGTGGGTATTTTAATGGGAATGTGGATCTTTCAGATCAATTTGAGAGGTACCTATGATATCATTCCACATTTTACTGTGTCATGTAATGTGGGGAACTGGTCTTGTCTCAACTTGGTCTCAGCCCCTAAAAGTCTTGGTCTTGTCTCGGTCTCGATAAAGTCTGGTCTTGACTTGGTCTCGGTTTGGGTGGTCTTGACTACAACACTAGCTGCTGGTGGCGCTGCATGAAAGTCTGTAAACTTCATTCTCCGTGGTCCACGGAGAATGAAGCTGTCACCCTAGCTGTCATTGACATTTCACATAAAAACACACAGGTCACCCTCATGGTGGTGCTAGAGTAAAAGTCAGGGAATCACTAAAGTCACTAAGATTCATTGTCTGGGGACGATGAATGTATATACAAAACATCATGGCTTTCATTAGTTGAGCTATTTCATTCCGGACCAAAGTGGTGGACAGACCCAACATTGCCATCCTTAGAGCCACACCACTACGGTGGCTTAAAATTGCAGAATAGACTTTATTTACTTACATGAAAATAGGCAAATAGGCTTTTATGAGAAATAAGGTAATATTCCTTGTGCCACGTACACTATACCTAGAATTATTACCAGCAATTATACTGCTAAGGAAAGCTGGAAAGCTACACTAGTCTGCTAAAAAAATAGAGAAAACAGTTCTCCAAGGCTCTATTGAAACAAGTACTCTCGTGATTTAGTGTTGCACTTCCATAAACTCACAAGAGACGGAATAAAAAAAGCTATGGATAAAATCAATGCAGCAGTGCCGGCATCTTGACTTTTAGTCCATATGGGTTGAGCTCCAAAGATGCAGGATCCTACACTTCCCATAAAGTAACTCAATAGCATCTTGCATTAGTCTTCTCCTGTCTCCTAAATGCCCACTTCTTTCAAACTCCACACTTTCAGTTTGTAACACAGGCGTCCTGTTAAAAACAGACCTGATCAGTTGGCCTTTAACTCCCATCAGAGCCACAGGCAGGCTGAATGGTTCTTCTCATGACGGGTAAACTGAACTTTATGTGCAAAATCAGTGGAGTGCCCCTTTAACGTCTTAAAGGGCCTTTATTCTAGCTTTATATTCATTAGTTAAAAAACAATAACAAAGCAAATCAATAGCTCCTTTCTATCTATTTACCTCTGCAAGTAAAAATCCTAGATTAATCCAGATTAGTCCACTGTGGCAGACCCAGGGCAGAAATATACCACGAGCCACAACCAACTGTTGTGTGAGAGGGGCCCAAATCTCTACACAACAGAGACGCAAGACTGGATAATAATGCAGGGCTCTGAGAGAGGCCCCTATCACTTCAGTTGATACTGTGCCTGAATAGTGCATATTCCCACACAAATTTGCATTTAATCAAATTACTGAATAGCAAATGATACATAGTGAATTTGGGGAGTGCAGGGCCCCTGGGCATTTGGGGCCCTGGGGCAGCGGACTGGCTTGCTTGAATTGTAATCCAACCTCAATAGAAACAATTCTCCCTAAATATTATCTGAGGTCTGAACACTATGTGAAACTTGCTCTCTATTACACCTTCTGGATGAGTAAAGAAAAAATAATTCATATCGCCGAGAATTTACTTAATTTGTGCATACAGAAAAAATATTGTTCAACATAATAGGTCAGCATTTTGGGAGATAGGCTTGTTTGTTTTCTTGATAAAAGTTAGTTGAGAAGGTCGATACCATTCTCACATCTGCAATAACCCACATAACCCACCATGAAGCCACACCTTGTCAGTTTTACAATTTTTGGACAGTTTAATCAAATGAGATCCGTGTTAATTTGTGAGTTTAAGAAGAAAAGCCAGGCTAGCTTTTTCCCCATTTCTAAATAAGATAAGCTAACTGTCTGCTGGTTTTAGGCTTATATCTAACGGACAAATATGAGAGTATCAATCTTCTCATCTAAATCTCAACAAGCAAGCGAATAATCGTATTTCCCAAAATGTTAGACTACTCTTTCACTGACAAGACCACCAAATTTAGTTACATTTTCTTTAAGTAATCTTGTTTATCTATCTGCGAGGTATCTGTAATATAAACACAACATGTCTTTGATGCCAGATGTATGAAGCATTCTGTCCTCCCAAAACACATGCGCCAAACACACAAACACACAGTTGGTCAAGTTGGTTTTCTTCTAAAGACAGTTATGCAACTACAAACACGCTGCCACACATACTTAAGTTCAAAGATATTGAGAAGAAATAATTATACATTAATTATGTAAGCGAGTATGAGCTGCATGATAAAACCCTGCAACATTTCAAACATGCCCTGAGCCACATCTACGTCAAGGATTTGGCCACGTACTCTGTCACCCTCCCCTCCTTTAGCCTTGTATGAACTGACCGGTCTGTCTCTCCTTCCCTCAGCCAGGTTTAAGTTACAGCACCCTCCAAAAGCAGGAATCCTGAAAACAACCTGAGGTCACGGTCTGAGGTCAGCTTCTCCTCCCTCTTACTCCCCAAGGCTGCACTTGTTTCTGCACAGCATACTGAAATGAGGAAAGGGAGTGAAGGTTTTTTCAACATGAGCTGGATATACTATGTGCACAGCAGAACATGCAGGGCTGAATTTCTGAATGAACAGGTTTACACAGGTTTAGTTGGAAAAGAAGCAATTGTTTGATCTACTGATTGACTTTATTACAAAAACAACTTCACTCATCAACTCCCTACAATAACTGTTATCTTTAATAACTTCTGGTTTGCAAATAATCTAATATTTAGTCCATGACTGAGCAGTGATAGAGGAACATGCTTGAAACTTTCCAGTAAGTGTCACATTCAAAATGTTTTTTGTAAACATAAGCAAAACTGTATCAACTCTTGCAACTACCACTTGTCAGTTTTATACAGTTAACTTGCATAAGTCTTTGAGTCTAGATTTATGACCCACCCTCCGGTTTTCTGTCATTTTCTCTTTACTGCCCCATTACTTCTTGAGTCTGCCTTGGCTCTTTTGCGCCCTGCAAGATTCAAACAACACATGCAGCGGTATGGGATATCAGAGCATGGGCGTCTTCCACGTGGGTTGGCACAAATTCATGCAAGCAAATTCAAAACTGATGCTTGCCTCCCGAGTTTTCCTTTATTCGCTCCTGCTCATAAAAAAAAAACATTTCACAGTGAGTTACTGCGGGAGGAGAATGGTAAATGTAAATATCTGTAAGTTTACAAAGGTGTTGATTTATTCTCCTCGCGTACTAACTTGGCCAACATGACCTCTGACCTTCCCCTGAACCCATAAACTCCTCCCTTTCTGAGAGCGATTCAACAGGTTGGCTAGAACAATAAACCAAATGCCTCTTTCACACAGAGGCTCCTGATTGAAGAAAGTGTCTCTGTCTGCCCTGTCTTCTCTCTAGGTATTCCACTCTGATGATAGCAAATCAGGTCAGCAGTGTGTTGAGCATAGCAGACATACTTGGGAGCAGACTGAGGCCAGACAGAGACTGTACACTACTGTGCTGCGTTATGAGTTATCTGTGTGTCTTTGTGAGTGTGACTTCCCTGGCCTGGCACAGTCACCAGCTCTGCGTGGGTGTGTGCATGCAGGCGCATCTATTACTTTTAAATGAATCTAATGCAAAGTAAGTAAACTGCACACCCGTGGATTAAAAGTGGAGACCGTCTGACGGGTTGAGAGAGCAGCCAGATCAAATAAGGAGCTACATGCCCAAAAACTCTTTGTATAAACTGAGAGCTGGGGCTGAGCTAAGCGGACTTACTGGACCCAGAAGGGTGAGGGGAAAGGAAAGGAGAGACAGACAGGGACTTGGCAAGAGGGAAGAGCTGAGCATGTTAGGCCAGGCAGCACGGGTGGGCTGAGGTTTTTGGGGTCGAAGTAGAAAGCTTTCTGACTAACTTTATTCTGCTTCTTTTCCATTTAAAAGATTTTTTTTGTTTTGTTTGATTGTTGCTCGGCGCTTTAAACATGCAAATGACTCCCTACCCAGATGCAAAGATCTGTGTTCATTTGTGGATGTGCTCATGCTGCACTGCTGTCATATATTTGCATGAAAAACATTTAGCCCCAGCACACCTGTTGAACACAGTAAACAGTCCAAATGATCTAGTGATATTCCCTCAGGTGGTAATTTTCAAGCCTCTATCCAAACACGACCCACTTAAACACACAAAAGGCACAGAAGAGTTGGAATCATGGAGGCTGATTATTGGAGGGAGAGTGACTGAACTATTAGCATGTTAAAAAGTCCAAATCTGTGTGGGTGTGTGTGTGTGTGTGTGTGTGCGTTCAGGTCAGTGCAGGGTCTTGACCGCTGGGTCCATGTCACTGTTTGGCTCTGAGCCCTACATACCTCCTGTTAGTGTTTTCAGTGGCTTCACTTTCTAAGGCCACCTTGGTAGTGATCACATTTCTTTCTCTCACACACTCTCTTTCTTTCTTGCCCCTACTCTAAAACACACATAAAATGCATGAACACACACACAGGGGGGGTGGTATTTATAACAGGGTGGAAGGGAAAGGCAGCCTGGCCTTGCAGGGCCTATTTTGGGAGGTTCAGCCTTCAATCAGTCAGGCTGACAGTTTCTCAGTGATAGAGGGAGAACAATACAGGGCTGCCTGTTTATCTTCCTCCGGCCAGCCTGTTTGGCTCTGCCTCCCCCCTGGGTCACCGTCACTTTGCCTCCCTCCAGGAAAACTGGACTTCCAGGACAACAGTGATCTCAAATACGTCACTTTACAGCCACTGTTGGGCTCCCAAAATGCTTTTCTATTAGAACTAAACTTCCAGTCTTAAGCATGTCTCTATATATTCATGATTAGCAAAAATCAAAGTTAAAAAGGATCTTTAGGATTAACATTAATAAATGCAATTAATCTGCTTCATCAGGACTGTATGGGTGTGGTTAGATAAGATGCTTTTAACAGCAGGACTGCAACGATCACTTGATTAATTGATGTCAATTTTCAGCAACTATTTAGATGTAAATAAAATTAGCATTTTAGTCATTTTTATACAAAAATCCCAAACATTTGCTGGTTCCAGTTTCTCAAATATGACAATTTGTTGCTTTCCTTTCTCATAAATGATAGTAAACTGAAAGTTTTTGGACTGTTGGTAGGACAAAACATGACATGTGAAGAAGTCACCTAGAGCTGTGGGAAATTATACTATTTACTGGTATTATATAGGTAAACAGACAAAAGAATAGATGAAAGTAATAGATTATGAAAATAATCATAACTAGAAGAGTGCAGATCTCCACTAGGTTTGTTTGGGGCATGTGAGTGGAGAACAGGAAGTTTGGGGTGTATTGCAGTGTGCAGTGTGTCCAGTGTGTACGCATGAGAGTACTGGAATGAAGAGGAGAATGTTTTGTTATAGTATAGTAAAGCGTAGGGCTTCTTATAGAGATATACTGTTGTTTTTGGATGTTCCCAGTTTTCTTAAGTTATGATAGTGTAAACATGCATCCTAGGTTTGTGTAACTGTATGAACCTCATAAGAAAACAATGAGCAGGACGATAAGTCCAAACTTCTGAATTAAATTTTATTTAAATTTATTGTAAAACACCACACAAAATAAAACCCCTCCCTACCTTCCTCCCAAACAAAGAAGAGTTAACTCTAAATCAAATGTCCCTCAGGGCTTCCTTACAGTCAAGATGGTGGCGAAGATTACAAAAAAAGAGGATCTATTCTTCTCATATATCAGGCCAAAACCTCAGCAAAAATTGTGAATTACCGAAACTACAGAGGTCCATGAGCATCATAGATGTGCAGAATATTAAGCTAATGGGTCCAGTAGTATGTGGGATTAGTTGCGGACAGATAAACACAGATACATGCCGACACTCATGACCAAACACATGATGTCCTCCAGGCTTTCACCTGGCGGAGACAATAATTACAGCCCTAATTGACAGCAACCAACCAACTGCCATCACATTCTGATTCAAATGTACCTAAATCCTGATTGGTGCATGAAAGTATGTGACATCTTTTTCTCACCCACAAACCAGAGAGAAGAACGCAGAAAAAAGTAAATATAGAAATTTCTAATGTGAAATAAGCAAAACTATTGTAACCTCAGGAGTAAAGGGTGAGCTCATGTACCCCATCACTCACAGCAATGTACCCCTCATGTACCCCATCACTCACAGCAAGAAGCTGATTGAGAAAAAACATTTTCAGGGCCTTTAACTTTTAATAGATAGACAATTCTTTATAGTTTTTCCACAAGGGCTCCTCTCTTATATTACACTGCTGTAGATATCTATCTGTGCCTCCCTGAATGATTCTCTTTATTGTCTCACTATATAGTGTAGTAAAAAGATTTTTATACTGTCCCCACAGCAGCTTTTCTTTTTTGGTAAACCCCTTTAGCTAAAAATAATTTCCTATGAACTCTGTACGACTCCACCAGTTGAATGAAAGATTGCTTTATATGTGTGTGTGTGTGTGTGTGCGTGTAAGCAAAAATAGAAGAGGGTGGGAGTAGTGGGGAAGTTAGGAGGGCAAAGGGAGTCTGATATTGTTATCTATTAAGTAAAGATTTCAGTGTTTACCGGAGCTAATGGTCTGTGTCATCACTACGCAACTACTGTGAAATGCTGGCTGGTGACAGTGCCGTATTTCCTCTTCTCATTTTGCACAAAGCCAACAGAAAAGCTTGCGACAAGGAATGATATCAAGAATAAATCACCAAGTATTCACTTAAATTCCAAAAAAAAATTCCCTTGGCTACGCAGATATGTTTAGTTTTCCCTGCATGTGCTTGTTTTATGAAATTTCTGTTCACAGTTAGTTGTGTGGATTAATAGGAGTAAGAGGGACACTGTTTTTGGACAAAGATGTTCCATATTTAGCTACGCTAGCGACATGGCTCACATTGGCCCACAGTTTTGATCCTGACTGAAATATTTTAATATCTATTGGACTACGGATTGCCATGACAATTGGCACAAACATTTATGATCCCCAGAGGATGAATCTTACTGACACCAACAGCAGGAGGACATTTTTAGTTCAAATGAAATCTCAACAACCACTAAATGGATTGCCATTACATTTGGTACAGACATATATCCCCTCTTAGGATGAATTGCAACACCTTTGGCCTCCACTCACTCACACCACCATTGGGTCATGTGTCCAATATGCTTTGATTAATGGCAAAGTACTCGGGCTGTGCTTTGTGTTTAGTGACAATTAGCAAATATTAGCTTTTTAAAATGGTTAAGAAGGTGAAAATGATAAACATTATTCCTTTTAAACATCAGCATGTTAGCATGCAGGTGAAAGCCCTGTTGTGTCTATGTACAGTCTCAAATAGCCTCCAGCAAGGCTTTAGACTCTTAGTCTTTGTTTGGCTCGCAGTTTTCCACACTGCGAGCACATCAAATGAAATTTCATTCACCTCCATTATAACGGTGCGCCAGCAGAAATCTCAGATAGTTATCTAAAGAAACGTACTGAGCCTCAGGTCTTCTATAAGGCATTCTGTGGCTGCCACATAGACGGTCAAGAAACAGAGGAGGATTTAGCGGCACTTCTTCAATACACAAGCTCCCTTCTTACTAACATGTACTATCTGTTACATCTGTGGGTTTCAAACACAGAAGTTTTATTGTATGTATTTATTTGTAGACTGTGTTCAGCACTTTGGTCAACAGTGTTGTTTTTAAGGTGCTATATAAATAAAGGTGGATTGGATTGGATTAGAAGTCACTGACTTTATTAATGCATCGGAGCTTGATTAAGGCATTTTTTGAATCTGGGGTGAGCTGTGTCTGGCTTAGAGTAGAGGCTTCATCATGAACACACCTCACCTTTCGTTTCTTGCCTACTAAATGATCTCTGGAAGAACTAAATACACAATCCACTCCACTTGTTTCACAACCAGCTTTGTTGAAGCCACTGCCTTTTGTCCAGTCGACTCGGTTTATACTTTCCCTCGCCCCCTGTGTCACTGTTGTGACTGATGTCTTTTCCATCCTGCTGCCCTCTCTCAATTAAAAAGGAAAAACTTCCAATCCTTTTGACCTTTACCTTGACTCTGCTGTTTCCACTAAACACACATGAAAACAGACAGCCTGGACACTGCTGCTCCCTCTCCTATTTTAGTCAAACCCCCTCCGTATCCTCCCTTTCTTCCAGACTTTTAAAGGTATGTCTGCTTTTCTATTCTGATATCTTGACACAGATTTACGTAAGCGGGAGGTTCACATATTTAATGGACTTGACTGAACAAATTGCAACTGCAGCCGAGTAATGCTGGTATAAGACTGATAGTGATCTTAAAATAACCTTAAATCTCTACTCTGTACTTTTTTGGACAGATTTATCAGCGCATGCCATTAATGGACAAATCAACAAGTAAGTCATCTTTTATATACTTTTATTACAAATTGTAGCAGCCACCTCTTCAGACTAAGCTAAAGTATAACAGCTTAAACATGTAAAACAAACATTTATTACATCTGTGACTCATTATCTAAAGAACCGTCTCATCAAAACTCGTCTACGTTGCTCCTGCTGTCTCGTAGCTGTGTGAGGGATGTCAGCACCTCGTCTGTTGGCCTCCTCCCCAGCTGTTTACCACCCCTGCTCCTCACATTCACTGTTCCACTCTCACTCTCCTTATCTCCCACCACTGGACAAAAACACAAAATCAAAATGTCATAATCAGGTATGGTGAACTCAACAGCATTGAGCAGGGAGTTAGGGATTGTGTAGTAAACTTAACATACAGGCTTTAGTATTATAAGTATCTATTATTAATCTTTACCAAATATGTAGTTATACTGGGCCAGCTGAGCAGAGCGAATCTTCTTATTTAAGGTCGCTCCCTGATCATCATTAAAATCAGCCATGAAGCCAGCTTCACGGAACTGCCGGACCACCTTAACAGAAGAGAGGCGCTTCTTTCATCAATGAGCAAATTAATAACGACAGGAAGAACAAAGTTTGACAGAAAGTACACTTGGTCTACACAAGGAAAGCTTAATCATAGACTGACCTGTTTGCCGTACGACTCACTGTTGCCCCCCACAGGAATTACCATGACCTGCGCTGGGGACAACCACAGAGGCCTTGGTGAGGTAATAAGAGAGGTGATGGGTTAGGGTACTTCCGCAGAATCACTTCAGCCTGATTAAATGAATCTGACTCTACGTGATTATTAACGTCTTCTCACCATTTTCCTCCAAAGTTTTCAGCCAGTATAGCGATCATTCTCTCCAGTGATCCCAGCACTGCCCTGTGGATCATCACTGGCCTGTGCAACTGTCCATCTCGACTGAGTGAAAGGAAAAAGACAAAACAAGGGGAGTGAGGGTTGGGTTTTATGATGGTTCCTTAATGTCAGAAGGTGTACATTTCTTTTTCACAAAGCAGCTATCCTTAAATATCTCAGAGACTATTAGGTCATGTTGCAATGTTGCAAATCAATGGGCAGGACTGTTTATTGCAGTAATGTGATAAAATACCTTGATCTTTAAACTATTTGCTGGATTATCCAAAAACAGAAAATCCTGTTATTTTATGCATAAATGGTGTCTTAATTGCTTTTCCATAAAATGTACAGCATCACAACAAATATCAATGATTCAATATAAAATGACTTAATCTGTGATGCAGGACTTTATCCTTATTGTTCACTCTTAAATTGTCAAAAACACTTCGACATAAATCACACCATGAACAAAGTAAGGCAGGCTCATAAGAGGTTTAAGGGAGAAACACATAGCTTTAACTTAAATTCAATAAAGGACTAATCATTCATGATCAAATTAGCTCCATATGAAGTTAAGACTTCTGACATTTTAACTTGAGCAATTCCAGGACACCACAGCAATCATGTGGGTTTATCAAACAAACAAGAACATGTTTCAAAAGTGCTAACATGGACATTTAAATCACTACAGATGTAGGCATGTTTAAGAGATTGGGAGCCAAACGTAGAAATCTAGGACTCACCCCACATACTGAAGGTCAAATCTGATTGGCAGCTGGAAGTCCAACTGGATTGTGGCACACTGGTGTTGTCTGCCAATGGCATCTTTGATCTGGATGTCAATCTATAGTGAAACACGTAGGAGTGTGTTCACATTAGCATTCACTTGTCTATCCCAGCCAACATATACAAGTTCAGAGCTCGGCGCTACAGGCCCTGCTGGGGCAAATTGCATTTTTTGAGGACAGGCATGGTTATAAGCGTGGTTTAATGACGTAGCACAGTGGCAGAAACACCGTAATTCTGGTAGCTGCGCCAACAAAAAGTTTCATGGCTCAGAGTGTTTATCTGACTCGGATCGTCACTGATTAATCAGCCCACCTCCGAGGCTCACCTGTCAAACACCAACACAGCGTCACTGATGGCCGAATAGTCTTTTTAGATTCGCTGAGAGTTTATAGTCCAAGCAATACGGTTACATCTGTCATGTGCGACGGGATGTCACAGGGTTTTGACGTCATTTTTGGGCCTACGTGGAACCGGCTTCACTTTTTCAACTGTGGCTTACCCCCCCCTGGTGCCTCCAAATGAGCTCCATCATGTAACGTCTGCCTGAAGCTGACTTCCTCTTGATGCTTACTGACTTCTTGTAAAAGTGAAAATGAAATCGCCTCAAAAAAAACCAAGGTCATTCTCAAGTCAATCCACTTTATATATTTTCTTAAAGCATGTGGCTATAAATTTTCTATGAACTGTCACATTTCTGTTTTATTACTGTTCCTGTGGTCTGGGACATTGTGAACTGAATCATTTAGTGCTCAAACACGTCTCTTTGCAGAGCCAGGAAGGAAAACAAAGACGTCTGTGTCACTCTCTAATCTGTGCAGTAACACCAATTAACTGATCCTAGAAGAACCGGTTACACAACATGAAACATTTGATTGTGAATCATTAAATCTACTCACTATTTTTAATAATTCTGAAACATGTGCTGCAAAATGTGTATTCTTCCTGAGAATTACACGCGAAGATTGATACCACCTTCAGGTTACAGTCAGCAGTGAATTACCTTAGCTTAGCTTGAAGAGTGTCTAGCGCTAAAAGGTAACAAAGTCCACCTGACAGCATCTCTAAAGCTTACTAACATGTTATATGCCATTTATTGATTCTTAATTAGTGAGCTTTATAAGTACTTTTGAGCCAGGAACAGGCTTCAGACCATAGCTTCATATTTAACATAAAGACATGTGGTATTGATTGTTTCATCCAACTCTCTGCCAGAAATCAAATAAGTGTATTTCCAAAGATGTTGATCTATTCCTTTTAAAGTGGCTTTTAGCATAAATAGCAACACTGAAAGTAAATGAAGTGAGTGGATGCTCCCAACCTGTTTTGCCTGCTGTAATAGACACAATGAACAATATTTACATTTGTGTGTGAAAATTAGTTTTTTTTTTACCGCATGTTGCCCTTCCCACTGACCTTTGGTCCATAGAAGGCTCCGTCTCCTGGGTTCAGCTCCCAGCGTTCACCAAACTGCTGCAGACTCCTTTCTAGCTGCTGCTCACACACAGACACAAAGATACACCATAGAGCACAATAAGTAAGTAGGCATAGTAGATAATGTAAGTGCTGTACATTAATGCTCATTTATGGCCATCATGTCGGCTCTTCTGTGGGTGTATGTGTGAGTGAGTGAGTGAGTGAGTGAGTGAGTGAAGGAGCTGTGGGAGCTTGGAACCATAATGTTCAATAACACTCAGTTGAATCAGGTTAAATTGCCGCTGTGCCTATTAAAAAGGCGCCCATGGGGATTTAAAGATATACATCTACTCAGCAGCCCAACATGGATCATATCTCTACTGGAAAGTACCACTCGTGTACCTGACTGGTTAAGTGGATCTCATTACACCGTGTCATTTCCCTTTAAAGTTTTTTTTTGTAGCTGGATCCAGCTTACAGTGCATTTGAACAGCTGGGCCTGTCTAAGACTACGTATGATTCTGGCATACCACAATGTGACAAAGTGTGTGTTTACCTGCTCGGCATTATCCCACTGTTCAGGCTCCCCTAGGCATGTCGTAGGACGTGTAGACAGGAGGCAGTGGAAGGAAAACCCAAACACTTGATACACTCGCCTCACAAAGTCCAAACATGCCACAATCTCGTCTTGCAGCTAGAGAAAAACAATAAAAAAAGTTGAAAACAAGGGCAACAAGAGGACATCGTAATATAAATAGTTAAACCAGAGGACCATATATTCCAGCCAGGGTGGGAAAAGAAATCTAATAACGTATTTACTGCAAAGCTTAGAGACCTCCAGAGATTTAATTAGTATTTCAGAAGCTAACTGAGTGATGATTATCATGTGACTACGATCTCTGTCAATTAACAGGATGCCAAAAGAAAGACTGAAGGAGCGCAATCAGTATGGTGCTATGTAGGGGATCAGGATTACACAGACTGTGCAGCCACATAGATGCACATATAGAGGTGTAATGTTTGAACAGGACAAAGACCTTCATTCATCCAGGATGAGGCCTCCTGGAATGTCTCAGGAGTTATTTGTACAGCCTATCTAATCACTGTAATATGGTTCAACATGTGTCCCATTCACAGTTTATACCCCACTTATAGTATCTTAAGATGTATGCGGTGGTCTAGAAAAGGAAAATCTGCAACAAAACATTGTATGCATGTTCATGTGTGTTACGTGTACCTGCTCAGGCGTGCAGAAAATGTGAGCGTCATCCTGGCAGAACCTTCGAACCCGAGTGAGACCTCCCAGCGCTCCAGAGAGCTCGTTGCGATGCAGCGCCCCAAAGTCGGCCCATCGCATGGGAAGCTCCCTCCACGAGCGGACACGCTGCTCAAACATAAGACTAAACAAAAAGGAGGGAGAGTGAGGCGCTGCTTAGTCTCTATGAAGACACAAGAGTACAGGAATATGCATGTGTGTGTGTCTTCACCAGTGCGCAGGACAGTTCATGGGTTTGAGAGCGTAGGTCTGAGCACCCTCTGATGTCACAGTGAACATGTTCTCGCTGTAGTGCTCCCAGTGGCCCGAGAGCTCCCATAATGCAGTGCTGTACAGAGTTGGGGTCACGACCTCAGTGAAGCCTCGTCTTCGGTATTCACTCTACAAGACGTCAGGAAGGAAGGATGTGTGTGTGACAAATGAGTGCAATCCAGGGTGAGACTGTCACAACAGTGCAGTAATTGAAGGCTAACGAGCAATATCCTGACGGCTCATGTGAACACGTGCGCCCCCCAGGATACAATCAACACAGCACATTTATTGTCATGTTAATGTATGTATGTATGTGTTTTTGTGTAAGAGTGATGTTAACACGGACAATATTACATTTTTAACCCAATGAAGAAAACTAAGCATATTCTGATTTCCTACCTGTTTGGATATTTCAGGTTATAAAGTTTCAGTTCATTTTAAGTGGTTGCTGCTATGCCAACACTTGTTATTTTATATGACTGAGGGAGAAGGGTTAAGTTATAACAGTTTGGGCTTCTTTATCTTTGTTATATATATTTTTATATTTATATTTATATATTTATTTATATTAAAATTAAAGCAACAATTTATAAGCCGAGGTGGCCAATAAATATACAGTCCATTGGGTCATACAGTAATACCACAGTCATTCTATTGTTAACACTGTATTACTGAAATCTGCGTTCACCCTAAGGTAAGCATTGGCAGACCTGTGTTAAACTCAATTTCGGAGCAAGGACAGATGACACATGTTGACAAAAAATAAGAGGCATATTTTATTCTCAAGCTTTAGCAATTGAGCAATCCGCTGGTATTTACTTGTCATAGTTTCCTGACACACCTACCTGTTTTTTTAAAACTGCAAATATGCCTTTTTTAAAGAGGTGGTATTATGCTTTTGGCTTTTCCCCTCTCCTTTACTGAGTTATATATCTTTTTTGTGCATGTGAAGTGAAGTGAAAAAGCCCAAAGTCCAGCACAAAGGGAGTTCCCATCTCCCACAGAACGCACTGATCTGAACCGCTTGAAAACAGCTCATTTGTAGTCCAGTCCTTCACTTCCTTTACTTGTGACGTCACAATGAAAACACGTCATAAAGGTTGCCAAGCCGCTAGCAGGGGTCAGGCACGCCCTCAAACCAAGCTAGTCTGAGCGGAGGCTCGACTCGCCTTTGTTTGGGTTTCCATTGTAGAAATGTTGTACCTGTACCTGCTTACAGGTACTTTTTTCACCTCCGTCGAGGTTCCAAGCGAGCTGAGGGATACTAAAATGTAATGTGAAAACAAAGACCGCTGATTGGTCAGAAAGAATATTCACTATTCACTGCATCATCATGGCGTGCACCAGACAGAGATCAGCAACAGAAAGTTTTATATGTTACAGGTTTTGTATGGAATTTCATCACTAAATCCACTTCTGAGAAGTTTTGAGGTGAGAAATCAGCTGTGTAGATTTCGAATATTGACAGTATTACAGTGATGGAACAAAAATAGGATGAATATTTTCGGAGTTCCACAAGTGGCGGCGGGGGATGCCTGCGCCAACCCTCGGGAGGAGGCGTGTCTGAGGCCGGCCAGCCGGCCGCTCACAGAGCCCTCTGCTACCACTGTCACACAGACCGCTGCAGCAACAACAGCAGAGGAAAACACAGCTGAAGGTTTTCATACCGCTGATCTGTCTTTACATTCTGAGTAAGGTTCAAACATTTTAACTTAAAAAAGAGAAAGCTGTGTGGATCGCTGGTGTGTGTGTCGCATTGAACAGTTGTGTGTGGCGTCGTTATGACGACAAGCTAGTACTATCTCTGGGTACTATCTGCAATGGAAAACGGAGCAGGGCTGAGTAGAGTCGAGTCTATTGATTTGCGCTATGGTAGCATTTTTCGGCAAAGCAGCATAGATCGTCACAACACCGGCAACAGTTCAATGTTTAGTTTTAAAAGACGATGCAACTCCGACTCTGTTTGGGCCAGGAAATTCACACTCACAACCTGTAAGCATGCTTTATTGGTTGTGAATTTTATTTAAAATAAACACGGCAATGTAACTTCACAGACTGTTCAAGTGTGGAGTTGTTATAAACACAGCTAAAGTTAGAACTATAATGCTAATGTTACACCTGATGTGAAACCTACTGAGCAAATGTTCAAATTGTTTTGCCAATTTTTATGTAAAATTGAGTTGAAATATGGTGATTTTTTTGTAGTGGTTTATGGTTAGATGTGGAACAATGATGTTGTGGACTGGTAATAACTTATACCATCTGCTAGGTTACGGTCGCAGCCTGAAGTGGCTTTGATTTGGATCACACTACCTTGTTTCTTATGACCCCCCTTCTCTGCTTCTGATTGGCTAGTAGTCCTTACCTGGGAACTGCGCATGTGCAACTCCCACCAAAGATTTTGTACAAGTAAGATGCATCACTCTGTAGCTCAAGACCGGAGCGTGCAACACATAGGGTGAAAAGAGGAGCAGCAGCAATGTGCAGTATGAGAAAAATATGGTGTTTTTTGAAAATGAAACCATGTAAACTTGTTCTGGTACAACCCTTAATTAAGATTTTGAAACTGAAAATGAGCATAATACCACCTCTTTAAAGTAATTCTGCTCTTATAGTTTTCTTATAAAATGCTCTTATATAAAATAAAGTCTACAGTCAGATTATTGCAGTTCATTAACACATGTTCAGTACTGTGCAGTGTTATGTTCACCTTAATGAAGTCAGTGAGGGTGTTGTAGATGTGGGCTCCTTTGGGCAGGAAGAAGCAACTGCCTGGACTCACTTCATTAAAGAAGAACAGCTCCTGGTCCTATGCAAAAAAAAACAAACAAAACATGCACACATGGCATTTATTAACCAAAAGCACTTATTTAACCATCTGCCTTTTTAATAATAATTAATTAACAAGTTTTTAATTTAGATATCATCTTACCATCCCGATGCGTCTGTGGTCTCTCCTCCTCGCTTCCTCCTGCTTCCTCTCCCACTCTTCCTTGTCCTTCTCACCTGGAAAGGCCACACCTAGAAGGCGCATCAAACCTGAGGACTCTGTCTGATTGGCCAGGGTGACGGGCGACAGCTGTGATGTTACAGATACAGAGTGAGGAGAGGTTGGGGAGAAGAGGGAGATGGAAAACGGTGAGCAAACAAAGAGTGACGGTCAGCCAGAACAGCACGTCTGATGGATGGCAGTGTTTGTAAGGGCTGAGAACAGGAAACTGGCTTCTGACAAACACAACATCCTGCTGCTGATATTTCTGGCCTAGCTGCCATGGAATCCCATTCTGCCCAGTGACAGCACAGTATGGAAACTCCTCCCTCCTCTGGATCAATAAACGAGGGAAATTCCAGCATGCGTCCCACAGGACAGGACAGTGCCAAATGAGTCCAAATAAAACATAGTTTTACTGATTAGATGTTAACCCAAAATCTCTGATTATAATTGAAACAAAATTCCTTAAATGGTATTGCTTGAATCTCTTTTGTTTAAAAACTAAAATGGATTAAATGGGTAATGTACGAGGTAAATATGGGAGCAGTTGTGCAATAAAAACATCAAGGACACAAGAGGAGAGAACAGAAAGAGAACACGAAACCACAGGTGGAAAGCAGAGGACAGAACAATTACACACAAACACACACACACACCTGGAGCATCTTGAAGACCTTGAGGAGGCCAGTGTGTGGGAGAAGGGGGCCGTTGCAGACCGCTATGCTGTCCCCACACCTGAATCCCAAAAAATGATGGTTTATTCTTTTGGTGTTTAAAGACACTAGCAGTGGTACACATCAAGTGTGCATGTGTGAATACGTGCCTGTATACTGTAACGGTAGGGCCATTCATCTGCTCCCCAACAAGCTGCAGTCTCAGTTTGCTGTTCTATAAGAAGAACATCCCACAAAACACACAGAAAATTCACATATCTAGAATATGGACAGCAAGACAATAAGAAGGGGCCTGACCTTAGTAAGTAAACACTGGACAGTGGATATATCACTGGCACGCCATAAACAGGAGCCACTCCTACACAGTGAGTAATGTCACTACTAGTCCCATGTTCTCAAAGACAACACAAGTTGCTACAGGTACAGTGCAACTCAAGATGGCACTGTGATACTATATCATTCCGTTATTTCTGTTATTTCACTGTGACTTACAGAGAAGAAGAAAATCACCAGCTCTAGATGAAGATTTATAAAATAAGTAGCTTATAAACACCAGAGAAGCAGCATTAGCATGGTCTAAACACCAATCAACTATTCAATATCTTCTCTTCGATTAATTATATAGTTGGAATATATCTTTTTCTGGCATTTGACATGTCGGTGCACGTAAAGCACAGGTGTATTTAATAACATGATCAACAACAGCAGTTGATTCCTGCACCCTGGTACAGGCGTTAGTTGCACGTGTGCTGTTCCTGATATGGGAAGTCAATGTGGGTGCTACACATCGGTGGTAGTTGAGATAAGTTCCCATCCCCTCAAGACCTTTGAGTATGTAAGATAAAGCACTATAAAATTGTAATGCATTACTATTATTGGTGGTGCATTGTTGTTGAGACATTTGTACTACTAACCTGGAAGAGTTCTTGGACCTCTTCTGTATTCAGTTCCAGTTTGGACAGAGGAAGTTTGAGGGCTGCTGCCTGTCTACACCTCTCCTCCATATCACTGAGTGACAGGGCACTGTGTGTGGGGAGGACAGATTTAGGTAAATCAAAAGCACAAGAATCTGCGGCAGTAAGATTCACAGTGTTTGAAGAAAGACGCACCAGCGCCAAAGATAATTTGTTTTTTGTGCTGGTAAGTGATTGCTAAAAGCACAAATGTGAGTAGTCTGCACAAGGCCAGATGGTATTTTGACAGACTGCATTATTAGGGCTACAACCAAGCAACAGAGTGCACTAAGAGTCCTGTGTCAGAGACAGTTACATGAATATCTCACCTGTTGTCCAGCAGGTGGTCACAGTAAAATCCGAGCTCTGACGTTCCTTCTCTGCACACCTCGGCACCAAATACCTTCTCCAACACTCCGCCCAGGACACACGCTCCTGTCCTCCATGCTGCCTAAGAAAGAAAAGGTGGTAGAAGAGTAGGGTGGGTGTGGAGATCAAGGGCATGTTTTGAACAGTCCTTCTGGATTGGGAATGGGGATCTTGACTAACCGGCCTGGAAACATCTAAATAGCAGCTGGTGAAATTTTCTAAATACTGTGGGAATGTTCTTCAGTGCCTCCTAAACCATTTCCTTAGGCTTAGGAAACAGACACATTATCCAGGTGTTATGTTATGTTACTTTAAAAGTTTATTTTTAATTTCTATTTTTTTTCCTTTTCAATTCCTGCGTTGATAGCCTGTCAAAAAAAGTAGTGCAGATATTGCATTTGGTCTTTAAAAACATTTTTAATCCATGATTATATAAATCACACACAATCTTAATTTCATGTTTTTACCTGAAATTTGGTTACACAAAGATAACAGTGCAGCTGTACTCCCAGCTTCAGTTTTATGAGCGAAGCTAGAGTTAATAAGCCTCGTTTATTCGCTCTTAATTACTATTGAAGCTCAAAAAATGACATTCGGGCCAGCCCTAAATACAACATCTGAAACCCTCCTCCTGCTGCCTTGATATTCTGCCAACAGGTTTATTCAAAAATGTTTCTGATTGCATGGCTTCAGATCTGATCTCTTCTCTCAGGTTTCTTCCTACAGGCCCTGCAGTCGCTAAGCCACACTTAAAAAAGAACAATCTAGACAGGTCACTCATGAGCAATTATAGGCCCATATGAAATCTCTAAATAACTGTTTTGATGTCTTCCAGTGAGGATTTCGACCACACCACAGCACCTGAAACTGCTCTTGTTAAGGTCTTCAATGCGATCCATTTAAACACTGACAGTGGCAGAATATCAGTCTTAGTATTATTGGATCTCAGTGCTGCATTTCACACAGTTGACCACAACATATTACTAGACAGACTTGAAAACTGGGTGGGACTTTCTGGCACAGTACTTAACTGGTTTGACCTACTTAAAGTAAAGTACAAGGACTACTTTATGTCTATAGGTAATGACACACCTGACCTAAGAAAAATGACTTGTGGAGTTTCCCAAGGCTCCATTCAGGGTCCTCTTCTGTTTAACATCTACATGCTTCCGCTGACTCAGATTATGAAAAACAAAACATGTTACCATAATTATGCATTTGACACACAAAATTTACATAACCATGTCACCAAGGGACTATGATCCCATACAAACACTGACCAACTGTACTGAACAAATTAAGAATTGGACGTGGCAGAAGTTTCTTCAATTAAACAAAAGGTAAAACTGAAGTTATTGTTTTTGGAGCCAAGGAAGAACAATTGAAAGTCAGTGCTCAGCTTCAATCGGAAATGTTAAGGACTACAAACCAAGTCAGAAATCTTGGTCTATCATAGACCCAGACATGAATTTAAGCTGCCACATTAAGACAATTACAAAGTCAGCCAACTATCACCTGAAGAATATTTCAAGGATTTAAGGACCTATGTCTCAGCAGGACCTGGAAAAACTTGTCCATGAATTTATCTTCAGTCAACTCAATTACTGTAACAGTGTCTTTACAGGGCTCCCTAAAAAAATCAGACAGCTTGAGCTGATTCAGAACGCTGCTCCTTGAGTCCTCACTAAGACCAAAAAAGTGGATTGCAGCACTCCAGTTCTGAGGTCTTTACACTGGCTTTCTGTCTGTCAAAGAATTGATTTTAAAATACTGCTGCTGGTTTATAAAGAACTGAAAGGTTTAGGGCCAAATTACATTTCTGATCTTCTGCTTCGTTATGAACCATCCAGACCTCTCAGGTCGTCTGGGACAGGTCTGCTTTCTGTCCCCAGAGGCAAAACTAAACAAGGAGAAGCAGTGTTCAGTTTTTGTGCTCCATATACCTGGAACAAACTCCCTGATAACTACAGGTCTGCTGAAACTGTCAGTTCTTTTAAATCATGACTGAAGACTTTTCTTTTTGCCACTACCTTTTAATTAAATCAAATGTAAGGCTGTAGATTAATATCGTACACTGCACTTTGACTTTTAATGTCCTTTTTTAACCTGTTATTTCCCATTTAACTCTTTAAATTAATTTTATCCTGTTTTTACTTTCTGTCACCCTTGTGCTTTTTTTCTCTCCACTTCCTCTATATTGCTTTTATGTTTTATGTAAGGCATTCTGAATTGCCTTGTTGTTGAAATGTGCTATACATATAAACTTTTTTTGTCTATTACTGGCTTATGTTTCATTCTACCAATTCTTCCTTCCATGACCTCAGGATGTCAAAATATATTTTAGACTAATAAGATCCACCTTAATCGATATGTGAGTATGATGCAATCTCTGTATATTTTAGACAAATGGAAAGAACATAAAAGAATCGTTAAAAAAAAAGAACAAAAGTACTGATTACCTGTCTACCCTCAACTGTGTCAAACCCAAGAAGTTGTAGTTCGCAGTCTTCCTCTAGGGGATGTCCAAGCTCCCACAACTCCCCATTCACCTTACTGACCAGTGCTCCTTTCAAACTGCAAGGAGAGATTTAATAACCCTGTTAAGTATGAACAAACGCAATAAGAGAAAACATTTCTGTACGCAATAAGTATTTACCGGACACTCTGAGCAACAAAGAGAGGTGTGGTGACACCAGCTGTTCCCTTTATTGTCCGGCCGTCAGCCAGTCGGATGCTGAGGGGTGCTTCTGTAGCTTCAACTCTCTTCTTATTGCCTTGTTTCTCCCTGAGAGTCTCAAAAACTTGCAGTCGCTCAGATAAAGCTGGGCACACCTGAAGGAAAGATGTAGATAAAGGTTAAAAGGGATGAAAGGATAAGAGGGTGACAGAAGTGCAATACAATTCAGCAAGCATGCATACTGCATTTATTAAACTGCAAACATTTTAAATGGCCAATAAACTGGTAACTGAATGAATATTGATGTATCAATATCAATATTGTGATGAAGCTTTTCCTAAGTATTTTCCTCTGCTTTATGGTAAATGATACTACAGTCTTAAGGTAAATTACTGTTAAACAAATGAAAAAAGTAATTAATGAATGTATAAATGAAATACCTCCACATTAGGTTGATAATTTTATTCTCACTAATTTTATCTATTTATATATTTTATCACCCAGTCCTGGTTTACATTATAGATGAAATTCTGAAAGCCATACCCCAAATTATCAGTGTGTGTGTGTGTGTCTGTGACAGTGAGTGAGTGAATGTCACATATACTGATGTCTGTCCAAAAACCAAACCTTTTTCTATATAACTGACAACAATGACATCAAAACTAGAGAGAAATAAGGTTTAACTAGATACTTAACTAAGTAGCTTTGTTATTACAGCAAAAAACAGCTTCCCACAAGCAACAAGAACTGCATCTGCAGCAGCTCTGTACATACTCAACACATTATGTACTGAGGCTAACGTTAGCTGTAATGTTACTGCGGTAATAACAAGCCTGCGCACCTTGCTGTACCTCCTGTGCGCGCGAAGTGTCGCACGAGCGGCCGACCGACAGATAACCAGCCGAAACAGCTGTGTCACCGCCATCCTAAACACACCTGTCTAAACACACGCGGTCACTTCCCAATATCCCACATTACTGTCGCTCTCCGATGCGAGCAGCCATAACACCGGAAGCACGGATTAAGGCAGGAGAGGTTACGTTGTGGGTGGAACATATGACGCTGATACGGAGCAACGTGCGCGCTCCCGAGTGTCCATACAAGACTGCGCGTCTACACAGGTGCTACACACACACGGTACATCTGCAGATATTACAGGGCTAATAAGTAATATATTGATGTTAACACCTAAAGTCATGCACACTCAGGTCAGGCATTTCCAACAGGATCAAAGATATGATGAAATTTAAACGGAACAGTTCATAGCTAGGGAGCTGTCGACACGTGAAGCACAAAACAAGCCCATGATCCATCATACCACTAAATCAGCTAAACTGCGCCTGCAGTTCAGTGAACCTCTGGTGTGCAACCCAGACTTTCCACACACCGAGAGACGCCGACCTACAGCGTTACGACCGGCGAGGTGGATGTGCTCCATAATGGAGCTGCGCACTTTGCTTTAAGAGCCATCTGCAGTAACTGCAGCTGCATTATATCCTATTAGTTAGTCCGAGGCATTAGTGACATTTAGATCTGTAAGTAAAGTAAGAAAATCTAACATGATGCAATTAATATATTACCCTCACGAAAACAAGCTTCGCTGTAGCTACTCTTCAAATAATTGACAGACTTTAAAGACTACCCCGTGGAACCTATTATACAAAGACGAAATGTAAAAAGTGTTTAAATGTTAACCTTATTAACGTCTGAATGCAGTTATCTTTGTCATGTCAAGCAATGACCTTCAGGTGGACTGTTTTGACAAAGTCAAACAAGTGAATAAACAACTCAGTTCCTTCTGACCAGGGGCGTGAATATATTTTGATTTTACCATTTAGAATTGGCCAACAGTAGTACTGTAGTACATAATGGAGACTTGGATGTGTCCCACCTCAAGACTTACGAGCCGTAAGTACCACTGAACTGCCACTTGGGGGAGCTACAGTACTTTCTGAAATAACATGGTCCATAATTATTGATATCAGCGATGACCCCTGTGCGGGTTTTTTAAATATGTGACCACCTTCAGTATATGCTCCCTGACTTCACTGTGTTCGTGGTAATATGTAGTGCAAAGCACACACGTGTGTAGAAGCTTGTTGTTAAAACAACTTCCATGTTTACAAACAAGAGCTCTTGTTGGCCTTCATCCAATAACTGTCCAACCAGGAGAGCTGGTAGTTTTGCCTAATGGTGCAGGTGCAGCACACGTTTATAACATCAAGGACCAAACAGCTGGGCTGTACAATTAACTACATATTTTCACTGTTAACTATTGAATAACAGCTGTGAGGCCACAGTGAAACATTTTCCTTTGGATATCCAGTGTAGCTGACGAAATGTTGCAAAATGAGTGCATTAACCGAATTCATCCATACATCATATGAATTAAAATAGTTATTATTTACTGATAACTGTACAGCCATTGCTTAGTGTTATTCTGTTAATGTTGGTGGTTCACTGGAATTGAGGCATCAAAGTTTCTATGTCACAATGTATTAAGTGAATTCTGCAAATGTGGCCCATATGTGCAAAGCTGATGCCGGTAGTGGTACAAAGTTATTCCAACTGCATTTCTAAAATGTGGCTTTTCAAACAACAGTGTGCATTGTAGTTTGCAAATGTTTAGCAACAACCCCCCAAAAAAAGAAAAGAAAAAGAAAGTAACAATCGGTCCTTAAGGAGGTATTGAGAGAAAAGTTTGAGTTTGGGTCTTTGCAAGAGGAGAAAAGTAGTAGAAAACAGCAAATCACCCCGCTTGTTAAGACAGAACACCGACTGCTTACAGTCAACGGTGCAACCACAAACAAAATGACAGATTGACTAAATATGTGAGGGAAATGGATGGATCACTCCATGAAAGCACTAAAAAGTTTAGTTGTCTTTCTGTTCTGCAATATGCTTTGTGTAAAAATAAAAAAATAAAAAATAAAGAGAAGATGTATTCACCCCTTAAATTATGCATATTGACTGTGACAATAAGAGCATGTGTGCATGTTCATCACACCAGAAAGGATTGGACACTCAAAGACCAGAGATATAGCATCATTGATGAGAACAGCAATAAGAGCAGTTAAACTTATCAAATGTACACAGACCATCAGCTTTGTCACAAGTTCAGTCAATTTCAAACTCAATTTGTCAAAGTAGGTCAACAGAAAATGGAGAGAAATTATTTACAGGGACAATTTTAAAAACAAAAAGTTGAACTTGGTATGTGCTTGGGAAGCAGGAAGATCTTTATAAACAATTAATCTAGCTTTCTATCTGTGCAATGTGAACACACCAAACTGATTTGGGTTGATATTTAGCTGTTTCAGATACAAAGACACACAGTTTACAAACTTGTTTAACATTCAGTAGAACATCAGAAATCTGAGTATGTGCTAACACTGCAGTGAGGAAAAGGCTCTGTTACATTTTTACAATGTATCTATTCACCAACTTCATGCCTAACGTTTGCAGCACACACTCCATGATCAGACAAACATGGGAGGCTTTGAGCAGCAACACCCAACTTGCACCTCTCACTGCGTGGTGGAGGCTACACCAGTGTAGCACAGAGGGAAACATTACGGCAATGACTCCTGCACAACAGGGAAGATTACTGCTATTGTGAAGACTTTTTTACCCTTATAAGTGTTTAGAGGTGCAGAAGTGAGCAAAAACTCTGGATACTCTGGGTATGTGAGCACAAGGTAAGCACAGGAGCTTGAGGGCAGAAGCATGAAATTAGCAAAGAAAAAAAACAGAAGAAGGGGCCAAAACAACTGGAGTATTTAAATAAACCGTTTTCAAAACAATCCTAATTAGCTCAAATGTTTTTGCCCCCGATACCATCTGTGAGTGCCGCTGCAAATGGAAAATTGCCACTTCTATCTAGGAGAAAAACACAGCACAAAAAAAATGTTAATGCATTATGAAAATGGCACCAGCTGTGTAAATATATGAAAAAAAATCCTCTGAAAAAGGTAGGGGAAAAAAAGGAAAAAAAAAAATCAGCTGAACAGCGCAAATAAATTACAACAGCGCAATTCAAGTGATAAATAGTCACCAAATAAAATACCTCCCCCCCAGTTGAATTGAAACTCTGGATTTTATTCAAGTCAGTACATGTTGAACCCTAGCAAGACTGTGGTTCAGGCTGAAATACCCCCCAACCCACCCGCTGTCCACTATGGAGTTATCTTCATGACTTGGTCTAACTTGAAGCGCACATAGGCAGACATTTTTGTTGGGGGAAGAAAAAAAAAAATCTTCACCCTCCTCTTCTGCATGGTGGTTTCAAAAAAAGACAGAAAGCTGCGACAGATAATGCAGAGAAATTCTTCTGGAGCTAAAGCTTATCTCGGGCCTCAATCACAGTAAAGACAGGGCACGTGAGTGACGATCAGTCTTCATTAACAGAAACAAGAGCTTGAAGAGAAAAGGCTGTATCATCTCAGTTTTTATATTTACAAGCTTAAGAGATATACAGTGGGAGAGGTGGAAGGGTGGAAAAGGTTGAGCAAGAGAGGAATATTATTTACAGCAAGTACTCCTGAAATAGGAACATATGTGAACCTTAGCTGCAACACAAATCTCATCATTTCAAATGAGAAATACCATTTTAGGACACAGCACACACCCATACACTCATGGAAGAGGAGATTACTTTGGAACATATTTTCATCACTTCAGACATTTTTAATAGACTAATTTGACTTTTTGGGAAATGTGGTCATTGGCTCTCCTGCTGTGAGTTCACTTATCTGTCTGTTAAATATAACGCTGGAGACTGATGGCTTACCTTAGCATAAAGACTGGAAACGGTGAGCAGGTAGCACAATATCTCCCGCAAAACCCCAACATGTCATTTCTACACTACTATTTTGTATGGATTAAACAAATGAGTTCCCAGTCTTTATGCTAAGCTAAGCCAAGCTAAGCTAAGCAGCTGACTGTAGATTCGTATGTAGCTAAAAGATATCAGCTGTATTGAGATTCTCACGTAACTGTCCGTAAGAAAGCAAATAATTTAATTTCCCAAACTGCAGAAACTATTGCTTTTAGGTTCTCTCCTCTGTATCCCATGACACCCATTTTTGTCTCTTTCACTCTCATTCTCTCTCAGAGATAAACTAACCCTCCATCACACTGGTAGGCAAACTCTAAATAAAGTATAGTTTCATTTCTGCTTGAACTATCCTGTCTTTGATTCCTAAGGGTTTGTCATTCAAGCACCAGACCTAATAAAACTTTTATCTACTGTGTACGAAGAGATGGAAAAAGTGATAGACTGAGGGTTGTTACACAACACTCTGCACTATGTAACTGATAACCTTATACTGTACAATGTAAGATGACTGGCTGGCTACCTAGCTGAAGCATGAAGATTTAATCAGCTATTTACACACAACCTAAGGTAGTTTTAATTCAAGCTAATTAACAGAGTAAAGACATCTTGGCTCATACCAGCACGGCTAACACACACTCTGCACATCAGTGCAGGGCGCGCTTTCACTTCTCGTTCAGCATGTCATGGATGACCACTTCAGTAGCGTGGGGGTAGGAAGGGTCTCTTCTGGGCATGGAAGGGACCACCTGTGAATGGAGGGCCGGGTCGCTTGCCCCCACGAAACCCCCCTATGTGGTGATCTTGGTTAAGCTGCTGAGAGGGGTTTCGGCCTCGCAGTAGAGGTCTCTGTGGGATGGGAACTGAGAGAATCGGGGGTCGAGGACTAGGTAAGTTGAGGAGAGGAACAGGGTTAGAAGTTTGGTTGCGGGGCTGAGCTGGGGGACTAGCGGGGGGCTTGTGGAGAGGCGGGGCAGCGGACTGAGTTTGGAGGCGAGCGGGGACATTGTCGACTGCAGGAGAATTAGGCGTGGAGGGAGAGGGTGTGGAGGAGGTGGGAGAGGGAGAGGGGGGATGGAAGAGGTAGATTCAGAGGCTCCTTCACTCTGCCCAGTAAGGGCAGAGGAACACCAGGGGTACCTGGGCGGTGGAGAGGGGCAGCATGGCGGGGGACAAAAGGCTCTTTAACTGTGCCAGGACGGGGCAGTTTAGGGGGCTCGCCTAGCAACGATGACATGAGGGGCGGAGGGCCTACTTTGCTTCCTCTGGGGCCTCGCTCTGAACCTTCAGGTCTGACTGGGGGAGGAAGAGAAAGGGGACTACCAACGGGGACCAACACTCCCCCCACCATGACTGCAGAGGGCACAGTGGAGTGCGTAGATGGAGGGGAAGGGCGCTGCTGTATGGGAGGAGGAGGGGGTCGAGGGATGGGTGGAGGAGCGCTGAAGTAAGGGGATGTGGGAGGAGGATGCTGATGGAGGAGTGATGGAGGAGGGGTCTGCATGTTCTCCGGGTGGTATGGCATTTGGAACTGAGCTTGGGGAGGAGGATGTGAGTGAGGATGGGATGGAGGAGGGTGGAGATGTGAGAGGAGGAGATGTGGGGGAGGAGGAGGCATGGACTGGGTCATGTCCTCAGTGCCTCCCTGGCCAATGTTATGAGGAGGGGGGACAGCATGGGGTGATGGAGGCTGAGCTTCCATGTATTCCTCTTCTTCGTACCACATCGCTCCACCTGGCCGACCACCTGGTCCTCCGCCTTGGCGAGAGCCTCGGCCAATCACGCGGATGCTCTCTACCGTCTTGATGCGTTCTCCGGCGAGTGGACGGTTAGAGTAGCCTAGAGTTTGGATGGGTGCCCCTTCAGTGCAGGGCGACACTAATGTCTCAATACGATGGTACTGGCCCTCCTTCCCACCCACACTGGGAGACCCCTTGTCCTCTCTTTTCCCACTCAGACCTCCATCATCTGAGCCAGTGCTTGCCTTACGAGAGCCGGCAGAGTGTCTCCTTTCTCCACTCGCTCTGTTGTTTCCCATCATCCTTAACTGGCTGTGTTGTCCATCTTTCTTACCCTTCATCTCATGACTGGGGGAGGAGGAGACCTGCTTCCTCAGATTCATCACGTCGTCGTGTTTTATGCTGCTCTTTTTCCCAGCTCCATACCGTGAAGAGGAGGAAGAGCCCAGAAAGTCTCCATTGCTATTGCTTCCCGACGGGGTGATCACAGCATCCCAGGGGTCGCTGCGGTAGGCTGTGGGTGAGAGGTTATGACCTCCGCATGACCCTAGAGATTCTGGCACACTACTAGGAGTGTCCATGATCTCATCCTGGGTGGGGGTGCCAGCAGCCTCGTCTCTCACCGGGGTCCCATCCACTCCATCGGGACTGACATCACCTAGAGCAAGACTAAAACCTGGATTACCCTGCAAGAAACTGTTGATTTTAGATTCTAGGCTGGGGGGAGAGACAGAGGCAGATGGGGGACGGGGAGGGGGTGGAGGAGGGGGAAGGGACTGCTGTCTCTCTTTCTCCCAGTCTCTGGTTCTCACAGGTGTGTCTCGTTTGAGGCTGTTCCCCACTGTGGTTTTTATTTTTGGGGTGGTTGGGGTTTTAACTGCTGATTCTGGGGAGGTTCGGCTGGGCTGAGCAGAAGAGGTGTTTGTCACACTTTGCAGGAGAGAAGATAAACCTGTACCAAGACAGAAACAGGGTAGGTGGTGTGGGTCAGAGAAAAAGAGATGACATTAGCAAATTTAAATGATTAGTAATATCTACTAAATGGGGGAAAAAAAATTAATTTTTTAAGTGTAGTGTACTGTACGGGTGTCTTAGCTGGGTACCTGCTGTGTTTGTTTTAGACAGAGCATTGAGTATGCCTTCAGGTGTGATGTCAACACGTGACAGGATGCTGGCCAGAGCAGGGCTCGAAGGGGTCGCTTTGGAGGCTGCCGATTGGCCAGAGGGAGTGGTGGGTGTCCCTGGAGACGGCCGAGCAGGGCTAGGTGCTGAGAAAAATTCAAAGACAGAGCGAGAGGGATTTAAATGCGGGCTCAGAAAATCCCAGGAATTAATTAATTAATGAATGTTAAATGAATCTAAAACGCAAACCCTAAACTTTCCTGTTCTTTATACATAATCTAAGTCTCCCAACTCTCTATTCCTATGGTCATCTGATCCACAATGTCTCAAATCACTACCCCAAGTCCACGACCAATTTTTGTTTTTGTCCAATTTTTGACATTGCAAGTACATTAATTTAATAATTAATTTATGGCATAAAATGTATTAATTTCATTCAAATGTATTTTTCAGTCTCATATTCAACATTTTAAAGTCAATATATCAAGGTCTGATCAATACACAATTTAAATAACTCAACTATATGTTATATATGCAAAGAGGTTATAATTATCATATAATTATAATTATCTTCTAAAATGAAAAAAATATATTTTTAAAGCCATTTCAAGATAAAATACAGTCAAATAATATATATCTCATATCCCCTAAAAATGTGTCATGAGAGTTGTCTGCTACATTTTTATATATCACGGCCAAAAAAAGCCCTTGATGCTTTCAGGTGCAAGTGAAAATAGTGATCAGTGATAATCAATTCAATTGTCAGAACATGTGTTACATTCTGTCTCACGAGGTCTTTTACCAGACACCCATCTCCCTCCCAACCCCTAAACTCACCTGTATTCTTCATTGCAGATGTGAGTGAGCTGAGAATTGAACTGATCTTCCCCAGGTCCACCTTCTCCAGATTGACTCCCAGAGGGGTTGTTGGAGCACTCTGAGTGGTAGCAGAGGTGGGGGTCACTGGGGTGGAAGTGGCGGCTGCAGCAGCAACACTTATGGTCTTAGAAGCTTTTGTAGGTGTGGTGGGAAGCTTTGATGCTGTGTCTGACTTTGTAGTCTTAGCAACAGCAGCGGGCGCCTTGTCTTTCTTGTCATCTGCTAATAAAAATAATTCAAATAGACACATTTTCAAATCTGAATCATAAAACAATTCCACTGAGCAGCAGCTAATATGGATGTATATGGAAAGGACAATTATCACACCAACACAACACCACACTCTATAGCCACTAACCCCCTGCTGTGGCGACATCAGCCTCTTCATCAGACATATCCATGTCCTCCATGTCTCTGTTGTCGCTGGGTATTTCTCCTTCATCCATGGCCTTGCCATCCAGCTCTGGATCTACCTGGGCTCTGCTAGCCCCCAGTCCCAGGAAGGGTGAGTCAGAGCCAGTGGGAGAGGGGGCATCTTCAGAGGGTGAGGGGATGGGAGAGTCCTCAGGTCCAGGTAGAGTTGACTTGAGGGAATCCAATTTCCTTTTAAGACTGGCCACGCGGTTGGCAAAGGCGTTGTACGCCTGAGCAGATTCGCAGAAAGAGAGTAGAGGAAACAGAATTAAACAGGTGTTCAGGAGAATGTTTCAGCTACCTTGGCTCTACTGTAACATCTATATTGATTTATAGGATCGATATTTGTAAATCAAATGTCTGGTTCCTATTTTGTAAATGAATTTTCTATTAAATAGAAAAACTGCACCACTTGAATTAACAAGACAAACTAATTGTCTGCTAAACCATTTTCAATCTCTCTCCACACAAAAGCCAAAAGAAAAAATCTTTAGGTTTGACCATAGCGCCCTCTAAGCAGGGAAAGTGATGATGTCATTAGACCCAACACTCACATTGGCTACAATCTTAACCTCCTTGTACTGCATTTCATAGAAAATGTCTGCATTTCCCAAAGCTTCCAGCAGAGGAGGCCCCGTTTTCAGTTCTTTGTCCAGAAAGCCAACAAACTCCTGTAGCTTCAGACTGCCGTCCTCAAAATCCTTAGCAAACTTGTTCCCTCCTGCCTTGTCTGGAATTGGAGACAATTTACAAATGAGCAAAAAAGTTAGATACACGGTTTATACAAGTTACATTTATAAAAACATTTGTTAAGAATTCTGAAACTGAATTTGGAATGTAAGATGTTAATTTACTAAATTACTAATCTATTAATTAACTAGTCTTTTTCTCCCAAAACAGTATCGGGTCAAATAGGTTTATTTATCATCTAACATAAACACAAAAAGCATTTACCAAAGACATAATTCGTCAGTGACAGAAAACTCAATGTTCCCTCTGTTTTAAAATCTAATGCAGAACACATGTATTGAACCAACAGCAACAGTTAAAGGGTCACTGCTGGGGATCATTGCATCAGAAATGAAAAACCCAGCAGCAGCAGCGTCTCTTTCCAGAAACAACATCCTTCTTACTGAGGATAATCATTAGTTTGTTGGAAATGCTTTTTACTGAGGATATATTAGCAGAAATACTCCTAATACACCTCTACTATCAGTGTGTAATGTGTTTTGACTAGAGCCCAACCCAAAAACTGATATTATCGCCCGATATGAGCTAACTGTAGATAAATCGAAGTCTGTATTAATAACAATGAATTAATGACAATTAAAAAAGAAACCCGAGACGAATGACGGATCCTTCACTAATGTTATGAGTGTTGTCCTTTCATAGTTTGTCCACCAGATGGCACTCTGCAACTGTTGTCAACAAACTGGAATACCACTGCATCAGCTGACATAATCAGCTACACTATTTATAACAATAAAAAAAACTGCATTAGGTCATGTTACCTTGTCTTATAACTACACATAACAAATGTTATCTATGCTTCATGTGATGAAGCATAGATAAGCTTGGTGACATCTGACCTTTAAGTCTCTTAAGAGCCTCCGTGCTGCATACATCCACCCTGAGAGCTGCCAGCTGCTTCTCCCTGAACTCTTCTTCTGCAACTGCTCGCTTATACCTCGACAACTGTTCAATGAGGGACTGGGGCTGGGGAAAAAAAGCAAATGAATAAAACAAATGAATAAATTCGACAGCAATTACAATGCTTTAGACACAGTTTATTGCAACACGTAAGACAACGTGACTAGAAAACACAATAAACAAGACTTACTGTGAACTCTGCTACAATCTTGGACTTGAGGGCAGCTTTGGTGTTGGTTGGGGCTGGTGAGTAAAAGAAGCATGAACTTAATAGCATACAATCTGTAAATAATTTGAAATAAATTAATATGTGGCTCAAATTTTAGCAAGTTATTTAACTTTTAGATTTGATTAACATGACTACGTCAGGTTGTGAGTGAAAAGTACCGAACTGACCGTTTGCCAGTGGAGTATCCTTTTCTTTTTCCTTTTCTTTCTCTCTCTCCTTTTCTTTCTCTCTCTCCTTTTCTCTCTCCTTCTCCCTCTCTTTCTCCTTTTCCTTCTGCTTCTCTCGCTCTTTCTCTTTTCTGTTCAAGTTGGCTTTGAACTGGGCAATGACCTCCTCAGGATACACACTCCTCTCCTCCCATATCACAAAAATCCTTTCCACCGACTTGCGGACCTTCGCATCTCTGACAATAACAAAAAACAACAGCACAACATTGCACATGTCAATAGTGGCATAAAGGGAGGACAGGCATAACATGTAGACCAGACATTTACCAGTTAACAGCCATGTACATTAAACAAAAACATATTTAGTGTTGGTTCAACACTACAGCTGAATAAAAACTGTACTCACTTGATGAGCTGTGCAGCATTAGGAAGGACTTCTGCGAAGGATGAACGAAAGACAATGGCGTTCTTCCTTTTGCAGTTCTGTATCACATCATTCGCAAGGTAGAAGAGATTCAAGCGGTGATTGTTGTCAGCTGAAACAAAGCAGACGAAGGTTAAGATTAAGGGTTTAAATTCCTCCTATTGGGTACACGGATGTAAGAAATGCTTTCAGACAAAATCTCTCCTGCAAAAAAAATTAAAAATGTTCAGCCTGTGTTGCATTGTGTGGCTGATCCTAATATTTGTGAATAAAATATTCAAATAACTGACTTCCAACTTTAACACAATTTTTTTTGCAAGACTTGAAAGAACTGACATCCATATGGTGATTATTTTATAGCTGAACAACAACCAATAAATTAATTTGTTCAATGTTATCACCTAATTTTAGCTTATCATAGATCATATTGATATAAGAGTACATGTATGATGATGAGTACGTATCTTGGTACCATTCATTTAGAAATCAAATCTTGTAGATCAAGATGAAAAGTGTTGTTCTTTTAACTTGTGTGTTATATCATCTGAATTTTTAAGAAAACAACTCCTCAAAATCGGTATCAGGCTATAATATTTGCATTATTTTTAATGTGGTGAACAAAACCAAGCAATGACAACAATTTGTTTTATATGCATCATCATATACATTGATGCATCATCAATATCAGCCAATGATCTCAGCTCCTCAATGTCAGTTGGACTTCATCCCAAAACCTTCAAGGCATTCTTATCTATCCATCGATCGATCAGTCATTTACGGTCAGTGAATAGAAACAGTGTTGACTAAACAGAAGCTGAAGACTGTGCCTGCTTTTGCTGGTATTAGTTCAGGCATAGATCTGAAAAATTTGTTTCCATCGTCACATAACTTAAGTATTAGAGATTCATTTCCACTTCCAAAAGAAATATAATATTGGCAATAGGGTTGGGCCGATAGACAATGGCATCGTCCATCGGCGATGGCTGACAGATGGTTGAGCAGGCATCGACCCCCCCCCCAGCAAAAAACCCTAATTTTTCACATAATTCTATGTGAAAGCACAAAAATTATTGTAAATTTTAAATATGCTTCATACCTTCCTCAAAATTCTCTTCTCCATCTAGTGACGTAGCTTATCAAACAACTGAAACCAACATCAACCAACATCTGCAGCCCTGTGTGTTCACTGCTAATTTACCTGGTCCGTGCTTGGAATGTCAAAGGCTACCAAGTTTTTAACCGAGTGAAATCTGTGCGAGGTAATACATCGTCATAAGACGACTGCTAACACCCCTCCACCGCGAGCACCCCTAATGCCATTGTCCATCCCGATGTTTCAGTGTAGGCATCATCCGATTTTGTAGATATTGCCCAACCCTAATTGGGAAGTACACAATGATTTATGCCGCTTCTTAAATTAGATGATTTGGCACCCTGTTTTTACCAAGCAGACAGGTTAGAGCCTGTATGCAGATTTTTGACTTTCAGGAAGAAAATATTGCTTATAAAAATGTCTCAATCTCTATGGCTGCACACTTCAAACTGCAAAGTGACCCAGGTCTGATTTTATTTGGTCATATGCAACTCAGATCAGAAGTGTGTGAACAGCCAAAGTCACATTTGGTATTACAGAAGCAAATCCCAACTAACTTTAGGAATCTTATCTTATCTTACTTCATCCTAACTTATCTCAGGTTAGGAAATCCTAAATAATCAATCCAACATCAGTTATCAACTTTTATGTCGTTATGTCTGTTACTTAGAAACTGATGCCACTTACTCATTTTGCCGTAGCTAAACGGCTTTTAACTGCTGTTTTTTTAATGAAACATACACTGAAAATGGAGCAGAAACAACACCTATCATTGAACTTCAAGTCAGATGACTTGGAGAGGTGTTTGTAACCTCCGTCAAGAAATCCAAATCCACATAACGCTTAACTGGGGCGATTAAAGAGAGAGAGTGGGCTAAAATAGCGGACACTGTCTATTATTATTAATAATAATAATAATAAGGCTGCGGGCTAACGTCATCATGTTTTTCATGTATTTCTTGAATTTAACAATCTCCTCCTATCAAAGACTTTTAGATCAAGCCTTTACATAATGTTACATAATGAGACATTATCTAGCATTACATCGGCTACAGCCTTTCTACTAATGAGTGTTTTGTCATTAAAAACACATTGGTAGAATCAATTTCCACCTGTTGACATTTTGTTGATTTTGTAAAAGCAATTAAAGACCAACCATGTTGATTAAACAAGTTAACAAACACTACCTGGTGGAAAAGTAAAAGTTAGTAGAGCTTAACAGTTATCTAAAGTTGGGAAAGGAATATTGACTTAGGAACTGATAAAGGAAAAAGGCCATTACAGATGAACAGTTCCTAACTCTTATTAGGACAGGATCTGCCAGTTAGGAAGTTTCTGTAATACGGCCCCAGATCTTTTCCACGTTGGATTTGGGCCACTTTCATATGTGGTGCAAATCAGATCCTGGTTGGATTTTTTAAAATACAACCTCAGTCTAGACAGTCAGATAGGAATTGATGCAACTTTGACTTCACTCTAGAGCACTGGCTCTCAGACTTTTAGGTGGGTCCCCATGGGGGGCACAGTGCCACTGCAGAGGGGTGGGGGGGGTGGAGCAAACCTAAAGTTGCATGAATGTGATTCATATGGTGGCATTAAGAAAAAAAGGCTCTGACGCAAGCATTTTGATAATCTGAATCTTGTGTTTTATTCCAATAGTTGTTAATGATTTATAGAAATGAAATCCACTTTTGCTGGAGTCAGGGTGAACTTTTTTGCCGGTAAAGGTTGCGACAGAAAGTAAAATTAATAACTCGACAAATGACTCTCTTCCTCTTTGTCATCATCTGCTCATGAATTCCCTTTCTTCCACCTGAAATCAACTTAATAAAACAGTAGACGCTAACCTCTGTGGCCTCCATGTTTAAATCAATACCAGTGCTGGGACGATTCGTCGATAATTGATAACGTAAATATGTCGACTCACGTCACGTGAATGGAAAGCCTCACTGCATCCAGTGTGAGCAGGGATTCCCCTGGACAAGTTCCAGCTACAAGAGCGTGCCTTCGACCATCTATAGTTTGGGAATATTTTAGACAATCAACGGCGTGCTACTCTGAGAGCTCTGAATTGGAAATAGCTTCAATGCAGCACAACTGCTGTCCAAGAATACAGGAAGCATCATGAGCATGTGAAACGAAAGTATCCTGGTGCACACAGACGGCAGCACCGCAAATCATGTTTACTTTCTCCACACAAACACAGCAAATTATCAGGACACGTAGTCGGACTACTAGTATTTCTTTATCGCCTTCATGTTAAAAGTAATTTCTGCTCCACTGCCATCATGGTAATGTAATGTTACACATCTAATGTTCGGCCGTTTTATATTTTCTGTTTATTTAATGGCCATGTATGAGGGAGAAAATAGCTGCATCTCACATTACAGACAATATGTGACCGTTTTCTTTGCAGTATGATAACTGATGCAGAAATACATTTCTGCACTATTGTCATTATCACACTGCATTACTCAATATAGAAATAAATCCATGTCGGCAACATTTAAAGTTTCAGGTAATGTCTGTTATTGTTATTATCACAATTAGGGATGTCCAGATCCAATCACGAGATCGGGAAATCGGGCCCAATCACGTTGTTTCAGACTTGATCGGAATTGGACATAACCTCCCGATCAGGACTTGGATATAAATGTATGTATATATCCATATATAGATGTGCTTTGCAAACACTGTGACACTTTTATTTTTGTATTTGTTTACATGCCTGCCGGCTATTTTAAATTGAGGTGGTTTGTTTTTTATCTTAGACTTTTTTTATATTTATTGTTGAACTAAAGTCCAAAAGTGAAGAATTTATGTTATTTATTACTTGATTGTTCAAGCTACCTCACAGAAGTGCCCTGTAAGGTGAATTAAATAAAAAATAAGGAACAACCTGGATCTGTTTTTTCGCTCTTCTTTATTCTTTTTTAAAGTATTATAGAAGCATCGGATCAGGACTCGATATCGGTAGATACTCAAAATCAAATGACTCGGACTCTAGGGCCAAAAAAAACCTGATCGGGACATCCATATTCACAACACAGTAACGTGGAAATTGGATTCAGTTTAAGGTATGCTATTATTGACATTATTCTAATGTGTTTCACCAAAATGATTGAATAAAATATTGATTTATTAATAAGACATGTTTTTGATATTTATTTTGGATAAATTGGTATATTAATAGAGTAACAGGCAACATTTTTCTTTAAAATACAAACAATTAGTCGTTAGATTAATCGACTAATAGAAAAAAATAATCGTTAGATTAATCGATTTGAAAACTAATCGTTATGTACAGCCCTAATCCAAACAAAAGCATTCTGCGTGTGACTTATAATTCTTTTGAGCCGTGGCACAAATTCTTCAGGCCGTGGCCACATTTACATGAACAGTCAATGGAGAAAAAAAAATATAATAATAATAATTTAAAAAAAAAAAATCAGATCTGGCCAATAAATCTGATTTAAGCATTAAGGCCTGCAGTGTGAATGTAGCTTATGTTACATTTTAGCAAAGGTTAACATCTCAGCTAGTCTAAAAGATTAATACTTCACCAGCAAATCATTGCTATAGTCTATGCAAAATGCAAAATGCATATGTTAATTAAATCAGCTCCACAAAAGGCAAGAAGGAAAGTACGCAAAAAATAAACTGTGCAGAAACAGAGCATCATATATCTAAGTTACTATTAACACTGATCAAATACATCTTATAGGCATTTACTGAGAATATGCAAATATGCTCGTCACTGTTTACAACACATTGAGAGCCCTATCTAGAATAGTTTCTTCATATATATATTTTTAATATTAGAATCAGTATTACCCCCAAAGAATCTGAGGTTTATAAACAAATAAATATTTTAAAACTTCTTTAAACCCAATAAGGAGCAACAAACAGACTGACAGTACATGAAAACAGAGTCACAAAAACGCCTCAAGTAATGAGGGTGATGTGAGTTGCGTACGTTGTATATGTGGATGGTGATGGCGCAATGGATAAGACAATGGATAAGACTGCCAATGACTGACATGCACTATTTTTCAGTTTGCATTTTGATTATTTCCAGAAACCGTTCATCCAAACGGTTTAGGGCAGGTGACGTGACGTCGCAGTAAAATCTCAAAGTCTCCTATATTTCGCAATAGATTGATTTAGATTGATAATAAGGGTAAAAAACGTGTAAAAGGGATAATCCATTTTGTTTCTATTATTCTATTTTCCACAATGCAGCTTAACCCAAAATACAAGCTCAGGCATGCACTTCTGTCTGTCCATACAAACTCCGCTGTTCTGCGCTCTTTTGAATACTCCCGTTGCAGGAACACTTTCAGTAGTCCAAGAAGTAATATATATTTATTAAGTAACTATAACGAAGTTATATGTTAAGTATTATTTCACGAGATTTTATAGTGTAAAACATATTATATGCAGGGTGTGCAAAAAAAAACAAAAAAAACCCGAATGTCGAATGTCACATTTTCAAATCGAATACCAACCCACCGAACGAATATTCGAATATTTTAGTCCAGCCCTAGTGACAACACTGAAATTTTAAGCTATTCTAATGTGCATCACATACTCATGGACACAAGAGCAATGCTGCTGAGACATGTTGTGATTAGGGATGGGCGATATCTTATCATTCGCAATATTCTCCTCACGATAAAAATGTGTCTCTTCACGATAATAACGATAAGTCTAGTTAATGACGTAGTTTTGTGTGCACGCGTGCGGTGTCCGCGGGGTCTTAAAAAGTCTTGAAAGGTGATAAATCAATTTTGCGAAAATTAAAGCCATTAAAAAGTATTAAAAAGTCTTAATCGCCATTTTACAAGGTATTAAATTTTGAAGATATTTTTTTCAGTGTGAAAATCCTGTTTGCCCCAAAGTTAGTCTGCTAAAAGTGTCGGTGAACGATTATATTTATAGCGCACAGCCAAAACACTTCGACAGACAGAGAGCAGCGACTGTGATTCGTCTCTGTAACGTCCGGCGCAGGGATCCACTGACGCCTGTTTCTCTCTTAAACGCCCCAAAAAAATAGATCTGTGCAAACCAGAAAAAGATTTACGAGTACAGCTGACAGTAACCTCCCTCCCCGCCGGACCCTCAGTGCTAATCGTCCAAAACATAGTCGGAGTGGCGAACAGGAGTAACGGGATTAACCCGGGTGGCCGGTCGCTCTGCGGCCACTTGAACAGCGAGAAGCGCCGCCAGCAGCTGAATCAGTAAGACAGAGGGAAACAGGGAGAATTAAAGCAGCGCGTGGGTTTGGCTAACGTTAGCTGGGTATTTAGCTAAATCGCTGCCTTTTATTGAAACACGTTGAACTTTTCATAAAGCTGATAATCTTGTCAGCGTCACTGTGAACAGACCAATCACAGCCTGGATGGAGCGGGATTAAAAAATGCTTGATGTGCTGCAACACACTTTATAAATGTTGAACTCAATGTTCTGCAGAAACTCTTCTGATTATTGACGAGTCAGCAGCCTGAAATGAAGGTTAGAGACTCTCGAGCGTCTTTCTGCACAAAGTTAATGAATAAAAAACAACCCAAACTGAAACAGCTGGAATTTGAATTAATATTAAACTAGTGGTAAGTTATATGCTATTATATAAAATTATATTTTTACACAATTTTTACACAATTACACAATTTCACACAATTACACAATTATTATTGTGTAATTGTTGTGTGATGTTTTTCAGCACAGTCACTGGAACACAACTTAAGCATAACATAATCTGAAATTTTACAAAAGAAAATAATTTATCGTCATTTGTATCGTTATCGCAATAAATCCCTGAAATTATCGTGATAAATTTTTTAGGCCATATCGCCCATCCCTAGTTGTGATGGGTTTTTATATTCAGACATACAAGGCACATAAAAGAATTCACTTCACCTCTGCTGCTACAACTTCATCCTAGGGGAAACACTGCTCAACTTCAATACACTTTCATGCACATAAAGCCAAACACACTGCATTAATCACTTAAACATACAGACAGCTATGACATCATGGTAAAGTTAGATTTCACAAATTACAGTATCTTTACAGAAGATTTGCCATAAATCTAATTCCCTTCCACCATCCAACACAGAGTTTACAAAACACTTGAAAGAATGAATATTGGCTAACTGCAGATAGATAAGGTGGTACCGGTGTTTATAACAACATACGATAAATGAAAACTAAAAATGGAGAAGAGGGAAGATAGATCCTTCAATCATGTTATGAGTGTTGTTGTTGCACAGTTTGTCCAACAGAGGGCCCTCCGCAACTCCAAGTGTTTGGAGCACCACAAATCCATCACAAAACACAGCAATCAGCTGTACTTTTTTTTTCAAAGTAGTATTTATAACAATCTAAAAAGTTTATGTTTAAACTGCATTATGTTCTTATCATCTTGGTGAGATCTCATAACTAGACAAATGGTAGGGTAAATATTTGATTATATTGTGTGTTTATGAAAAGACGAAGAAAAAAAATATCTGCTAATCGGAATATCATGTATTAAAATCCCTAAATATCAAGATCTGTGATAAATATACCACATCGGTTGGGCTCTAGTTTGTAGCTTTAATCAGCCTATTCATCTAAAAATATCCAGACTATAGAGCGACAGCTTAATTTAGGACTTTGTATTTACATAAACTGTACTGAACAAAATTATAAATGCAACACTTTTGTTTTTGTTGTTGTGTTTTTAATTCTGTTCAGTGTATATATGAAACATTTTAAGAATGACAACTTAAGAGTATTATCCCTGCCAAAAGTTGACATCTCATTTGCTATGAGTTGTTCTTACAAAGCTAGTGACATCTGTGATTGATCAGTTTAACATTAAATAACTGATGCTTATCTTACACTGAGTTATCCCTCTTACCTGACCATTACTTTACCTTTTTGTGTTCAAATGTTACATGGTCTATATACCATTAACTATATGGTCTATATACCACTAAACTTGAGGGGGCATACTCATGAGGTAAGAGGAATTATTATCCGTATACTATGTCACTTTACTTAGGGAAAACAAACTCAACACAAGATTGTTAGAATATAAGAGATGTATGGTTTTCTCAACACCCTAAAAAAGAGAAATTATAAGAGAATAATTTTTGGTCTATTTAAGTTCAAAATGTGTTAATGAAAATAATTTGTTGTGCATTTTCTATGTAAAAATATTTGGAATTATGCAAAGTATTTAAACATTTTCCTAAATATCATACTGCTTTTACCCAATACTTTCAAAGACTAAATCTTAGCCTAAATCATTACATGGGGTAGGCTGTTGGTAGGCTTCAGTTGAAGGCATAAAATTAACAAGAAAACACACTGAACATTATTTACCCATTTCAAAAGGAATGTTTTGCTCCCTTTTGATACACACAACAGATTTGATTCAGATCCATTGCAATCACAAAACTGATGATTTGGGTAATAATTATATGGATAATTTGTGTAGTTATGAGTAATGTGTTAGATGTGAATGTGTGGTCAATTCTGTTTATCCTAAAACACTGTGCTATAATGCACTACAATAGTACTCATGAAACCATACTGTAAACCTTAAACGGAGGCATCCTGCATTTTTAATCACCCTCACCGAAAATAACATTTCTCAACTAACACTGGACCATCGTGGAATAAACACTGCAGTGGCTTCATAAAGGATCAATTAACAACTTAAATTGCCAAGCAATACTGATACTAGAGTTTGGTCTGGTGCACCACAACATATGCTATAAATATCAAATATCAGACGCATGTTGATGTTGGCAGCCGTGCTGAAGTTATACTGTGAGTATTTAGACAATATATGACGACGCTCTCCTTAGTCACAGAAGAGCTTTTTGGTTTCCTGTGATGAAAATAATACAAACTAGTGGGGTTTTTTTGCAGTGTAAGAAAAAATCCTTTTTCCAAAAGGTGTACAGACTTTTGGAGATGGAACCTACATGTAAACATGTCAGAGTCTCCAGCCAGCAATAAATGATGATCGGTAGATTGCTTCTTGGTTAGCTGGCACTGCTCTGCATCGGAAAACAATGGCTCAGGCAGCACGCAGCAGTTCACTGTGTGTTGTCAGCATAAGCTTTTATCATGCACTGCTCTGCGGGCAGTGATGCAGGGGGGATAAAAATGCCTACATAAAGATTTGTCTGAGACACTGGCAATTTAACAAGAACCACACTAAAATAATTTAAAGCTATGAATGCTGCACTGCTGCAGCCTATAAAGGATCTGGGAGACCTGCAGCATAAAGTTCAGGGTATAATAACAGCAGACAAATTTTGAGACTGTGCTAGAAACTTCACATTCCCCCAGTGGCGATTTCATAATGTGGATTATTATTGTTTGTACTTTCACGCTCATCAAAGTGATATATTGGGTGAGGATTATTTTGGAAACTTTCATGTTGGAAATGGACAGTGTGAACAACAATACCTTGCATCTATCTTTCATGTAAATTTTAATAAATGATCACACAGTTGTAACATTGGTCTCCATTCATAAAACAACCAAATTAACATCAAGCAACAAAACTCATGCAAAGGCTATAAATCTTTTAAATCCTGCTTCAAACTAACATTAACAAATATTTGATTTGGTATATAAAATAGATGCCTGATCCCGCTTTTCCAGTCCCAAAACCAATGCGATCAGATACCAGTGCAAAATTAATAAGCTGTATAAAGAATGTGAATCAATATGTTATGTTTAATGCCACATCAGACTTCAATTAAACATAGCAAAATATTCAGGTCTACCAGTGCACTACTTCCGCATTGCGTAGTATGCACCTAATTGAAAAGATCGGCATCCTTGTCACTGATACCGAATCCAGCTATCTGAGTATCATGTCGATATCAGTATGGGATCGGTGCATCCCTATTATATAACAGCTTCTAGATATTCATTTCATGCTAAAAGGCCATCGATCCGCACACAAAACAAGCATTGTACTACCAATTTCTTTCCAAAAACACACAGGACTAAACAAACATTTATGAAACCTGCCACAGTGATGAGTAAATACAAGAAGATTCCTTATTTTGATTAAGTCCTAGTCCACGTAGGGAAAACAAACATATTCTACACAAAATCAGAAGAAAAAAACAAATTCCTGGAGGGATTGACAAAGTCATTAACCAACAGACAAAAGTTCCAATTTCTGGGAAAAAACAAAACAACAATATTAAAGCTATTCCTTCATCAAGCAATAGCAACATTCATTACATTTATTCCTGCATTCACAAACATGACAAACACCACAAAATAGGGGATGTACTCCGTTGCCTCCTGGTTCTCCCTACGCTCAGCTGAGAAGCTGATGAAATCTGTAATTCTACTGAACCATTCATCACTCAAAGAAGGTGGTTTATAACACAATAATTCCCCTGCAAAAGTTTAAACTTCTTGCTTTCTGCAATACACATTTCTGTAAAGCTGTTATAAGACAGCTAAATGCATCCTTTCGTTGTACATAAGATGAAAACAACACAAGTTCAGAATAGCAACATCAGACGTAATTCATGAGGTCTTAAGCTGATGATACACGGGGCAACTTGTTGAGCAATGCTGCTGGTAGCAAGTCCGACTATGTTTTGAATGGATAGCAGCGTGGTGGGGCAGGTGGTGGGATTATGGTAGTAATCTTTAGTCATTACCATTGCCAGCAACATTGCCCAGCACCATTGATCAAAAAGTTGCATGAGCTTTAGAGGGGATCGAGACCACAGCAACAGACAAAATGTCCTTTGATTTCACATACCAACAACTACAACAACCAAGTGACGACATAACCAACAAACTAACTCTAAAGAAGTGAGAGCAGTTCAGTGGCGTTTACCACTGTGTTACCTCAGTTTCAACTCCTCCAAAGAACCCTTCTTTGCCAATGATAACTATGGGTATTTTCTTAAGTTAGACGCCACACGTGTCATGTAAATTGTTGGAAGTAATCTTTAAGTTACATTTAATCCTAATAGTAAAGTTGGACATCTTATAACCAGTATTTTAATTCTACATGCAGGACTCCCAACACCTCATGAACCAGAGCTATGTGAAGGAAATTGACACTGCTGCAAGATGGGGTGCTGTGTTGTAATGTTTATTTAATAACAAAGTAATCCTGATACTGGACTGGCATAACGTTGCCATTAGCCCTACCTATCCTATCAATAGTGTGCAGACAAACTGTAAATTCCAACATTAAGCTAAATAATATAGATGACGGGACAGATTATTCAGGGAATGCACAAACACCCTGAACTAGAAATGGGCAACCTGGTGACACTGTTTATCTGATATTCAGGAACTACTATTAACAACAAATTAATGCTCAGATCGTTCCTTTGTAAACAATAAGAATTTTGATTACCCTGTTGTAAAGTCTAAAGCTCTATGTAATATCAACTTTGTATGACAACACAAGATTGTGAGATTATATTATATTTAACTTTAGTCTACTGTAGTTCAAAACGTATTAGTGAAAAACATTTGCTGCACATTTTCTATGTTGAGTAAAAAGGTGCTTTAACCCAATACTTTCACTACATCTTAGTCTAAATCAATGCATCGTTTAGGCTAGTTTCATTTCAAGTAAGTTAACATTACATGGTAGACACTAAAATGGGCTATCTGATGACACTGTTAACTTCTCATATACCCCAAACCCCTGCTTTGTTTTTAAGTTTGACATAACCAACTAGGAGCACGAACCAAGTTGAATGTGAAAACCTGCTTGGTCAACATAATTTTTAACAATCACATTTATCATTTACTTGGGGAGTTTAAGTGCAACCAGTTTGGTATTTTACAATTACAGTAGGTAACGTTACTTTGAGGGAATAATTTACAATGTGACATTTAATTTAACTCTGTATGTCTCTCTGGCACCTTGTTGTTTTCTTATACATAGGAAATAAAATTTCGATTAGATTGAACTTTCCTTCACCTTCTAAATCTATATACTAAAAATTTAGCCACAGCATCACATGAAGAATCATGCATATTAAAACGACTAATCCTAACACAGTCAGCTACAGCAAAACGTGCACACAAATCAAACTACAAAGCGAAAAGTGACATGTAACTAAATCTCACTAAACTCCTTGTAACCACCTTTATCTGATTATCTCGTATAATCAGCCAGTCCAGACCACGAACCCGGGTAACTTAGGCCCAACTGTAAACAGTGCTAAAGCTGTAGACTGAAACGAGCAGCGAGACGTTAGCTTAGCGGCTAATTTCAAGTAACCATTACAGCGTCACTCTTTGTGAAACGCTGTCGATTGAAATTTAAACACTAACTTTACAAATTATTCATAGGTATTTTGTGGTGCACTGAATTGCTTTGCACTCCACGCAAAGCTATTGCCGTGTTGTGCAAGCTGATCACGGTGAACGCAGAAAGACATTTGAAGTAGCTAAAGTAAGCTAGCTAGGCTCGGTGTCAAGCTACTCACATTTCTTGAGCCACTTCATCCAGTGGCGAACGATGACGCCGTGGTGCTTTTTGTTTTCAATGCACCAGGTTGAAAGTCCCTGTATTGACTCCATTGTGTTCGAAACTCCTTGAAATCGCCGGTCCAAAGACGCCTCCAGAGCAGCGTTGGAGCTGCGGGCTCCGTGTCCGCTTGCAGCCCCAGAACCGGCCGCCATCTTTCCAGCACTATCTGCGGATCGCTCGCTGCTGCTGCTTTTGCGGATGAAGGAGCTAACGTAATGAGACGGACAGAAACACGCCCCCCATGATTAAGTTAAACGACGTAACAATATTTGTAACTGTACAAAAACAGAGAATATAACGCCATAATACTTTAAGTAGTTTTATCAGCGGACTAGATCCCAACTGACGGAAAAAAGGACATAAGTCGGTTAAATGTTGTTTATTTAAGGCGGTGTAACGTTACAGAGAAATATAGCTACAGGTAACGCAAAGATTTTCTCGTTTCTCAAAAAAAAATGGATTCGGGGTCTTTAAATTATGTGAAATGTACCTGTATTGACTAAAATAACTCTTATAACAATGTTGTTTAGCACAATAGAATGCAGTCTTTCACTGATGGGGTGTTTTTTTTATTAACCGCTTTACTCAAACAGGGGATTATTGTCAGAGTACGTGGTAAAGGGGTTTCATCACAAAAGTTAAGTCATAACATAATCTGACACCATTTCTCGTCATCACATAAAGCCTTGGGTAAGTGATTTAAATCACACAGTGCAATCTGTCAGATCTTATTCAATAACAAATAACACGATACCTGACAGAATAGCCTACCACTGAAGAGATGAACACTGATGCAGGCATACACACACATACTGAGCTACAGACAACCCGATCTGTCACACATTCTTGCAAAAAGATCCACACACATTTTTATTGTTCCTCCTTTTCTATGTTCAAGTCTCTTGATTAAGTCTGTCTGTCCCCAGTTGAAGGCAGCAGTGAGGGCCACCTGGCTGTGAGGCTGTGGGTCTGGGGGGTTGTAGAAGGGGGCGCTGACTCAAACTACATGCTCTCCAAGCAGGTTTCAGTCATCTGTGCCGTCCAACACACTCTGGCTAAGAGCTAGATCCCAGTAGTGTTCTGTGCCGTGTTTCTTGAAGTGTTCTCTGGCCATGCTCTCTGTGGGGCACTGCTTGAACTTCATGTCGCCAAAACTACGCTCTTTAGCTGTGCCCTGGAGAACAAAAAGGAATCATTAGACTCAAATTACATGACAAAATAAAATAATTAAAATGTGTTTAGATATACATTAGTCAGCAACATCAGACTGCAGCAGAAAGCAGGATGTGTGAATACTCACCTCCCAAATCAAATAGCACTTGTTGTTCCTCTTTGTATCATCATCACCATCTGGATCTAATTGATAATAAACAGGGGAAAAAAAGAGTTCAATATCCCTGAAATAACCACAAAGGCCTGATAACAAGCACAAAAGTCAAGCTCCTCTTACCATCTCTTTTACTGTTGTGTTCCTCCCATTTGATTCTGTGCATCATCAGCTTCTTGAACTTTTTCTGTGATTTAGGGCCTAAAGGAAAGGACAGATTCAGATTTTAGACTTTGATTGTCCTACTACTTTAATTTCTCAAGGGGTAGCAGGGAAGATAAAATATTCTAGAACCTCAACCACTTAAAAACTGACACCACCTTCTACCATGTAGCTGTTAACGATGTTTACCATGACATCAGTACAGTCATTCTCTGGGCTTACACTGACATAACACACAAAGGTTTATTGAGCACAAAATACTAAAACATTGACAAACCTAACTGTAGTCAGCCTGTTTAGTCATAATGACAAAGCAGAAGGCACATAAATGATTTGTCTCTACTAAGCTTGGACCCTTTTCATGTGCTCCTCGTGCCTGCCACTGCTACATCATTTGCCTTCTCTCATCTGCAACCATACACTTGCTAATTACATCTTCTTTCACATTCACTTCTGTTAAGTCTTCAACAACTGCGACACAAAACTTCTTTTTATTTATTTAATTTGGTTCATGCTGTCAGGTCCCTAATATACAGGTGCATCTAAAATTAAAAAAATAGAATGTGGTGGAAAAGTTCATTTTCAGCATTAGAACCAGACTGAGAAATTAAAAGCTCAGGAAACCTTTGCAGGTGTTCTGAGATTATTAGTTATTTAGAGCATTTCTCAGGTCGACATTTCTGCATTATAAATTCTTTATTATAAAATTCAAATACATTTTGAGTTACTGGAGTTTTGATTTCCATGAGCAGTAAGTCTTAATGATCAAGATGAAAACAACAAAAATGAAATATTTTACTTTGAGTAATTACTCTAGAATATATGAGTCTCACTTTTTGAGGTAAATTACCCCAAAAAAATGAACTTATCAACGGTATTCAAATTTTTTAGACCTGTATTGTGTATTGATAATACTGTCCCCTTGAGGCTTTCTGTACCTTAAATTTTGTATGACAAGCCCATACAGACAATCATTTTTTAATTTTTGACAGACACAGACAAGACAAGGTGCAGACCAGCGAGCACTTAAAAATGCATGTCTAGCCCATAATGAGATTACTGACGAAACAGATCTATCCAGTAATTAAGCAACACAGACTTATGTATAGTTGATTAATAAAAATTTCACTATTTCAAAAAACCAAAAAGATCAGTTAATAATTGGTGGTAAATCTTCTCCACAGTAATTTTTCCCCGTCAGAGCAAGTGTTTATTGCAGATCACATATTATTAAAAGCTGTTATATGAAAGAGAAAAAAATAGTTTCACTCAGAGTATTAATGGTGGGATTTGGGGCTTGTCAGTGTTCCCTTACCTCCCTCCACCACAACAAGGTTGACATCTCTGTGCAAAACTACTGTGCCCGTCAGGTACAGCTGGTTGGCATTGGCCTCCACTTTAAACTTCTTAGCAGGATTTTGCAGGTTACGGATCCTGTGCAGGGAAGTTAAGGTGCTTAAATTAGACACACCACTAATTTGTGACACTGTACATCCACATACACACACACACTCACGATATGATACAAATATTTGAACTACACTATGTGTTCTCCCTACAAATGCACACCTGTACACTGCAATGTGAACACCATTCGTGAGGTCTTCTTTTAACTTCTTGACCTTCTTCTCTTTCCTCTGCTCGGATGTGAGCTTACGGGCTGCATTAGCCTCCTCATGAGCCCTGCAAAGGACAGAATTAGAACAATCTTAAAAGAAAGCTTTAGTTGTTCTTGGATCATCATAAAATGTTAAATGGAAATTCAGAGTAGGGCAAGATAGGAGTGTGTTATATCACATTATATCAGTATATCATTTTGGTACAATATGAAAATTATTCCGACTTGTAGATGTCATACTGTTAAACACTGCAATAACAAGCATGGCTGACGAAAGTAACCGGATCCACGATGGACGAGTTAGTTCTAGGGGAGTGACTTCAGTTTGGTTACAAAAAATACAACAAACCACGGTAATATGTAAGAAGTGCAAGAAGACTATAACAACAAAGGCGGGCCTCAAGCAGAAGCTCCATGTTAAGTATGAGATGAGCCAAAAACTTCAGAAAGGAGAGCTCAACAAATACTGTGAGTTCTAAACCAAAAGTATTCTTCTTATATAATGTGAAGAATACAATTATTGCAGATATACCCTGAAAGACTGTAATCTTATTTTAGCGCAATATCGCACACCCCTAGAGCAAGAGATGAGGACAGAGTGGGGGACAAGCAGCATAGAGGTTAATTGTGTTACTAACTTCTGTCTCTTGGCCATCTGTGCTCTGACGTGGGCCTCTACTTTCGTGGGGTCCTGAACCGCCTCCGTCCCCAGCACTCTCATCAGGTTGGAGATGCGAACTGAGAAAACAAAAACAAATATTAGTTACACATAGGGTTGGGGATTGTTTAAAATTTCAAGATACCAATACCAAAACTAGTACCCTTAAAGTGATACCGATACCAATAGAGTACTTCATTCGATACCTTACATAAAATGCCACCTGTTGAAGCCATAGTATTTGATTGGTAGCCTATTATTATTTTTATTGTCGTTATGAAAAAACAAGGTTATCTATTTTATTTTTTCTTGTTTCAAAAAAAACAAAACATAACACTATTGATTCTTTCTATATTTAAATGAGAGAGGAGGAGTGAAATAAGTTAGTGACCAAATTTGTGAGAAACAAATTTCAGGTAATTTTTTCCATACGTGTGACGAAAGTAAACGGAAAATTATTTAGGTAACTTCGATCAATAAACTGAATTGAAAGATCTCCGCCAGTGCTTTTTCCTTTGTTGGTGAGTCGGAAACCTCCTCCAAAAACAAAAGTAACAAGTAAGGAGTCTGTTTAAACAAGTCACTTAACTACACTAAAGACTCTAAAGCAGCAAACAGAGGAAAAGAGAAGCTGCACGTCCAGCTGATCACACTGACTAGCCTACATCTGATAAATGATACCAGAAGATGAAACTAACAGTAAGCCAAATTGTAGTGATAAACTTGCAACAGTGACGAAAATGCCTGAGAATGCAGATGAAGGTGAGCGACTGTTAAAATCACACATGGACTCTGTGCGTGCAGGCCTTTTGTTTTTAATACAGTTTATGATAATGTAAGGAGAAAAAGGCATGCTCTTCTCTTTCTTTTGGTGTGTTACCTGCGTGTTTGGCTACAAGCAAAACAATACAAATAGTCATCTTTTGACACAATCTGGTTACAAAAAGTATCAAATAAAGTACTGGTTTGACTGGAGACATTTCAATACTACTCTATACTGGGGTGTTTCGGTCGATACCATAACGGTATTGAATAGTGATACCCATCCCTACTTACACTCCATTTACTCTATTTTGTAGTAGTTTGTCAAAATAGTAATTTGTGTGTGGTCACCTTTGGGCTCTGGTGGAGGCATCAGTCCCAGACGAACCTTCTCTTGAACTTCTTTTTGTCCCTCCCTACGAGTCTGTCTTCTCAATTTCTTCTGTTCTTTCTTTGTCAGGTATACACCCAGCGTTACTGGCTTATCCGTGTCAACTGAGGGGAAAAAAAGAAAACAAAGTAACTATATATTGTGATCATTCCAGCAAAGTATTACAATAGTAATGAAATAAAAACCATTAAAGACAGTGTAATAGGGTAAAAATGTATAGTTGTTTTTAAAAATTAGAGCATGCACATACAACACAATGAACAGCAGCAGGACAGAAAAGTATACTATGTCCTGCACATTGTTGAAAGCTGCAGCACAAATGCACAATAAATTTCGTCTGTTAAAAATAACAACAGTAACAAAACTTGGGATCAAGGTCTGAGTGACAAAAACAAATTTGAACATATATTATTTTAACTGGGCAACTCCATTTTTAAGGAAGAGTGTGTGACATCACTGAAGACTCCTAAAAAAGCTACTAATGGATGGTCCATTAGTAGCTTTGTAGTTGCACTGACAAATTCTTCTTCCTCACCATATTTACAGTGCAACAATCAGGAAATGATGAATTGTATTTTCACATTTGTATTTTTTTGCATTTAAGTAGACTGGATTCATTTAAATATAATTAATCTATTAATAATAATAATTATGTTTAACTTATGCTTTCTCTCTGAGTGTAACTCTACCTTCCGCTAAAGACTGTTATGGGACATAAACTTTAACAGCACGCAGACTTTTAGTTTTTACCTTCTATACACTTACCTGGAGGGCTAATCTGGGCAGGATGTTCTACCAGGTTGGTCACACCAAAGAGCTCCAGCTCTTCAAATTTTGTGTCAGGTGTTCTTCATAAGATAAGAGCGAAAAACATATCAGTTAACTACAGTTAATTGGTTGTGGAAATTACATTATTATTTATACCATAAAAATGATACTAGCTATTCTGCACCTTGACAGTGAGAATGAGACAAAGAAGAGTTTACACGTTTCACCCCAAATCATACCAAGTGTTTAAGTTTCTGGGTTAGCTGTTCTTACATGTCTATGTTGGAAGGCAGGATGAAGGAGTCCCACCACTCAATGTTGGGCACCTCCCATTCTCCAATCTCTTTCTTTGGGGCAATCAGTGCCAGCTTGGTGGATGCCTGGATTCCTGTCTTCTTTGCTGCCTGGGCAATCTCATTCTGCAGCCTTTCCAACTGCGCCTGATTGAGGTCAAGATCAATGCAGGAGGGACAAAAAAAAAAGTTGCTTTGAACAATGTTCATCCAAATAACCAAGCTGAGACTACATGTCACAGTAAGGAGTTAAATCCAACCTTAGTTCTAATTCTCTGAGCAATCTTCTCAAAACGCCCCTGGTCATGGAATTTGAAGCTCCTGCGAGGGCGCTGAGCTGGCGTAATAGGCACACGCTGATCGAAGTAGGACGTGGACTCTAAGTCCTCCCCGGGTTTCTCCTTCAGCTGCTGACGGAACTGCTCCCTCTTCACCGCTCGAATGTTTGCTACATGGACAGAAGAAAATCAATTGAGGAACATCAAAACAAATGTACACACACACACAACCACTGCACACATACCTTTCAGTGTGGGCATGCGGTGTGTGAGTTCAACCTCTTTGCCACTGGCATCTACAGTTCTTCCCTTATCATCCAGAATAAGAGGCGTTGGCTTGTTCACCTCCTTGGCTTCTACTTTCCTATTTAGAAAAAGGACATATAGAGAGAGAGTGGTATCATTTTCACACTGCCACATCAATGACTCAACATCACCCTATATTTTTCCCCTCTTAAGATTTAAAATCACATATATTGTGACATCACTCACGGTGGGGCAATTCCCATTGCATGTAGATTAGCTAGTGCCACAAGGTTGTGAGGCCCAGTGTTGCCCAAAGCTCCAAGGATACCAGGTTTCATTGCTAACTGGGATTGGATGCGGGCCTGTAGCTCTGCAGCCTTGCGGGCCTTCTCGATAGCGTCATTCATGAAGCTTGCAGCCTGGGAGGGGGCGATAGATGAGGCGTCACCTGCAGCTGCGGAAGTGCCAAGAAGCCGTGAGACTGGAGGGCTTTCCATTTGTGACTGTGGTGTGGGAAGAGGCAACCGCTGAAGTCAGGGAGGAATAATAACGGTGTCATCTTAAATTTCTGATAATTGTTTTTTCAGTTTGTTAAGTCAGATGTAAAAAGTTATTTTACTTGTCCAGCAGGGGCTGAAGATCCAAAGCTAAGTTGTTTCTTCCTCTCTTCTATCTGTTTTGTGGCTGCTTCCATCATCTGTTTTATCTAATAGTACAGAGAAAAGCTTAGTAAATGCAGAACATTAATCCCCCCCCGCCAAAAAAACAACAACAAAAAAATCAAAACAACTTATTTAGGAACAATATTAACTGACAATGAGAAAATGATCTCATACCTGCATTTTGGTGAGCATGCCAGGGCTTTCAGATGGTGGTCCAGGAATAACCTCAGGCTCTTCCACCTCCTCAAAGCGAGGAACCCGTTTCCGCTTAGCAACTGTCCCATCTCCTATCTCTGGAGTTTCTCGCACTGCGCCTGTTTCAGCCTCATCACCAAACACATCCTGAGACCAACCAGCCAAAATGGAAATGCCAATATCACCTCACCATTAAACATAAAAATACATAAATATGTTTACACTTAGATACATCTATTTTTAATCATATTTTTAGACTCAGGGCTCTACAGTGTGAGCATTTTCACTCACATATGCCCCTAAAAATAGATACGTGTGAACACAGTAAAGGCTACTGTGACGTTCCAACTTACAAAAATGAAACTGCAGCCTTTAGTCACTGACAAACTGTAACCTACACTGGATATTTACAGCTAAACTTCACTGCTCACCCTTTCCTCATCTCTGCTACATTCACCTACTGCTCTCTCTCACTCAAACACACACTGCGCACACAACAAAGAGAGCAATTCAATATTGACTGTGTGTGCTGGTGATAACATTACAGGACTAATATAAAAGAAAAATGCCACTGCCCTTGTTTGGGAGTACTTTGGGTTTAGTCCTGATAAGATAAAAGCTGAGCCAGCCAACACAGACGAAGTTGTGTATCTCCGTTTAGCGCACTGATGTGTCGTATATGCTGCAGCAACAACTTTTCATGGGAGACTGTCGTTTTTCATTGCCCTCTCCCGGTTTTCCATATGTCTCCCGCTTTAGGACAAATGTTCACTTTGTGTCTTTTTCCTTGGCTTAATTTTTGTATCTGGTACTTTACAGTGCATACAAATGCCACAACCCTCTCCATCTACAGTTTCCAACCAGACAACTAGCATGCACATAACGCAATATTTTCACTCACTGTGATGAGTGATCAGTATTGTGAAAAGCTCCGTCCATATTAATGCTGTTTTTCAAAGTGTCAAATTTTCAAAACAATATGTTTAAATGTTTTAAAAAGCTTTCTATCACTTCCTTCACAGGTTTTCACATCATTACTCCACACACAGAGAAGGAGCACACACAAAAGCCATATAAATAGGAATGTAACAAGTTGTTTCTTAATTTACTGTGTTATTTGAACATTTTCCACTGTGCTTCTAAACTTCTTTGTGTGCTGCATTTTTTTCCATTCAGGATCACATATACTTCTTGGGAACTGTGACTAATATGATTTCCTAATTATGCTTTTGTCAATAATCTCCACAGCATAAGTAAAACAGGTTTTTAGAGTAATCAGACAATGCCATAATGCATATTTAGTGTGCTAAGCATGGATTAATCATTGTTTGATTTCCTGACCCCCTAACTTTTCTAATAGTGTGTGTAACTGTAAGTGGTCACCAGTGTTGAGCAGTAACACAATACTTCGTAACGCATTACTGTAATGGATTACTATTTCCAAAAACAGTAATACTATTACAGTTATTATTCCATATATATTATTAAGTCACGCTGCGTTACTGAACGCACCATCCTTGACGTGAATGCGCGACAGCTCAGTGGCAACTGAGCTTATGTTGTTCAAGACAGGTGTTACCCAAGAAGCTATAGGAAGAATGGAGAACCAGGCAGAGAGGCTTTCTTTCAACAGCTGTAAGCATTGCCAATATTGTGTAACAGTCTAAAATGTAAACTGAAAATAATCTAGAAAATTAATGTAACTAGTTACGTTTATAATCCAGTAATAAGTAATATTATTACTTTTTTAAGGAGTAAAAAGTAACTAGTAACTTATTACAATTTCTGAGTAACTTGCCCAACACTTGTAGCCACTGTAATCCAAAATCGATTACTGGAGTAAAATTAGATCTAATTTCTTACCTATGCAGTGACAATACATTTGGTAGGGTGCTTTCTCACCTTGAGGTCTCTCTTGCGGTTCTTTTCTCCTGCTCCTTTGTTACCACGGGCACTGCGGCTTTCCTCTAAAGCTTCAAAAAGACGTTCCACAAAACCTCCAGCAGAGTCATCAAGGAAGGGACGCAGCTGGTCTGAGGTGGAAATGAGTAATACATCATTTGCACAAAACCAGTATTCCTTTGATCATTGCCATAATGAAATGATAATTTCTTGACCTCACCCCAGCGTGCCTTCACGTGCACAGAAAAAAAACATGATCACTGTGAACACCACCATCACGCAGATACTACTTTTTTAATGTGGTTGTTTCCCTTTAAACTGTATTAATTTATTTCTTGCTGTATGTTCTTGCTATGTACTCTTTTTAATTGTAAATTGTACTGGATCCATGCTGCATGGTGATTCGGCAATTTCAATAAAAGTGATTGATTCACTATACCTATCAGGACATTTTGGAAATCCGTACCTGACAGTGGAGTCTACAAGGATGTGCAGTACACTACAGCCTATACAATAAGGAAAACGGGGACCTGGTAGGTGCTCATCTGTTTTCTCATGGATTAATTTACAGAGCATAGCAAAATGTTTTACATGTGTTTGTTACATGTATTAAGTGCAATATGAACATTACGGTCTTCTTGTGTAAAAAATGACTGCTAAAAATCACACAGAAGGCATTCAGGGATATTAGTAACCACATATAACGATTTAGTCATCATTAATGTGACCCTGATCAAATTGACAGGCTATTTTATTAACTATGGTGAGCTTATACCTTGAAAATCACCCCAAACACTGATTATTTGGACAGTGTACTGAATGTCATTCTTACAGTGATGCAGCAAACAGCCAAACGCAAATATTTGTGTTTGTTTTCTGATTCCATGTAAATTTAGATTTGATCATGTTTACCTTAATGAACACAAGTGGTTACTTGAGATCCTGACTTTATGGTGCAAATTGCATTTTCTCTTAACTCGATCTATACATTAAAACACAGTAGGTCTCAAATGTTCAATACGGTTACCTATGGTCTTTCTTTTGTCCAATCCCTTTCCAACACAATGCAAAGCCGCAGTAACCACCGTGGGCTCTGAGAAACCCAGCACCTTCTTCACAGTGCGTTCCACCCATGGCCTCAACTCCTCCATCTCCCGTTTAGGAAGAGACATCCTCCAATCCTGCAGAACGGTTTAAAGTTGAACCAGATTATCTCCTACATGTCTCCATGAACTGCAGCCCCGTTGGGACTGTGTCACATTGATATGACAGTCCAAAACAGGGCTAACGTTACATACACAAACCCCCCACTGTCTCACTTACAGATGCACAAACAACACTGACAATATACAAACTAATTCACACAGTAAGTCAAAAACCTGATGTTTGTCAGCTGGTAGCTGCAATGTTTGACTGGCTGACAGCTGTGCTAACCAGGGGCAACATACAAGCTAAAATCAATTACATCCGCCAAAACTCCCCGGTAGCCCGCTAGTTAACATTAGCATCCTGCTAACCGCGAGCTACAAACATCAGCTAAAAACTGCTTAATTTGAATTACAAACCTTTCGATTTGGTCTTTCTCCTTCGTCAGACGGCTTACGTTGTAAAAATAAAACAAAAACGATCAAGTTTAAGAAGCGTAAAACACTCAAACTGCTAAGTTTCTCGTGAAAGTTTCTTTTGGATCGCGCCGTTCGCACGACGTTTCTTGTACATGAACCGGAACAAGAAATGGATGCTGGTTCTTCTTCGTGACCATTTCCGCGCGCTCGTTCCGGCAAATGTCCGTTGTTTCCACCTAGCAGCACCTGAAGGTAAAAGTCTCCTGTTTGTCTTTCAAGTCAGGTATCAGTCAGCTAGCTTTTAAAGTTTGTTTTTAAAGAACATTAATAAGAAATGAAAGGAGATGTTGAACAGTGGCATTGTTACAGAACTCGGTAAAACGGCTGGAATTTTTCTTTTAATCAACATTAAACAACCAGCGAATAGTGTTTTTACTTTTACAAGAGACAAAACGTTCATTTGCCAAACTATTAACTTAAGCTCTACATTTTGAGTTACCTGTATTTTACGATAGTTTTTTCATTTTATGCTGCTTTATACTTTTACTCCACTACATTTGGAAGCCACTACTGTAGGCTACTTTTTACTCCGTTGAAATGACAACATTGAAAATGCTGAAATTAACATGAAATTAGCTCCTCTTTTAACGGATACAACATTAAAGTGTTGTTTACGCAATAATTATAATCCACTGATATTATACATACAGTATATTAGCCTGAAAAGGGCCATTTTGCATAATGAGAACTTTTAATTTAGGTATTTTTTATTATATTTTGATGCTAATACTTATGTACTTTCACTAAAGTAAGTATTTTGAATGCAGTATTATTATTAATATTATTATTATTGTACACTGTGGTTGTAATACTTTCAAGTAAAAGATCTGTGTGCTTCTTCCACTACAAAAATGTAGTGGAGTAGAAGTTTTTTAGGGTATTGTATGGTTTATGAAGAAATTAGCTTTCTTTAAAGGTCTATGGTGTTTTATGGTATGGGTACAGTATTATTTGTTTTTAGTTAATTTTTTACTATAAAACACTTTCTGACCCCTCTTGTCTGTGAAAGGTGCTGTATAAATAAACTTTACTTACTTACATACTTTAAGTTGGCATAAAATTGAAAACACTCAGGTTAAGTATAAATACCTCAAAACTGTACTTACACAGCACTTAGTAAGTTTCTAGATAGTTTCTAGATTAGTAAGTTTCCACCAGTGCAGGTCCTAACTGCAACAGCACTGTAACTGCACAACAGGAGGATGCTATAAATCTTGGCAAAGTTTTCAAAAATAGATCAGATTTGTTCACCATACTGTTCAAGATCAAGAACAAATATCAATGCTCAAGGTTAAAAGAATCAAGAAAATTACAATAATTAAAGTAGTTTATATATTTATAATATAACTGAGATTTCAGATATTTTTCATTTGTTTAAATAAGACGGAATTTCGGTGCAAATCACTTGATGAAGTTGGTCCGAAGCAATATTGGTCTATAATGGAATCTCAATGGAACGATGTTTAAGTGCTGCAGCATGTGTAAGCAGTAGAGTGAGGAGACCTAATGGATGACAATGCATCACATGACTCCTTCACTGTTCTTGCATCTTTGGTTCATTTATTAAGATGTTTAAATAATAACATGGACTAATCATTATTTATTCTGATGATCAATTACGTGTCATGTCATCCTTCTTCTTTCGTTTGGTCGGTATCACAAAACTGATATATACTGTTTATTGAATACAATGTAAAAGACTAAATAGCCTACTAACAAGCAAATTATTGCATAATCTAAACTGTCCAGAATATTAGCTTTTATCAGTCTAGAGTGAAACATTGCCTAGCTATTGGCCAGCTAACCACAGATTAGTCATGAAGTCAGTCCCCTGGTAAAAACATGGGAGTATCAGGTGACCTCCATTTCCTTCTACTGTAGGTCCGCCCCCACATTTTTTCGCTATCTTTGCATGTGGGTGATGTGGGTCATTGAGTGCAGTTGTAGTAGTGTGAGCCTGAGGCTACACCAGTCTGCCCCCATCCACGCTTCCACACACACTGCTCACTGTGTACTATCTAACCATCCAGTGTCTGAATAAACTGTATATACACAACATATTTATGTATTTGCCAGACATGTTCTTACTGCAGAGTTCTTTCTGCAGAGAACTACAGCCTGATTTACGTTCCAAAAACCAGACTTTTTACAGTTTTCTTACATGGTTGGCAGTATTAAATTTTGTGTCTTGAAGACTATATGGTAGCTTAAAGGAAACCTCTTAGAAGAAAATAATCAGAGGAAATTCAAATACTTTCATTATGTGCTTTTATGTTATTGTGTGAGCTTTTTTTTTTTCAACAAAGAGGTGTTGAACTTTGGATCCAGTTTATTCTGTGACCTCTCTGGTGTATATGTGCAGAACCAAAACACCATAACAAATGATACTATGTTGTTTTTATATTCTGTGGAAGAGAATTGGGCTGCAACTAACAGTTTTGGTTATTGATTAATCTGGACATTTTTATTCTGGTCTACAAAATGTCTGATGTTGTGAATTATGAACAATGTCCATCACAACTTCCCAGGGCCCAGGAAGATTAATCAACAACTATTTTGATATTGAATTAATTGTTATTTTAAAGTATTTTCTTTAAAGCAAAAAATGGAAAACAAATCATTGCTGAATATCTTTGGAAGACATTTTAAGATGTCTCCATTTGGGAAATTTTTGCAATCAGCTGATATATCTATGGACCACACAATTAATCAATTAGTCAAGCAAATTATGGGCAGATTAATAAATAATGAAAATAATTGTTAGTTATAGGCCTAGTGACTTATTTAGCAGTAGTCAACAAAATGCAGTTTACAGTGATATCTGCTGCAGAGAAATCTGCTGTTTCAAACAATTATCAGAATTGCTATTGGCTATTTTTTTGTTGATCAACAAGTTGATTAATTGGTGATTTCAGCACTATATGAGACAGTAATTGCAAAATTTATATATAAATCTTGTTGTCTGTCTGTTAATTCTCGCTCCAATTTTAATCTCTAATTGTGCTAAAAACAACCTGGTTAAATACACATTTACAAGAGAAATGCCTAATCTGGTAGTAATCAAATAATTAGTGGGACAGTAAACAACATATTCACTGCCATTTACCCACCCAGCTACCTCCCCCACCACCACTACCCGTGATCAACCTGGACTCTTCTCTCTCTCCAGCCAATTCTATTATGTAATGACACCTCAGGACATAATATGGCAATACTGCAGATATTTCTATACAAGTACACACAGAAAAACAAAACGCAGACAGGATCACATGCACACACACATGCATGCTTTTATCCACACCGGCACACTGTGACTTCTGCTACTGCACTTGTCTGTGTAGCTAAAACAAGCATGGGCTACAGCATCATGGGGGCTGGTGGTGAGAGCATAATGAATTAATCTGTTATATTACTGGAATGCCAGGCATTTAGTGTGCAGTTAATCCTTGTCCAGTATTGGCAAAGCACTAATTGTCTCTCACAAGTGTTTCCTTTCATTTGCTGAACAACTTCCCCCAGCGTTCTCGACATACTAAATCACAAAGTGATGTCAACTGAGTGAATTAATGTGCATTATTGCTGTACTATAAATATTACATAAGTGCATAACTTGTGACTTTATTCGAGATATTCCCTATGTTCCTTCACATGGCTTTTTTGATTCATCAAGTCTGTGGTTATGATATATTTCATCATGCTGACCCACTTTTATTTCATTGTATTTGACAAGGGCTGTAAATCATCTTGGAAGATACAATCTCAGGGGACTCCGCTGTCTTTACTTCACACATAGGCTGCTAGGACCTCAGTATGTGTACCAGTGTGAGTGCACGTGCATACATACTAAATCCCAAATTGTTCACTAAGAGTTTAAGCTTTCATCTCTTGCTTTTCTCTCATTCATAAGAGCCTCTGTTTGGCATCTCTGCCTTCTTTATGCACCTTTCTTTTTTCCGTCCTCAGTCTATATTATGTGGTGTTTCCCTTTCACTCGCTATATCTGAATAATTGAGCAGTTGTGTAGGATGACGTCATCACGAGCAGGCTCCCTAGAACACATTCAGGCCAAAGAAACTGATGAGGATGTTATTTGCCTGTAGCTCGCCTGTGCCCCAAATATTACACACAAAGTCATGAGATACACGTGCGTCCTTGAAAATGTAGTCCTGTATCGCTGTCTTTACCGTGTCCCCTGTTGGTGACATCACAGTGATGGGGACCACAGATGGTGGGCAGAGCGGTGTCTTCAACCCCACACACATCGAGGCCCGTCATCGCTGTGAGCTCCAGCAAGGCAGACGTGACTTCGAAGTATCTCAGATTTCCATCGCAGCGCTGGCCACTGTGCAATTTTAATGAGCATCCATGCTGTTTTGGGACTAGTCGGCACTAAAATCCCCCGAGGACTTGGGGTGAGTAAGCGCAAGTGTGTGAGCATGCTCCTATCATGTCTTTATGTGTAGTACTAAAGTCACAGTGTGGCTTCACCTCACGTGAGTTCTGCTGGAGTGCAGTGAGTGAATTGTGGGGGAGGGGAGTTTTGAATAAGTGAATAAGCACCTCATTGTGTCATTCCCTTCATTATGCAGATAGCACAGGCAGCAGGACTGGACAGACACCCTTAAATCATTAACTTGTTAAAACCAATAAGGGGATGTGGAACCACAATTAAAACCTACACAACGAGGGCTAAGAGAGGCGGTAAGTTCATTATGTGCAATCCTATTGATGTACAGACACACGTGCTCTATTAATCCAACACATGCTTGTTGGATTCTCAGAGAAGTAGTACAATTGTGATGCAGTAACAATGACCTAGGGTTAGGTTACATGTGGTGTAATGTAGACTATTACAGATACATCATGCTAAATTAGTATAATGTAGTGGGGGTATAACTTTTTTCAAAACAGAATTGTAGAAGGCAAAGTGAAAAACACAAACAAAACAAACGGGTTGTGCTAAAACATGGCAAAATAAGCGGTGGGAAAACAACAAATGTCCTTCATGCTCCCCAAAACCGAGTGAGGTCAGGTCTCCTCCCTGTGCCCTCCACACATCCTCTTCACGTCCTTTTTCTCTTGCCCCTCATTTCCATCCTCCAGAGGAGGAAGTGGGGAGGGAGTAGTGGTGGAGTAGGGTGGAGGGCAAGGGCTTCTCTGCTAAAAACTGCATGGATACAAGGGGGGGCTGAGAGGGAGAGAGGCAGAGGGGAGGAGGGAGGGAGGACGGTATCTGTTGTTATAACGTAGCACAGTCAGTGTGTCAGAGACAGGCCCATCACAAAATCAGCCAGTCAGTGTGTCAGAGCGTGCGGCAGGGAGTGGCACACGCGTGTGCATCTGTGTTTATGAATCTGGGTATGTTTGTGTGTGTGTGTGTGTGTGTGTGGCTGCGCTGATTTTATCCCGTATGAGCAGAGAGAAATCAAACCACACCCTCTTAAAATTTGCCACTCTCGAGCCCATGTGCATGCAGTATCCATGGATGTGATGCTCGAGTGGAGTGAAAATGGGGAATGTTTCAGCATTGTTAATTTGTGAATTTGAGTCAAATGACATTTAATATTTGATATTTAAATATATGAAATCAGAGCTATTAAAAAACAGATATAGTGAAAAATTTCCATCGAAATTTTCCAGAGCCAAAATTGTTTGTTTTGTCTGACCTTCAGTTCAAAATCCAAAGACGTTCACTTTACAGTGATATAAAACATCAAATCCTAACATTAGTGAAGCTGGAACCAGTAAATACTTGTAGTTTTAGTTTGAAGACAATCAATCGATTATCAAAATAGTGTCCTACACATTGCTTTGTGTGACTTACAGCATATTGTGATGTAAAATTAACATTCATTTATGTAACATAATATTGGGATTTTTCGTCGATATAAAATCAGTTCTTTTGTTTAGTATAAAAAATATATCACTGCCAGCATAGCGCAGTTGTATGGGCTTTACCAGGACGTTTGGTGAATAAGGTTAACCTTTGACTCTTGCATTTTTTTAGAGGGTCTGAAATCAGCGTGCCTGGGTGCGGAGATCAGAGTTGAGCCCCTGTTTGACTGTTCTATTACAGCACCAAGGATGCACTACACACAACCACACCAGGCACTTCTCTACTACCTATAGTGAGTATTCACTCATTGTGACCTCATGAAATAAACAACCAAGTCACATGAACACACATATAAAGTACAGTAGTGTTTGCGCTCTGTCGAAGCAGCTGGTTGGAGGATCAGCCAGCCCCCCCACCACTGCCAGTCAGATTACCGAGGCTGTAGACTCACACCCTGCCACCTCTACTTCCCTTCGCCACCCCCCACCCTCACACACTCTTCAAAATGTACAGTCTGTAAATCTGCACCCCATCGCGTCGCACATCTGCTTAGTGAGAGCTGCTTTCCAAAACACGAGTCTTACTCACATTGCATATTATGTCAAAAATCATATCAAATATACAAATGTTTAAACACATAAATGTACAGAAAACTCACAAAACAAACAATAATACAGGCAGAAAGTTCAGCTTTTAAAAATTGTAATTTATTAAAAGATTTTCTCCTCTTTATTATTGTTGGATAAGTAGCCAGAGGAGTAATGTCGTGTAAAGATGGGGGTGTGAGAAAGACAGAGTTAAGTTTAGAAAGAAAACATACTAGCGGGAGGAGGGTGGGAGATGAAGGAGAGAGGGCAAGGGCAGACGAATGCAGCAGAGTGGGGGAGGGGAGGGCAGCCAAGAGGGGAACTACAGTCAGCTTTTACAATTTGAGAAGAAAAGGGCTGCTCAAATAAAGAAGACATTTTCCGACCAATTAGCAGTGGAGCAGCTGCACTAGAGAACGTACATGAAAAAAGGACATAAACAATGAGAAATAAGTGCAATTGGTTTCTCTGTCATACCACAACTGTATAAAAAGAGGAAAGATGGAGGACCCCCCTCCTCCGAGCCTGTGACCAGCGTCTGGCACATCATACTGCCACATCTGAGGACAGGATGGGGTAAGACGGTCTGACTCTGGGTCTGTGACCGAGGGTTTGTACACTTCTTCCTCCACAAACATAGGCAGTAACATGGAGGCTGCCAGTGGCTCTGTGTTCACACATGGTGCTTTTTGGAGGAGTCTGGTACTTGGATATCCCTCCTCTTGATTTATGTAAATAATGTATGAACCACTCATACCAATTTAAAAAATATTTTAGTCTAAATATTTACAATACTTTTGCAATATAAGTAAATCCAATCACATCGCTAAAACCCCTCCTACATTTAGAAGAATATCGTGAGTACATTTCCAAATAAAGAGAGGCATCAAACATCTAAATTAAAACTGAAATTAGAATAGCAGCAGTAGAGTGTGGTGCAAATAAAGATTTACCTCCCTTACTTACATTTATATTTTCTGTTTGTTTTATTTCAAGTTTTTAACAGCACCAGCTATAAGTGCAGTGTGTTCCTCTGTCATTCAGAAACAAAAGAAAATGGTGTGTTCCATTTGACATGGGAAGTTTCAAAGGGAACGCCCCCTTAAGTCGGATTTCCGGCTTGGAACGTCTGGAGAAGCGCACTACCCCGACTTTGTGATCCAAGATGGCTGCTCTGAGTATCAACGGTTAGTGAAAGCTGTAGTTTATAGTGTATATTAGCATTTCTGTGTACTTGTGCCTCATCATTTTTCGTACACAAAGTGCTGTCCAACAGCTGTCTGTGGAGGTGTTGCTACAGTGTTTAGAATGAGTAAATACCACACAGTGTTTTTTTTTTTTTTTTAAATCAACCGGCGTAACAATGGCTAAGTCTGGCTGGTTGTAAAAAACAGCTGGCTGAGTGAGCTTTTCCGACTTGTTAACTGGAACGCCGTCAGCTCGGATGTGACGTCACTCCCAGCTCCAACTTCCGAGGTAAATGAAACGCACCAAAAGCCCCAAAAGAAGGCTACACTTTAATACCACATGAGAAATAGTAGCCGCTGCTGTTTGTTGTGTGTAAAAGTTGGAGATGTAAGAAGTTTGGATTAACCGCTGATGTCAGAATACTAAAGCTGGACCCCGGTTTTTAAGTAATAGATAGATAGTTGATGATACTGTCGGTTTTGATGCTGTGCGTTAACTTGAGAAGCACGATGAAAATGACTACATGTAGGCTTTTATGATTGAACGTGTACTGCTTTTGTGAAATAAAAGCAAACAATCAAAACGCAGCATGAATGCACTGAAAGCACCAAATGCTCTTATGAACACATCATATTTGGTAAAAGGCACAGTAGTCCAATAGTTCAATCGCTAATATTTCACTTCTGTATTTGTTTTTTTCTCTCCTCATGACAGCAATAAAAAACCCACAAACTGTCAACAACATCTTCCCAGTTGCCTCACAAAAACTTTAGGCCAAACTATGCAAGCCCACAGCAGACGATATTCAGCCGGCCAATAAATAAATACGAACAATAAATAAATGCAGTGTCTGATCAACACATGAATAAATTATCTGTGGGACTTCAAGAGTCATATGTCTTTGAGTGGTCCTTGTGTTTTCCTCTAGCTGGTCTGTTAAAAGTCTTTCTTGGATCTACATGACACTGATTGCCCATTGGTTGGCAGTGGAGGACCGGGGCACAAACATCTGACCCGCAGCATGACTAGCAACGTTCCGTGACCTCTGATCGCCGTGATGTCACTTGTCTCGATGCCTCGCCACAGATCTGCCAGCCAAGTGCCCCGAACAGTTCTTGGATTACATTCGTGAGTTGATGACATCGTTTTTTCCACAGTCTCCAATGACTCCCAACGCACTGAACATACAGTATAATGTTGCTTTCTGTACACTGTATTCCTCACATCACTAGCTACAACATTTTCAGTGACGTCGCTGTCACTTTTCCTCTTCAAGCCTGACGCCTCTGTTCTATCTACAAGTGAGTGAAAGTTTGTGTCCCCTGCCATAAGACTAGAATCAAATTCAGCTCCGTCTGTGTTGCTGTGTTACCTCATCACATTAAACTTTGGGAGCTTTCATTCTGAACACTGACAACAACCTTTCTAATTTCAAATCAAGTGTGCCCCTCAAGTTAGATGTCTGTCTGAAACAGTCATCTGTGAATATACTGATTGCTTTCATGCTGAGGAGACAGTATTACTTGCTCCTCATAATCTCTCCTATTGATCATTACTCAATAAGCTGTAAATAGCCTATGAGGTGTTCTTCCCTACCCCCTCAACCACAACTGCTTTAGTGCACATGTTCAAATTATTGTGTAATTGTGTTTATCAGCTCTGATAGATTTGTATGATCATCATTTGTCTTCAACATCTATCACCTTTCCTCCCCTTCCTGTTTTTAATGCATTTATAATCACAGGTCTTCCTCCCTCTGCAGCTCTTAGCCCACGGTGGTGTAACAAAGCAAGGCTGCTGGCTCTTTGCTTGGTCGATGAATCAGGTCTCTAAGGGAGTCGGGGCAACCCCAGGCAAGGGCTTAAGTGTGACCTGAGGGGATTGACTTTGACCCTGACAGGCCTCGACGGTCTCGCTCTCACTGTGTTGTGCAGCATCAGGCTGGCTTTGGCACCTGACTGGCTTCTTCAGATTTTTGGGGTGCTTGTAGGTCGTGGTAGAAGAGATAGAGCTGTCTTGCGTAGCTGGACTGCCCCTCCTGCGGGGCGGGAGGATGGCAGCGACAGGCTGATTTTCATTGTTACTCACCGCTGTTCTGCCCTCGTGTGAAGGGCAAGCTTTTCGTGGGGACAGGATGGGGGCAACGTGGACCCACGTCAGGCTCGGCTCAGAGCTTTGACCAGATTTGTAATTTGGTAGCTTGCCTAGTTCCTCTCTGTCACCGTCCTTTCCCTTTGTGTCCAGATTTAGCTGGCTGTTACTGGCCACATCTGGGGAGATTTGGCTTGAATTAGATGCCAGTGGTGGAGAAGGAGGGCCGTCCCTTTCATCATGGTCTTGCTTCACCCTTTTCTCTTCTGCACTGATATGAGCGCACTTGTGAAGCACTGGGGAAGGCGTGGGGGAGTCTGTACCTGTCCAGCTGAGTCTGCGCTTCTGGAAAGTGAGCAGGAGATTTATTGGCAAGTGAATACAGAACTCAATTTCTGGTGGTGTTAGTGGGAAGGGGAGATGGAGTTGTCATGAGGTATTAAAGTATGCTTTTGCACACACGGGAATGTGTGTGTTCTAACCTTGACTGGAATATGTAACTGATCCCTGTGCTTGTGCGGCGGGGTGCTGCTGGAAGTGTCTTGGAGGGAGCGAGCGGGGGACGTGGCGACGCTGGAGGCTGCTGAGACAGGCTGAGTGGAGATCTGAGGAAACCAAAGCTTCAGCAACATCTCCACCTGGAGCAGGGTGTTCAGGTACTTCTCCCTACAAACAATGAAAGATAAAAATGTAAAGTGAGGAACAGATGGCAACTGTGCATACTGCATAGGAAAACATCTGGATGATTACGGCCCTGGATGTAGATTTAGATAACTTGAGTGTTAATCTGAACTACCAGTGGATGTTGTAACTCTACCTACCCTAAGGACTGTTTAATAAAACATGGAACGGGAGATGAGGCTTGAAATGGATGACTAACTCACTGGGTGCCTCTTGTCTTAACTCCAATTTAATAATCATTAACATGCTAAAATCCAACAAAGATGTAGTGTCTCATGATGCAAAAACAGACACGGTCAAAATGAGTAATATATAGTTTGAAACACCAAGGTTAGATGATGGGACAGCGTGCATGACATCTTACCCGCTGTTAGGTCTCTGTAAAACCCCCACAATCCTCTGGATTCGATCCATAGCAACACTCTGCTGGAAACTGCTTAAACCTGTCAATCAAAAACATAATCAGTCAGTCAGTGTTTACACTCAAACACTCCATAGTCACAAAAAAAAGCACGCACATGTAAACAGCCTCTCTTTCTCTATGACACACACACAGACACACACACAGACACACACACCACTTTCACTCTGTGAACTCTCGTGAGCTGATGAGTCAGCCACAAGACTGTCGCTTCACACACGGTGCACTTTGGACTGCGTCAATACAGGCCGCTGCACAAAGAAGCACTCTGTAATGCAACGGGATGAGGCCAATGAGACCAGCATCTACAACTGTAGCAGCCAGTCTCCACACATGTACCATATTAATTTTAGCAGATGCTTTTTATCCCAAAAAAACTTACAATTGCTATATATGTCAGGTTGCACGCCTCTGGGGCTACTAGGGGCTCAGGGACACATTGGTGGATTTGTCACAGTAGGGAACTGAACTTTGGTCTCTCAGACCAAAGGCATGTGTCTTATCCATTTTTCCACCACCACCCACATGCTCGTCTGGAAGCATCGATGTTAAGGATGCTTACCCCGGTCGAATCGGCCCCTCTTCAGTCCATTCAGCAGCTCCAGCAGGGGCCTGACAAAACCCTGTAGCTCAGCACACTGGCAGAGGAAGAGGAGGAGAGGATAGATAAGTTTGTGTTAGGCCTTGCTGTCTGAATCAGTCTGCTGGGCTCTTCTTATCACTCTTTTTTCCCCCCTCCAGCCAGTCCCTTACCTTTTGCGCAAACAGCAGGTCTCCCTGTGATTTTGCGCTCTGGTCTGTCGGATCTGTCTCGTCTAAGCTGACGCAAGCTGCCTTGCCGGTGTTCTCTGACCCGTATGACTCCTCCTCTTCCTCTTTATCGGGGAAGCCGCCGCACATCCACCGCGACCCGGGACTCTCCGACCCTCTGTCTCCATTGGCCGCGGCCCCGCCCACGGCCCCGATGATGACCGAGGAACCGTCTGTCAGGAAGACGTCTGTGTCATCCTCTGCCTGCTCCGAGTCGCTGAACAAGAGGCTGTCGCTGGAGCTCAGGGAATCGAAGGAGGGCTGGGAGGAAGTGCTGCCCTGGGACTGCATTGCTGTTGGGGCAGCAGCACAGGGTTAGGGTTATCATGACAGTCAATTTAGCTTAGAAAGAAACAAAAAGAAAAGGGCTTGGCTGAAGACTAAAAACCAGCATGTTTTTTAAAATGGTCACTAGAGTGAGAAGCAGACAACAAATGAAAAAATAATTTCAAAAGAACTGCGTTCCATTTTAGCAATATTTTTTTCCTACTTCTCTCCCAAAAATAATAACCCGAATTACTCAAAATGGTGGGCATATACCAGTGCCCTAGTTTAACATGGTGCAGAGTGGGACTGGGGGTAGGCAGTAGGCACACAATGGTAGAGCATGTCTGGCTCCCATTGAGGAGATTGTAGACTGGAGAGGAGAGTAAAACGTGAGGGGGAAGGGAGCTTGTAGAGTAGTGAAATCAGAATAGGCAGTCTCTCTCTCTCTCTCTCTCTCTCTCTCCTACTGCCTCCGGTGCTCTCTCTAGCCCCTCCTCTCTGTCTCGGGCTTACTCTCCATCCCCCCTTGGAGTCACACACACACACACAAACCTCTTCTTCCTCTATGGCTGCGTTTCTGTATGCCTCTCATTTCTCTCTGCTCTCCCTTCAGCTCATCCTGTTCGTTATGCACACAAGCCTGGTGCTCTTCTTCCTTTCGTCTTCCACAGACCAGCCCTCCTCCTCCTCCTCCTCCTCCTCTTCCTCACTTACTCACATTTTATATTCTCTATCTCCGGCCATGTGCCTCTCTCTGTCATCTGTCTTCCCTATTCTTTCTCTCTCTTTCTGTGTAATCTCTGAGTGCCTGCTGGTCTCTGATCCCACCAACACAGAGGGGGGGAATTAGAGGGGTCACACGAACACCCTCAGCTAGCATACACACACCAACACTTAGCTTTTATCAGCATGTGAAATAAAGTCTAAACTCGCTCACAGACAAAGAGTGATACAGATTTTTGCAGACAAAAATAACATCTAGAGAGCATTTTCAACAAGCTTTCACAGGGTTTTTTTTAATACAGCAAAATACATTGCCATTTACACAATTGTATGTGTGTCTCATGGGTGGCTTTCCTTCAGGGCAGTTGATTCCTCTTAAAATCAAATGTCACGTTGTTTACATGCATCTGCACGAGACAACTGAAACAAATAGTGGAAGATCACACTAATTGCATTGCTCCCTCATTCCTATGCCTATGGCGGATGGGATAGGGATGGGGGTAGCAGAGTGGGATGGGGGTGCACACGCTGGTGATGCATGTGTCAGTACAGTCTGCACAGGTAGGTATGTATCATGAGGCTGCGTCTCAGGTGTTGGCTGCCTGTCTGTGTGTGCGCACTACGATGCCCGGGGACTAACACCCCGCATATTTCTACACAAAATCTTCCGTACAGTCGCAGCAAATATACATCATTTAAAATATCAGAAAACAAGCCGGGTGACAGGGTAGCAAGGTAAACATGAAATATAAGAGAAAACATGATCTATCAATGTAATGTTCTGCTAACTTTAAAAGCCATATTTAAGTAACCGTACGTAAAATTAACAAAAATAGTTGAAGCAAAGCCACGTGAGAAAAAAATAGCTTTTGGCTTTATTAACACAGCCTACCGGGAGCACATAGAGGATACATCGGGACAGGAAATTCCTTTAAGCTAGCCGGCCAACTTCAGGAAACGTTAGCTATAAACCAAACAAAAAGAAAAGCCGTTTGAGATACTCACCTTCAGTAATGTGAGATAAAAAAAAAACAGCTGCCAGAAACAATCGTAAACGGCTTTATCTCCGACTTTGATACGACAGATCCGTTAATACACACTCCGTAGCTGGAGCAACATCGGGGCGCCCAGCCTCTTTCAGCTCTCTCCTCTCACACACACACCGCCCGGTCGTTCATCGATTTGTGTCTTTGCTGGCAGTTTTATCTCGGCAGTTTACGAGCGTCAACATGTGCGCGGATCCACGTGCCCACGTTTTGCGCGCATTCTATTGGCTGCCGTCCCGGCTATGGCGCGCGCCATTGGCCAACCCTTCCAGCCAGTGATTGCTTTACTATCCGTTGATTGGACGGCGGCCCGGGCACTCACGGTCCTGCCCACTCATGTGTCGCTCGTGTGTATGCTGTCGGGCAGGGCTGCTCTACTACAGCGAGCGGGTGTAAACACACGTACGCACGTACTACGGCGCCGGCCCGAGCGGTGCACAATTATGCTCCATATATCTGATGTATACAGCGTTTATGCCTCTGCCCCCTCACATGCACCCCCAAAATACAAGAGCACGCGCATACTAAACGCATCAGAAAAGAAGCAATCTTATGCAACTCAGCTCACGGATCATACTGATTTAGGTTTAATTGAACAGCCTAAATACACAAAGAACTAACTCCAGCAAAGCATTGGCATTAACGACTTTTCCTCCTCACTGTCGAGGATGACATGCCTCTAATCAGAGGAGAAGAAGCCTGTAATTCAAACGGAGAATACATTTATCTTTATCATTTATCTGGATTGCTGTGATGTAAAATCAATTCAGGCACATTAAACCAATCCTCATCTGTAGTCATTATTAAATATAATTTTTTCATAACTGCATCCAGCCACACCTGACCACACAGAAAATGTTATCATACATTATAGTGGAGTAGTGACTCTCATGTGAGTTTGATAGTTTGCAGAATCAGTCTCCAGGCAACATAAATAACCCCTATTTGATTCAATGACACGTCCAACTTTCACAACTAAGTAATGCTAATATACACCCCCACAGCTCCCTCCTCCGTTCTTCATCTGTTTTTATAAGTCTCTTCAAGAGCTACGTCTTACTTGAAGATCCTATAGGAACAAACGCCTATACAAGATGTCACATTTGCAGGAAATTATTAACATAATTAACATAATTCTTTAACCCTATCTGATAGATATTGGCTAATATAACATGTTTATTGTTTTAGTCATGTATGTTTCTTGCCATTTTTCCTCAAGATATGTGCATTTTCTGTAGTTTCTTCAGTTGTCTTATAATTTAAACTGACAAACAGGTTATGTGACTCAACTTAATGTTACAAACAACCCTAAATGTAGCATTCTCGTACAACAAGGGTTGTCATTGTTCAGGTTGCCCAGCTAGGGGAAAAACATGGCTAAAGATAGGAGTTAAAAGGCAAAAAGTGAAATAAAAACAATAATATCTTTTTTTCTATTTTGTGTCATTGTGATTCTATTGTTAACACTTACAAATGTAAATTATAGGGATTTAACCATAATGCAGTAAGTCAGGTTCCAGGTCTATGATTCATGGCCATGTAGCAACCTCCCCCTCTACAAAGTGAACTCACTGACCCAGTCTTGAAACATACATTGAGTGCAGTATACCAGCACTATATATGTGCAAACCACACACATTATCTGTCACAGACTCATCATATCTATTAGTATTCTCTCTCCCTACAAGACTTTAATTGCAGATCACTTAGTATGCCGGCTTTTACTGGTATTTTTAGATGTGAAACGCTAGGTTAAAGCATGAGTAGTGGTGAAGGTCTCTAAGCTCTTTGCATGTCAGGAATGAATAAGCTGCCCTTCCCCCCCTATACACAACATACACATGAACCCACTGAACCCTCTCCTCAGCATACGCACACACACACACACACAAAACAGGTTGTGTCCTTGATTGATTGACAGTACCTGTCTTTGATCCTTGCAGTTACGTGCAAGCACTTGGTAACCTCAACACCTGGTGAACAAGCCACCAACTCATGTTTTTGTCAAAACACAATTAACGTTAGGTAGTAAACTGAGGGGAAGGATCCTGTTTGTGCATACAGGGACCAGATCGATGGCCATGTGATCTGTCCACCCCCAACAGCATTCCTCTGCAACACATGAACCCAATGAACCTCCTCTGGGTTCATGTTGTTGAAGACCACCCCCATCATTTCCATCTTTCCAACTCCCTTCCCCCTTTCATCCCATCCCCCACCTGGTATCTGTGTTTTTTCTCTCCATCCTTTTCTCACTATTGTCGTTTGTTTTGATGTGCTTGAGAATTCAATAGGAGTGACCAGTGACGATGTTAAGCTTCCCACCATGGATGGTGTGTTTGTCGATGGAGTGGGTCAAAGTGCAGTGTGCTAAATTGGTCCCTAATAGGGAAACTAGCCATCCTCAGTTGGGTTACTGAAGCCGGAAATGGAATGATGAAATATATATCAGTAATATATATATGTATATATACATATATATATATATATATATATATATATATATATATATATATATATATATATATACATATATATATATTTGTAGACTCCTTAGGTTCAAGTTACATGTAGGCTGGATCCTGTGGTTTATCTCAAGAATTATCTAAGAGAGCTTAATTATATTTAATCATATTGAATATCATATTGTTGGACGTTTGTCTTGAAGCCTTGCTCATTGTGAAAGCATGCAGGCGGTCAGGTAGTGAAAGCATGCAGGAGTTCCTGTAAGGCCAAATGCCCAAGTAGGTGTGGTGAGAGCGAGAAACCACAACAGAAATCTGACCTGCCTGAGGGAAGACAGAGCTCCTAAAGAGAGACTAAACTGTAAACTGTCTCCACCTGCTTTGCAGGGGCTGAGCAACATATCACGTTTCACCTGGAAACCAGGATGGCTGGAAAACAATACACACTGCTGCTGTTGTGTCCTGTCTGCCAGTAGTCTCAAATAAAGGAATTTTTAGGCATATTACAGTTAAACAATTTTGACAAAGGAACAAAATTAATTAGCCTATATATTCAATTTCTGCTGTTTATGTGAATTGCATATATCTTAGTGGCTGAACAGTACAGTTCATATTTCAAGGCATGGCTGGTAGGAACAGTAGGCCTACTGATAAATGATTGATTTTCACACTTAAAGCATTCATAATTTTGTTTGAAGCAGCCCAGTAGGCTACACATTGATAATTTAGTTCAGCAAAATTAGCAGCCGCTATCTGTCTTTCAGTCACACATGGATCCTTTTCTGGTAGTCACACTGAAATATTCTGCATTGAGGGCGAGTTCACACCAGCCTTGTTTAGTCCAGTTGGACCGGACTTTAGAGCATTAACTCTCTTGGTGCAGTTCGTTTGGGTTGGTGTAAACGCCGGACTCGAACTTTGGTGCGAACCACACAACCGCTCTCTGGTCCGCCTCGAAGGGCTACTGTAGCCTACTGTATGTGTCATTTCAACGTTTTCCCTTCCTGTTTTGGTGACTATGGTCAAAAAATGTCAACCATAGGGACAAACCTGACTCACGACGCTGTGTGATGCCTTCAGAATAAAAGGGCTGAATTACTGGAGAAGGTGCATAAGAATCTCTGAGCAATAAAAAGAAGAATGGCTTCCAATTAACTAGTGAGCTGTGTTGTGTTTAAGGTTTGTTTTTTATCTGCCAACTGTATGACTAATAATCGATTGGTTCGATTCAGGAACCGGACCTTTACGTGTGAACCCGCCCACTGGTGGAGCGCTTTCAGTGTCGAGACTGCGCTTTGCCTTATGCAGTAGCCTACTATAGCTGTAGCCAGGGGTGGACTCGTAACCTGGCATACCGGGCGGTGGGCCCACGTACCTTTGTGGCCGGTGTAAGAAAATTATTTATTTATTTAACTGTTTTTGAAAATGGGCCAACGACCGGACCATAAAGTACGGACAGCGGCCCATTGGTCATTTTCTATACCTACTGACACTGGGCTGGCCCAATCACGTCTCTTACTAGACCCCACCCCCTGTGGTCTCTGTTTCTTGTGTTGCGTGCCAAAAAAAGTCTTCTGATGGATGTCACCACATACCCGAAAGTAACCGATATGTTGGCTACCTGGGCTTCGGTATCTTCAGCATCAGCTGCAGTACCCAACATAGTGCAGCCAGTAGTAAAGGAGAGCTGTGGCCACTGCCACGCAGAGGAAGAGGCATGAAGCAGACTGACAGAGGACAGAGAGAACAGGAGAATGGAGGTGAAGCCAACCTGTGACCTGTTTGAACCTGTTTGAATGGCAGATGCTGTCCCCATAACTTTTTGAAAGCATGTCTAAAAAATTTTTTAAAAAAGAAAAAATGCTATAATAAAGGTTTATTTGCACAATAAGAAGAAACCTGAAATGTAATGTAAATCTAACTGATTACTGCATTATATTCTATTATATTTTTATATTTTGAATTGTCACCTGCTACCTGAATTTTTTTTTTACCTGAACATTTCCACCATAAATTGGTGCAGAAAATGTCTCCAGAATGCAGGAAATGAAGTGTTTCTTGCTGAAAATCTTTCTGGGGTAGAAATTCCTACCCCCCTTTGTATATTTCATCAATAAATATTTTTTATAGATAGATAAATTATACTCTTGTCTTGTTCTCTTGACCCCATTGTGCAATGTCACATCTCTGAGCTAAGTGTTTTGTCACACCCCTATTTTAAGTCCCACTACCTCAACAAAAAATGATGCCCTTGGGTAGGGTGTGGCCATGCCTTAGTGACAATGATGACGATTACTTCAATTAATGTCAATGACTATTATAATCATAACGCTATCATAAAAGTGAGACTTTCACCTACTGCTGGTGATACTCACTGTTATACAGCGCTGCACAAGGTATTTGACATTGTTTTTGTAGCTAGCATAGTTTCCTAATGTAGTCTTAACTTTGGCTAACTGCACTGCTGTGAAAATGACTTGTAGGCTACTTTTACTTGAGTATGAGTTGTGTACTCCATGGCCACCCCTGATCACCATGGAGTCAGTAAATGAGTGTGAATGAGTATATATATATAAACCTTAATTTAAACAGAAAATGTCCCATTGAGACACAGTCTCTTTTACAAGGGAGTTGAAAAAATACATTACATAAATTAAAAGACAATACAAATTTACACAAAGTTTACATGATATTTACATAGACAAAAATGCAATGAGTTTAAGATATATAAAACAAACAAAATAAGGACCAAATGTAGATATCTACTTACCGTAAATTAAAACAAGTGCATATGTCCATCAGAATGTCAGATATTCTTTTATTAAAAGCAGCTGAGTAACAGTCAGTTTTAAGCTTAGACTGGAGTTCATTCCAGGACGAAGGGCCATAATAAGACAGACTCTTCTTTCCTGCTTCTGTCCTCATTCTTGGTACCTTACAGAATAGTCCGTCACTAGATCTTAAATGATAAGTACTTTGCATATGAACAAATTTTAAACAGTTGAAGAAGACACAAGACCTAAAATAGCTTTATAGATAAAAATGTACCAATGTAGCATCCTGCGCTCTTAAGCCAATTTACCCTACTGTATAAGATGCAGTGATGTGTCTGATAGCCAGCATTTGTGATGAACCTGAGAGCTGCAAGAGGGTCAAGCTTTGACAGAGTAGATGGACATTGATAGATGTTATCACCATAATCTATCTGAGACAGGAATAATCCTGCAACCAGTTTTCTCCATGTAGTCCTAAGAAAAGCAAGATTTTAATAAGAATGCCAGAGTAAATTTAAGTTTTGTAGCAAGAGCTTCAATATGAGCTTCAAGAGCTTCAATATGTAAGGTAAAAGCTTTGTCCAGCCAGATTCCCAAGTATTTATAAGTATCGACAAGTTCAATGACTTCATCTTGCAATATGTTAATAGCAAGAGCTGGGACTTTAGTATTTATAGGTGCAAATATCATCGCCTTTGCCTTTTTTTGTATTTAAAAGTAGCTTCAACTCAAACAGGGCAGTTTGTAATGAAGCAAAGTCTAACTGCAAATTTGCACAGGCAGTCTCAGTACACTGATTCACTTGCACTAATACACTTATCCACAGCACGTACCACTCAGCTGGTGTGGAGGAATATTAGGCTACAGTATAGGTACATATATAGAACAATATAAGCCAACATATAATTACAGCATGTATAGTATTAGCCTATGCATGAATCTATTGTCAAAACCAGAGAGGCGCCTCGTCTGCCGAGGCTCCAGCCTTTTTCCTCCTCGCTTACATTTGCGGAGCCGGGACGTGTATTCACTGGAATAACCCTACGGTATAAACAGAGTGGATACTCACATGTCAGAGAGACGCTGCTCTGGTAGATTTGTGAATGAAACCAGCTGACACGCCCCCCTGCGAATACCCGGCCAATAGTGTATACCAACATTGTAACCACGCCCCCTCAGCGGGACGCCGAGCGACCAATGGGAAGCCTGCAAAGGTTATAGCTGTTGCATAATTTGGCTGAACTGATTCACGTTTGAGCAAGATGTTGCACAGTGTGAAGGGATGCAGTGGAGAGGCAGACAGAAGAGATGAAGATCTATCTATCTATCTATCTATCTATCTATCTATCTATCTATCTATCTATCTATCTATCTATCTATCTATCTATCTATCTAATGTTTTAAGTTAATCATTGAATGCGGTGTAATTTAGATCAGAATACTCTTGTCTTGCCTTTGACATTTTAACGTAGCCTACGTATTTTAATGACTCTAAAACCCTAAAACAATTTTGAATTGATATTTCAGTGATTAAGTAGCTTAAAGAACAACTAATCATTGCATAAAAACTTTAATTGGTGACGCAATGGGGTGGCGGTCCGCAGTTATTCCATTGACTATGAAATAGTGATGGACTCACGGGTGTGTTAGGGCTACATCCAAATGTTTTCTCTAATGTAGCTATGATTCACCATTTCCCATCAAAATTACCACCGGAGTCCCGTTATTCACTGCCTATGGAGCAGTTTCAGGATTGTAATGAGTCTTTACTGTCGCCACACAATATAAATAGTTTTAGGGTGGATTTCCTGTTTAAGAACTCAGCCCACAGTCTGTCACGTGGAGAGGGCTCCCTCTAGTGTTAAAAACTGAACAAGTCGTCCAATAAAATTCTGTCAACGGTATGTTTAGTTTATACTAGAGACATAAAGGCTGAAATATAACATTTTTAAATAAAATTCACATTCAGTCTTTGTTTGGACTAAAAACATATACAAAATATTAACCATTTTTCTACACGCAGAATGCAATGATGAATTAGAATGATGCAAGTTTATACAATCCTAACAGAGACTTTCGTGTTAAAAATACACATTTCAAGTTTGCAAGGAATTTCGCCACAGGTGTAACTAATAGCTTCCTAGTTAAATAAAAAGAATAAAACATTCTGCTACATAAAATTGTCTTTGTTGTTAAGACTTTTTGATCCCTTTTGTGAAATACAATATTGTTTCGGCTGCTCAGGCCTTTAAAAATATTTATATCAAATGCATGGGGCAGCTGTCGCTCAGAAGATAGAGCGGGCCACCCAATCAGAAGATCGACGGTTCAATCCCTGACTCCACGTGTCTACATTTTGTGTCCTTGGGCAAGATACTGAGTACTGAATACTGATGTATGCATGTAATGAATGTCTGTGTACTGCAAAGTTCTTTGAGGCTATACATGTACTGAAAATTTACCATAAATCAATCACTCTGCAGGGGGGAATCAGTCTTGGACTGTTCGCCAAAACATATCTAAATTGTATATTGTTTCAAATGCTAGGCTCACTCGAGAACCACTTAGCTATTGTGACATGAATTTCGTCTGTCACTTCTTTTCCTCATGTCCAGTATTTACTGTACGAGTAATAAAAACACCAGTAGAATAAATGAGATGAAGATCAGATGAAATTTATTGTCAAACTGGACTCCCATAAAGAATTGAGAAACACATCTACGTCCTGCTCCATAGTTTTTGTACCCCATTGTTTAAACTCCTTCTCTAAGCCCTGAATTTTGTCCCCCTTGCTTTCCTCTCACCCTCTGTAGTAGCACCTATTTTTTTTAGCAACTCTGAATTAATTCTCACTCATTGCTCCCTCTTTGTGGTCTCTCTCTGATTTTTCTCCTCCTCTGTCCACTCTTTCTCTCTTTTCCTTTTATACTTTCTCCCCATTTGTCTGTTGCTGAGACCTGTTCTGGGTCTCCTGTATGCCCGAGTGGAGCCAGCTGGGAACATCCACACTCTAAACAGAGCTGTGGCAGGTGGGATCGTCCGACTCCGTCAGTCTCCCCCCCTTCCCTCTCTCTCTCTCTCTCTCTGTCTCTCTCTTACACTTGCTTCTCATCTCTCCGTCCACTTTTATTCATTTCTGTGTATGGGCAAGGAGGGCTAACATGGAATCTTTGGGTCTTTTTATCCTTCTAATGCTTCTGTGTTTCCAGTGGACAGCTGTGCTTGCTGCTGGTAAGGACTTAATTAACATAATAATCAGCATCATGTGAGATTTGAGCTGTAGTAGTGGATCAGTAGTAAGATCCAGACAACAACAACTGTAGTTAGGCATAAACAAGTTTAGAATTGTACTGGAATTATATTAGAAGTGGCTGTAGGTTGTAGATTAGAAGTGATGAAAGCACAACGGATTATAGACTGAGTGAAATATCTTAGTCTCAGTTACGATGCCACTGTGAATTTAAAGAAGGAGAACTTGCTAGAATAAGTGAGTTTTTTCTTTTCTTTTTCAGAGGAAATTAGCTGGAGCTACACTGGTAAGTTTGAGTTAAAGTTTCTAAATTTGTAAATTGCGTGCATTATTCAAAGACATTGTATGTAATGTTTAATTTGGGGCTACATTATTAAGACCTTTATAGACCAGCAGCAAAATCCTGAAGTCAATTCTGTAATAAATAAGTGGAGATATGTGACATGATTGATTTATTTTTGTCCTGGCCAAGCAGTTTAATGTCTAATACAGGATGACAAGAGGTATAGTCTGCATCGACAAGTTTTCCTGAAAATGAATGAACCTGAATGAAATTACTCATATGACTTCACTGCACATGTTAAACATGTACCTCCAAAACATTAATGACAGAACTATCATGCGAGCTTCTGTATATTGGGTAGAATTTTTTCTTTGCCCCTCGCCCTCTGTTTTCCTCTACTTCACTCTCTGTCTGTATTAGTTACAGTTCAACAAGCTGGCATGAGCACAGCAGTCACACAGAGATGATGAAGGGGTGGTGGGAGATGGAGAGGAAGAAAGAAAGAAAAAAGGCTGAGATAGAGAGGCAGGCAGAGGGTGGCAGGTGCAAGGCAAGGATGAGGGCGAGGGAGACGGGACGGGGTGAAGCAAAAGCATACCAAATTGTGCTCTTATTGTTGCAGCGCACAATAACCTATGTGTTTATTGTTTTGTGGACGCACACTGGCTGTCTATGCTGTGGACAATGACATTGTGGAAATGAATGGGGCTCACAGACCACCACTCTCTGCATGTAATAAGGAGTGCTACACCAATGTACAGTACATACAGAATACACTGAAAACTGTAGAGGCTGTGCCTGGAGCAAACTGGTATTTATAGGCCATTTAGGCATTACTATAGTGCACATGGAGGCAAATGTGTTGGGCAGAAACAGGTAGTATAATCTTAGACTAGTGGCCACTGTGTTGAGTGATGCATGTCTTGCATTCAGATGTGTTTAATTTGTTAATTTTCAAACTAAAAGGCACTGGGAGTCATCCACGGTCCATACAGTGCCTGGATGAGTGTGGGTGTGTGTGAGGCATGTTGTCTGACACAGCATTGCACAATGTGGCCATTTGCCGATCGGTTAGCTGAAGTGGAAAGTCCATTTTGCTATACACAACATTTTGTCACACGACAGAGCAGAATTACACGCTCTCAGAGATGCTTCTTACCACGAGAGATGAGACACGGACAGTTATGTAAAGTAATCGAAGGAAAGTCGGTCTCACATTCCATCATTTCCTCATCATGCTCAGAGTGGGTGAATCTGTGTGAGTGTGTTTGTGTGTGTGTCTTTGTTCCTGGCTGTATTCAGGACAGGGACAGCGTGCTAGGGAGAGGTAGAGCAGGCGCAGAGGGTCAGGATTTTCGGCCTCCGGTTGCCATGGAGACTTCCATGACGACCAATGGCGGGGCAGCGGGACTCACTTTTGAAGTTGGGTTGTGGCGTGGGGCTTTGCTGTGGAGAGCAGTGAGGGGTTAGGGGGCAGAGAACAGATTAGAAGTGCAAGGTGGGGGGTTTCAGGCAGTGAAAGAGGAGATGTGGTATGTGTTTCCATCCCTATACCTTTAATGCACTTATGAGCATGTTAAGAAGATTGTGTTACAACCAAACCATGATGGCTTACAAACATGTAACAGTAGGCTACTTTAACATTTGCAAAACCTGCCTCTGCACACTTTAGTTTTTTTGCACACTACTGACAAATGTTTTTGTGTTTGAAAAGTGTCAGTGGTGGGCTGGTTTTCTAAAGCATTCCTCTCCTTGCAATTGAAATTCAGATTATCAACTCACATGTCACTCTCCTTTTCTTTCTCTCTTTTTTCTTACTTTCTTTTATTATGCAATTTGGGGAGACTAGGTTCTTTTTAACTCAGTGAACTAGAGCCTCAGTCTCTCTCTTGTCCCTCAGTTACTTTCTCAGTATTTCTCTTTTAATGAAATTCTTCATAGTTTTCACATAAATTGTTGTACATAAGCTGATATTAGCAGTAGCCCATATATTATGTAGATGTACAGAAAACTGTACATTTTTACATATTGTCAACTTTAATCTTATGTTGTGCATCTTTCTAAAAGTGCAATACATGCAAAACTCTTTTTACATATATTTTACATATATTGCACTTATGTTCAAATGCTGAATTTGTCATTCAGGAATCAAAGTCAAATGTTGTCACGTTACATTTTTAATGTGATTTTCAAATGATTTGTAATACATTTGAAATATAAACATATAAAACTGTGATGACAGGTTAATCGTCTGTGTTATGACCACCAAAACATTTCTATATTCTATATAAAATGTTTTTATGTTTTTGCCTTCCTTGAAAAAAGTCATTATTCAGTTGTTAAAAATTTGGTTTTGGGATACAATAATTCCATCTATTTGCAAAGTCTGCCGGATTTTTACTCTAAATAAGACTAGGCTTTGTAAATACTTCCACTGGCATGAAGAAAGGGACACTTGATTAAAGAATAATATAGAACATATTCATTTATATAAAGAGCTTTTAATATTTCATCCAAATGTCAGGCTTACTTAGTCAACTTACATCAAATCAATATGTTTTATTTAAAGATATCTATTATGTTTGTGACCTGTGTTAATTCTGCATTAATCATGACCAGATTTGGTGTTTTTTAATCTCACCAGCATTTCAGTTTTTTAGAGCTTTACCTATAAAGCTTATCTATTTCTGTAATGTAACTACGATAATACATACGATACCAGGACTGTATTATACTGTTCAACCAAGGCTGGTAGAGGTAAACTATTTACAAACACCAAACACTTTTAGTCTTAATTGTCTGATCAGAGCAGAGTTCATTCAGTAGAACAAAACATATCAGCTGTGGTTAAAACTCGTGGTTAAACGGTAGTGAGACGATGGTACGTGTGGCTATGGATACCCACTCCCCTCCATGTGTTCTCCTATGGAGACCAGCGATGAAGTCATATTGAAAAGATAGCACTTTAGGGAAGAACTGTGTGGATAAATGTTGGCAAGAAAATACCTACCGAGGTTCATACTGAACAGAATCTCAACTTTATGAAAAATCCCCAAACGAAGTTTCAATAAGCCTAATGGCTCTAACATGAAAAAGGTGTAGTCACAGATATCTGGGCTGAACAATTAATTGAAATTATTTTATTAAATGGCAGGAGGCGCAATATTTGTTAAAGGTGATATGTGTGTCAAAATACCATTTTAAATTAAATATTGTTCTGCTGCAGAGGCATCCTATTCATATTCTAGAGACTTAAGAAAACATCTTTGGTACAGAATATATTTTTCAATGAAAATGAGAGTTATTAAAGTAGTAGTTTTGATTTGCAGTATTGCAAATTGCAATATCAGCCATAATAATTAGATTTTTTTTCAGTCCTAACAGTATATATATTGTGCACATAAAAGGCTTTCATTGCTTTACTATGACCATTGTGAAACCCTCAAACCATGCAGTTATACATTCAGTGTTAAATTAATTACCTAAAGAACCAAAAGAGAACATAGAGGAATAATTGTCTTGTATAATTAGAGACTGATCAATGGAGGCTCTTCACTTGCTGACTGGGAGCCAGTGGACTGTGTGATTGGGTGACATCACTGTTTCTGTGTTTTTCTCCTGTCAAAGGCTTGGTGGGTCAGTCCGAGTGGTCGCAGTATTTCCCTGACTGCGGTGGTACTTCTCAGTCCCCTGTTGATGTGGTGACCACCCTGACTAAATATGACTCCAGTTTGAGCCCACTGACCCCGCTGGGCTACAGTCAACACGGCAACAAGCCCTTCACTCTCTACAATAACGGACACACAGGTAACTATAGCAGCCAGATGATTCTCCTAATATGACCCTCTCCCATGTATCCTAGCAGCTTTATGGTTGATCTCTTTTTACTGCACCATCCTCAATTGTAGCCTGGCAACACAATGTTTTAATCCCAGTTAAACTCAAGTAATTAGTTAAAATTTGATGATTTTTTATAGTAATTTTTTAGAAAAATTGCACGCTCATGGTATGCCTATCCAGTATTTCTCATTCAGTTATCTTTACCCGTCTGTTCTGTCTTCTTGTTTTGCTCTTCTCTCCATCAGCGGTGATTGAGTTGCCAGAATGGATGGGACTGGCAGGTCTTCCCTGGCTCTTTACAGCTGTGCAAATGCACCTCCACTGGGGCAATGGTGGCCCGGGTCACGGAGGCAGCGAACACACCATCAACGGACTGAGTGCAGATGCAGAGGTACGTTTAAACACAGCTCACTGTAAAATCCACAGAGGAGTGCAAGACAAACCACAGCCAAGCTGAGTTGTGAATTGAATAAAGGGGACATCAAGGTCAAGCAGTGTGATAATAATAGTTTTCTAAAAAGATTTTATACAAAAGGCTGAACTGAGAGTGTACCTCTTGTGATTATGATAATCATGGGTGTGATGGACTGCAGGCTTTAGCAGTGTATGAATAATTTCTATAGGACACACACGTACACAATGTGGAGAAGCTTCTATTGTATTGACATGAAAATTAATTTAAATTCTTGTAAACAGGTCAGCAAGCAAAACTGTGGAAGCCTGATGCTATAATTATAATTACTTATTATTATTAAGTCCTATTATTATTATCATTAATATTACTATAATTATCAGTACCATTATTCGTTTTCTGTGTGTACCTGAAAAGTGCAATGAGATAACTTTTGTTATGAATTGGTGCTATGTTAATATATGTAAAATAAAATTTAATTGAAAATATACAACTCTGTTCACACAATATATGATCGAATAAATAATAATACTCACTCCACAGCTTACAATATTCCTCAACAAATGCACTCTCTACTCCTGTTTTAGTACCATTTATTAAAAGCTAAAGTGCCCAATGTTTTAGGAAATTACTTTAAATAAAACATTAAGCAAACTATTTGTGACCCCAAGAGCTGCAACAGTTAATTTCAATCAATTAATAGCAACTATTTTGATGATTGATCAACTGTTTCAGTCATTTTCCCAGCAAAAATTACCAAACATTTGCTAGTTCCAGCTCCTCAAATGTGGTGATTTGTCTTGGTCTGATGACAGTAAATTGAATATCTCCTTAATGGTTTTAGACAGATAAAACAAGCAAATTGAAGATAATAATAATAATAATAATAATCGGAAGATTATTAGCTTATATAATTAATAGTTATGGCCCTCTGTTTCAAGATTTATGTGTTCAGTAGGAACAAATGGGCACTCAGCGCCAGGATAGTTGTCTTTATATCTACAGTGGAAGTTTGAGTACCTTTCTTTCTTTCCTGCTATACTTAGTTAGTCCCTTACTTTCTTCTCCTCTATGATTTTATCCGTCTTTTTACCTCAGTTTTTTTCTCTCTCACTGTCTCTCTCTCTCTCTCTACACACACACACACACACACACACACACACACACACACACACACACACACACACACACACACACACAGACACACACAAACACACACGCACACAAATCTGTTATAGCTGAGTGAGCTTGGAGCCTGTTCTGGTTTAGTCTATGATAGGGATGGAAATACTGAACACACTGAACTCAGGAGTCCTCTAGAATAGGCTGAGAGGGGCGTGCAGAGAGCAGCAGAGAAAGTTTTGGGATAAATTGCCACGGAGACCCAAAAGAGAGGAAGACATAAAACTTTTAAGTGATCTTTGGAGGAAGGGAAAAAGATGGAGAAAGTGGAGGAAGAATGGAAAGATTAAGGAGAGACGGTAAGCTGTCTCAGCACCTCAGTGCCTGTCCATCTGTCAGTGTCCAGGTATGCCAACACACTATGGGTTTTAGAGGAAGAGGCCAGAGGGAATTTAAGCAGATTAAAAAGAAACAACATGCAGAGTCAATAAAATGAAGAAGAAACATAAAATAAAATAAAGAAGAGGACAAATATTAGTCCAAAAAATGGAACCTGTCATGCGTGAGTGGTCTTATTACATAATGAGACAATTAAGCTCTTTCTCATTCACATCAGTCTCCTTGTCGCTCTTTCCTTCAGTCATACTCAGAAGGAAAACTGAGTTTGCACGCAGCTTTCTCTCTCTCTGCCTCTCCCTCTCTTTCTCTCTCTCTTTTTTTAACCCTCAGCTGTCACGAGGAGAAAGCAGGGCGCCTTTCTTGCTCTAACAGCGTTCTTCCTCTCTCCAGCTGCATGTGGTGCACTACAACTCTGAGCTCTACCCCAACATGTCCACAGCAATGACACAGAAGGACGGCTTGGCTGTTTTAGGAATTCTCATTGTGGTAATAAAATGATAAAACGTAGGAATATACACCATTATGAAGGAATAAGAAGAGTAATTTTTTTACACATTTACTGGAGTATTTTGAGCAATGAAATGAATATTTAAGTTTTGGTTTCCCAGACAGGCGAGGAGGCCAACCCGGCATTTAACAACATCCTCAACTACCTGAGTCGCATCAGACATGCTGGTAAGTCTACTTGAAACGAATAAAAAAAACAGTTCCTTTACATTTTTTATTATAAATCGAATGATTAGGGGTCCAAGCCCGAAGTGGGCTGGGAACCCGCGTTTGCAAGGCAACGCGGTTCCCATACCACGAAGTGGCTGGGAACCCTATTGTTTTCGTTCTCGTTTTTATTATTTTTATTCTTCTTGAACAAAACGCATACTGCAGCATACCCCGTAACTGCTAGGGACGCGAAACTCACAAGGTAGGTCACGTCTTTGTCGATGACCTCAGGCGCAAAAATTCGCACACTTCTACCACTAGGGGGCGCTATACGCAAGGTCAACGCGTTTGGCCTTGGAACTCTCGACTATGAGGGCGTATATCAAAAACCTTATATCCACGCGTTCGGGGGATCCAGCTGAATCTCCTGGTATAGGCCACGCCCATTTCCGCCTAGACTTTTTTCGAGCTACGTCGCGAAAACTGAAAAACCTATTTTAATTAACTCCTCCGAAGCCGCAAGTCCGATCGACACCAAACTTGGCACGGATAATCTCTGGACCGAGCTCTACAAAGTTTGTAGAGGGAATTTTGGTCCGACAAAAAATGTCGCAATTATACGCTAACAAACGTTTGCAAAAAACGCTATTAACAGGAAGTGAGGTCATAACTTCGGTTTAAAATGGCCGATCGACACCAAACTTGGACCACTAAGTTGGGATGGGCCCCTGAGGGCCTGTGCAAAATTTGGTGCAACTCGCCCCTAGGTGGCGCTCTTTAATCCAGAAAATTTGTTCCTCTATAATCACAAATCACATTGACATGAAACCAGTGCCAAATCGTTCAGCATGGTCCCCTGATGCCAGGCACCAAAGGGGAACCTAATGTGCCCATAGGTGGCGCTGTTGTTGCAAATTAAAAATGTTTTCAAAAATCCCATTGACTTACATGCAATTTATATCTCCATAACCACAAATCCGATTGACACCAAATTTGGGTCAATTGTTACCCATGGGCCCCTGATGACACCACAAAAAATTTGGTGCAGTTCGGCCTAACGGTGGCGCTGCAATATAAGCTCAAATGCCCCATTCATTTCAATGGGATTTTCAACCAAAGCACATTTTGCCTCATAACTACGGCCTAACACATCGCACAATCATAATTCTTATGTCTACGTGTTTGGGGATGCTGCCGATTCCGATGGTATAGGACACGCCTCTGTGCGATGACGATTTCATTTTGCAAAATCGCAAAACTGGAAAACCTATTTTAATTAACTCCTCCGAAGCCGCAAGTCCGATCGACACGAAACTTTGCACAGAGCATCTCTGGACCAAGCCGAAGAAAGTTTGTAGAGGGAATTTTGATTCGACAAAAAAACGGCCGAATTACAGGCTAACAAATATTTGCGAAAACGCTAAAAACACAAAGTATAACATAACTCTGGCTTGGAAAGGCCGATCAACACAAAACTTGAGGACCTTATCTGCCCTGCCCCCTAGAAGGCCTCTGCAAAATTTGGTTCATTTCGCCGCTAGTTGGCGCTACCCAAAAAAATTCCCATTGACTTACATTCATCTCATATCTCCATAACCACAAGTCTGATTCTAACCAAATTTGGGTCAATTGTTTCTGATGGGGCCCTGATGACACCACAAAAATTTGGTAAACTTCGGCCTAAAGGTGGCGCTGTAATCTAAGCGCAAATGCCCCATTCATTTCAATGGGAATTTCAACCAAAGCACATTTTGCCTCATAACTACGGCAAACTACATCGCACATTAATAAATCTTATGTCTACGTTTTTGGGGGATCCTGACGATTCCGACGGTATAGGACACGCCTCTGTGCGATGACGATTTCATTTTGCGATATCACAAAAACTCAAAAACCTATTTTAATGAACTCCTCCAAGCCGCCAAGTCCGATAGACACGAAACTTTGCACAGACCATCTCTGGACCGAGCCGAAGAAAGTTTGTAGAGGGAATTTTGATCCGACAAAAAACGTCCGAATTACAGGCTAACAAATATTTGTGAAAACGCTAAAAACACAAAGTATAACATATCTCAGGCTTGGAATGGCCGATCAACACCAAACTTGGAGACCTTATCCGACATGACCTTCCGAAGGTCTGTGCACAATTTGGGGTAGTTAGCCGCTAGTTGGCGCTACCCAAAAAAATTCCCATTGACTTACATTCATTTCAGATCTCCATAACCGCAAGCCACTTTCATTTACAACTATGGTCTTTTCTGCTCCACATGCCCCGTCTTGGCTCTGGGGCCCGTGATTATGGCACAATTAATCATGGCGGGCCGGGACGACTTCAGCATCCAGCGGGCTGAAGAGGCTGACTGGCTGACAGGTGGCTTGGACCCCGTTTACAACTGCTCGCAGTTCTAGTTTATGTTTGTTTTTTTTCTTAAACAGTGTTTTAAAAGGTTAGTGAATAGCAATGAATCCATTTCCATGTTTGGATTCATTGAATTAAATACGAAAGAGCCCTCCATGCTCTCCAGTCAGTTCATTGAATAGATACAATGAAAATATTTTTGTTCTAAAGAAAAACATAAAAAGAAACACATTGCTTTGAGCACTGAAGATACTGATAGAACAATGATGGCAACATGAAAACCTCACAGTTATTAGTTGTTTTTCATTTGTGTTCTGGTACAGTTTGTTTATGCAAATTTGGCTCTAACAGTAGTATCTACACCTCACATACTGTTTTCCCTCCTCCTTACACCCACTGGCAGATCAGAAGGTGTCCATCCCAGCCTTTGACATCCAGGCCCTTCTCCCTAACGACCTGGGACGCTACTATCGCTACAACGGCTCCCTAACAACGCCGCCCTGCTACCAGAGTGTGATCTGGACACTGTTCCATGAGAGAGTTCAGATCTCAAATGCACAGGTAAATCTTTCACATAGACATTGATTTTGATCCTGAAGGCAAACTGATCCAACATTACGGGTGTGACGAGATGAGAGGGTGCGATGAGATCTCACAAGATTAAATCATGACAATATTTCTCGTCAGGTAAAAACATAAAGGGTAAAAGGCTGTCACGCAATTGTCATTTTTCACATGCTGTCAAGCCACAGATTAATTGTCTTATGTAGTGAAATACAAATGTATAACTGATATGATAAGACTGATTAGATTCACGGAGCAAATCAACTCCACCCAGCTGATGCCACATCGGCGTACTATAACATTAACATGTAAAAAATGAAGCGTATCCTTATACTGTTTAGGACTGTGAGCTGCAATTTATCAGAGCTGCTCAAGTTAACGTGTGTGGATTTGTGGTGAGATTTCTCCCTGAACAAAAGTGTTTCAGTTCAGTTCGTTTTCACATGCAACATGCAGTCCCAAACTGCGCCTGTCAAACAGTCTGAAGGGGATGACGTTACTTCCAGCGGATTTAATAACGTAGTGCACCGGAGACTTCTCATCAAATGATGACATTCTCCTTATGTGCTGACTTTTTTCTGGACATGTCAGAGAACATGTGGATTTGTGGGAGAGATTCTGAATGTGCAGAAAGTTTTGAACATGAGCAGAAAATCTGCTGAAACACAGGAGCTACAAGAGAAACTGATCTGAAAGCAACACATAATCCCTAAGAGCTGCACTGCATTATATTTAGTTAGGCTATAGATTTTGAATCGTCACCTGCCACCTGAATTTTGTCTTTCTCTTTACATAAATAAAAAAAATCACCATAAACTGGTGCTGAAAAATTCACTGTTCTAACGTGTTTAATACTCAAAATTCTCATATAATTTAGCATCAAAGATTTCTGAAAAATAGTGTTAAAATCTCGTCTCGTCTCGATCTCATAAACCCAATCTCAAATCTCGTCTCGTGGGTTAAGTGTCTCGTCACACCTCTATACAACATGCATTGAAATTGGTCTCACACAGACTAGTAATGTGCATATTTTCACTCTCTACACAGACAACATAAACCAAAGCAGTGATGCTTTACTTTAATACATTTATGATATTATTTGTCTGTTTCAACCTACAATTGCTAATTATTGGCTTCATAAATTGTATTCTTGAGTTCATGCGCTGTATGCTCAGATCACCAAAGAGCATATCATTCCCCAATTTCTAAACTGGATAATCCTATGTTGTTATAAGAAGTGAAACAACCGGATATTCTCATATCAATCAATCCCAAACAAAATTAGAGCTGGAGATACGGTACTTAAATGTGCATTGGTGTGGATAAACTGAGAATTTTCTTCCTTGTTCCCTTGCATTTGGTGGATTTGCTGCAATTTTTGTTTTGTTTTTTTGTGACAAATTTCATCTTAAAAAACTTCTACACAAATTCCTGTTTTTAGTATTAGATGCAGTAAATATCCACCTATTGAATCAGCTTACAATGTAGGAAGTTTGTAACAACTGATATAATGATATGTAGACCCAGTGGTGCTTCTGATGCCTCTCAAATGAACCTGGGCCCTTTGGAATCCTATGTTAAGTCTGTTGCAACAAACTTTGGCAGTAAAATGGACTGTGATTTTAAACTAGAGAAAAAGATAAATTCTGTTGTGAAAGTTAGTTTCTTTCAACTTAGGCTGTTGGTAACTAGCAGCTATTTGCCCCTATTTCTAGAAAGTAAAATAAACTAAACTAAAATAATAAATCAGAAATAACTCCTCAACCATTAGATGCATAATGCTGGTTACACATCTGATCATAGCAGGAGCTGTGCTTTCTTTAGAGTGGTCGGCGAGAGGCGGTGTAGGATGAGATGAGAGATATCTAGAAGGCAATAACTGCAGCCATGTACAGTGTTCATAGAGCAATTTATGTTGTGATATAAGCTCATTTAGATGCTTGGTGTTTGATGTGTGTTTGGTATGGATGGATGGTTGTTTGAGTTTCTAGATGAGCCTCCTAGCGACACGAAGGTTTGTGGCATGGATAGGGTGACAAAATACCAGGATTAGACATGGATTTCTCATTTGCATTTTGCGTGAAAATCAATCTACGTCCCCTGTACAGGGCAAGTCAGGGCTTAACAGCCTTAGGCTTCTTACTAAGTTAAAGCCCCTTTTTATCTTTCACTTATTTCGAGAGGCTTATACATGCATTTATCACAACCTGCCTTGATTATTGTAATTCTTTACATGTAGGCGTTAGCCAGGCCTCCCTCTCTCGACTACAACTTGTTCAAAACACTGCTGCTCATCTCCTTACTGGAACTCATAAGCGAGACCACATCTCTTCTGTTCTTGCCCCCCTTCACTGGCACCCAGTTCATTTTAGATTAGCCTATATTGCTAATACATTGAAGCCGTATGCTCCGTCAAAGTCATTAAGGTCTGCTGAGCAGTTACTCCTTGTTGTCCCTTAAACACGACAAAACAGGGGGGATTGAGCTTTCTCAGTCTCTGTCCCAAGATGGTGGAATGAAGTGCCTCTTCGTGTCAGGCTGGGCCCCAGCCTTTCAGTTTTTAAATCACGACTCATCTCTAATCCTTGGCTTTTAACCCAGTTTGAGAGTTGTAGGTTGCTATTTTATGGTTGTATTTGATTTTCATTTAATTATTTCATTGATTAATTGATTTATTAATTGATTGATTCATGTCAATGTACAGCACTTTGGTAAACCTGGTTGTTTTTCTGTACTTTACAAATAAAGTTGGACTGGATTGCACTTTTTGTGCCAGAAAAGTAAAACTGGAAGGCAGATCGTTCAACATTGAATTTACAGAACAAACACTTCGACATTTAGTTTAGTGCCTCAGGACTTGTAACTGTTGTCCATCCCACCCTTCACCTCTCCACTGCAGCTGCTGAAGATGGAGACGATACTTTACTCCAGTAAAGCTGAAGATCTGGACAGGATGCTGCTGCAGGACAACTACCGCACAACGCAGCCGCTCAACCACAGGGTCATCTTCACCTCCTTCACTGCAGGTTAGACAGACCAAGCATGTAGGAAGCGATCATTCATCGCTACAAAACGTGACACCCACTCTCCCATGCTGACTGCTGACATGAAAGAAGCTAGTTAGGAAACAGACATTCACCTATAAGTTACTTATTTATAATATTTTTATAATATTATAATATTTATATAATATTTTTTGATGTAATGTAAGAAGTATTCAGATCCTTTACTTAAAGAAAAGTACTAATACCGCACTGTACAAATTCTCTGAAGTACTGAATGCAGAAAAATGGATGCTGTGACTGTGATACCATTATATCATTAGATTGTTATTACATTTGCATTAATATAAAAGCTGGATTTTACTTCTGTAGTTGGTTGAGGTGATGTTTTTTTTGTCCAAGCAATTGTCCAACATTAACATTATTATCAATAATAAGAATAGAATATTATAAGAATATTTTTATTCTTATAATTATATAATTACAATCAGTCAGCTAATTGTCCCAGCTCTACCTGTATGAACTGTTGGGTAGTTTAATTTATAACATAAAATCATACTTTATAAGGTCTTTGTATGTTTTTTATGCAAAATATTTATCTGTAAAGTACCTAGTAAAGCTAAAGCTGTCAGATAATTGTAGTAAAGTAGAAGTACAATTCCCTCATAAGAAAGTAGAAAGTGGCATGAAAAGAAAATATTCAGTATTTAAGTAAAAGGTACCTCAAAGTTGTACTTAAGTGCAGAGTAAATGTACTTAGCTACATTCCATCACTGAATATATGATTAGGATAATCTTAGAGTTTATCCTTTCAGATTGCACAAATGTGTATATGCAAAAGGTCTCAACTCCAATGTTTCACCCCAACAGCACGTACACACACACGTGCATACATTGTGGGATTGTAATGCAAGCATGCTGCTCATAACGCAAACAACAATAACAAGCCATTTTTTGCAGAACCCATGCAGAGAGTGAAAAGTGGAATGCGGAGAGAAATGGGACTATGCAGGATTACCGGTGACTTTGTCTGAGGGAAAGAGCCTTTGGATAGAGAGAGACAGAAATAAAGGGGAAGTGGTAGAAAGGCAAGGGGGAGCGGTGTTTGTTTGCGAGCTGATTAGAGAAAAGGATTTGCAAAGGAACGAAACACTGACTCCATTGTTATCACGCGAGTCTAACTGAGAAAAAGGGAGAGCAAAAAGAGACACAGAGAAGTGAAAGAGGGAGACAGAGTGGAAGACAAAGACAAAGGAGAAAGAATCTGTGTTCATTGTGTTCAAGTGTTCATTGTAGAGAGTGACTGAACTGGAAGGCCTGTGGTATCAGCACTGCTGTCAAAGGCAGCAAGACTGACTAGACATAACATTTTCAAACAGCTGAACAGCAGATTCCACTGAGATAAACCAACAAATAATTGTGTATGAACTGTTAGATGGAAAGCTGTGATTTTTCTCATGATTTGTTCAATCTTATGTTTTGTTATAGAATCAGGGAAGGAGCTCTCTTCTGGTAAGACCATATGAGATTTGCCTGCCTGGCCGATGCTGCTGATGATCACGAATACTTTAAATAATTTAACTGCTCTGCTTAATTGCAGTATTTCCCATCATCTGTCATGGCCTGTTTGTGTTTTTCCCCCTCTGCAGGTGAAGTCACAGCTATAGTAATAGGAGTGATGTGTGGCTGTGTAGGTCTGGCAGTAATCATTCGCTTCATCGTGAAGACGATACGGTAAGGAGCTTTGCTGTGTTGCTCGGTCATGTCGAAGCAGACACTGGCCACCAGTCTGCTGTTGCTGTGGTTTAACTGGGCGATCTGCAGAAACCGTTGGGAGCTGTCACTGTGGGAGTATCCGGTCTCTTCTCATTCTCCATCTCCTATCTCTTGGCAGATTTTTTACACTCCTCCACCATGAAACAGTCGTGGTAAACAGGTGGTTTACCTGATCTCGTTACTGACAAGGATGCACAACCCGCACTGACAGTGTTGTTTTCGTGATTTCTTCTTCTCATTGTGCTTGACAGATATCCTTAAGCGCAGATCTTGGATCATGATAAATAATGGATTGCTAAAGAAAACTCGGCATATAAATGTTTTAATCTAAATACCATTTTATTATACAAAAAACTAAAGAGCCTTGTGCACTACAAGGACATGTATGATTTATGTTGAAAATAAAGTCTCTCCTCTTTGTCAGGATTCAAACCAAATGTTTAGTGGAAACCCTAAGATCAGCACTAAGGATAATCTGATTCATTGACCTCTAATGCAATAACATGGGTGTTTCCCAAAATGTACTATAATTTATATATCTATAATAATACTGTTTTTATTTTATCTCATAATTTCCACCTATTAATGATGTGGTGGGTTTCCCCTTGTGAACCACCAGTCAGTAATTTAACAGTTCCACTGCTTTAATCAGGGGTTCCCAAAGTTCAAATAGACTGTATGTTCCCATAGATATATGTGATTATTATATTGTGACACATGTCATCAAGGACAGAAATAGGATCTTCACAGTTGAATATGCATGTTGCTGTAAAGAACTGAATTAATGCTTAAAAAAGGCTACAGGGACATCAAAATACTCCTTGTTATGGGTGTCCCCTGGATCCTTCAGTAGGGCCCTACATCACCCCCCCCTACTTTGGCAACCACTGGCTTTCTTAATGTCAATCGACCGTGTGCAATTACTTTAAAATGTCACCTCCAGTCCCTCTAGCTAGTGAGAGCGAAGGAGGGAACGAGTTTTGAAATGTTTGCACACAGCCTCTTTGAAATGTTGAATCCAAGATTTTCTTCCTGTTTCTGGTCATGTGATTCTGTCTTTTGATTTGCGACAGCTCTACCTCTAGCTGGGACGTCCTACCCAGTAACCGGCCTGCTCCTATGCCAAGGTCACCGTTCAAAATCATAACCTTTGACCTCGAACCCTTAACATTGATGTCTAAGAGTTAGATTCCTGACCACCTCCCTTTGCTTTAACCACCTCTTCATAGTGACTTCTCCTCCTGGACTTTAACCCCTTTAGTATTATATATTTACATAAAAATTCCCAGAGTGTCACCTGTGTTTAGAAATTCTTTAACATCAGTAAATACTAATCAGAATAATCCTTTAACCCTGAAGTTTTAGGTGTTTTGTCAGCTGGCTATCGATGCAGTGCACCTACAGTGTAACCTGCTATGTTCATTGGATGCAAATGTGACACGTTCTTGACCTGTCACAGCTAAAGCATGAAAACATGAAACGTGTCAGCAAAACTATGTTGAAAAAGTGGCTGCTGAAGAATCAATGCTTTACTTTTGAAATGCCTCCAGAGGACATTCAAACCACAATGGAGACATGATGCAGCCACATCCAGTCGACATCCACATTAACAAACTTCTTCCCTCTTTTATTTATCTTTGCATTTATATCCAATTATCATATAACATGTCTCAGTCTTTGTGGTCTAAAACACGGCTTGTGTTTATAATAATAATAATAATAATAATAATAATAATAATAATAATAATAATAATAATAATAATAATAATAATAATAATAATAATAATAATAAGTTATTTGTATTAATAAGTTAATTTGTATAACACCAGCATTACACAGTGCTTTACAACAAACACATACAACACAGGAATATATGAGTAGACAGGCATAACAAAGAACTTAAAAACAATGAATGATTAAAAATCATAAATGAGTTCTTGAGACAGGTCGTTCCACAGCTGAGGAGCCCTAACAGCAAATGTTTGGCCCCCTTTAGTCTTTAAGTGTGAGGTGGGAACAGTCAGGAGGTTCCTACCTGAGGTGAGGCAAGGCAAATTTATTTATATTGCACCTTCCAAACACTGCAGTCATTCAAAGTGATTTACAGACACAAAGATACAAAAACAGATACAAAGGTACTTTATAATATAAAGCTAGATAATTAATGAGCAATAGATAATAAAATAAAGATCAAAATAACTATCTGTCAAAGTGTATTAGATATGCGATAAACGAATACAAAAATAACAGAAAAAGAGATACTTGAAATAAAATAAAAATTTAAATAAAAATTTAATTAAAAAACAATTAAAACAATGAGATTAAAAGAGAAATGTGTTGGACTGTGCAAAAAAACTTAAAGATAAATACGATTGTAAAGCTTTAAAAGGCCTCAGGGAACAGGAATGTTTTAAGACCTGACTTAAAGTACTGAAAGGTGCCAACCAATCGTGGGTGTTTTGGGAGTTTATTCCATGCATGAGGAGCATAAAAACAGAAAGCTGCTGGCTTTAAGTGGAGTGATCTCAAAATTGGAGTGATGTGATCAAATTTTCTAGTCCTGGTTAAAACTCTAGCTGCGCATTCTGAATGTACTGAACTTGTTTTATTGATCTTTTAGAGAGGCCTTTGAAAACACTGTTCAATAATCCAGTCTACTAAAGATAAATGCTTGTATGATTTTCTCAAAGTCCTCCTTGGACATTAGATTCTTGATTTTTGAGATATTTTTTAGGTGATAGTAAGCTGTAATGGTTTTGATGTAGCTGTTCTGGGGCTAGGTCACGAAGGGCTTTAAAAGTAATACATAAAACCTTAAAATCAATCCTCAAACAAATGGGCAGCCAGTGTAAGGTTATTAAAGTTGGAGTAATCGGTTCACTGTTCCTGTTTCTTGTTAGGACAGTTAGCACAATTTGGAGTCTATTAATTGATTTCTGATCTATACCCGTTTAAAGACCTTTCCAGTAGTCCCACTGTGAGGAGATAAAAGCATGAATAATAGTTTAACCGTCATCAAAACTCTGCATTTATCGTATCCTTATTTGATATCAGCATGGCTGTATGTTGTTGTGTTTCTCAAAAGTTAGGTTAGTGGCAAAGAGCACATCCAGGTTCCTGACATTCGGCTTAACATTAATTGACAAGGGACCAAGAGAGGCCTGGATACTAGGATGGAGTTTGTCTTATCATAAGGATCTCAGTTTTATATATGTTAAATTTAAGAAAATTTGCTGACATCTATTTTTTATTTTTATAAAATCTACTAGGCATTTGCAAGACTGGAGAGGTTTGGAGTCTTAAATCATCTCGTGCTGGTAGTTGTTTTGTAGCACACTAGAGCTAAAGTAAACTTATTTAATGACCTTCCATGTATTCGTTACCAAATAAGGACCTCTGCTGGATAACCTGACAAACTACACTGACAGCATTGAAGCATACTGGATGACTCATTAGGAATGGCTCTTACCTTTGATGTTTCAGGATGAAGGAGCCAGAGAAAGCCAACGAGAAGAAACAAGACATGGCTCTCAACACGACCTCTGAAAGAGAAAAGAAAGAAGAGCCCTCACCGTCTCCTCTGACTGAGCCCTAGCTGATGGCAGCTTGTTCGGACGCTTGCAAATATGCTCTCTTCTTCCCTTTTGCCAATGATTTTTATCACTGATCCGTGTCTCCTCACGGGACAGAAAGCAAAACATGTTTTCAGTCATCAGTTACAAAAGGCAACAGGAGAAACCGTGCTATATAGTAAAACTGGACAAATCACCAGCTGCCCGATCACTTAACTGTTTTCAGTTTTTTTTCTCCATCCAAATTCAGTGATCTTAGCAGTCTTGGAATCAGTCATTTTTTCAGTTGGCATGCGACGCCCTTAAAAATGTCACTTTGCTGCCTCTGAGTCGTATGTTTGCTCCCGCAACGCTTGGGATGCACGAGTGCTCATGTAAATAATATAAGATATATTTTACATCATTTGGCTGTTCTTTCAACTTGTTCATCCTGCCTTGAAACACAAGCACAATGCACTGTAAGAAATGTAAAAAACTTGTGAAATGTTTACTCGCTTCCTACCCAATGTAATATTATTTTCTTTTGCCCCAGGACTTGAGTATTGGACACAAATTTGGTATTAAACTACACAGCAGGTCCTTCTAAATTAATTAAAATCTATTATATATGTCTTTAAGTATTTAAAGTGTTTAGTATAAACGGATGCAGTCCAAGCAGTAACAGCTCTGAACTCAATGTAGCACATTATGTAGTGAACGGATGAGTTATATTTATGTACATGTTAATTCTATTGGAAAGAAATTATTTGTGGTGCCCTATTTCGTCTTTGCCTAGATTGATTTAATGCTGTACATAATGCGCCATCATGGGCGCCTCATAAAATAAAATACTTGAATTGCAACCTTCCCTGCTTTAATTTCTTTATTGTGTGTGAGACAGTCTCTGGATCATGTTAGATGCAAAAATCACCACCTCAACTCCAAAATGTTTGGATGCCTCCTCTACAGCGGCAAAAAAACCCTAAACAAAAAAAACAAGAGGAAGAAGAAAATAAACCATTCAGCTTTGTAGATCCACCCATGTTTCCTTCTTCTTCTTGTTGTGATTCATTGCAATGTCATCAGAAGTTTTGTCAAATATCTGTCCATTAGATATGAATGAGTTAAATTATCTCAAGCAGTCTAGTAAACTCTAGAAAACATCTCTAAAGTTTAAACACAGTTAATGACTCTAATCCTGTTCCTGTTTGCAGCAGAGTGGATCTCAGTCACATACTTTTGTCGGAATTTCATTTATGGGTCAGTAGAGAAAGTTGTGCAGCAAGAGACAAGAGGGATGCGTCACTGAGGATGAAAACTTTTTGTGAAAAGACATTTTATTTCATACAAAGACAAAGTTGTGCTCACAGATGTGTGTAACAGTTTTTTTTGTGCATGTGTAAAGTTCAGTGGCATTCACCTTGTTTGCTTAAAACAGTCTTCATCTTGTTTAACGTGTAACTTCACATTTTGAAATTCAGGAACATTTGCTGAAGAACAGATTATATTTTTCTTCGGCTTACCTCAAACAGTCCACAGGCTGCAGCAGATCTCTCCACTCCTTCAGAAACAAAGTTAAGTAGCACACCTGCTGCAGGGAAGGTAGGGCAGAGGAGGGGAATTTGATATTTGATAAATGACTTCTACAAACCCACAGTTGCAGTTTACATCAAGAATATAATTTAATGTAAAGTAGTTTAATACCAAAATGAGTTGATTACACCCTGTACTGATGCAGAAACCAGGATGTAGTACTCCACATGTTGTCTAAGTTTTTTTTTTAAAAGAGTGGGAGCTACTGCATCAGTAAAAACACATATACCTTCATCTCAGGCAGTGAATTTGGCACCTACATTGTCAGAGATGTTACCAGAGTCAAGTACTGTATGTTGGTGGGATATGTCTTCATTCACATGGACAGAGTGCAGAAACTCAGTCTTTGAGGGAAAGTCTCAGTCCTGTAGTTGGATTTCAGGGAAAAGCTAAAGGAAGATGGGAAGCACTCCCTTTCTAAACAGGCATTATGAAATGACTGAATTAAATAACTTCAGAGAGAAAATACAGAAAAGTGCGAGGGAAAGACAAACATAGATTGTGATAAAATAATTCCACAATATTTGATCCTTCGCTGGCATCTCTGTTTTCATTTATCTTTAGCAGGGCTTTCTCTCTGTGGGCGTGTTTGATGTACTTAACCTTCAATACAAAACTCAAGGCATAACCTAATTTTAATATAACCCCCATTTAACTATGTATGACTATGAGGACTTTAAACAAAACCTTTCATTCGCGATTAACTTATTGTTAATATCTTTTTATTGTATTTAGTAAGGGATAAGATTCTTCATCATTTCTACTCCAGAGGACAGATGGTTGTTTTCACATCACTGACGCCTGCACAGAACAAGCAAATGCAAATAGAGCTGGACAGACAGAGAAATCAGAAATGAGACAAGAGAATGAGGAAGCTCTCAATAGCTATTTTACTTATGAAAGCATTTTTTTCATATCTTTTTTAATGCAGAAGCCTGCTGCACTATTTCTGAAAGTGGTGACTTTAGGATGCCATTACACTCATTTTACATTTATCTGCATTAAACATCATGTTAATGTTTGCTTAACAGAATCAATAAGAAATGAGACATATGTTTCCCATATTTACTCAGATTAAACTGTATGTATGTTTGAATGTATCTAAACTTTCAGTCAAATGTTGACGATCACGTTATATTTCGAAAAATCTCAAGCAATTGTGAGCGTCCTAATATTAGAGATTATAAATACTGAAGTAGTATAACAGGATGGATTACTGTAGATCTAACTAGAATTTAACATGATTGTTAAATCTCTATTTAGGCATATTTAGCAGACAGTGGACTATATCAAACTAAAGATCGAGACTGTTAACGCCAATAAAACATCAACAGCGATATTAAAAGATAATCTTGTCTGCTAATTCAACCAACAACTAGACTATTTCCCGTCACAATTACACTTTTGCAAGAATCAGCTCATTAATACCGACCTTACATGTGAAGATATATCCCACAGTAATCTTTTGAAGCCCTGATGACTGACTGACCATTGGAAAACAACATATAAAAAGTAATGCTGAAGGCAGCAAGCACACACACACACACAAGTTCGTTCCTCTATCCCCATGAGAATATCTCATTGACATAATGCATTCCTTAGCCCCTTACCCTAACCTTAACACAATTCTAACTTGACCTCTAAAACTAAGTTTTAATCGTCAAAAAGCAGTCTCTACCCACAGTGACACAGGTCCCCATTGGTTATTGTGCATTCAGGTAAAATTGTCCACTGAGGTATGAAAATATGAAACACACACACAGTGAACATCCAAAAACAGCTCACCGTACCGTTAACAGGTATTTTTAGCTGTTACTGGATCATGTCTCACCGTGACCTATGCTCTAATGCACAGCCATGTGGAAGGTTTTCAGTAATGCACCCACAGATTAGGCCACTCCTATTCACAGGAAGTGAAATGTGGAACTGCAACTGAAGGACAGGAGAAAGACCTCACATCTGGAGCCGTAAGATCACTTGCAGCTCACTCAACCTACACTGCTGCCAAATCAAGGTAGGGAAGTTCTCAGCTGACATTTACATCCTCTCCTGGTTTCATGTTTTAAAATACACTACACAGACAAACAGCTGTGGCTTTGTCAAAGCTCTTGTGAACATACTGTTTGTTTTATAACGTACTTATTTGGTAAAACAGATAAGTGAATGGGTAAAGGTTGAAAAGTGCAGTGTGTATTCATACTGTTATGACTTTGTAGACTTTGTTCCACTCTAGGACTACTGGATAATGGCTGGTCTCAGGGCTCTCACGCTTGCCATCTGTCTTCTGTTGTGTCATCAAACCTTTGCCAAAAACGAGGCTCCCTGCCAGCTCTCCAAATGGAACAACGGCTTTGACACCTTTGTCAGACGCCACATCCGCGCTGGCACTCCCACTTCTCTCAACAACAACGAATGGGAGAATTACATCAAGAATAACGGAGGTTGTAACAGACCCACCCAGTCCTTTCTCAGTCCAAAAGACCTGGACAGGGTGAAAGATGTGTGCACCAATAAAGGGGGGAAGATATACAAGGAGAACCTGTGCATCAGCAAGCAGCCTTTCACTTTTGTAACAGTGAGGAGTGCACCGGACACGTGCAGCATCAGGAGCATTCAAAATGATACCAAATATCTGATCCTGGCCTGTGAAGTGCTGGGCAATCAGTGCCTACCAGTCCATTTTGAAGGAAACCCTGATAATTCAAAGCCAAATAACAACGCCAGAGGCTGCCAGGACCCTCAAACTGGAGATCATGCTCCCAACTTTAAAATAACATGGCTCTGGGTGTTATCTGCTCTTCTTGTTGGACTTTGTATCTATGGCTGTTAATTCTTTTTCATTTGCAAAAACTTTTTAAGATTCAATGAAGTTTTTCATCAGAGGACATTTTGCCTTTTAGTCATCTCCTGAACATATTTAAACAAAACCTTGACATTTCATTTGAAAAGTTTTAGATTTTAAAACAGTATTAAATCTTTAATCACCAACACAACAAAAACATGTATTTTTGTAACAAATGTTCTCACTATTATATGCTTGGTGCCTGTGTATCTGTGAGTGTGCTTTAAATAATTGTGCATGCACCTCTAAATGAAATGAAATGGCATGTTCTTATCTCGCACAGTTGCAGCTTGGGCATGGATGGCACAGAATGCTGAATTAAAGTAATGTAAAATTACCATAGAGAAAATAATTTAATAAATGTATTGTACAATTTAATAAACAGAACATTTGTCACATTGATACCAAGCTTTGGAATTCGTCTCTAGTCACTCCCACACTACTTTTCAGTGCGTTAAATTTGATCATTGTAACAACTTCACTCTGATGATAAGGTATGATATGTTTTGATAAAATCCAATCCAAAATAGACAAACACGTAATTTGTGAAGAGAAAACTTTAGTTGTGAGCTATATTAAAACTGAAAAACTTTATTATAAACTAATACACACACACAAACACGCACACCATTTATTAGCCTCAAAATACTCTCCTCACATGCTGAGACTGTCAGCAGATGATGTTGGTGATGCACACATTTATTATTTGTCAATTGAAAGAGGTCAAAGAAAAGGAAAGACACTTTTCTATTATCTTAGAAACTTTATGTGTCTGAACTGCAGATGTAGGCTGAAGTTGGTCACGTGGGTTTGATTTTTCATTAAAAATGTGGTGCTTTATTTGTTGAATCACACATATGGACGGATGTTTTCTATCACTTTTTTCGCTTCCACACCGCTTCTTGTATGACGGTCCATGCTGGAGACCTACATTGACTAATTCCCTGTTCCTTGAATCAGATGTTTAATCCTTTAACGTTTAACGTCAAACAGGGCTGGATTAGCCCACTGGGCACTCCATTTCACCCATTTTCCATACACTCAGTCAGATAAGTTGAGAACCCCACACTCATGTTATCAGGTCACAAAGAAGAAATCTGGAGATTTTGCTCCCTTTGTTAACAACAGTGAGTGAGTAAAGGGAAATAAGTATTTGTATCTGCATAACACAGAGCTTAACAATGCTATTAGCAATGAAATGAATAATGATTAAAAGAAAGCTTATTTTGAATGAAAACATGATTTGATGATGACTGATGCATGGGGATTGTCTCATTGATATTGAACATGAATAAATTAAAATGATCATTTGATGGTAAAAGAAGCAATATGGTCAAAACGTTGCTGTGTTTGGATGAAGACATCATGACTATGAGTCAGCAGCAGAGGCAGGGAAAGAAAAGAAGAAATGTAAAGATCAAACATGGACATATCCTGACACCTTCACACACCGGCATATACAACAACAAACACAATTACAACCAAAGACAAAACGAAGAGAGCATATATAAGGATAAGCAGAAGGCAGAGTGTGGTTATTTACATGTTTATGTTTCCCCGAGATGAAGAGCTCTGCAATTGGAACTGACCATCCCAAGAGCAATGCCGATCGCGACTGAAAACTTTAATCCAATCATCTTAAGAAGTAACTGGACTCTGAAGTTTCTCTTGTTCTGTGTCATGGACTAAAGACTTTTAGAGACAATTTGAGGGCTTTGGATAACGCCTCACGTTTCTACAAGACTGCACAGGTCTGCAGAAGAGGGAGAGATGGCAGCAAAGACAACTCATTACCCTCTCTCTTCAAACAGAAGACATCCAAATTACTCAAGCTCATTTATTTAAATCAGATTTTGAATTTTAGACATTTTACCATTTCAATCCATTTAAATCAGTATAATAGTTGTATGTTTGCCCTTGCTTAATTTGTGCTATTTCAGAGGAAACAGAACAGGCATCTTGACAAAGGCAATTAGAAGCTAGGTGAATCTCTTCGACACCAACTTAATCAGTCCCCGGTTATACCTAATAGGGTGTAATACCCTTAGGCCTGGAGGATTGGACGGAGAGCTGCACCAGTACCTACTGGACAGGGGTAGCTTGAGATCTAACAACTCTTTATGTATTAGTTAGTAAACACAAGGTTTGTGGTAAGTTGATCAAGCACAGAGCTAAGTAGTAAAATGCAACATTCAAGCACAATATGCTCTTAAGTGACAAAAGCTTTACAACTAGATTTTAATTTGGGGCCCCTCTACAAGATGGGACCCCGAGATTATGTAATAACGCAGATGCTGCCTTAAGGCCTTGATCATTTCAGTTTATGAATTGCTCACTAGTGTCCTCCATTTTTATTTATTAGTTTAGTTTACCGATGAGTCAATAGGGCATGCAATAGGTTAAGTTGATTTTAAGAGCTCCCTCTGCTGAACCCCATAACAAACTATTTTCAAACAAGTCATTGCAGTTGGAATTTTTTTTCCCCATGTTCGAACAAAAGTGACAGCCCTAGTATGCAGAATTAACAAATTCATTTTTACCAATGAATTGCAACACGGTGACCCTGATGCCTTTGCCACCCCGCAATGGTCTAGGGCCCCCGGTGCAGTTACCTGCTTTGCCTGGTTGTTAAATCAGCCTTGACCCCTTACCCTTTTTAATGTCTAAACTCAATGGTAACCTTGACCTCACCTTCTTACTAAAACCAAGTCCCTTGGGAAAGCTTGGGAACAACCGGAGGCCTGCACTCTGATAAATTGCAGTCACTCATCAGGTCTCACAGTAAAACTGGTTCCCACAAAGACAGAAACACACAAACACACAGTTTTCCAAAAGGTTTCTGGACAAACTTGCACGTCCTCTGACTGCACCTGGCCCTGCAGGGATTTGAGTGGGTCTAATCCGTGTGCAGTCACGCAAAGCTTCAAAACAGAAATAAACACGATAATTTTATTGGTTACAGTAGGTCACCGTAGCTGCACATGCCCCGACATCTCCCAAATAAGCAGCCAAAAAGTTCCACATCAGCCAGGAGAAGTGACGACACCTCCTTTTCACCACTAGATGGCAGAAAAGTTACTTATTAATCACTACAGGAGTTTAAGGACTTGAAGCCTAAGCAACCTGATCTTTGAAGATACCTGTCAATCCGTCCAACAGCGTGTTTTTTTGTACTGCAAACACTGCATTACTGTGGTATGATTATTTGTTAACATTTACCCACAGAGCCTCAGAAGAAATGCGGAAACCTGTTTGCCTATTGTTTTAAAATGCTTTTACTGAGGTTTTGAACATGCCTGTCTTTGCTTCCAAAGCTGATTATATTCCCAGTGTCCAGTGGAAATAACTCCACGCACAGTGATTATTGAAACAAAACTTAGCGGCTAGTCTCATGCAAGAAGAAGATGAGTTTAAACTTGGTGGTCCTTTTTTTTGCTGCAGGATAGTAGCGTGCATTTGCAGCAAAAGAAGTGGCCACGTTTAAAATTCAACACAAAAATGTTAAACTGTTTTTGGTGCACCGTGAAGCGCCAGGCAATAACTGCGCATGTGTCTGAGCTAGTAGTTACTGCCTACAGATGATCCCTTTGGATAGAAATGCAGCCCTGAACTTGTAAAATGTCCACAACTTTCCATTCTGCCACTTAGCATCATTTTACACCCTTTCCTTTTCTCTGCAGTTAACTTCTAAACTTGTCTGCCTCATGATTCTGTTGCAGAGACTGAGACGTGCAAGTGTTTTTCAGTTTATAATTCGGCTTTCCAATTAATTTTTTCTTTCCTTCCATTTTCTCACAGGCTGTTGGCAAAGTCATAGGATCACAGAGAAATCAGAGGACACACTTAAACTAGATGTTCTTTTTCTGTTTTCTACCCAGAGGCACCAGGGAATGGATATGTCTGCTGAATGGTATTCAAGACAATTAAAAAAACAATAAAACACATAAATATGTTACCGTTGTGTCAGGTAATTCTGGAGACTTTAGGGACCCACACAGGTCACATACAGTAACAGTGACCAGAGGCTGACCCCCAGTGAAGTATTTAACTATGCTCATTCCTAATCCATGACATCATCATAGTCACACGTACACATAGTTGCGCAGTCACATGTGTATGAATGCACACATTCAGACACATATGCATCAACATGTACACATGCACACTGTCTACTGAACGCACACGCTGACACACACAATCATAGCTGAGGAAAAGCAAACGCGAACAACAATCGTCGACTCGGGTCAAAGAGGAAAGGCTACGGGAGAATAAAAGAATGAGTGCAGAGTGAGAGGCAGTGTGAGGGTGGAGGGGCAGAGCAGTAGGATGCAAGGAGAAAGGAGGAGTAACACGATAAAAAAACAGGGCTGCACTTTAATTGAACTTTTTTGGGGTTTTCAGAAAAACAAAACACATGGACATAAAATAAGGTGGAAAGCATGAGAACCAGTGCTTGTTTTTCTTCTCAGCTTTCCCTCATTCCACCTCTTCTCCCATCATCTTCACACAACCTTCAGCGCGAGGATCTCTACCTACTTCACTTCCTTTCTTTTCCCCCTCTCTTCCTCTCAATCCTTCCCTTCTGTTGTCCTCCGTCTCCCAGTTCAGCGTAAAGCAATTCAGCATCATTCAGCACAATATAAAGCCGTTTTTTTACAGTTCTGTTGTCACATAGCACCTCAGCAGGGCCCACGGGCTCGTTAAACTGTAGGTGGCAACGGTACAGTGAACAAACTGCAAAAGCAGAGGGGATGCTTGGAATAGACGGATATTTGAATGAAGTGAATGGGACCAAAGTAAAAATAATGTTGACAAAATAAACAATTTTTTTTTCTTGTTTGGTTTCAGCACGTCTTCAGTGCTTCTCTTTCCAATTTAACCTCTCAGCTCTCCTTCTGTCCAGACCAACTCATAGCAAATGAGCGTGATAATTAGAACCACAAAGACTTCTAAGGGGGAGGGAAGAGAGAAGGACAAAAGGTATAGAGTGTGAGTAACAGGCGTCTGGGTGCAACTGCCCAGGCATCTGGAGGTTTAGTCTCAGCTCGACTCATGTACACACACACACACACACACACTCTCTGATATGCTGATGCTGTAAATATGTCGTGTGTGGGCAAGCCATTACGTGATGATTGTCGTCTGACTCTTTCTGTTCTGATTCCTGTAAGATCAGATTTTTCCAAGAATATCAATAAATGAGTAACAAATGTCCGGTAGAGGACGATTTCAACACGCAGACACACACACACACACACACACACACACACACGAAAGCGCTCATATAGTCACACATTTCTGAACCACTCATGGCTGGCTTTGTACCTTGTAACAGGGAACTTTTTTTTTAGGATTTTGGCAAGTATTACTGTACATGCACAATATCACAAACACTCAAGGACACAATCGTTTCCTTATCTTTTCCTCTCTGCTCTTTTGTCTCCCTCATTCTCTGCTTCTCATTTCCACCTACAAAGTTAAATGCTGAAATCTCCTCTGCTCTAATCAAACACACATGGTTCGGTGGGGTCAGCGTGCCAGCAGCCCGCGCTGCTGCACACACTTATGGCTGTGAATGTGTGTGTCACCGTGGCTGTTTTGTTGTACAACTGTTGTGCAGGTCACACACCAGCTAACTCTGTGTCTAGCGCTGTATATTTGCCATGAGTAATTTCTGCATGTCAGACTGTAATTTTTACAGGCATGGGAGGTAGAACTGTCCTGTATTTCACAAGTCATGAGCAAAGATTAAAGAAAAGTACACAGAACATTTTTTTCTCCTCTTCCTGTCCAGTTAATCTCAACCCTTCAGATTTATTTTATAACCCCATGGGGAGGAGCTCACCCCCCATTGACAGAAGTAAATCAAAAGAGAAAGATACTGTAATTCGTGGCACATTTGTGTGCATGCATGTGCATATAGTGCCCAGTGGCTTCCTCTGAGGGTAAAGGCCAGTGATAATGACTCCCAGGAGTTGGCGGTTGGGAAGGCCAGGGTCAAGTTCACATCTGGGATTACCAAGGCTGCTGGGGTGAGTGTTTTTTTATTGCCGGTCATCTGGATGATAAAGTGGAGAATGCCACTGAAATGTGACTTTATAAAAGGGCTAATCACACACAGTTTGACACCCACAATTGTGCAGACAAGTTGCTCCTTTTCAAAAAGTTGTGATTGCAACAAGAACGTGACAAGGGCCGCAAGTGTAACAAGACACCACTATATGTTAAACATATACTTACATTAAGTGTATGTAGTCTCCCATTCCACACCAGGATAAGCTTTCCTTGGGACAATAAATAGTCTGTAGACAGCCTTGATGTTCCACAGAGATGGTTCAAATCTGTGTCATTTGAATGGGAAGAGGAAATAGGAAACAATATGCAGCAGAAGAGGAAGTGAGAGTCGAGATATTGTACCGTTCACCCAGATGACAGTGTTATACAAGTCTCAGCCTGATTTGAATGTGACAGTGGCCCCATTAAACCATAGAGAGACAGAGAGAGAGCTAATTATGGTCTCTACTGCTACAACTGTGTCTCAATTTCAGATTTCATAATTTTGGAAAACAATTAATTTGCAGTTGTAAGTTTACATTATAGTGTCAGAACAACATTAAATGTATGGATACAAACATTTGAACCAGTAGCAATAATTATTTCATTGTCGATACGTCATTAAGTCTATGAAATGTCAGTCCAAGGTGACGTTGTTTGTTTTGTCCAACCAACAGTTGAAAATGCAAAGATTTTCAAGAGAATGATATAAAACAGAAAAGCAGAAACTCCTCACAGTGAAGAAGCTGAAAACAGATGTCAGTTTTTTGCTTGATAAAGGACTTCAGTGATTAATCAAAGTAGTTAGCGATTCACTTTCTGTTGATCAACAGAAAATCATCAGCCTCTGTTCCTTTTTCTATATTAATATATGCTGTTTATTTCTTTCTGGTTTAGTCTGCGGCGTTTTCCATTGTGACCTCGGGATAATACAAGCCAAGCGTATATTGTAAACAAGTCACAGTTCACTTTGTTTTGCTTGCAGTTGGTGTAGCCTGTGAATGTCTGCGCTGGCAGTTGGTGATATCAGTTACCAACAATGGTTCTTGGTATGAGAGAGAGTGCAGAAAGATGAAGATGACAGATCAGAAGTGAACAGTACGTGCGGATAATGTTTAGAAGGGAGCATAAGGAAATGAAGATGAGTGAAATAAAGTTGGCACCGGAGAAGCAAACTAATACTCCTCCAAACACAGAGGAGTCTCTCTTTACATATCTGTCGCCTTCATTCTTCCACCGTTTCTCAACTTCTCCATCTCTGTCACTGTCTGTTTGCCTTTGATCTCCAAGCTCTCTCTTCGCTGACTCACTCTCCCTATCGTTTACTCCACAACAATGAGATAACAAATGACCTGCACCTCTAGTCTCTAACTTTCTCAATAACTTTTCCACCCTTTTCTTTCTTCTCCTTTCCATCCTCTCCCCTTTTCCCTCTCCTCAACGTGCTTGAGGAATGTGTCAGAGCAGCACAAAAGAACAAAAGCTTGACAGAAGGAGGGGGAAGAAAAGGAGAAGGGGAGGGGGGCAGTTGCATGAGGTAAAGGAGAGCCAGAAAGGAAAAGGGGAAATGGAGGGAAGGAATGAGCAGTGAGAGAAAGGTTGAGAGGAGCAGAGCACAGTTGAATGGGTCTGAATGCTGAGCGGTGCTTTGTCATCACGTGCTGACATGCAGCATCACACACATTTCAGAGCTCTTTATCAAGCCCCCTCTGAACAGCACGCACACAAGATGGGTGAGGCTGTCGTTGTGCTATACTGCATGGCTGACTGTTTGATTCACAGGCCTTGATGCATTTCTTGTTGTGTCATGGTAATATGCTAATGGCCTGCAGCGAGGCTGAAGATGAATTTTCCCAACACTACACAGCTCTCTATTGTAACCTTTGTGTTTGCATCAGTCACTTTCTAACTGGGGGCATGATCAATTCCCTCTTTCTGAACAGACCATGTTTGACAGACCACCATAGCAGCAGTGAGGCAGCCTTTATGCTGTGGTTTAATATATATTTTTGTTTTATATTTGGACCCATCTCACCTTCATTTGGTGCTTTTATATTTTACTGAAAGTTTTTTTTAATTTCAGTATCGCCAGACCAAACTCTTAAAGAGTTAAAAACTGCAAGTAAGCTGCAACAAGTGAATGACAGGAAACAAAAAAGAGGGGATGGGAGATTGGAGAGGAAATTACAGCTCTGATATGGCTGTCTAATGGCTCACCTCTGTTGTTTGGACCAGGAGCAACTTGTGAGGACATGCTGTGATTGTGGCATGGTGTGTGGCCAATGAGGAACATGTGTGTGTGTGTGTGTGTGTGTGTGTGCAGATGAAGGAAACAATGTGAGCAAGCTTTGTTCACATCAGACAGAGCCACTGGGCCTGATGCAAGGCGCTGGATTTGGACGCAGGTCTCTGCGTAAAAGCGCATATCGCGTTACCAAATATCAATCTGAGGCTGTTATTCACCTTTGTTAGTCAGTGTGTCTTTGTTATAAGTCTGACAACTGAGCCGGTGTATTAACTGGGTTGTGTAACGTGTTGTTCTAAGGTTTGTTGGAGGACCTCACCTCCACTCGGTTTACCTCGCGGTAATTCGCCGTGCAGTGTAGCGGATGGGATCATCCATCAAGAGTCAATAGTTAACGTCGGCTTTGTCCCGTTGCCATCCATCATCAGCGCGTGCGTGCGCACGCGCGTACTTACAATTTGTGTGTGAGAGTGCGTGCTCTTTATAGGACTGCCTCAGACCCTGCGGGCCCCTGACCCTGCCCCGCTGGTTCGTCTGACGCGCTGTTGCAAATGCCCCCGCGTCTCCTCCTCCTCTCTCCCCTTTCTTCCGTCTGCGCAGCGGGGGGCGAAAAGCTCTGAGGAGACGCCGCCGACTTGCGCCAATCCCACCTCTTATTTTAATCTCTGCCTCTCTCACTCTCTGTGTCTCACTCGTGGGTTCGGGGTGTTTTTTCCTCTGACGCAGGCCCCGTTAAATGGATAGCCCACCAGTCCAGGCCAGAAGCTGTATCCCATTACCACCGCTTTTATTTTTATGACACAGCGCCTTGGCTCACAGGAGGCGGTGAACTTGGCCTCTCTGTCTCTCTCCTCACAAACACACCCTCGCATTCACAACAGCTCTGCCATCCATAAAGTCTGCTAGCCTGGCAATTGACTGGTTCTTCCTTCGCACCGCCCTGCCAAGACGACATGTTCTGTCAACAGACTGGCCTGGCTGACATCCTCCCTGTTTAGCACTAGTAATGTTCACCGTATTGAAGCCATTCAACCGTGCCATCACTGCCTGCATCACAAGTGGAAAAACATATCGTACACCTCAACATTAGATATGATATTATATAAAGTCTGCAGAGGATTCTCTTGAGCGCACAATGCCATCAGTGCGGGGGCACTTCGGCTGATTCAAGATCCGCGCGTGGATGAGGTGCTCTGAAGTGCACATGGAGCCTATAGGGGCGTGGTCAGGTCGAGGCACCGCGGACCTTTGGCTGCAATCTGTTGGCCTGCGGGGCGTGACCGTATAGAAAGGGGCGTGTGCATCCCCACACTAGTATCGCTGCTTTCCGTGCCATTCATTTACAGCCGCGTATAACGTGGACCGGCACATAGGTAAGATAAGAGCTCTGACAGTCAGTCACTCATCCCGAAAAGAGGGCAGAAGTAACCGGACAGGCAGAGTCAAACCACCCGGCGCGCCCACACACCCAGACCAGATTCAACAGTTGGATCATTTTTTTGGCAAAGACGCGCAAGGCACAGCAGCGCACCGGCCACACTTGGACCTGACAGTTCACCTACATTAAACCGCAAACTCCCTGCAGTCTAACATGGAGCGCAAAATCCCCGATTTCGCCGGCACCTGGGAGATGAAGAGTTCTGAAAACTTCGAGGAACTCTTGAAAGCGTTGGGTAAGTGATGATTCTAAAAAATCTTACCATAACCTAATATGGCAGCTTGACTCATTTTTTGCGCAAGAGTGGTTTCTCATGAAGCCTTTATTTTTGTGCGTAATGACACAGATCTGATGTGTCAGCTCAAACTGTAGCTTTCACAGCCCAGTAAAGGTCAAATCCTCTTCTGTGTCCGTGCACCAGCGAGGATCGCCCTCTGTAATGCATTGGTGGGGGGTCTTTGTCATTCTGCAGAACCCAAAATTCAGTGCTTGGCCCCCCAGCCAGTTTCACCCCTCTTACTCTCCTCTCTCCCTTTGTCCTCCCCTGCTAACACAATAGAGACAAACGGCGGCACATCTGTCTGTGTCACAGCCTCAGATTGTGTTGAAAAGGACCGTTATGGCACGATACAGTGCAGGACAGTCACATCATTATCTGAAGTGACAGTCAGGGAAAGGACAAACACCTGCTGCTGAGATTCACAGTTTTGTCACATTACTGGTGCGTTTGGATTCAGGCGTCAGGCTGTGTGTGTGTGTGTGTGTGTGTGTGTGCGTGCGTGCGCGCTCGCAGTCAGATCCGTCTGTCGTTAGTAGCCAATTTCCATTAAACCGCTTGCCAGTGCACACCTGGAATTCATATCATCATGTATGCTAACGCGGAGAGATGAATATGAGATGACTGCTCCAAACAACGCCGCTTTTGATCTATCTCTTTCTCTCACTCTCTCTTGCATATGAAGGTTATTGAAATAGCTGTCAAATAGCACTATTGTTCTGAATATAGACGCATCACAGCTGGCCGGGAGCGCGAATTCTTTCATGTTAGACTGACGCACCAATTAGCGTTTAATAGGTCTCTAACTCTGCCTTTTAATCTCCACCTCGTTCTGTCTCTGTGTGTGCGTGTGTGTGTGTGTGTGTGTGTGTGTGTGCGTGTGTGTGTGTGTGTCAGGCGGAAAGTGAGGTGGGAGCCTATAACAAAGGGGAAAACGGCAATATGATGATATGGCACCTTGCGCAATAATGAGAGAACAAGCTCGTTTGTGCGCTTTTGTGCATGTTTTTGCAGAAGCGTGTGCAAGAGTGCCGAATAGAGGAAGAGAAAATGCAACGGGAATACACGTTAAACTCCGTGCGACACTGTTACTTGGTGCCACTGCCAATATTCTCTCTTTCTCCCTCACGCGCGCACATGGATCAGGCAAATGTTCCTATAATGTCCTTCTACATCGGCATAACACAGAGAGGAATGTCCCTTGGTTTCATCGGGGGGCAAAGCTCAGATGGACGCAGCCCGTCAGCACCCTCCTCCTTCCCTCATTCCTCTCTTCCTTTCCTCACTCCTGTTGCCCTCATCTCCCCTTGTGCCAAATGCTTCCTCTGCCCTTTGACCTTTGACCCTGACCGTCTGTCTATCTGTGTGTGTGTCCTTGTGTGTCCAGGTCTGTGTGAATTCAAGCATTTTGGTAACAGGTTTGCAAAAATCTGTTCAGTTTCTAACTTCTAACAACTGGCAGTTACCTGAGAAGCTTCAGTCCCTTCTGACTCCCAAATGGTCTACAGGCCAGCTCTTGAGTCAACAGACTGGAGACACACAGAGGTCAGTTAGTGTCTGCAGGTCGGTTTGTTGCCTAAAGTAGGCTAATTCAGATGTTAAGGAATGAGATTTTTTTCTTAACAGTTATATTTTCATCTAAAGAGCTATAAAGCTTTGTTTGCAGTGATGTGCCATGTTAAACCCAACTATCACTTTACCCACCTTTTAAGACTGACATTATTTTATGTGATGTAGAGTCATTATATATTTTTTTATTATGGGAAGTGGTAACAATGTGTTGCATTATTTATTTATTTATTTATTTTATTTGTTTTTTGAGGCCAAATCCATCCATTCATTGATATTGGACAATTTTTTGCCGTTTCTTTCTGAAACAGTTCCCATCTGGATGTCACAGTTTGTAAATTCTCACATTTTTAGAAACTGGAACAAGATAATATTTGATATGTTGTCCTTAATAAATGACTATTATCAACATTGGTGGAAATTCATTTTCGATCAGTTGACTGACAGATCAATTACAGCACTACCCATCTTTGCCACTACATTATGCAGTAGTGGAAGAAGTATTCTTCATATCCTTTACTTAAAAGTTGCAATGCCACAGTGTGAAATACTGAAGATTGTGGTGATGAAACAGTGGATAAGACACATACCTTTGGTGTGAGATATCAGAGTTCAACTCCCCCTGTAACAGCCACCTGAGAAAGACATTTAACCCCTAATTTCTCCAGAGGTCCGCAACCCTGACGGATTTACCAATTGTAAGTCACTTTGGATGAAAGTGTCACCTAAATGACAAATTATTATTAACTAATAAATAAATGTCATGCATTAAAATCCTTTTTAAAAGTAAAATTACAGTATTACAGACAAAAGTATTGTCAGCAAAATGCACTTAAGTACTAACATACAGTAGATGTTAGTACTTAAGTGCAGCAGATTGAATCACTTTCAGTCTTAGATTATTATATAGATTATGGGTTCCTATTTTGAAGCATTAATTTAATTTCAACATATACATACATACATACATACTGTTCGAAAGTTTAATCTGTAAGGATGTATACCTTTTTTACAATTCTTAAACAGACAGACACACAGACATTTATATCCTGTCCACTAGCACCCTGTACCCTCTCTAAAATGGTGCACCTGTAACGTAAGCCAGAAAAATACAATGCATCATATTTCTGTAAGATATATTTTGGATGTAAACAAAAACACTTAATGTAAATGTAGTGCAGTAAGAAGTACAATATTTACCCCTTGAAATATAGCACATTATTAGTATAACGTAGCACATAATTGAAACATATAGCAAAGTACAAGTATAGTAAAAAATTGCACTAAAGTACAGTATTTGAGCATGTGTACTTACTTTCCAACCCTGACTGCATGTCTGTAAAACTCGTACCAAATATATGAAAACAAAGTGCAAACAGAGACGATGACAACGCACATACACACTGCGTTGTGTGTGTACAGTACATACAGTGCATACAGTCTGGACATCCTGATGCATAGTGAATGACTGTGCATTTCTGAGTGTGTATATATTTACACTTGCTGACAGGTGGGAATGTGCGAGAGGTGAGAAGTGCGAAACCCAACTCAACGGCAGATACACACTGCACGGACACACACTTACCCCTCACACTTGGACAGAGATCTTCACACATCACACACAGACCACTGCCCCTCGTCTGTCTGCCCCCCACCTCCTCCTCTCGCCCTCCTTCCCTCCACACTGGCCAGCTCCTTGTTTCCTCTCTTTTCCCACGCTGTACCATTAGTTTAACTGTAACACACTTTGATATGAGTGTGTTATCTCTCTGTGGTTGCGGGAGGTAGAAGAGAGGAGAATAATGGTGATTACATTGCATAAAGTACAAAACACCATATTAGTCTGTGTTTAGGCATATGTGAGTGTGTGTGTATGTGTGTGTGTGTGTGTGAGAGAGAGAGAGAGTCTGTGTGTGTGCAACGATGATTAAGTGTGAGGGGAATGCTTTGTCATATGACCTCATTGTTTCCTCTGTCAACATTATTGGACAAAGCTGTGCAATCCTTTTATCCTGAGTGTGCAGGAGAACACTGAAACAAGCAGCAACACCACACCACTCAAACATGCACACACACAGATGCACACACACCTACACACACAGGGCCTAAGGCCTGTGGTTTTGTATAATTCTGTAAAAAGTGGTTTCATTTGCCTTGTTCTTTCTGGCTGCATCCTATAACCCAGCACTGTAACACAAAAGAAATTTGTCCTCATAAACTGAGTTTACCTGTTGTAGGTGTGTACTGCTTGCATGGGAATATTACTTCAAAGTAGCCACAGCAAGAGCAATTGTACTTGTCTTGAATCCCAAAGCTCTTCTTACATATACTCTTTCTTTCTAGTTTTGTCATTATCTCATTGTCTAGCGTGTGTGTGTTTTAGGTGTGAACATGATGCTGCGTATGATTGCGGTTAAGGCAGCCTCCAAGCCACTGGTGGAGATCACGCAGGACGGCGAGACGCTGTCCATTAAAACCTCAACCACAGTCCGCACCACCCACATCACTTTCACTGTGGGGAAGGAGTTCAGTGAGGCCACGGTGGACGGACGTCCCTGCACAGTACGCAATACATGGACGCAAACATATCCCTAAATGCTCTCTCACTTATATTTTCTGTCTATGTCCACACACACACACACATACAGAAGACATGGGGTTTTTGGGTGGGAGCTGTCCAGATTACATCAATCTGTTTAATTTGGCTTTTCATCATATTTGGACTGATAGCAGATCTTTACCCCTCCCTTGGTCTCTGGAGGCCTATCATGCTACACTACGCTCCTTCACACTATTTACGACCCCTTTCAACTTCCCTTCTTGCCCTTTCCTGCCCTCGGTCCCTCCTTAATTCTCCCGTTGTGTTCCCAATTTTCCCATAGACATCCCTCTGTTTGGCCGTCTCCAAAGCAAACACATGCAACCAGCCAGCACTTCGTTCTAGTAACGATGAGCGCATCCCAAGTTATCACCTCTCAGTGATCGCCTTGCTCCACCTTTCTTATTTTGTCTCTCCATTGGCCACTCTCTCTCCCTCATTTTGTCCCTTTGCCTCTGAATGGCATAGTATACCATCTGTGCATCCATTCAACTATATGTCCAAAATTTACATGATGTTGTCTAATAGTTTTTCTCTCTGTTCTCAGAGTTTTCCACGTTGGGAAACCGACAGTAAGATCAGCTGTGAGCAGACTCTGCAGAAAGGAGAAGGGCCTAAGACATCCTGGACCCGAGAGATCACCAATGATGGCAAGCTGATTCTGGTAAGACAGGTTTTAGATTTAGACGTTAACATTTTACTGTAGATTTCAGAGCACAAATTACGGTGTAAGGTTGTTGTTCATGTGGGTAACCAATAAAATTCTTAACCGCATCTACCTGTAGTGTTGTGGATACAAGTCACATGACTTGGGATTGAGTCAGTCACAAATCAACTTGGAATTACTCATGACTTAAACTGAACTTTTGCATTGCGAGTTCATTCTTGTTGTGTTTGACAACAGAAATCTTAACTCAAGACCCACTTACAGCCTTTCCTGGAGCTCTCAACCCCATATCACAGTCTTTATCAGCAGATAGAGTATTTAGTTGTCATGGAGATTTCTCAGTTGTTGTCACCATAGACTGTATATAAAAAGGTTGTCACATGACAAGTGTGATGTTGGTAGCATTATAATGGATGACAACTGGAGCAAACTCCATGAGAAAAAGCTAGTGAGAGCACCTTGATTCAAATTTTTTTTTCCCAACTAACAAATTGTTCTTTTGTTTGGAATAACAGACAATGTGCAGGCTACAGTATTTAACTACATTTTGGCAGAATTGTATTTTGAACATACTAAGCATATACTGTAGATGACAGCAGAGAAGAACAACAAAATAATACAGTCATTTGTAATTTGCTATAATCTAAAGTGTTGCCTTTAGATTACAATTATATAATTGTGCTTAAAGTACCACAATGTCAATATAATAATGCTTCTGGCATTAGATGAAAGAGCTTCTGTTGAGATTACAAATGCAAGTACACATGCTTGAAGTCATGAAAGCGAGAAAACAAAATCAAAACAGAACAGGGAGAGCTAAAAATTATGACGTGCAGTGAAGCTTGATAATGAAACATTAACGAGCTCAGGATCAAGTATGATTTTTTTGTCATTTTGAGTAGTTTGCAGTGTTTTGTTCTGCTGCTGGCAGCTACCAAAACACTCTTCTGTGTGTGCTTGTTCCACAAACAGAACTGTATTTCATAAGAACCCCACCCAGGTTGGCTATAACATGAGCAGCGTGATAAATATCTCAAATAATTAAATCAGCCTAGGTCTACCAGTAAACCAGTCCAACCAGGGATGGCATCTTGCATCCTGCACAGTCCTCTCTGAAGTTAATTTTTTTTTTAATTGAACAAACTGTAAACAAAACATGTATTTATGTGGCAATGGTTGCTTGAGGGTTGGTCCCTGATGTGCTCTTCAGCACCAAACCCACAACTGCCTTTTTAGAAGCCAGCAGGAATATAACTGTGTCAGTGTTTTGCACAGAGTTGCTGAGCACAACATATTTGCTTGAACATCTTTCCAAAAATGTTTGTTCAAAACACTGGCACAGTGAGCAGTTGGTCTTGACTGCTGGAAAAAAACAGCTTAATTTGGAGGTGTAGAGAGAATTACATTAACAGTGCCAGGATATTTAAACATCACATTCTCCTCTCGTTTCAGACCATGACAGCAGATGATGTGGTATGCACCAGAGTCTACGAACGACAATGAACAAGAGCACTTCCCACTTTTCGTCCTTCCAGCACCCCTCTCCTGCATCACCACTTGCATCAAAAATCCCCTTTGTTGAGGCATCGCAGGGAGATAGCAGTCTATAGTTTTATTCCAGTATCTCTATTAGCTTCACTATGTAATAAGTGTGGTAATTGTATCTAGTATGTCTCATATCTGCAATGGTCTTATCTTCTGAGTTGCCTGTCTGCCTCTCCAGCTCCATCAAACGTGACCAGCTGGGTTTTAAACATGAAAATGTATGTTGCATCGTATGTGGTATTTGCTGAGTGACAGCTCATTTATTTGGCATTGTGTGCAAGTGTGTGTGTGAATGTACGTGTGTTCGAGTTTGTGTGGCAGCAGACGAAGTGTGAGACTATATTTGTAGATGTGTAAAACAATCTTTGAGCTCTTCCAGTTTCAGGTCAGTTTTGATGTGTCCCCACTCGCTGTTCCTTTAGCTCTGCCCATCTCACAATGATTTTATATTTATTACTACACTAGGAGTCTGATACAGTACTGTTAAAGTTTTTACTTTGTGTCTCTTTTATATGAAATGTGATCATAGGAAACAACACTTTCTATGGGAAACAATAAAGCACGATATAAACTCAGCCCGACTCGTTGACTCTCCTGTACTGAAAAACATTAGGAGCATAAAAGCATTTAACAGCGCATATGTTTTATGGTTTGTGAGTGTAGCTGCAGTATATGTGCACATTAGACGACTCCATCTTTTTTTAGGCTTTCTGTCAGCTGTCTGCAACTAGAATAACTTGTCTGTCCCCTCCCTTCCACTCTCTCATGCTCTCTCTCAGTTTTTTTTGTCTTCCCATCCCGCCCTTCTCATTCTGTCAATCATCTCTCTGCCACATGCCCTCTTTATTCCTCCCTCACTATGCTTCAAGGCTGGAAATGTTTCCACATAACGTCTTTTCTCTGTTTGCTCACTTTTATCACACATTGCATGAGGGTCGGCTCATCCTGAAATTTTCCCTGGCATGTGAAGCGACACACAGAAAGCCTGCTGTGGCAATGCCACTATTAGACTCTGCTCTGTTTTATTTCCATTTCATTTGCCAATTGGTTGAATGTGGTCCATATTTCTCTGGAAAGTTGTTCTCTGGACAGGCTGCTTGACTTAAAAGGAATGTTTCAACATTATTTGGAAACACTGTTATTTGCTGTCTTGACAGCTAGATGAGAAGATTGATACCATTTTGACATCTGTAAGGTAAATATGAAGCTAGAGCCAGCAGCTGGTTACCTTAGCTTATATCAAAGGACTGGAAACGTGGAAACAACTAGCCTGACACAGTCAACACAACGTAACAAAATCTACAACAAAAAAACGAGATAATTTGTCAATTCGGGAGTTTTGGAGGTCCTAGTAGGTGGATTTTGATACCTTTGTATAGAGCTAGGTTAGCTGTTTTCTCCTGTTCCAGTTTTTATGGTAAGCTAAGCTAACCGGCTGCTGGCTGCAGCTATATATTCACCGCCGTGACCGCACAGACACTAGAGTGGTATCAATCTTTTCCAGAGAGCGAATAAGCGTATTTCCCAAAATGTTGACCTATCCCTTTAAAAGTTCTAATTTATGGAGCATCTGTTGTTATGGTAACCAAGGATGGTGATAAGACAAAATGTGGTTAACCTGGGAGCGTTTTGTGTCAGACACTGATCTTACCTGACAAATCATCAAATGGCCAGAGAGCGAGGGTCAGTGGGCGTGTTTCCAATGGCAGGAAATGCCAATTGGATTACAGGGTACAGCTGATTGACAGCAGATGTTCTTAACAAGGAGTGGGCTGTTAAGGGACCTGGAAATGAAAAAGGGGAAGAATGATGGATGACCCTGGGTTCACACACACACACACACACACACACACACAACACACACACACACACACCAAGTAATAACTAGATAGGGAGGGATTCCTTAGAGAGGAATTTGGTGATGCTAAAACTGCTCTTTTATTTATATTTTTTTTACAAACTGTCTCTTCTTTATTTCTCTTCTTGCCCTGCAGCTGTATGTAGTTACAGTGTGACCTCAATAAAGTCCCCTCCTCTGCCTCCTGCCCTAATAAAAGGGGTAAATAACCCCTCCCTCACTGTTTATTACCCCCTGGGGCAGTAAAAGGCAGCTGTCTGGCCCCCTTCAAAACACTCCCGGCCTGCACTGGACCCCCGTAAAAAACACACACACATATACACACTCACATTCTCATACCAAACTAAAAACACACATTCTGGGAACTCTTCACACACACCATCAAACACTCACTCTGTATATGCACCACCTAAAACACTGACTCACTCAAACGGGGAACAGACAAACGCCCTGGTGCACAAGAAACTGTGAAAACTCCTCAAAGACGTAGCACCAACAAGAAGGTCTGAAAAGCAAGAACAAACTGAACACACCGTCTCTGCGGCTGATATCCTGACTGTATCGTTATCTCTGCAGGTTGGTGGCTTTGCAGAAAACCGTAACAAGGAACAGAAGACAGTTTGGCAACATCCTAACCTCACTCCAACACAGAGAGAGTTAAAACACACACACACACACACAAAATAAAAAACACCTGTATGATGAATGAATATGCCTATGCATAACAAATGCACTATATCCATCAGAATTAAGTGGAAATCAGATACCCTTTCAACGTGTCTAATAAGGTAACCATAGGCTAACTTTGGTGCTATTGACGCTTGTGCAAGAACAGGTTAACATAGGTGCCCAGGGGCCACGGCTGAGCCAGGTTTGACAGATGACTTATGTGCAGGGAGGAGTGGAGTGTGTGTCTGCATACTTTAGAGGATGTCACAAAAGTCAAGATGGGTGATTTGTGATCTGATTGAAATAATTATTGCCACACGGGTCAAGTGCATTCCGAGTTAGATAGTAAAGAAGTGGGAGAGCTAGCTGCAGAAATGCCCTGCAGGTGGCTGAGCGAGAAAGCATGATGTGAAAAAAAGAGGTGCAAGCCCCCATATCTTCGTCATAGTCTGTAATTACACACACACACGAATTCATAGAAAAAACATGTATGTGACGTGTGATGACAGGTGAGTGTCATTAAACACTCTCACACACTGTACTGTCTCTGTCCAGTATATTGATTTTAGACCCACACACAGCCTGCACAAACTGATGCACACATCTAACAGTCGCATGCACCATGGTAAAGTGCACCAATCTCCTGTGGTGAATGCAAATAGACCACCCAGGAACCTTTGAGGCCTCTTGTAAAACACTGGTCAAGAATAGTACACATGAGGGCATACCACACACACAGTGCTGCTCTTACATCGTTACAGTATTTACTGGAGAAAACGTAGAAACAAGGAGTCACCAAAACCACACTGGGTCACACAGTTTTAATTTTAATTTCTGTGTGTGAACATACAGAAATTAGGTTTCAAATATAAGACGGAATTATCTTAAAATTCCCTTTGTTCTCTTTCAAGACGCAGAGATAATAAGTCACAGGAAAGACATTAGAGAGTGGGGAAGGTATTCGGGACAGGTCATGGGGAGAAATCTGGAAATCAAGAGTATATGGCTGGGACCTTAGCCCACTGAGCCACACAGCACACTCAAACCAAAAACATTCAAAAACTCTTTCCTTTAATGTCTGGGCAGAGAATCCTTTCATTAGGGAAAATGAAATCAAGGAGGAATAGAGAGACATGGAGACGCTGAGTCAGAGACTAAAGGAGAGGCGAGGTATGCTCGAAAGCTTCCTTTTAACTTCCTCTTCTAATTTTATAAAAAGATGATTCATTCTTTTACACGCAAAAGGGCCAAAGGTTTACAGTATATGTTCTTTGCTCAGACATCAACAGATCAACCGCCAGTTCGGTGTGGAGAATCCCCGAACTGATATCACTGGTCTTCCATGACCATCGTTATCCAAAACAGTGCTCCTACAGTATACCAGAGGTGGGTTGAATGAAGCCATTGTAGTGATGAAGAATGTAATGATAAATTTGATTACAGACTCTGATGGTGACCTCTGGATAGACAGAGAGAGATGATGAAAGATGGATGATGCGGTTTGAAGACAGAATAAGAGAAAGAGGGAGAGCGTGGGAGAAGTCAATTTAAGAATTCTCTAAAGCCTAGTTCACACAGATGAGGAAAGTGACTTTATGTTTTCTCTATACAAACTTTATAATGTTCAGTTTTTGTTGACTCTGTCAGAAATGTGTAAATTCATTTATATGTTTATTCCTGCGGTCATAGTTAAAGGTAGTGTTGTACCAGACTACATTAACTGAAGTGTTTAAAATGTCTTGTCCTTCCTATTTATATACAAGAGGGAAACAGAATATTAGAAACACATGTGAATATGATGAAGTCCAGTACAACACCACCACTAACTATGTCTGTGTGCTAAAACATTTGATTAATACCTCTATGACAGTATCAAAAAACTGAACATTACAGGCATCATAAATGTAGACTTGTATGGATTGTAGATTGAATAGGTGTACCCAATAAAGTGAACACTAAGTGTACATTGTACATATTTTCCTCACAATATCTGACAGGAGCTATTCTCTTTGTCTGTATATACTTTATATACAGTATCTCACACCTGAGACCTTGTAACACTAACGAGTCACATGACACTGGGGAGGGAAAACAGCTAATTGGGCTCAATTTGGACATTTTCACTTAGGGGTGTACTCACCTTTGTTGCCAGCGGTTTAGACATTAATGGCTGTGTAATGATTTATTTTGAGGGGACAGCAAATTCACACTGTTATGTGTCATTTCTTCAGCGTTGTCACATGAAAAGATATAATCAAATACTTACAAAAATGTGAGGGGTACTCACTTTTGTGAGATACTGTATATATCCCCTGTTTTTTGTTCACAAATTTTTGCTTGTTGAAGCTCTTGATGGTCAAAACATTGCATCATTTATTTTGGGGGGCATGCAAACTAACCTAGAAGACTACCTCTCCTTTATCACCGCAGCAGTGCACCCATTAGTGGTTGCATATGGAACATCTCATTCCAAAACCATGGGCATTATTATGCTGCTGTAACAGCTTCCACTCTTCTGGTTTTAGGCACATTTTGGGGCAACATGTTGGTTAATAAGGCCTGGCTCACATTCTGGGTTGCAGTTCATCCCACAAGTAGGGGTTGATGTCAGGGCTCTATGCAAACACAGAAAACCATTCCTGCATGGACCTTGCTTTGTGCATAGGGACATTTTCATGCTGAAACAAGAAAGCGCCTTCCCCAAACTTTGCCAAATAGTTAAAAGTACACTGTTGTCTAAAATTTAACTGTGTTCTGTCCACAAAAGTCATATAGTGTTGTAGAATGTACACATGCAACATAGGGTTTATATGTAGAAGGAGACAGCGAGCTCGAGGGGTTGTGGAGAGAGGTGCCCAGGAGGATCATCAGGCGTTACAGAGTGATCAACTGTCAGAACTCCATGACTCATTCCTTTTTTATAGGATCAGCTCACTGTCAAGACACACACACCAATGCACAAAGGAACACACACACACACACACACACACACACACACACACACACACACACACACACACACACACACATATGCACGCACACACGCCCATTTCACCCATGACTTGTTATGTTAGGATAAATGTATCCTCCACAGCAACTGTGTTTTTATTATGGATCAACAGCTTCTTTACACAGAAAACCTGGAGATGAGTGTTTTTTAATACATTAAACCATCTCAAGGGAATCAAAGAGAAAGTTGACAGACATTTAAGATTAGGAAATCTTAGGAAAAATATTAGGAAAAATAATAACTAACTTAAGATACTGGTACTTTTAAAGAGCCTGCATTTGATTACTGCATACATGAGATTCAGCTTATCACCCTCTCTCTCTCTTATTTCCTCTTTTTTCTTTCTCTTCTTTCCTCACTCTCTCCACCTCTTTCCTCTTCTGACCAGCTCCAGACAGCAGGCCAGGCCAAAGCATACCAGAGACTGGCATGTAATTGCTGGACACAATGTGGCGCTGGCTCGGGTGCTGGGGTGTCATTTGATAGGTCGCAGAGGACTGTGATTTGAGAAACATGGGTGGAGGAAGCAAGCATACCTTGTAAAAAACAAACAAACAAAAAAATCTCCTGGCTTATACTGCACATGAATGCAATGTCACACAAACACACACGTTGAAACGTGTGCGTGCATGAAAAGAAATACAAATCTGCTTCCCACAAGTCGCTGTGTGAGAGAGCAATGTTTTCTGAAATGGCAAGGCAGTGCACTCTTCCTGCACTGCACGCTGACAGAAAATCATTGTTCACCACTGGTGTAAAATGTTAGTACAGCTCCTGCCAAACCAAACAGGAGTGACGTAGCAGGAGCACCTGGTGACATATAGAAAACAGGCTCGTCTACTAACATTAAACTGTCACCACCGTCCAATTTATCCTACAAATCACAGCTACTGTACTTCACTGATAATATGTAACACACTGTTGCTATGGTCTCAAACTGCCCTCCATCTATCTATCTACACAGCTAAGCTCTATGTCTGACGTTGATTTACTAATCATCCGACAGCCAAGCTATCCCATAGACATGCCAACTAATGTAGTACGGCCAGCGGACATTCCTTTTGCTCCTCATCCTAAGATGTGCATTTGCTTTGACAGAGAAAAGTCAACACGCTGAGCATTAGACGTCAGTTCAACATACAATCTCTGCTGCTGTCTGATATAGCTCTCACGCAGTTAAGAATATTTTCTGGGGGTAGGCCTATCTCTCATTTTTAGAACAGAAAATATATGATTGCACATCTTAATATAATATGCACCATCTGGAGTAATCATCCAACATACATCAGAGGAGTAATATAGTAATATAGTAGTATAGAGTAACACTGTCGTCTAACTATCTCTATCTTATTACTTCTGGGTAAGTCTAGGTAGAATATCGAGAAATATTAAGGCAACTCTTAAATGGCTAATCAAATTCAAATCCCTCAGTGGGAACACAGAGAAAAGAGTATGTTGTCCACCTTTATTCAATATTCGCTCCGCTGTACAGCACTGGTTTGTAAAAGCTGTAAAACTACTCTGCATTGATTCAAGTTATGTTGTTACAGCAGCATGAGTCTGCAAAGTTCGATTTTATGCTTGACATTAATGGGTTCTTGCATAGTTTCCACTGGTGTGAAACAGTCTGTATGTGTGTGTATATGTGTGTCTTTTGGCTCCCACTCCAATTCCACCTCTGTGCAGGAATCTGTGGTTGTGTACAGTGTGGTTTGGTTGCGTGTGAGCTAGAGCATCTGACTTTACATAAGGGTGCCAGTTGAGTTAATAACAGCCACCTTCCTTGTCTTCAGATCACTGTGCATTGTTATCATGGTTGCAATGACAGGGGATATGAGATGAGAACAGGAACCACTAACATCCAAGAGAAAGAAGACAGAAGGTGGAGAAAGAACATGATAAAGGCAAAGAAGAGGAAGGCAATAATGGCAAGGACACTGATGGAGACCAATGTCAATTAGGCAGTAACTGTAAGAGCAATGATGGACAGACAGAGGTCAATTATCTAATAAGCATTATCTTTCCCCCCACTGGATTCATAAATCAAAGCTAATGAAGTTCTTCTCATTTCAAGATGTGCTGGCCACTTACGAGTTTACTCTCCAAACCCATTGCACTCTCTGTCCTAGTCCTGGCTGAAATCCATCACCACATGATGAGTCTCGACTGGGAAAACTGATTTACAAGAGACAGAAAAAGACATTCAGCAACATTACAACAAATGTGAAAGGAGGAATTCAGCATAATATGAATCCTCATCAGCTGACAATCACGAGTCCTAGCACTTACAATCAGAAGACAAATTGGCCTTGGGTGATGTTTGCAAAAAGAAAAACCCAACAATTATGACCAGCTGTTGCAGTATTCATGCACACCATGAGGCTGTTTAGCCAGGTTTGGAGAATACATTAGTTGTAACAGAGAGCCACCAAGTGGTCAAAATTGTTTTAGCAGCAGCCAATTTAGCACATTTTATCAGAACTGAAACAGCATGTTACTGTAAAAAGTCTCAGATTCCAGAAGCTTCATTTGTTGAATTTTGTGTTAAGTGAATTTATAACAAATATAAGTCAAAATATTTTGCTGAGACAGTGCTGAGTGTAGGTCTTGTCTAGTTCCTGAACAAAGTTCCTGTCTGATCCATCATGGGTAAATGTTGACTGTAGAATAGACTTTATTTAAGTGAATAGTTTTGCTTTTTTGGTGAAAACAAGGCAAATAGCATTTATAAATGTTGCTGAAAGGTCTTTTTGTGGGAACAATTTGTCTAGCTGAAATACCTTCTAAGAAACTATAACAATAATATACAACAATACCTTTTCCAAAAGCTACCCCATTTTCTAAGTTATAAAATAGGTAAAATAGGATAATTTTATAATTTGTCATTATTCAGTCCAGATCCCCAATTATATTCTCCCGTAATATAATGTGATTGCATCAACATAATACAAGCACAATTAAGACCACCAAATTAATCCAATGCTTGACTTGTGCAGATTACAAATTTTAAAAAATATCAGACCTGGCCCAATTTTGCACACTGTATACTGTAATTTTACTAGATGTTTTACCCCTCGTCTGGTTGGCCAAGTCTTGAGAAAAATATCACAAATGTTGTGCTTTGTTCACCGGCTGTCGGTCACCTCGTTGCTGGTAAGACAACACACGGGCAGCAAGCCAACGGTCGTCGACGGCAATCATTCGGAAACCGAACTCATCCGACTTTTAAATATTCATAAATGTCCATACAGGAATAATGTTGTAACTTAAATGCGAGCTCACCGAAAGAACGACAGTCGTCTTTGCGACTTATCAGGGGGGTAAAAATGGATGGCAGGTGGGCGTAAATTAAGAAAAACATGACTTTGTCAGATGGAAGGGGGATCATTTGCATTGAGTTAAGTTAAAAGAACAAACGTGAAATCAAAGATGGCGCAGACTTTCTTCCTCACTCTTCGACTGTACGTTAAGTGCTGTTGAGCAGTGCTGCCTCTAACGGAAGGAGGTTATTTTGCAACAATAGCCTACTGTAAAAGTCTAAGTCATTTGATTTGTCATATGCACCGAATAACACAGTGACAGCTATACAGTAGGCACTAAACCATACAGGTTAGCTATATAGGTCTACCATTTAGGAAAAAAGTAGCCAATACTGAGAACAGCAATCCTACAGAGTGCAGTGATGGGGAGTAGGCCTACCCCATGGTAAATGATGCTGGGTCATAGACAAATGTAATACTGTATTGCTTCCATAATAATTAAGTTTGTATTTTAAACATTATGACTAATAGCCAAAACAGTCCTGAGTAAGGACTGGGACTAACAGAAGAATTTGAATGCAACAGGTGCACCAGAGAGTTAGCATAGTAGCTAATATAAGACATGTCTCTCACCTGTGAACCATTATTTTTTGTTTAATAATAATAATAATATGGCCTCCTTTTCTAATACCTTTGACATTCAAAATCCAACAGTCAGCAGTGAGCATCACAGCATTACTTTTCTGTGCTTTGAGCTGTGGATGTCTGCGGACGCATTAAAGGCTCACCTTCCAGATGTTTGTGTTGGATTGCAATAATAATGATAATAATAATGCATTTTATTTATAGGTGCCTTTCTGAACACTCAAGGTCACTTCACAAAACATAATAAAACAGTACAGCAATAAATTGATAAAATTAACAACTATAATTACAGTGCTTAAAATCAGGGTACATAACAACTAACAAAGATTGCTGTGACCTGATAAATAGTGATCATGTGGGATATGGCAATTTAAAAAGATGTGTTTTCAGGAGGGATTTAAAAATGGAAAGCGAGTCAGTTTTGTGGATGTCTGGTGGAAGAGAATTCCAGAGACGAGAGGCAGAGCGACTGAAGGCTCTGAACCCCATGGTGGTCAAACGAGCAGGAGGTACAGTGAGGTGAATAGAATAAGAAGACCTAAGAGTCCAGGTGTGTGTTGAAGGAGGTCAGTGAAGTACAGAGAACTGAGGTTGTGAATGGCCCTGAAGGTTAGGAGCACTGCCAAACACCAACCTCTCCTCTCCTTCAGAGTGAGGTGTTTTCGACATATAAAACCCTGTGCACCTTTAAAGACTTGATTGGTAGGCCTCTCATGGGGCAATAACCTTTGTGTCAGCTCTTCATGCAGGCTTTGTGACAAAGAGATCCTGAAGCAACCTGGCAGAACTGTGTCTCTCCTCAAACCAATAATGGCCATCATGGTAGAAAAGGGTTTCCTTGTGGAGGACTGTGTGCCCTGTCCAAGACATCATTGAGACAGGCAATTGCGAGACTGAGAGTCCATGTTGAGTGATTCATTTGAAAGGTGTATGAGCAAGAGGTTCAGTACAGTCACAGGTAGCATCAATCCACTCAACACAGTTACCTGCCTGTTGGTTAACTATCAGAATCGGCCCTTAAATATCATAATACTCAATGGCACTGAAGCATCAAATTGTAAGCAGCATTTTACTGTTGTAGCTGGTTACGGTGGAGCTAATTGCTGCTACTTAATTCACTATTAGGTAGTTTACTTTATAACAATGACATATTTTAGTTTATAACATATGTTTCAGTATTTTTCTTTGAATTGAAGTGGAAAGAAAAACTGAAAGTACAATACTTCAGAGTCGATGTATACTTCTACCTCTGAAGAGAGAGAAATCCTGTGCCACTGTGGACATGTGGAGGAGTAACTCTAGAGGCCTGAGAGTGGCGCTCAAGAGCTTTACGTGAGTATCCAGGACAGAGGGGTCCCTGTATGCTATGCAATTCATTATTCATGTCTAACATTACCCCCTCCTTTCCCCCCTGCTGACATTGACTGAAGAAAAGGATGACAAAATGTGATTTTACTTTAACTTTACCTCCCGAGGCGACCTTCTTCCATCGCAGACCTCAAATCCAGGACATAACCCATTAATCGGACCTAAAACATTTAATGCTGCTTTGATGATGTTTTTATTTTGTCATGCCAACAGCAGTACACAGAGATGATACAATCCTCTTAGCTGGTGGTCCAACAAACTAAATCTAAATATAGGTATCAATGGAGTGATGCTAATTTGAGGATAAGGTTAAGTCAGAGAATGTCAAGGGGGAAGAAATTAAAATAAGACAGGCATTTTCTTGTGATCCAACAACACAGCCAAGGCATCCATTCAAGTTTATACAGTTTATACATGGCCTTTATTTTTGATTAATTAATAATGAAATGTTTGATTATGTATATCCACCTGGCAGAATATGATATAAATTTGCACAACATGTGTTATAGATTGTCCAGGTCTCTGAACAATGCTGGAGGGATCTGTTTTAATGTTGGTGGTGGAGAGACCTGTATAACACATTAGTCCCAGTTGAGTTGAGATCTGCTCGCTGTGAAGGCCTTAACAAGTGATTCACAACATTTTCATTCTCATCAAACTACACAGTGACCCCTTCTACCCTGTAGATGGGGGCATTGTCATCCTGGTAGAGACATAGTAATGTTTCATCATCACTTGGGATAACTTTAAAAAGTCACATTATAAAGAACATGAATGTATTTATTAAATGTTTATCATTAGGTTCTGTTGTGAAAATGAAAAATACAAGTAAATTTGAGCTCAAACAGTTGTTTCAAGAGTTTTTACACAAAAGAACTACCCTATTGACATTTAACTTGAGAGCCAGATGTTTATGTTTTCTCTCAGTTTTTTCTGTTCTTCAGTGTCTAGTAGACTTAATTAGGCTAACCTGAATCTTGATAGTCTTGCCAGTATCGGGGCACTACTTTCTTTCTCCTTTTCCCAGCAGACATTTTTGGAGCACAGATGACACAGGTGGCACTAATAAGATTAACAATTGCTCCTTTCCAGCAGCTATTGGATACAGTGAAGCACCTAATAATGTTATTAATTACACCTGCGTTTGACTAGTCAGTGTACCCAAACCAGGAAAATGCACCAGGAAATGTTACTGTATTTAATGATAAATAAATCAAAGGAATATTTATGTATGCTTTAGATCAGTTGTATGCCATGAATAAATAAAACCTTTGGGTTGCCAATTGTGGAAAATCCTCTTCCAGCATGACACTTGATTTGACTTTTTAGCAATTCATCATGGACACCTTTCCAGACTGTCAGCCACTAGGGCAGCAGGGCATCTGAACTGATATCAGAGTGGATGTATTGTTGTTAAACTTTTACTTTATTAATGATTTACTGTTATTTAAAACCGCAGAGTGACTAACTTTTGCTTGTCTCTTAGTGAGAAACATGGTAACACACAATTTCCCTCAGCCTGGCGATTAAAAAGGTAGCCTAATCTAGCCTAATAATGGGTTATCACAGATCCTATGTGATTTATTAAACATTAAGCCATTAATTACAGTTTATAAATCCTTAAAAGGGGGCTTACTAGATACTGGTACCAAATGGCATAACTTTTCCACAAAGTTGGAGTTTTGTATGTGTGAAGGGCTGCTCAAAGAAAGAAATATGAGGTGAGCAAACTTCAAGATTTTGAGAGGGAGATATCGTAGGAGTAAAAAGAAAGAGAGAGAGGGTGAGAGATGTGGGTTTGAGGTTCGTCAATATGAACCAGTTGCTCGGAGAGGAGTCTGCTGGATGGAGGAGGACTAGTGTAGGGAGGGGTGCTCCGAGGATAAATGCGCTCTTTCATTTCAAAGCGAGAGAAATCCGTTGAGAGGCACAATTTTATACCAACAGAAACTCACGGGAAACAACCGTTTTGTTGTTAATGTGAGGGGCATCAGAGAGGATCATGGATAACCAGTTGACAGAAGAACCGCGCACAGCAGCTCACCTCAAACTTTTGGCTTGATGAGCGGAGTTTCTCTCTGCAGCTTGATCTTCAAAGACGCGCTCCGGCTCGCGGGGGATAAAGCGCGCTGCTGACTGACTGTTTGGGAAGGTGTAACACATTAGTAATGGTTTAATGACTCTGAACTGCGGCCTCTCGTTGGACGGGACAGGTGCAGGATTTTCACGCCCAAAACATGGGTCACCCAGGAGTCAATTAAGTTCTTTATCCTAAATACCTTTTCGTGCGCATGCAATCTAACCTCCAGTGGTGTCACTCAAACATTCCTACGGGAACTTGAAGATACGCAAAAACGCCAAAATCACGAACAATTCTGGTGTCAAAGAGGTTTATTGTGCTTTAATCTATATTTAGCAAGTCGAGACTGCTTTTGTAAACGAACACTTCCTGAATTGAGCTTCCACACGCACGGCAGACATGCCACTGCGGCACCATTGGACCGGATTTTACGCATCTGTGGGGGAAAGAGAGAGCTGAAAAGACGCGTGTGTGTTTGTGTGCGTGGACGCCGATGCACTGCATTTCCAACAGCTCAGGGGAGACCACTTTGTAAAGAGAAAAAAATAGACTGCTTTCATTTGGTTTGATAAATGGAGCCTCGTAAATACCTGTTGTGCCTGGAGTTCATCCTCCTTCTTAAAGGTAAGGACCATTTTCAAGTCACTTTTTAGTGTTTTTTGGGGTTATAACTTTAAATTTAGTTTTAAGGCATGTGTTTTCAAAATAAGATGAAACTGCTTAAGGAGCTTTAGAAACTGAACAGGAGGTGAAATTATTCTGTCACTGCTCTTGAAACTAAATTGTGAACTTTGGAGAACTGTCAACCTCTTGTCCATGATTGATGCCTCTTCAGTGCCCAGTTGATCTCTTGTCCTCCAGCCCCTGTCTCACAGGGTGATATGGTCATTAACCTCCACAACATTTGCATGTTAACAGACAACATGCGTGAATAATTGTGTCACACTTGCCTCCTAAAGAGCTTTATTCTGTGTGACAGTAAGCGACTAACCATGAAGACATTCCTAACATGGTTGTGTGCAGGAGAGTAGAGTAGCAGACATTAAAACATATGGCCACACTCCATTTGCCAAACAGATCAAAGGTATAGAAAGTTGTGCATGAGTCCAACAAAGTAATGGTTCCTGGTTCAAAGTCTGATCCTTCAGTAAATCTATCAGTTATGTCAGTACTGAGGAAATATTTCATTGGAGGCCTCCAGCTACCAGAAAATGTTTGGAGCAATCAGAGATATTTGCATGCATCCTCTGCCAAAAGGTTACTGGTTCATCTCCTCTTACAGCTGACACCTTCTGACCCTGGCAGCTGTGTAACTTGACCTCACTGGCCACATCAGCCATTCCCATCGCTTTGACTTCATGCCCAAAGGCGCCTGGTCTATGCCATGTGCGTTTTCCCCATGGAGCATGAACATTAGCTCCCCTCCTGTACTCATGTTCTCTGTGGCAGAGCAGCCTCACACACCTCATTGAGCCATTCCTGCTCACCCTCAAGAAACAGAAGAAAAAGACCATTGTTGTCTACCAAAATTAAATGTTTGTGCAGCTGATAAGCAACGATTTAACTGCTGCATTATAGCAGGCAGCCGTGAAGCAAAAGGAGATCCATAGGCTGAGATATGCTGTGTGAGGCATGTTAAGTTTGTACCACCTCTGAATCTCTCAAACACACACACGCAGTCTCGGAAGTTAGTAGTTGTTGCCATTTGTGCCAAATGTATATGGAGTGGAGAAAGACTATCCATGCAGCCAGTTTTCATGCTGTATGCAAAATGCTTCTGATCCAGAAGCTGAGGAATAAACGAGGAATTCACCAAGGTCCTTCATACCATGCACTTATACACACACACCTATTTACACATGCCAGCAGCCAAATGTTGCTGCGGTGATTATGTTTTACACATTGCCCTCCATTATCCTTTTGAATCAAGCATATACAGGATAATTTAACCCTTTTTTCTAAGGGGAAACCTTGATTTAATTTGTACTGCAGCTTTGTGAAAGTGGTTTTGTGTGTGTGTGTGGTGGGGGGAGGGGGGGGTTGCTAACTTGTGTATGTGTCATACATGAGGATGTAGGTGAGGGAGAATGTATGTAATGTTAATGCTTTAAGCAGAGCTCCCTTGATGCAGTCAGCAGGCCTCCCGTGTCTGTTACACTCTGTTGTGCTTTACTGAGATGTCGAACACAGGTGTGCGCGTGTGTGTGTTTAACTCAGTTTTACCAATCATTCAGAAATTTTCGCTATTATTCTCCAAGCTATCTTCTTGTGTTTTTTCCTCTCCCATCATTCACTGACTTTCATTCCTACTCCCCCTCTTCTTCCACCCCCATTCCCCACGAGAGGGTGACAGAGATGAGAACAGAACACGACGGAGATAATGGAGAGAAAATCTGTGAAAGAGGGTGAGAAGAGGTAAAGGAGGGGGCTGCATGGGAAACACTAAGCGTCGGTTAAATAAAGATGATGGAAACAGACAGTAGAGTAGACATCTCTACTGCAGGACATTTCACAGAGGTGCTATAAGTCAGGGATGTAAACTAAAGAGACACAGACACGGAGAGAGGGAAATTTAAAGTTAGTCTAATTAACACAACTTTCACCATATTGCTATAAGTGCTGGCATTTTTCAGTAGTACACAAAACATTGTAGTGTCAGGTTCCTCCTCATATGTGCGCACCCACATATACTACACAATCACAACTATACACATATAGCAACAGTAGTGCCCAGAGCTGAATGTGTGGTTGAGAAAATCTGGACCCAGTTTGGCTTGATAAATGTTTGCTGCCAGTTGTCATGGTGATAGGTGGTCAGACAAGCTGCGGTACTGTGTCATATATAAACCCCAATGAAAATTGAACTAGGGGAGGGAGGACAGGACAGGGAAAACACAGAACGATGATACAGTTTTGTGGGAGTCGAAGAGGTTGGAGAGGGAGAGGGGGTCTTGTGGTAGAGTAACAGTCTTTGTGTGTGTGTGTGTGTGTGTGTGTGTGTGTGTGTGTGTTTTATTGGAGAAGGGGTAAAAGAAACAAGCAATTTATGGTTTATGAGAGAATGAGTGAAAGAGGAGAATGACGGAGTAAATCAGTAGCAGGGGTTGTTATCAGAGACCTGGTTTGTTGTGGAAAGAAATTTGGAATTGGAGAGGGTGGGTGATGTTGCCACAAAAAAGAAAGAAACATTTTACTGCACTGTGCAAAAGACGGGTGGTGGGAGAGAATAACTCGTTTCAACAAGGCTGGATAGAAAGATTTTTGTTCATTCTGGCTATGACGACAGAAGGTTTAGTAATAAAAATTTACTCTATCCTTACTCTATCCTTGCCTACGCAGATTCCCATTTGTGAAGTGTATTAAAAGTCTGTGTAGAATAAGATAGATGGCTGAATTTCTCAAAAGTCCCTAGAGGTATGAACGATGAAATATTGGAAGCTAACACAGATCTGCAAGATGAGCAGATAAAATATCATAGAAAATAAGACATAGAGTCTACAGCTACACTAGTGGCTCTGCTTAGGCACAGTGGTGCTTTGATCTAAATGCTAATGTTGGCATGCAAGCATTTTCACAATGACAATGCTAACATGCTGATGCTAAGTATAATGTTTACTGGGTTCGTCATCTTAGTTTAGCATGTCAGAATGCTAACTTTGTATGTTTGTTATTTGCCAAGTAGTCAAGTTAAAGTTAAGTTAATTTAAAGTTTATTAAAGTTTAAAATCACCAGCTATGTGGTCCCATTACACTTTACAGAAAACAGAGACACATAGAATTTGCAGAAAAGAAGCACATTAGAAACACACATTAAAAGCAATAAAATAAACAATTATAAAACTAATAATAAGAACAATAAAATATAAAATAAAAATATAAAATATACAGTTAAAATGTATAAAAATTCAAAAACCCTAGCCCAAAACTATAAGCCTTCTCACAAAATGCAGAAAAACCATCCCTAGCTAAAAGCTTTACTAAAAGAAAAGTTTTTAGCCTACTTTTAAATATGGAAATGCTGGTTGCTTCCCGAACCCAGACAGGGGTCTGATTTCACAGCTGAGGTGCCTGATGGCTAAAGGCTCTGGCTCCTATTCTACCTCTGGAGACCCTAGGCACTACAAGTAGCCCAGCATTTAGGGAACGCAGTGTTCTAGTGGGGCAGTATGGTGTAAGGAGTTATTTCAAATACGATGGTGCCTGACCATTAATGGCTTTGTATGTAAGAAGAAGTATTTTAAAATCAATTCTCAATTTTACCGGGAGCCAGTGCAAGGTTACTAAAACAGGGATGATATGGTCTCTCCTACTGGTTCTTGTCAGTATGCATGCAGCAGCAATTTGTATTAACTGGAGAGATTTTTTTTGCCAGCCTGAAAGCACAGAGTTACAGTAGTCAAGCCTTGAGGTAACGAATGCGTGAACAAGTTTCTCTACATCATCTCGATGCAGAAAGTCTCTAATTTTCACAATATTGCGAAGGTGACAATAGGCAGTCCTTGTTGTTTTCTTTATGTGTGCGTTGAAAGACAAGTCTTGATCAAAAATAACTCCCCGATTCCTCACGGTGGTACTGGAGGCCAAGGCAATGCCATCCAAGGCAACTATGTCTGCAGACAAAGTTTCTCGGAGGACTTTGGGTCCAAGTACTACAACCTCAGTTTTTTCAGAGTTCAAACATCATGAAATTATAAGACATCCAGGTCTTCACATCCTTAACGCACATTTGAAGCCTAGCTAACTGGTTGGTTTCATTAGGTCTGATAGAAAGGTATAACTGAGTGTCATCAGCATAACAATGAAAGTTTATACTGTGATTCCTAATGATATTACCTAGCGGATGCATATACAGGCTGAATAATGTAGGTCCAAGGACAGAACCTTGTGGAACTCCATGGGTAACTCTGCTGTGCAGAGAAGACTTATTGTTTACATGTACAAACTGGATACGATCTGAAAGGTAGGATTTAAACCAGCATAAAGCAGTTCCTTTGATGCCGATTAAGTGTTCAAGTCTCTGTAGTAAAATATGGTGATCAATTGTATCAAATGTCGCACTTAGATCTAATAAGACCAGTACAGAGACTAGTCCCTTATCTGACGCTATTAAAAGATCATTACAAATTTTTACCAGTGCTGTCTCTGTACTATGATGCATTCTGAAACCTCACAAAAGAGGCGAATGGGATTCACATTAGTTTTGCAAGTCATTACATAAATTCTAATTTTGATCTTGTCATGGTGCTAGAGAAATGTTACATCAAGAGGAACATGAATGTCTGTACCAAAGCTTATGACAACTCATCTAATAGCTGTCAACACACAAAACCAAAACGTGTCTGCCTCATGGCTGCCCTAGAAAAAACCCCACTGTCTACAAAATCTTATGGCAATCCACAAATATCTGTTGAGATATTTCAGTCTGGACCATCATTGCTATAGATGTCCAGTGAGTAAATCTGGGTACAATAAAAAGAAGAAACTTGACTAAAAATGCAATAACATTACACAAAAAACATCTGTGCGAAAGAGAAAATGAAAGAGCAGGTAGAAGAAACTGCAGTATGTGAGAAAGGCAGGAGCAAAGATGGAAGAGAAACGCTGAACATATCTAGTTTCCCTCTCCAAACCAAGTAGAATCCCGCTCTGATTGGCCTGGTCTGTGTGTGTCAGTGTGTATTTGTGTGGAAGTATCTGTATACACATGCGTGAGTAGTGATGTGAGTAGTGGTGTATAATCACAGCAGCAGTATTCTGGTCTTGTTCCTCTTTCTGGACTTCTTTTTTCCAGTGGAATCACAGAGCTTTTTACAGTAGGAGAGTTACTGTAGATGTCCCCAGATGCTGCTAAATTACATGTCAAGTCAAATTTATTCGACAAAACACATCCAACACACCCTGCTTTTCAGGGCTACAAATAACATGCAGTCGATAGACAAGTGGGACCAGTTAAATACCAATTGTCAAGAGTAGCATTGTGTTTCTGAGACTGAACTGAAAATACTAAATGACGATGCAGTGCAGAAAAGAAGTTTATTCCTTTTCGCCACTGACAACATTAGAAAACACTTTTACTGAAACAGGAAATACATGTGGATAATCTTTATATGTTTGTTTAAAAGTGTAAAGTGGCCTCCACAGTACAGTACTGTGCGATTTTAGACATTTGATCCAAGTGTGAACCAAAAACCTGGCAGTAGTCCATTTCTTCTTTCCCTGAACTACATACCTGTAGATTATTCATGGCAATTAACATACTTTTCTAATTTTACCATCAACATTAAAAACACAACACAAATCTTGCTCAGTCACAGACACTTGCCTCAAGTAGACGACCATTTAAGCAAATGGTTATACAGTTACATTTAGTGGAAAGGGCAGAGAGCTCTTGAATAAGAGCAATTAAATATTTTTGCCTGGATGTGTGCACACTTGGTCCCTCTTCATTTAGAAGCATGGCTTAACAATGTCTGTCTGTCTGGAAGTCTGTCCACTATGGTTCAGACTGAAATATCTCAACAACTATAGAATGGATTGCCATTCAATTTTGCATAATTTTGCGATTGTTTTCCCCAGAGGATGAATCCAAATGACCCGCAATCCCCTGACATTTCCTCTAGTGCCATTGTCAGGTCAGGGTGGGGTGGCACAATGGTTAAGACGCCTGCCTTTGGTGTGAGAGACCTGGGTTCAATCCCCACTGTGTCCCTGAGCAAAAGACATAACCCCTAGTTGCTCCAGAGGTGTACGACCTCTGACATATATAGCAATTGTAAGTCGCTTTGGATAAAAGCGTCAGCTAAATGAAAAAAAAAAAATGTAGATTTAGCCAGTATTATGGGTTTCCTATTAGCTTTGTGTTTAGTGTTAATTAGCAAATGTTACCATACATACACGCTAAACAAAGTATACGTGGTAAACATTATACCTGCCAGACATCATCATGTTAGTGTTGTCACTGTGAACATGTTAGGATGCTTAGCATTTAGCTTAAATACAGCCTCAAAGAGGCTTTAGACGCTTAGTCTGGTTATCCAATAAAAGTAAATATTTATTATTAGTTCAGTAACAGTTATGAAAAAATATTGTACTGTTGTATGTAGTATTTTTTAAGTGTTAAAATGAGGTGCAATAATGTTTCGTTTCAACAGTAAACCAATTGAAGCAGGGTTTGCATCCAGTACTTTTAAAGTATGATGAGGAGCTGCACAATATAGTTGTCTGGACCATGTTTGCAGTGTCAAACCAAACCAAAACTGAAGCAAAACATGAACTTTGTTTCAGAATTTGGTGTGGATTTTCGGGTGTGAATCGGTCCTTGCGGTCAACCTTTATGCCTTTTTAATGATTAGACTTTCCCCTTTAGACTGAAAAAATAAGATTTGTGTTTTTCCTTTTGCCAGTTGGAACATGTTTTCATGCTTCTGTTTACACCTAAATGTTCACAACTCAGTCTGACTACCATCTTGTGGCTCTCTGTCTCCTCTGTCTCCCTCACCTCTCTCTCTCGTTGTATGAAGGGCTGGCTTGTGTGTCATAACAGGGGGCTTACTATACTCCATAGTTTTTCTAACCCACACCCTTCCCTGCCTTGCCTCTTCTCTTCCCTCTCCCCTCTCCTCTCCCTATTTCCCCTCAGACTGAACTCCCTTTTTCCTCAGAAGTTGTCTTTGGTCACTCTGTTAATACATCTTTTTCAGCCCCCAATCCCTTCTCTCAAGGCCAAGAGGGAAAATAATAATCAGACTTTGCACTGTAGATGTACAGTTGTGTACACACAGTTTGCAGTTCCATGTTTTGCATGTTTTTCCACACATTTTAACGACTAATGAAAATGTTTTTTGTCAACTCATATTCTTAGCACATTAAAGCAAAACATTTTGGGGAAAGAAAATCTTACTAAGTTTTAGACAAAAATATTGTCACTTTTCTATGCCTATATGATAAATATTACATGATGCAGCACAACACATCCGTAAAATAGAAATCTGTCACTTTTATGTTGAATTTTTTGTGCAGATTAAAAAAACGAGATAATATGACGTGAATGTGTGATGCTTAAGATGTGGTGGATAGGCAGTCTTAGTTTACTTTGGACAGACCAAGGCCAGCAGTTTCCCCTTGTTTCCTGTCTTTATGCTAAGCTTAGTTAGCTAACTGCTGCCTGTAGCTCTGTATTTAACAGACAAATATGACAGAGATATCAATCTTCTTGGCAAGACAGTAAATAAGCACATATCCCAAAATGTCAAACTTTTCCTTTTACAATCAGTTTTCTTCTTCTGTTTCTTTTTAAGTAGCTTTAAGGTTGGAAAAATAGTTGTTATTCCACACAGTCTGACAACGCCTACCACATATATTCTGTATCAGCTTGTTCCAACTCTTCATTTGAACTATTTTGTGTTTACACTGAGTGAAATATACAAACCCAAGACTCCATGTTTTTTACCTAGCCTGACATATTTGGTATCTTTGGAAACTTTTGAAATTCCAGTAGAATTTAACATAAAGTTTTGGACTGAAGTTTGGCAGCACAGCATGTGTTTGTGATGATTGACCCATCAGCCAGTCGGATTCAAGATGTTGAGGGAACAACAACTAAAAAGTGTGTTGTCTCATTGTTAATTTGTCATCTGTGTAAGAATCTCTTTTGTTATGTCTTTCAGAGTTCTGTGAGTGTTTCAACATAGATGTGATGCATCCACGCATCTTCACCGGTCCAGAGGACGCTCTCTTTGGCTTCTCTGTTTTACAACATGAATCAGACGGAGAGAAAACGTAAGTGTGTGTTGAAAGACGAAGAAAGAGAAACAAAGAAGATGTATGAGGATGTTTTGATGATAAATGACAGAGTATGTCATTCTGTTGAAGGATGCTGGTTGGTGCTCCTTGGGACGGGCCGCCCAACAACAGGAAAGGAGACGTGTACAAATGCGTTGTGGGAGAGGAGAAGAACTCAAACTGCAGCAAAGTGAATCTAGGTGAGAGAAACAAATACCCTTAATAAATCAGCTCTTTGTGAAAAAAGTTTAGATATGTTACCCAGATGCTACAGTCAGCTGGTCTGTTTATCTTTCTCAGGTGAGACTGCTCTCCAGAACGTTTCTAAAAACCTGAGGAATTCTCACCTGGGAATGACTCTCGCTCCAAACTCACCTGACGGCTTCCTGGTATGCGGTTTCAACACTGATAAACAAGATTTTTAATTTAGCTACGTGGGCATGTGGGTTGTGTTTGGGAGCCTGAAGGGATGTGGTGAGACCAGTCTGTGTTTGTTTGACAGAATTGTAATGAATCAGATATGTTGGACTGTTTTATTTGACTTTAGATGTGACCACGTGTGGTACACTGATCTCCCACTTCCTGGATATCGTTTTGGAGATCATAAGCAAATTTACAAAGTTAAACGCAGATTAACTTTGAAAATCTGATTTGGATTCTCACTTGCTCCTGAGAATCCAAATCGGTTTATTTGTTCATGTATTTTATAACACATATAGCATATTATACATATTATTAGGGATGTCCGGATCAGGTTTTTTTGCCCTCGAGTCCGAAGTCCGAGTCATTGGATTTTGAGTATCTACCGATACCGAGTCCCGATCCGATACTTCTATAATACTTAAAAAAAGAATAAAGAAGAGCGAAAAAACAGATCCAGGATGTTCTTTATTTTTTATTTATTTCTTATTTTAACATTTCAACAACTCTGTTAACAAACAGAGCCCTTCTGTGAGGTAGCTTGAACAATCAAGTAATAAATAACATAAATTCTTCACTTTTGGACTTTAGTGCAACAGTAAATATAAAAAAGTCTAAGATAAAAAACAAATAGCACCTCAACTTAAAATACCCGGCAGGCATGTAAACAAATACAAAAATAAAAGTGCCACAGTGTTTGCAAAGCACATCTATATATACATATATATACATTTATATCCGAGTCCTGATCGGCAGGTAACGTCCGATTCCGATCGAGTCTGAAACAACGTGATCGGGCCCGATTTCCGATCTCGTGATCAGATCTGGACATCCCTACATATTATACATGCATATTTTGAGACAAAGTGAAATCTCAAGTTTGTCAATGTCCTCAGAAGCAAACTATAAATCAAGATGCAAGTATTTCAGGTCTAAATAATGACAAGAATTTTTTTTACATTTTCCATTAAAAAACTGTAAATAGTTTTTCTCTCTTTTTTTTTTTACATAAATGAAGGAAAGACTGTGAGCTAGTACAGATAGTCCACTGTAACAAACAGTATATCCAGTGCTGTTACTTGCCACCACTACTGCTTATGCTAGATCAGTAAATCAAATTAGTCTATAAAATGTCCGAAAACTGTGAAAAATGCTGGTACAAGTTCCTAGTGCCCCAGGGGACATCTTCAGATTGTTTATTTTATGAAAAAAGAAGCAAATGTTCACTTTTGAGAAGCTGGAAACAGAGAAATTTAAACTGTTTGCTTGATAAATTATTTGTGAACTATCAAAAAAATAGAATGAATTTTTTCAAACGTGTTTCTTTACTGTTGTTTGGGGGTGGGGGGATTAATTATGTCACAACCTGCTGTGCTGAGTTTAAGGGATAATTTTGGTATTTTTAAACCTGTGAGATGGGTTTGTTGTGTAGGTAGAGGAACTGCTAGCAACACTTTTTTAACCAACACAACAAACTCCTCTCTTCAACTCTGACTCACTTTTCCACAGTTGTCTTCCTGCAACAACTTGACGATTTCAGAGCGAGAATTGTCCTTGAGCGAGAAATCAGTTTCTTGTTAAAAATCCTTTCTATGAAGTTGTAAGACACCCCGTATAAGAGTCTGAGCCTGTCAGTGGCTTAAGAAGCACTTTTTGTGTATGTAATTCTGATGAGCACAATTAGCCCAAACAAATATGTTGCAGCCACTGCAGCCAGTTCACAGCTGCCAGCTGACGGCACCTACTACATGACTGCAAAACATTTTGTGCCAACTAGTTATTTCAACATCAAAAATATGTGAAAATAGGGCCCATGTACAATATTATTGAAGAATGTACAAATTCTACATTCATAAAATAATCTTTTCCACATGAGTTGGCTGACTCAGCTCAGACCATGCTTTCAATGCATAGGCAAAAACTGTAATTATGGTAATAATGTAAGTTGTGGGGCTATGCAAACCGACCTTTTCCTGGCTAATTTGTGTTTCATTTTTGCGTGACTGTAGGCTGTACAAATTTAAGATAAATACTGTTTTGTTCTCAGGTCTAAGTCAAATCTTTAGGGAGTCAAGTCTCAAGTCAAATCTCAAGTGCAAGTCCTCGTTCCATCTATATCTCATTCAGTCTCTGTTCACTTCTGCCTGGACCAGCATGCAGAAGTGCGTGTGTGTGTGTGTGTATGCGTGTGCGTCGTGCGTGCGTGCGTGTGTTAAGCAAATGAGCTTGCGTGTTTTGGTGTCTGCCAGGTTTTTACTGCTTCTTCGGGTGTGGAGTCGTGTACAGTTCACGAACGCCATCCAGCTTAGCCCACTTTAGTGTGTGTGTGTGTGTGTGTGTGTCCTTGTGTGTTTATCCTAACCCCAGCGGTCAGGTCTATAACAGGATCGGAATGCGTCTCCGGCCCTTTGTTAATGACAGACCTACCAAAAGCCATAGCACCTCTCTCGTTTTTTATCCGACTTACCCTTCCTTCCTTTCTCTCATCCGTCTCTCCATCCCTTCTTCTCTGCCTGTCTGTGTGCCTGAGGAGAAACCCGCCTATAATGACAGGGCAAGCAAAACCAGGATGTTTCTCTTGCTGTCACTCTAAACCTATTTCACCCCACTTTCTGTTCCTCTCTTTTGTCTCTCTGCTGTATGCATGCGTTTCTCTTTTATCTCCTCTTTCCGCGCTCTCCCCCTTATTCCTCCCTCTTGGTATGAAAGCCAAATAAATGGGATGCTTTGAAGACAGAAATATTTTTATATGATGGCCCCTACCCCCACCCCACACTCACCCCCTACATTTAGCACAATCAGATTTAAATTGCTTTACTGGTCTGGTGTTCCAGCTCTGTTAAACCACTCATGACAACAGTGACTGCCAACATGTCAACAATAGTCTCCCTCTCTCTGCCTCTCCCTCCTTTTTCTACCCCCCAAACCACACTATTGTAGTTTTTCCATGACTTATTCCCTCTTCTTGTCTTGTTTTCTTTCCTTTCCCCGTATGGACTCATTTAGTCTTTTTTTTCTGTGTTTATTCTAGGGTCACACGACCACATCTTTCTACGTGTTTAAAACCACCTATACATCTTGTGAGCGGAACACAAATACTTAAAAATACAAACCACTTAAATTGGCTGTAGATGCTCCTTAAATTGTGTCACCTGTTATAAGACAGATGCTGATGTGGGTGTTTGTGTGTGTTTGGCAGGCATGTGCCCCTCTGTGGTCTCAGGAGTGCGGTACATCTATGTTCAGCACCGGCATCTGTGCCTCTGTCAACGATGACCTAGAACCAAGAGAGGCAATCGCTCCAACAGCACAAAGTAACCACATATTTGCACACTCACACACATACTGAGGCAGAGACACATGCTGCACAGGCCCACTTTACCAAATATTTTTAAACCTTCACATGTGACAGGGTGCTCCACATACATGGACATAGTGATCGTGCTGGATGGCTCCAACAGTATCTACCCCTGGTACGAGGTCCAGAACTTCCTCAGCAACATCCTCAGCAAGTTCCACATCAGCTCAGACCAGATGCAGGTATAAGTGCAAGACGATGTGTATTTGCACTGCTGATAAATATTATTTATATTGGTAATGGAAACTTGTGGGTTTGAATTTGAGAGAGTCTCCCACTTAAACTTCTGGAACCCCTTAGCTGTTGCCCAGAAAGTAAGCCAAGCTAGTCCCTTGAGTGAAAACATGTACATAGTGACACATTAAACATATAAAGAAGCAATTTGGCAAATATGACCCAAATGAATCGCTTTAGTAATGTAAAGGGACATGAACTGAGCTAGCTTAAGGTTGAGGAATAGAAGTTGGTGAGTGTGGATGGGGGTGGGATGGGGACATTATTCTGAGCTAAACAACAAGAGGAATGAGAGGAGGTTTGGGTTTTGAAGAGGGAGGGTGGGGGGTAACGGGGTAGCAGGCAATGTGAGGTGAAGAGGAAATACCTCTGGTTTTTGAATGAATTCAAAAATTCCCCAAAGTGCACTGTTTGCTTTAAGAACAGGACTGGTACTTAAAGAGATAGTTCACTCAGAAACAACAGTCTCAGATGTTGCTTTCCACAACGATGTGCCAGAACAACCATGAACATGTGGCATTGTTAAAATACTTGTGTGTTTGTGCGTGTGTATATGTGTGCACATTCAGGTTGGTATACTACAGTATGGTGAGGTAGCAGTCCACGAGTGGTCTCTGAAGGACTACCAGACCACACAGGAGGTGGTGGAGGCCGCCAAGAACATCAGTAGACAGGAGGGACGGGAGACACGCACTGCATATGCCATCCACATGGCCTGGTAAGCCTGTCAATCAGTGTCACTTATTGGCTGATGTTCCTAACACTAAAACATGCAGTAGACACTTGGCTGGCTGACTGGAAACTGCCACTGTTATTATGACCATCAGCTCTATTTTCTTAGAGTCTGTTCTTCTTTCTAATGACATGCTCCAGTATGATCCCATCAGGCTGCTTTTGGCTTATCAAGCTATCAGACAAAGATTAGGTAAGATGGAGAAATTTAAGCTGCTCCAATAAATATTTTGATTTTAACAATGGGTCAAATGACTATGCGTAATATGAAAGGAATCTCGTAGTGACAAACACATACATAATCGTGTTTCCAGCCAGAGCAGGGAGCTGTGTTCAAAGGTCTAGTGTGTAATATTTAGGAGGATGTATTCACACAAATGGAATATAATTTGCATAACTATGTGTTGCGCCCCACTCTTTGGTGGCAACATGGGGCGAACAACACCCCAACACTGACCCAAACTTAACGGAGATAACACCTTCAACACAATCAAATTAAGTGAATTTATTAACATAAGACGATAAATTTAGCACAGAGAAACACATACAGCCATAACACTATGTTTTCAGTGGTCTATATAGACATTACATAATGAACCGTTATGTTATTATTACCTTAGAATGAGCCATTTCTATGTACACACATCACGGGTCCCCTTACATGGAAGTTACTGCATTGAGCCGCCATGTTTCTACAGTAACCCAAATGGACAAACCGCTCTACAGAACGTGTTTAGTCACTACATTGAATATAGAGGAAGAAGAGAATTTTGGACAAATGAAAGACCACACATATTCAGCACAAGAGCCGACAGAGCATGTCCACCACCGTAGCTACTCCAATGCACTTACAAAGGGAGGGATGATTGCAGTCAGGTTGCAATTTGCAACTGTCAGCACCTACAACACCTAAAACCTACACACTGAAAGTAAAAAGTTTAAGTAAAAACAGAGCTAAAATAGAGTTAATATTGAACAAAAACATTACTCAATGAATGATAATCTTACTTTGTGTCTGCTGGATAAGTAAATAAGCAACTGTTTGCTAACACGTATGGCATTACAACTTAATGTAAAGATATCAGTGTTCACAGCTTGTTGCACTACCCCCAAGTGGTTTAAATTAAAGAAGGTTGTTTAACCTAATAGTTCATATAGTTTTTTGACTACACGGTAAAATCCTGACAAAATGTGTAGATCTTTAAAATACTCTCCCTTAACATACTCCTGGCTGTATAGTTGCCCATTTTCTCATCACCTTCATGACTTTTCTTCGAAGAAATATGTTGGGGGTATTTAAGCTGGTAACCCAAGTCTAAAAAAACAGCTCTATAGGTTCTGGTTCAGCAACTAAATGAAAACCAAAGTCTTAAAATATTTCTTACTTTTCAAAATAAAATTCCTGCTTTATTAAAGTCATGCCCACATAGCGCACCACACCCAGACCTGATGTGTGGCCACAACTTCCATTTTGGGATGTGTGTCTTGGAGAGGTGCTCTGCTGCTACACACACACACACACACACACACACACACACACACACACACACATGCACACACGCACGCACACAGGTAATTGGAGAGTTCCTGTTTTCTGGTACATTTAAAGGTGAATGTTGGAGAAGTTTTAGGGGAACATTTAAAAGGTAGTTGAAAAGCAGTGGCTTGAAAATGGAGCCAGTAAAATAGAGTAACTGAGGCATTAAAACAACTGGTGACGGGAAACTCAGAAGCTACTACACATTCTTACCTTTCACTGTTACCACCTTTCAGATGGGGAAAATGCTATCAGAAGACTCATTAGTGCTCATGACTAAAAAAATAAATTTAACTCGTTAATCAGATATTTTTAGTTACTTTTGGGGGCTGAAGTGAAAGTTCTCTCAAGTGTGTGTGTCAGGTGAAATAATTTAATAAGATTAATTTGATATACAGTGGAGTTAATATAATAGGAGTTAATATGTACTCCTACACACACAAACTGATGGACAGATAGCAGCACTGGCATTTGGCAGGAAAGTGACGGGGTAAAAAAACAGTGAGATTAGCTGAGCTGGACTAGTTGGCTGCTGGCTCAGCATGGCTGCAGGTATGGCGCAGCCTGACCTAGCCTGGTCTGCCAAGTAGCGCAGTCCTGCAGCTGTAAAAATACACACATACACACAGACACTTACAGTACACACATGCACAGATGAACACTTACACACACATTGAGGGCTCATACCATACACTTAAATTCACACACTCACATTATATACTCATCCATGTCCATGTTCCTTTAAGAATGGCACGTTGGTCTTGACTGTTAACGCACTTTGATAAAAAACTTCCAAACTTTCCAAAATTAATTATGATGAGTCCCAATAATATAAGAATCTATAATCTAAAATATTTATTTCTCATAGTACACACTCACACAGAGCTGTAGACTTGAGACTTGAACTCAAGTCATACTAAAGTTATAATTTTCGGCACTTGACTGACTTGACTTGACTGGGAACTGACCAGACGTACTTGAGAGAGTCTGGGACTTACTGGAAGATGGTGGAATGAATGGTGGTTTAATTGTTAGCTCATATAAGTAGAAATAGTCTGGCACATGACCACCTGTAACACTGTAACACATTGTTTTTTCACTTTAGTTATTGTACAGATTAAATAAGATATATATAAGATATCTCGTGTTAATTATTTAACTTTCATGGTGGATTTTGTTACCATTGGTCAAAGCCAGGCTAGCTTGTCTCCCCAGTTTCTGTATAGCTAATAGCTGCTAGTTATAGCTTCATATTTACTCATACAGAAATGAGCGTGGTATCAATCCTGTAAATCTAAATCTTAGCAAGAAAGCAAAAGAGCAAACTTTCCAATATTTCTAGATAACTTTTGAATGGACTTGGTCTCAGCTTTAAAAAGAACTGTGTTAACACAGTTTTAAAAGGAAAACCCTGTGTAATACACAGACAGATCAAACAGCCCTCTACAATTGGATTAGCCACTGATTTTTATACTGCTCCACCCGTCTGAGATGCTCTCACTCACCCACATACGCACACAAAAGTACACACACAGACCGCTGCACCGTGTCATTACCACACTGCTGTGACTCCATAAAATGGATTGTAAATACAACCAGGCCTCCCAATTAGCTCCCTCACTTTCTCTCCTCTTTCATCTCCTCTTCCCTCTTTCTCATCTCCTCGTTTCTTTTATCCTAATTCTTCTGTGCTCTCCTCTTTTCCCTTTTATTCTTCATTCCGGTCTCACCCGTGTACATCTGTCTTGCGACGTCATTGAGCAGGATTAGCACTTCACAGCTGTAATATTTCGGCTTAATTTCCCTGTCTTTTATCATTCTCTGATTTTGGTTTCCCAATCCCTTTCTTACAGTCTTATTATTTACTTATTTACCATCTTTCTTTTCTCATCTTCTCCAGGCTTTTACTTTAGAAATACATTTGTTGCCGGTCTGATATTTTTCTTCCACTACTCTCTTCTGTTTTCTCATCTCCTTCTCTGCACCCTATGTAATTTGCAGACTGCATAGAGGAAACGGTTGTTTTTAACTCTGAGTTTCTTGCGGCTCACCACAATGTTATATTTAGGCAAGGGCTGGAGTTGGGCCTGAAAATGACTGAGTTCACTAGCAGTGACTACTCTCCCCAATTGTGTGTGCGTGTGTGTGTGTGTTTGCTGTTTGCATGTGTGTTGGTCTGAGGCTTACCAACTCTATTCAACACTTGAAGCAGGTCCCACTGAGAACAGGTTTCCTGCAGACAAACAGGGTGCGGCTTCGGTCTGTTCATGTGTGTTTGTCATTTAGGTTTCCTCTCTGTATCATGGCACAAGCAGATGGGAATGCACAGATGCGGTCGCTGTGTGCAATGACACATGCACGTTGGATGCAATGACCAATTTGAGTAACTGGCAGCTAATGTATGTGTGTCAAGTATGACTAATACGGTTGTGGGAAGGTCCAGTTGTGAGTTGGACTGTTTATATCTGACTTGATGGAAAGGAACCTAATCTCTCTGTGTTTTACTGGCTATTCATTTTCCCCGAGAAGCACTTCAAATTGTATATTATCTTATCTTATAGGGGGTGTTTATTTGAGATTTTAGGAAGAGTGACTGATACTCCCTGGCATCCTCCCTTTCCCTCAGGCTCTTTCACTCCTTGTACTGGACTTTTATTTTTATTCTCTTTCTCTCGTGTCTTCATTCAAAATCAGTCAGCTGGATGTTTTGGCAAACTAGCATGACATTCTTGATCTCACTCTGTTCATTGTAGCTCGGAGGCGTTCAGCACTGAGCGTGGAGCAAGGGAGGGCGCCACCAAGGTGATGATCGTAGTGACGGACGGAGAGTCACATGACGGGGAGGAGCTACCAGATGCTCTGATGGAGTGCGAGAACAGAAACATCACCAGATACGCCATCGCTGTGAGTACATCTCATGAAAGGTCATTCTGCTTCTCTGGGCTTTATCTAGGACTTTTCATTTCTCATGATGCTCATGTTTATTCAGGAGCTTTTTCTACCTCAACAAGCGTGAAACCATTGTCTTAACACAAAAACAAGTAACTTAAATTATCAGTAGGGTGTGTAGAGCATCCCTGACATTCCTCACACACATTTTGTGAAAGTAGTATGCCAACCATATACACCCTCAAGCAACCACACAATACCACCACCACTCCCCTCAAAATAACATCTCCAAATTACCAAATGAACCCTTTGGGTCTACTAAAATAGCCAAGCTGGAACAAAAACTCTTCCTTTCCAGCCCCACCCGACCCCCTCAACACAGTGAGTGGTGGCATGGTCGTAATGTCAGAGGGGCAGACAGACTCTAGCGGTAAGACTGGATGCTGACCCTCCCTTCCCCACAAGAGAAGCTGGGAACCTCCAGACTCCACTGGAACCACAGAAGAGGACAACATGAGCCAACATGGAGGAGGAGTGTCAAAGTGCCACAGTAGAAATACGTGTAGATAGTGGTGCTTAGATATACCTAGTTATCTATGGATGGAGAAGTTCAGTCAGTCCGTTTGTATATTCCTCATGTCTGAATTATTATAAATCTTGGTTAGTTTGTGCTGTACTAAAAAAAGGTCCTGCTGTTTGTTTAGAGGATCTCATTGAATTTATCTTTCTGAATCTGTCTCTCAGACTGTCTCACTAGGGCGCTCTCTCCTTAAAGCATTGGTTCAAAGAGGTGACAAGAGATGACCCTGATGACATTTGCTAATTAGCACTAAACACAAAGGCTCATGGGAATGTCTTTCTTTTTTTGCAGGTATTTGGTCATAAACCAAAAACTGACACATTGAAATTTTAACCTGATGGTGACGATACATGAAAAATTAAGAATAGTAATTACAGTTCAACCTTGTAAGTGATAAGAATGTGTGTGCCAAATTTCATGACAATCCATCCACAAGTTGAATACATTATTCATCATGAATATATGAGCAGAATGTAATGGCAATACATTCAGTAGTTGTTGACACATTTTAGTCTGGACCTAAGTGGCGGACAGACATAAAATTCAACAGCAACATCTTTCCAGAAACAGTGCGCCTGTTACTTTTGGCCACTTCACAAATCTCACAAATTGTTTTCTTTAAAACTACTTTCTACTGAGAAAATGTCCCAGACATTAAAACTGTCCACTGTGATGTGTGCGGATTATCAACAGAAAAACAAGGATACTCTCACTGGAAAGTGATGTTGCTATTACATTTGTAAAGCTTTTAGTACGACAGATGAAATCCTATTTAACTAACTGTGTTTGTTTTTTTGTAATTTGGGTAAACTGACCCTTTAAAAAGCTGATTAAAAAGCAATGGTGCTCTTAGGACTGAATCCCGACCATCCCAGTAAAAACAGGGAGGAGGTTTGCAAACCATAAGTTGTGTTAAAACGTGATGTGGTCATATCACTGTGTGAGTCTTAAATAACAACTTTATCTGACATGTGCACAACGTAATGCTGAGCCAAGAAAAGTTAAATTTGAGAGAAGGAAACAGACAGAGACAGAGAGTCATTGTATGGGTAGAGCAGAAATTGTATACATAGCCTGGATGAAGAAAACAAGAGAGAATGATGTGGATTTTGTGGTCGAGTGTTTGCTCAAAACGTCAAAGTGATGACAGGTAAGTAGTACTTCTAACAGCAGCCATGTTTTGATGTGCAGCTGCCTGTGTGTGCTGGTTGTGTGTCTGTGTCTGTGTGTAGTGAATAGTGAAAATGGCTCACTGGGGAGGGCAGAGCTTTCAAAACAAGAGCACACTCACTACAGACTGTGTTTTATACATCAGTGCAGGTCAGGGGCTGGAAGTGTGTCTTTATGGGTGAGCAGTTACGAACACCATTGTGTTTCAGAATCCCTTAAATCTGGAAATCGCCTTCAGATTTTAACAACGCTGCCTCTTGTATGTCTTTATTCTTCTCTTTCTCTGTTCATGACTGTTTAAAAGCTAGCAGCTGCCTGAGAGGAATTTCTCAGCCTCTATATGATCATAATGCACATATTTATATGTAGGCTCACTTCACGTTACACCCCTCTACATCCCCTACCCTTTGAAAACAGAGGATTTCCTTAGTTTGCTTGGCAGCTGGAGTCACAGGGGGAGATTCGTGGGTTTGGTTTCTCTTATGGAATTTTCTCATTTGTACTTCAGGCGTTAAGCCATAGGCCACTGCTGTATATCTTCTGCAGCAGTCATCTCTTCACCTCTCTGCTAGGCCTGTGCTCCTCATTTACAAATCTCTGGTGGCCACCGTTTCCTCCATTCTTATGTTTTCCAGTCAGAACGTTGCCTTTAGGTATTGCTTAATTACTAGTAAATGACACATGCTGTGAAGTGTGTTTATTTTCATTTTATTCACAGTTAAATCACATTCATTCCAGGTCTCTTACTGCAGAGTAAATAGGGGTGTTCCTCTCTTCTCTTACCTCAGACTTCTGTGATATCTCTCTTTTAACTCTGAAGCCCCCCCCCCCTTGGAAGTTTGCCGAGAGAAGCTCCTGATTCAGTTACATACAGCTGGAAGATGCGTGGAGAACCTTGTTTCATATCTCTTTCTCTCTTCACTGTTTCTCTGAAACATGGAGAAGTAATTGCTCTCATACATGCCAAAGTCTCTGTTTATACTCTCTGTTTTTATCGCTTTCACCCCGTTTCACTGCTTCCAGCTTAATCCCTCAATGTTTTATTGAACTTGCGTTATCTGTTTATTCATTTACCTTATTCTTTCTTTTAAATTTTTTTCCCCTTTCCCTTTCTTTCTCTCACGCTGTGCTCCAGGTTCTGGGTCATTACATCCGCCGGCAGCAGGACCCTGAGACATTCATTAATGAAATTAAGTACATCGCCAGTGATCCTGATGACAAATATTTTTTCAATGTGACCGATGAAGCCGGGCTCAATGACATCGTGGATGCCCTGGGGGATCGCATCTTCACTTTAGAAGGTTTGTGGATGACGGAAAGATGTACTAAAAGATAAAGATAAAATAAAGAAAAAAAAGCAATGTGGCAAATCTTTACATCAAGATCATAATTTAAGTTTATATATAGATGTGTCACATGATGGCATTTACTGCACTAGCTGCTAATACTGCTTAGTGACCAAATTATAATAATGACTCTTTTTTTACTGACTTGTTTTGTGGGTCACTATTATCACATCATCACTATGAAATTTTGTATTTATAGTATTCAAGATTATGTAGTGACTGTACTTAATTTAATTAATTCTTTGCATGACACCAAGTAAACCAACACAGTTCCTTTAGTTCCTTTATTTAGTTGTTGTATTTATAAATACAGTAATTTTCTGATGTCCTTTATTTAGGTTTAAGATGTTCAACACTATACTACACCAAACTATATTGAAAACTTTTATTTAGCTCCCTACTTACAAACTTATTCACAATTTTACAGTAACACCTGATTAACCAGATGAATCAGTATATTATTAAAGGAAGCAAATATAAGGATAAAAAAGGATAAGGATAAAAAGGCTGAAAGTAGAGTCTGAGAAAGAAGAGGAAGAATGAAATGTGTGAGAGCAAAGTGGTGAAATAAAGTGAAAGAGGATTAGACTCGTGAGAAAATATACAGTATCCCTGCAGCGAAAGCAAGAAAAGGAAAAGAAGGTAGAGGGAGTGTACAGCTATCACAGCAGTTGTGGGAACATGAGAGGAATGCTGATAAAAAGCGATGCCAACCTTAAATGTTTAGGGAAATCAGAGAGGAAGGGACAAGAGGAAAGGAAGGGGTGAGGCATGTCTGCCACCTGTGTTCCTCAGGGTGCGTGAGGGTGCTAATGATGCCATCTAGATCAGATCCTAAGAGGCAGAGGAAGGAAGGGAGGATATGTGAAAAGAAACATGACGATGGAGAATACTGACTGTCTCTGTCAACTTGTAGGCACGCTGGGCTACAACGAGAGCTCGTTCCACATGGAGATGTCGCAGATCGGCTTCTCCACACACACGCTGGATGTAAGTCCAGAAGTCGTTCATCTTTATGTGAAGCACTTTACGTGCATGTCTAATCCATGCCTTTCTCCATTCTTCAGGATGGCATTCTGTTTGGGATGGTAGGCGCCTATGACTGGGATGGTGGCGTGTTGAAGGAAGGGACCAACGGACGCATTATGCCGCCCAGAGAGGCTTTTGAAAGCGAGTTTCCTCTGGAGCTCAAAAATCATGCTGCTTATTTAGGTACTCACATATCACACCACTGAACATGATGCTAAAAGGATCATATTACTGCTGGTTTTGGATGTGCATTACTATCACAGATTATTGTGTTTGTGACGTAGTACCGTCACTACAGTTGAGTGGGCGCTTGGACTGTCATACCAACGAGCCCGGCTCTTTGGCGTTGCGGTCAAGTTGCGTGTTTAAGCTACAGTGTTGATGTGTGGTATTGCTTGGACTGATTTCTTCCAGGGTGATGTATTCATGTGTTAGTAAGAAGCACAGACTTAGAGCTAGGTGAACTGGGCCTAGGTGAAAAAATGGGTTAAGGGCCCAAACCTCTCCCCACATACAAGTTAGTTTGGTATAGTATAATTAAGGTTATATACACTACACTTAATTATCTTAAATGAAAATCCTAAATTGACATCTTGAAATTTCTTGATTTGTCTGTCTGGCAGTACTAAACAATGAACCTTTTGGAGCCCTGAGTGTCTGGGGCCCCAGGGCAGTTACCTGTTTCACCCAGTTGATAATCCAGGCTAGTTACTTAACAAAAACCCTTTCAAAATGATAAGCTCCAAAAATGTAAAATAAATCATGTGATACTTTTGAAAGTATCCCTGTTTATTTATTGTTTATCTTTCAGGTTAATTTTCCTAAAACATAACTTATGAATGAACTTCTATTCTGGAGCCAACTCTCAAAAAAACAAAAAAATCATGCCAAAGCTTTTCAACAGTGTGTAAAAAAAACACAGACCCAGATTAAAGTTAGACCACACGTTCAGCTGCATGAACATGTAGCATGTAACAAAAACGTCAACAAGATGTGACACATTACTCGAGCACATTTCCCTGCAAGTTGATTTTCATGATCTAATTGGTCAACATCATAGACTGTATATAAAAACATCCAGTGGTGAAAGAAAAAACAGTACGACTCTTTAACTCTTTATTGAAGGCTACAGTGTTTGATGATGTGTTTATTTTTATGCGTTTCCAGGTTACACTGTGTCGTCTGTGGTAGTTGGTGACTGGAAGAGGCTGTATGTAGCTGGGGCTCCTCGATTCAAACACAAAGGCAAAGTCATCCTATTTGAACTCAGTAATGTGGGTGATGTCAACATTGTACAGGCCCTCAATGGGGAACAGGTAAAGCTCTCTTCATGAGTTTCACCTTTCCCTTCAGTCACTTTTTTAGTTTATTTATTTAAGCAGTAAACAGCAGTTTTCTCATTTGTCAGAGATTAAAGCAAGGGCTCCACCTACAGGCAGTAAACTGAAACAGCATGTTTCTGTCTGTAGATTGGATCTTACTATGGCAGCGAGCTGTCTGGTCTGGATATCGACCAGGATGGCATCACTGATGTCCTTCTGGTGGCAGCTCCAATGTACCTTGGCTCAGGAAACAAGGAGGCTGGTAGAGTCTACATCTACACCCTCAGTGGGGTAGGGCAGCCATGGAAATGACCATTCTTCTCCTAATGGATTATTGTGAAATCATTATGAGAATACACAACATTTATCAAATTCTTATTAGGTTTCCTTAACGGTTTTCTCAAAACACTGACAGTAATATCAATTTGTATCCCCTCTAACTCTTCATCATCCTTCCTTCTTCTTTTGTTTCTCCCAGGAGGAGGTGTTTGTATCTAATGGTACTCTGAAATCAGAGGAAAAGTCCCAGGATGCTAGGTTTGGTTATGCACTGGCAGCTGCTCCAGACCTCAACCACGACGGCTTTACTGACCTGCTGGTGGGAGCCCCGCTGGAGGATGAACACAGGGGGGCCATCTATGTCTACCATGGAGACGGCATTTACATCATCCACAATTACAAGCAGGTACTCGTCATTGGTCTATAATTAAATTTTCAGAATGTATTTTCAGGTGTATATCAGAATTCAGTCAAACTGAAATCTGCTTCTGTTTCTACTTTTCTCCTCCTCTCAGCGTATTTCAGGGTCATCGATTTCCCCCTCCCTGAAGTATTTTGGCCGCAGTGTGAGTGCTCGGTTGGATTTGGATGGAGATGAGCTAATAGACTTGGCAGTGGGAGCTCAGGGCAACGCTGTGCTGCTCAGGTGGGTAGAGGAAGAGTTGGAATGGCCTTGCCAGAACAGACTTTATAGCTACAAGCACTGAGAGATAATGAAGCTAGACAACACATTAAATGTGTCACCTCAAGCCTGCTAGTTTTCACATTAAAGAAAATAAATCACCCCCAAAAAAACTATATTATTTAATTTCTTATATAGATTCAAATCACTGGCTTTTACATTTTTATGGTGTCATGTGGCTAAAAATCCGCTGTCCTTCCTGTGCCCAGCTCTCGAAGCATAGTCCAGATCAATGTGAGTCTGTCCTTCCAGCCACACTCCATCAACGTCATTCAGAAGACGTGCCAGAGGGGAGGCAGAGAATCAGCCTGTCTCAATGCCACTGCCTGTTTCACAACTGTGTCCCGTTCCCCTGGATCACACAGCAACAGCTTTGGTATAACGCTTTATTTTTACTTATCCTCTCTAATGCGTATAATTAAGGACTGTAAGTATTGTGAATATGACTAGGCACAAAATAATTAGAATGGTAAGTTTCCAACATTTACCATCTGTCCCAACTGCCTGCTCCCTCCTCAGATCTGTGGGTGTCAGCCATGTTGGATGACAGGAAGTTGTCTGCACGGGCGCTGTTTGACGACAGCTCCCACCGACAGACCCAGCTGGCAGTCCGAGTTCACACAGGACAAACTCTCTGCTACAAACTGCCCTTCCATGTCTATGTGAGTGTTGGTACTCACTCATCATTCATAACTGTGCTGCAGGACAAAGTGAGTACCTCTATTTCATCACTGACATTTGTTTCTGTCTTTGTTGTAGGACACAGCAGATTACATCCGTCCAATTAGCTTCTCACTGCGGTTTAAGATCAACAATACAGAGAGTGGCCCAGTGTTGGATGAAGGCTGGCCAACAGCTGTCAAGAAGTCTGTGAGTGGCACAAAATTGACTATTCTCATTACTACCCTTCTTACTGCATCACGTTTCTTCCCTCTTTTCTCCATCAAACATGCTATCCTCTCCACATGTACCTCTCCAGATCCAGTTCTTTAAAGACTGTGGTGAGGATGACGTGTGTACAGCAGACCTGGTGCTGCAGGCTCATATGGACATCTCTGGGACAAGGTACAGATTTGAACTATTCCTCTATTCTCTTCTCTTTCCACGTCAGTTTGACAATACTATCAACTCAGTTGTTAGATTTCAGTGAGTTTCCATTGTGTTCTCTCCACAGACAGAAGCCTTATGTGATTCGCAGCCCTCGTAGGCGTCTGGCAGTGGAGGTGCAGCTTCAGAACAGACTGGAAAACGCCTACAACACAAGCCTGACGCTGCACTATTCACGCAACCTGCACTTCTCCAGCCTCAGCATTAGGGTAAACCACACACACATATACTGCTACTCACCGTACACATTTACACAGATCTACGTAGACAATTTCTGTATCTCACTTTCTTTTCTTTTGATGTAGGAGGATGCCCACTTTAAGATTGAGTGCACAGCACTTGGTGCCAACAGTCACTTGTGTAATGTCAGCTATCCAGTATTTCGCTCCCAGTCAAAAGTAAGTCCATGCTAAAGAAATAGCACCATCACTCTCGACTCAGCCCACTCGTACTTCACTTCCTCCAGGTGAAATGTGTCACTTCAGCAGGCTGTTCTCTCTTTTGTTTGCAGGTTAACTTCATGTTGGAATTTGAGTTCAGCTGCACATCTCTGCACAGTCGAGTGCAGATGAAGCTTAATGCTGCCAGGTAGCTACTAAAGTAACATGTTCTGCACACTCTATGCACACAGTTCCCAAATATCGAACACAAGATTGTACATCTCAAGGGTTTTTAATACTGAAAATAAATTTGTAAAAAACAAAAACAAAACCAAATCCTGAAAACTACAAATTCACTAACAGGACCGCGCCAAGTTAGAGATGACTAAGGGATAGGAGAGAGGGATGAGAAGGGGTCGAGGGAAGAGGGATGAAGGGGTCGAGGGAAGAGGGATGAAGGGGTCGAGGGAAGAGGGATGAAGGGGTCGAGAGAAGAGGGATGAAGGGGTCGAGGGAAGAGGGATGAAGGGGTCGAGCGGGTTGCTTGTGGTTCGGTGGCCGGAGCGGCTAGGAACCCGAGGGGTCGAGACTCAGGGTGGGGGCTCGTCTTCATAAGCAGCTTGGTCTTATGAACCCCCTGTGGTTCCTATTGTAGAAGAAGACAATATGATCACTAAGCAGAATTATGTATTTTCAGCGTGCATGTGTTTCATGGTGGGAGGAAGCCGGAGCGCCCAGGGGATGCTCACTCGAGCAGGGAGAACGTGCAACTCTGTGCGGAGAGAGGCCTGTGCTGAGAGAGGTCTAACTCAGAACCTTCTGCTGTGAGGCCGCGGTGCTGGCTATTGAAAGAGGTGAACAAGCTGGGTTAGGGTGGGAGGGATGTGAGAACTGAGAAACGGGAGAGGAAATGGGTTAGACAGCTTATATACGTAAGCGCTTGTGGCTGGAATTGAGAAGCACAGGTGGATGGGATCAGTGGAGTACGGGTGGTTGATTGGAGGTATTGAAGAAGCGCAGGTGGTAGGATGAGTGAGGGAGGCGTGGTCCTGTTCCTGAACCTCAGTTTACAAAACTCCATAAGGGGTTTTGTTTCCACAACAAAAGATTAAGTGTCCCAGGACTTCTGTGAAAAGCATTTGAGTTTATGTGAGCTTCTGGTTCTTTTACAGTGACAGTGTGGAGAGAGAGGATACTTTGGGGGACAACAGTGTTCAGCTGCAGAGTTTTGTTCAGTATGAACCAGACTTGTTTGTTAGCAGGTATGTGTGTGTGCAGCATACTATGTATTTTATTTAACAATCAGATATTTAAACAATTTTGTATTTGTGTATTTATTTCCTGTTTTTCTGTGCAGTGACTCTAATTTGAACCGATATGAGGTCCATCCCACTCGGACAGTGTCAGAGGCAATCGGACCAGAGTTCTACACACACCTCAGGGTAAAGCTATGGCTCACATGCTCATTTAGAAACTTCAATGCAACCCATTACTTATTATTATTGCAAAGCTCCCAGTAAATAACCTAACTGAGTCATCATCACTCTAAAAAAAGTAAAGATGAGGCAAATTTAGAGCGTTTTTTTGTTTTGTTTGTGCTTGTAGGTGCAGAATCTTGGCTGCTACTCTGTAAGTAATCTGGAGCTCAGGCTGCATCTGCCCTCTGTGGCTGCGGGAGACAGAGCCTTTATGACCGTCAGTGATGTCTTTTCATACAACGTGAGTAGTGCTGCTGCGTGAGTGTTTGTATCTCCATTTTAGATCATATCTGACATGTTTAAATTGCCCCATAGGCCACAGGAGTGAACTGCAGTATGCTGAGTAATCTTCCCCAGCTTAAAGCCAGACAGAGAGACGTTCGAGCCCTTCATCCTGAAGACATGATGCAGAATGACATACTGGTGAGGCCCCTGGTGCCACTGCAGCAACTGAACACTGTGCAGCAGCAGCATACACATTAACATGCTGTTTGTTTGGTTGTGTGCTTATATGTATATGTTTAGAACTGCAGCAGGTCATGGTGCACTGAGGTCGTGTGTGAAGTCCAGCAGCTTCTAAGAGGGCAGGCCGCCGTCATTCGCGTCAGCCGCAGAGTTCATGATGATTTTTTCAGAAACGTGAGTTACACAACAGCCCACAGAAGTCATTTCAGCCCGACGTTTCTGTTCTACGACACAAACATTGCTCATCACCCTCTGTCTCATTTTGTAGGCCAAATACAAGTCAGTGAGGGTAATAGGGGCCTATCGCCTCGCAGCTCAGGAGACTAACCTCATCACTCTGGGCACAGGAATAGTCTGGAGGGAGGTAAGAAGACTATGTCGAGTATTTTGAGCAGGATGTTGAGTAGCAGAACAGGAAATTTACTTTCACTAATCCCTCCCCTTCATCTACTTTTCTGTAGACGGTACTGGAGGTGCTAAAGGGCCGGGCGATTCCCATCTCGTTGTGGATTCTGATTGGTAGCATCATTGGAGGTTTGCTGCTACTGGCCCTCATCATTTTCATACTATGGAAGGTATTTTCATGTTACATTTACCTTCAGATTTCTACAGGAAAATGAATGTGTTGTCAACAGAAAATCAATCTATCTCAATTCTCGTCAGCTGGGATTCTTCACACGCAAACAGAGAGGTGAGGATGAGAACCATGAGGACTGAGCCCAACTTCAGCTGCCATATTTGCCATGATGACTACCGCTTGAGTCCACCTTTTGCCAGGCACAGAGACAGACCTGGGATCGGACTCAATACACAGATGCACCAGGGACCTCTAGGACCAAAGAGAGCATCACGAGGGTCCAATAGAAATGCACTACCCACAATTTCCAGGGTTGGGAGCACTTATGTAAATAATCTTTTTCTAATTTTAAGGAAAACTCAAACTGTATTAAACCACAATTCTTCTATTTAATATACAGACATCTGCACGGTTTCACATTTGAAATGATCACTTTTTCTTATGTTTGTCTTACAGATTTGTGTTTTTTCTTAAATGAAATTAAAACTATTAAAATATTCTTGTGCTCAGTTTATTCATTTGCTGATGTATGCGATAAAAACAAGCAAAATAATCTACTCAGTTTTTATATCACTCCAAACTGAAACAATCCAGCCATATAAACTATAAAACAGCCATATTTGACAGTATTCATTTACAAAAAGTAAAGTCAAAGGTACTATGCTCGTACATCTGACTCTCAACTTGTGGCCGTGGAGGTGATGTACGATTCTAGTAGGAAGATGGTTTCATCTACCTGGTTCTCTGCTGAATCTAACCTGAAGGGGCACAAGAACAACGGTGAGAGCATTAACACCAACAGACCAAAGAGGTGATTCAATAATGCCACCTGTACGAAAGGGAATTGTGCTCCTACTTGTTGATGTGAAGCCGTAAGGCTTCCAGCTGTTGCTTTTCAGGAGCAGTGATCATCTCCTCAACCTCAGTCAGCTGTTCAGGCTCGGCCCCGCTGGCCTGCAGAGATGCAAGAATGGCCTCGATTCGCTGGGATTTCTCCAGCAAACGCCTGTCAGTCAAGCATAAAACCAATCCACAATTGATCTGTGACAACTTTTTAAATTTGATCATGTGAAATTATCTTGCTTGCAAGGGCAGAGCCATAGACGACATACAGTTACGACGATATACAGTTATGATGGACTCACTTGCTTTCTTTGCTCTCGAACAGGCGTCGCTCTATGAGGTTGGCTACAGTCTTCACCGAGAAAAATGTCCAGAGACAAGACATTACCGAAGGCAAAACCAGCATGAAAGACAAAAAAGCATGCCACTAGTAGTCTTTTTCTATCCACAGCTCTGATACAGTATGTCCATTGTTTTACCTTGTAGCAGTTCTGAAGCAACATTCGTGCAGTAGGGAGTTGGTTGACGGTGTAAAGATAGAAGGTACGAGAGGGAGCATAGTCAGGAGTCTTTGGGATTTCCTGGAGAATAAAAAAATATGGCATTTCAGAGAGAATGAGTAGGTAGATTAAAGAATAAAAACTCAGCCTGCTTCCTTAAATTTGATGACTCAAATCATCTAAGTGTGCCCATTCAAACTGTCAATATGTCAGTGAAATTGCCAAATGGTCACATTTATTAAATTCCTCCTACGTCAGTGTCCACAGAGACCGACAGAATAAAAGATTGCATTGAACAGAGCATTGGAAGTCTAGTTTTAAAAATATCTCATTCACTTAGTGCATCTTCAAAAAGTGTGCCAAATAATTTTCAAAGTAGGTTTTTGGATCTGATGTTTTTGGATTACTCCAATGTTCCAGGCAGGCACTCATGTTAATACACTAAGAAAATTGGCCTGAGGAGACTTGAAACTAGCTTTGTATATTTAAATCCATCACAGTGATCAGCTTGTACTATTATTTTATTATTATTGTTTTTGTCAAAGTTACGGTTTTGGAAGCGCTTCCATGTTCTGTTTGTGGGATTGAAGAGAACAGGCAGTAATTAATCCAAAACACTGATACTTTGGATACAATTCACATTCTCATCATCTTTTCCCATTTTGACCTACTAGATCAGTTTAAATGTTATGAGTTGGGTAATAGTTAATAGAAAGAACATAACTACAAACAGAGGAATTGTGGAAGCATCTTCACATATCATATCATATACCTGTAGCTGGACTAGGTTCTGTGAAAGCAGCGTGTAGAGCATGTCTTTAGCCTCTTTGGCTGGAATCATGGCAAAATCCTCCACCTGCTTCTGCTCGAGATGACGTTTCCTTAGCAACAGACGGAAGATGCGAGCTGATCTGGATCCAAATCTGGTGACAGATTAAAATGGAAAATGAATGATGACTTGCTGGTGATAGGACAATCACATGTATACGCAATTAAAAACACATACTCACTCACCTCTCCTGTACTACAGACTCAAGCGTCGCCCGAGCCAGATTGGCCAATGCTCTGTGCATATCTGACAGTTGAGTTAAGAAAAGCATCTGTGCCTTTTGTTTCATGAATTAAATGGTACAAAGCACTGTGTTGGTTCTTGACAAAGACCCTCTAAATTAACAAGGATACTAACAACGTACATCCCTCCTCCACTTTCACCGGCCTTCCCCACAAACTCCATCTAGGAAAAGAAAAGGACAAATAGATCTAAAAGATTGTTGTGGATTAAAAATTAAGATCAGAAAATGCCACGTAACTTGCAGAGGTCATACCGGGTCATCAACTAGTAGCGTGAGGTACTGGTCTAAGATGGGCCTGGGGATGTTGTAATTACTTGGGAGGGACCTGAAGATCTCATTGGCTGAGAGAGGCTTTGTGCAGTTGGCTGTGGGCGAAGTCGTCACCTCACTCATCCTCAGCATGGTTCTCACTATCTCACTGCTGGTCTGTGTTATTAAGATGAAATTATTAATAAAGAAAATTGTTATAATCATAAACATCCATAATAATAGTTGGTCCTAGTGCAGAAAACAGGACCGATAAGAGAATCAATACTACTTTCATATCTGTATAGCAAAGATGAAGCTACAGCTGGAAGCTGGTTAGCTTAGCTTAGCGTAAAGGCAGGAAACAGCTAACTTGTCCAAAACTAACAAAATCTACTTACCAACACCTCAAAAAGCTCACTAATTAACACTGTTTATCTTATTTAATATGTACAAAACTGATGTTTAAAATGACACCAGAATGATGATTTGTGCAGTTTTTGGCAGGGTGCAGTGACCTCATTAAGGTTGCCAGGCAAATACTGAACGAGATATATCAAGTAAAATTTGTGAGCTTTAAATGTGCTGATAGGCGGGCTTTGTTTTTTGTGCACAGAGCCTATTTCCAGTCTTTATGCTAGCTACGCTAACCGGCTGCTTCATATGACAAGCATAAGAGTGGAATCAGTCTCATTTAAGTCTCTGAAAGAATGCAAATAAGTGTATTTCCTAAAAGATTATTCCTTTAAGGTACAATGTGTAAGAACTGAAACTACTCTACATCTGTCATCATACTTCAAAAAAATAGGGGGCAGCAGCTCACATATCAGGTTATAAATGTTTCTAACTGCAATTAGCCAGTAAGCTCAGTTAGCCGTGTGGCTAACTTAGCGATCCTAATAGCCTTATGACAAACCGCAACGGTTTTGGCAAGTTTTACTTTGTTTCTGTTGAGTTTGAATGAAGTGTGTTGTATGATGAGTTAACAAGGCAATAAGTTTGATGAAAGAGCAAAACTTGAATTCAGGAGGTGTACGGTTGTATTTTTGTTTGATAAGGGAACAGGTGCAATATGTCCTTTCTTGACATTTTAAGAGTTTATTTAATTTATTAGACTAAAAAAGCTTGTGTAACATACCAAACTTGCGGCTTGCTCACGTCTCTTAGCTGAATTTACAGGAGGGAAGCCTGAGCTATACCAGACTATCGCCACTTGAGCTACAAAGTGGTATTACGAGACAGGATGGGCCAGGGCTAGCATGCTAGCTTCAGTAGAGATCTATGCAATACATAAGACATCTTTGATATAACGTCCGAACTGTCTCTTCTTCACATTCTGTTGATAATGTTATTTCATTTTTTGAATATTTTGAACAAAATAAAATTGGCCATATCTTACACATTGTACCTTTAAATAACATAGTTTAAGTATCCTTGTGCAAACCTGACCTGGTCCAGTTTGTTGGCTACGGCACTGATGATGGCCTGGTCTCTGAAGTGGAGATGGAACCTCTCAAAATTCACCTGCCAATAAATCCCCTCATCACCATGTGTCTGAGCACAAAAGATGAGACAAACACATAGATATTATTTGATATGATATGCAAGTGACAGGGACATTGAGAGGTAATTGTACTTTTAAAAGTACAGCAAATGTGTTTAATGTGTTGAATGTGGAACTGACATTTTCCAAACACTCACCTCTGAATCTAATTTTGCCTTCTTTGCATTCCTTTGGTCGTCTCCATCTTCACTGGAGAGTTGGCGTTTGCCTCGCCCTATGAGTGTCACGTGAGGTACCTTGTAACAGTCAGGGAAGCTCTCTGGTGTGGGCAGGGCGGTGCTAACAGGGGCAGCAGGAGTACCGGGGGTTGCGGGGGTAGCTGGGGTAGCACTGGCTGTTGTTCCTGCTCCCGCCATTGGAGGGCAGCGCTGAAGAAAATGGGTCTCCACTAGTTTCGAGAAAGCATTAGACACTTCACTGTAATCCATGCTGCGACCCTCTAGAACAACAGGATGAAATGACAAAGAGAAAATGCTATTGCAGTTTATATTTTATCCTGCCTGCCTGATAAGGCAATCTTGATTTTCTGTCTAGTAGCCAGTAGTTAAAAATAAATTTAGGCTTTGAAACGTGCCTTCACATAACTGTGGGAGACATGAAAACTTTTCTACAATCTTTCATTGATACAGACACTGAGATACTGACCCTCCATGTTCTGTGTGAGGCGGTCGGCAACTGTCTTAACCGTGCTGCTCATGGTCATGTCACCCCTCTGTAGTAACTCCTCTATGATCAGCTCTCCCGTGTCACCGTACAGGGTTTTGGCTGTGTAGATGTAGCGTGGGTATCGCAGGATTCTCAAAATGCGATCACAGTTAGTCCGATACTCTGTGGGGCTCCCAGTGCCTTTGCGGCCGGAGCTGAACACACAGACCCCATGCTGCACGAGCACACACAGAGATTTCTTTACCTACAGTGAGACAGAAAAGGGGAGTGAAGGGGTGCTTTACCATCATGACTCCCTTTACATGCGTACAAAAACTGCTTACTTATGAAATTAAGGCAGAAAATGTATTTGTATGTAGTATGTAACATATTGCTACACCATCTATTGTGCTACTTAGCCCAGTAAACAGCAGTGTTGTCAGTAATCAGATTTTCTTGTAACAAACGAATGTGATCTATTGTATAAAAAACATGCAAAAGCTGATTGTTATGTTTCCATTCTGCCCAGCACCGTTTCACTCATGATGACATAACATATCTTTCTAAACAGATTTCACAGCTGTGGCTTAACGTGGCCATGTAATCTGGTTTCTGGGGCAGAAACCTACCCGTCATGCGGGGGTTTGTATTTGAATGGACAATGAAAAAAATTACTGTTGCAAAAGCGGAATAAGTACATATTAGAATAGTTATTGCTATAATAATAATAATAATAATATTAATAATGTATGTAAACCCACTCCATATTAATGGTAATGTAACCACAAAGGCTGGATGGCTAAATGCTGAGAAGCCGTGTATATAATATAGAATGTATGGTGTGAAGTAGCAACTGTAACAGTCTAGATAAGTGTAGGAGGGGTACCAGGTCCAGTGAGATGCCAGTCTCATGAATGATGGTCCTTAAATTCTGCGCTCCACTTCTGAGCAGGTGTGTTCCCACTTTCTCCACCACTTCTCCAAAGTGCTCCCGCAGCAGGAGACCACACAGACGTACCTCCTGGGCAGTCATCTGCGCAGACAAATACACAGGAAAACGCAGATGAAGTATAAGTTTCCCTAACAACCTACATTAAGCACCTGTATCAACACACCAATTAATATAGCTCTGTCTATGTCCTATTAATATCCAACATATACTGCAATGTCGACTTTGCTTTACTGGTTCCAATAAAGCATTAATTAGAAGCATAATTAGGACCAGAGAGCTTGCCAAGTAAAGGGCCACTGACTACAAAGTCTTAAAAAGACACTTATCATGGAAGGTTTTACATTAAAATAACTGCCTTTTACATAATGTGTGAAATGTATTATGCCGGAGGAGGACTACTGTTGCTATGTGCAAAACACTGGTTGCTATGTGTTCCTATATGAAAAATATACAAACAGAAATGATAAATTTACATCTTGGATATTGCAAAAACAAATGGGGAAAGACCAATCACATCATGCTTTTCTGATGCATTATCTTGCTATCGCATGCATTGCAAGTTTTCTACCACCAAATGAGGGAACATTTTTTGGAATGAAGGACCTTTTTCACAACACAGGTGTTACTAAAAATAACAACGATGGCCCTGTTTTATTCAATTGTACCATTAAGCCATGACAGTGTGACAGTGAGCAAGCATGCACATATCAGGATCTCAAAACTAAAGCAGCTCAATAGAACTCAACTATTATTCATTTAATCATTAAAATGACAATATGTTGTTATTTACACCGGTGCTATGCTCAGTTCAGAGACTTAAAGAATCTATAGAATATCATGCAAAAAATATCTTGATCTCAAATAGATTTCCTGAATAAATAAAGCTCAACAACATCAATCACTGGGTATATAAATTTTATCCAAAGCGACTTAAATTTGAGGAACAACATATACAAGCATCAACAGAGCATCAAATACAGATCTACAACTGACAATACATACTAGTAAGAGCAGCAATAAATACTAGTAAGAGCTCATAGTATAAATACCATAGGGAAGGAAGTAAGAGTTAGCAAAAAGTGCAATCAAAACAATAAAGTGCAATCAATACAAGATAATTGTAGGGGATAGAAGAAGAAGAGCACATGAAGTGCATGTTAGAGGTCAGGAGTTAGAGGTGTTAAAAAAGGAAGTGTTCTCAGAAGAGATGAGTTTTCAAGAGCTTCTTGAAGTTAGAGAGGGACGCCCCTGCTCTGATGGAGTGTGGTAGCTCGTTCCACCATCATGGTGTCACAGATGAGAACAGCCGGGACTGGGATTACTTTGCGTGAAGGGCTGGCAGAGCCAGGCGGCGTTCGTTGGAGGAGCGTAGCGGGCGAAAAGGAACATATGTTTGTATTATGGAGTTTAGGTAGATGGTGCAGACCCAGTAGTAGCTCTGTATGCAAGCATTAATCACTTGAATTTGATTCTGGAGGCCACGGGGAGCCAGTGGAGGTCACTGAGTAATGGAGTGACATGAGTCCTTTTGGGCTGATCAAAAACCAGACGCGCTGCTGCATTCTGAACCATTTGTAAGGGTTTCATCGCACATAGCTGGAAGACCTGCTAGGAGGGCATTGCAGTAGCCGAGGCGAGAGATAACCATGGCCTGTACCAGAAGCTGGGTGGCATACTGTGTGAGGTAGGGCCTGATTTTCCTTATGTTGTATAGAGCAAAGCGGCATGGCCGAGAGACAGCAGCAACATGCCTGAGTTTACAATGATGTAACACAGAAAAGCCCCAAATCCTCACATTTGAGAACCAAATCATGTTTTGCACATCTGCTTGAAATATGACAATGAATCGATTACCCAAATAGTTATTCAATACCAGTAACATACAGCATTTTTTGGAGCTTGGTCCATACATAACTGCCTAACCAAAAATCAAAATATCTTGGCCTCTGCTGCTTTGATTACTAAATCACTGGAGTGCTTTTTTAGGGCATCAACGACAGATAAGAGATTTGTTTGGACTAAGAATCTTGAGCTGAACTGCCCATTGCCTGGTTAGATGTTGCAGTGGTACACTTTGCCTTTACTTTCACTTAATGTTACTAAATTGTTTAAATCTCTGTATATAATATATACACTACCTGTTTATACCTGCACAAATCACGGTATACATACATTTATTTTACTACCTTTTTACATTTACAAGCTGTTAAACTACCACAGCATTATATATATATGCATTACTTGTTACATCCTGTTCTTACCTGGTTCTCATTACACATAAACACAAACTGTCTACATTACAGTTTATATATTTTATCACTACAGTGCACCAGTCTATGGCAGTATTATATTTTAAATCTTACTTCTGCACTATTTTATGTCTTAGATTCTCCTTTTTACTTTATTTTTATACAGTGTATAAGCGTTGTTGAAAGGAGCCCTGAGAGCAAGAATCCAACAATTGCTTCACTGTAACTGTTGTGCACATGGCAAATAAAGATCTTGATAAAGAACCTCACGTACATAACACATGCACACCTAGTTGTTGGTTATTGTCTCCATCTGTCTACAATGTTGTTGCTGTTCTTATTGTTTTGGTTTATGGTGTGTATATGTGTGTTCAGTATACTAATCTGTGGTGTCTGATTCTTGATTCTATGAGTAAGCATGAGTAAGTGTACACATAGCTGGCAAATAACACACACACACACACACACACACACACACACACACACACACACACACACACACACACACACGTCAGCAGTTCAGAAATAAATATCTCGACTAGTTTGAAGGAATAAGAAGCCAGCAAGCTTATTTTCATTGTCGCATGGCTATAAGTGAACGATGAGCTGTGAGTGCAAACAACTTGCATCATAGCTAGCTTAACGTTTACACCTGAACAATATGTCATCCGAAACATCTGCTACTTCACTATTTTCACAAACCTTTTCGACAGTCAAGTTTCTGGACAGACGCAGTCCTTGCTCCTTTCTTTCCACAGACTGTCGACAAAACACATGCGGCTCCTCGCATGTCAACACATGAACACTTCCGCTTTTCGGGAGTACTCGCTTGATTTGCCCAGCGGTGCCGCGGTGCATGCCGGGCTGGAGGCGGACAGCTGTCTTCAGTTTGTGGAGGACCGACGTCAGTGTTTGTGCTGGTCCTGGGGAAGATGGCGGAGGCTGCGGCTGTTTCACCGCATCGGTTTTTCTGTCACCGTTGTAAGGGAGAAGTGAACCCCAAACTCCCGGTAGGGCAGATATATTTCTTTCTTCATATAGCACACTGTCGTGTATAATATGTGAGGTTGACAAGTCAACCTTTCTCCAAAATACCGTTTGTTTCGCTTGCTTGCTACAGCGAAACACTAGCTAGCCAGTTAGCAGTTAGCGGCGTTTGTTGTTGTTAACTCACTAAATAAACTCGTGACAATCGCAAAGGTCTTTGTCAAAAATCAAACATCAAAAGCGAATATCGACAGTTTTTCTTCGGCTTGCATGTTTTAGGCAGTTTTGTTTAAGCACTGTGCTTGACGCCTTGCTTTGACAGCTTGAGGATGTTGTGTTTTGCACTAAACAACACAAACAGCTGAGAGAAGAATGTTATTACCTTGTCAGTTCATTTAGTTGACATTATTAACAGTCGTTGTTTGATTTTAGGTTATCTGCGTTTTTGTTCCAGTCTCTTGGCAGGACGAGTAGGGGAAATTTTCGGGAACATATAACTTACATCTCGTTTTTAGTTTCAGTTTTAAAAGTAAAAAGTGAGAGTAATAAACTCAATGTATCAACGCTGGCATGACGTACGTATCTTTCCGGACTTTAACTTTAAGATGTGTTAAGCATATATTTTTTTACATCCTGGACAGTTGGGAAGGTTTCCTAATTACACTCAGTTGCCAGTTTATTAGGTACATGTTGCTAAACCTAATCCAGGCGAATCCAGCAGCTCAGTAATAAATCCGATGTTCATGAAGGTTATAATGGTTTTGTTAAAACTGTTTTAGGGAGGTGTTAACTTATTGGTCATTTTGGAAGCTCTTGTTTGTTGTGCTGTTGACTTATGTTAAACTGAATACAGCCGAAAGGTTTTAGTTCATTAATTGATTTGTCGATTGATTATATCACTAACAATTTGGATAAATTAATTGTGTATGTCATACACAAGCAGAATTGCCAAAAATGTTCTGGTTTCAGCATCTTAAATGTCAAAAGTTGCTGGTTTTCATAGTATGTTATGATAGAAAACCTAATCCTTTTGGTTTTTATTCTGTTGATTGGACAAAATAGGACATTTGAAGATGTCAAATTGTAGTTAGGGAAACTGATGGACATTTAAACTATTTTATAGTATCGACTAGGGCTGATCAATTAATCAAAATTTTTAACGAAATCATAATATGGTCTACTGCAGTTTTCAAATTGCAGGAGGAGCAATATTTGTTAAGGGTGAAAAGTGTGTAAAAAAAAAAAAAAAAACACTTGATGTCCAATCTCCACATTATATTCTACAGACTTAAGAAAATATCTTTGTTTGGTACCAGTTCCCTCAAAAATCACACTATAGTCACAGGAGAGTTTTTAATGAAATTGACAATAATGATGTAAAACTGATCGTTCCCTTATAAACTGGCAGCTGAATGCATAATGCATTGTCTGTGTGGCTAGCAGTCATTAAGTCAGTAAGTCAGTCCACCAGATTGTCTTGTTGTCAGCCGAATCCTTATTTTTATGGGATGGTTGAGGGTAATTCAAACCTGCCCTGACTCTAAACTGGGCTGCATGTCTCAGGCAAACTCAATTCTGTGGCATGTCTTCACTGAGCCAACTGACTGCAACACCGAGTTTATCACCGCACACTACTACAGGGTATCCCAAGGACCATCTGTTAGTCATGTATTCATTTATACAACAGATGTGACAACCAAATGAGACACTACTCATTTAGAAGGTTTTTGCTTATGGCAGGTTTTTCTTAACCAATTCTGACCATGACTCTGGTTTTAGATCCCCAATTTTTTGTAAGCTAAAAGTTTTGAAATTGTCATGTGAGTTTGAGGATGGCATTCATTTGTATTCTGTTTTCAAAAGAATTCCAATTAAAATAGAATATAAATATATATATAAAATAAAAAGCTGATATTTTAGCCCTATTTTTTCCGCCTTTTAACATATATTATAGAACAAACATATATAAGTATAGATCTAATCTCTCACAGCCCAGTCTGTATATTAAACAACCCCACCTTCAGTCCCATTCCCATGGTTGAGAAAACCTGGCTTAAAGCGAGTGGGAAGCATATGAACAAGCTGTATAAACTGGCAGCAGTCTTCCTCATTCTGTCAATGTGGTTTCTAAAATACTACACAGTCTAGGTGTGGTTGGCAGACCAGCTCTACCTCCTGGGCTACATTCATAAATCTCTGGCTGTCACACAAATCTGAGTGACATTATCCTCGCAAAGACAAAATGACAGTGTTTGTTGTGTTGACCAAACCTGTCGGCATAATGTCTTTACAGTGTTTTATGATTGGCTGGGTGATAGAATATAGAAGAATATTTTCTATATCAGTTTATCACAATATGGCTAATACAGTATATGGATAACTTTAAAATTATCAAACCGATGTTCAACGCTATGAACTGTGTTCATTTTTTATGCATTACTTCAGACAAAACTTTTCACATGAGTAAAACAAAACCCTCACCCATGCATTTTGTTGTTCTTTTAATTGCAATTTTCTTGCTATTGTTAATTTGCTTAAGAAAATCATAATACAATTAGATCATATCACCACAAACTGATGTTACTAAAGTAGAGTTTAAACAATGAGTCTATCATCATCTATAGTCGATCCACAGAAAATTAATCTGCAACTACTTTAATAATGAGTTATTAATTTCAATATATTTATAAATAGAAATGCCAAAGAAATACCTTTCAGCTTCTCCAGTGTGAGAATTTGCTGCTTTTCTCTGCTTTTTATCATTATCATCTGAATATCTTTGAGATGTGGGCTGTTGGTCGGACAAAACAAGACATTTGAAAAAGTTACCTTGGGTTCTAGGAAATTATAAAGGGCAGTTTTAGTAACCCCTGACACTCAGTATTTGTTGTGGCTCTTTCCAGGAGTACACCTGTCCAAGTTGTGAATCAGGTTTCATAGAGGAAATAACAGAAGACTCCAGGTAAGAGACATATATATATATTTTTCTCTGTATCTACCTCATGTTTATAGACAAATGAGATGTTGAGGCCATTAAGTGTTAACCTGGAAGGAAAGCGTGTACATGGGCTGTTAAACCTTAATGTTTGTTAACAACAACCCACATGTGGCACTGTTGAAGTTTATAGGCTTACAGTACAGTTTCGTCTGTGGATAGGATTAAGTGGATGTTGCTGATAATGTGTCTTTTGTCCCCTTGTGCACGGTTTCCCTCAGTCTCCTAGAGGGTGTCGCTAACGGGATAGATGACACAGCCACACAGTTTGCAGAGGTACAAGCTGATCTGAGGGATTTTGGGGAGAATAGGGTGGGAAGGGGGCAAACAGGATTGATTACAATCATTTTATGTGTTTTGATTAACTTTGTCATCTTCTTTCCCTGCCTTCTTCTCTACTCATTTTTTTCTCTTGGCCCCTGTACTTCATTTTCCTATTGCACGTTGGCTTCCTCTCTTTTCCCATTGTGCTGCCCGGTTCTTGTCCTTAATCCCACTTTCTGCCTTCCTTACTTGTCCAATCCCATCATCCCTGTAGCTATGGCACCTGCTGTTACTGGAGCGGCCATTTACAACAGACAATGACACACCTGACTCAGAACCTCGGCTCCCTGGAGGGCGCTTGGGAGGTCTCAGTGACCTGGGGGGGTTGGGAGTGGGACCAATCGGGGGTTCAGTTCCAGCAGGTCTAGGGGGACCTATGGGGGGCCTACTAGGAGCTGGGGATCACTGGGTACCAGGACGCCCCACTCGCATGCACAGTCAGAGGAGATACCGGTCCAGAGGCAGCAGTAGGCCAGATCGCTCGCCTGCTGTGGAAGGGTGAGTAACTGACCAGTTCAGCTTCCATGCCTTGTTTCTTCCTTTCTGTCCTCCTGGCTCACTCCCATTTATAATAATGACAGTGCTATTTATGCTCTTACAATCGTAACCATTCTTATTTTTGGTGATGACATTAACTGTTGTATATTTTCTCACTGTGTCTCAGGATTGTACAACAGTTTCTTGCCGGGCTCTTTGCCAACTCTGGAGTTCCTGGCTCACCTCCCCTCTCATGGTAAGATGACATTACAGTAGCATACAGTGTTAGTGCTAGTGTCACTGTGTTGGTGCTATTTCTTATCAATTCGTGGTGTCCGTGTTTCTCTCAGGACGGGGATGCTGCACTCTAACCCTGGAGATTACGCCTGGGGACAGGGAGGGTTAGACGCTGTAATAACGCAGGTAGACCAAACTTAAGACAACTTCACTCCAATTTTATGTCCCTGTCACTTGTTAATTTCTGTGTGTGTGTTAATTTGTATGTGTGTGTGTGTAGTTACTAGGTCAGTTGGAGAACACAGGACCTCCTCCAGCAGAGAGAGAGAAGATCTCTTCTCTCCCAACTGTCACTATATCTCAGGAACAAGCAGGTCTGTAATTACTTTCTTTCCACAGTTGACTCACTTGATCTCTCCATGTTTCTCTTGTCATGTCCTTGAAGTAGAAATTGCAATATAGTGTGCAATAACTGTATTTATACAATTAGCTAACTACACACCTTGGATTGGACAAGCTTTTGTGAATCTATTACGAAGTTCATCAAAAGTTCTTAGTTAGTTTTTACTGGCTAGTTTTAAAGTGCAGATGTAAATAAATCTGATTGCACCATTAAAACGTGTCTTACCTTCTAAAGTCATTAGTGCTGTATGCTGTCCAGTTACAAAGTATCTAACAGTGTCAAGACAAAGTCACTGTAGCATAACGAGCTGTAACATAACTTCCCAAAATAATGTGTCCAAGGGGCCAAGCGAGAAACTCATCTGTCAGTCCTCTGTGAAGTGGGATATTAATTTTTTTTAAGTTATACACAAGGACGTGTCCTCATATAATAGGACATGCATAAAGTATATATCCCCTCCCTAAAAATGTGCTGATAATGCACCTGTCACATACGCACACTACTTACAGTGTGTATGTTGCACTTAGAAAGGCACGTGTGTTTATATGCTGTGGCTGCCTGCCAAGAGAAGCCTCTGAAACTGTGGCTGTTTGGGATAAAATGCCCATTAACCTTGAGAGTATCAACAGTTTGTTCCATAAATAACTTTAGGATGACGTCATTATGCGCTCTAGTCTGGTGGTTTCTCTTCCAGGTCCTCTTGTGGATCTGTTCTTCTTGACTTCCTCTTCTGTGAATGCAGTCCTATTTTACCACTCAGCAGTAACTGTCCAGTTAGCTATGCAGCCCAGCATGGGCAGGGCTGTTGATAGCTGACTTACTTGGATGCTATCTTTATGTTTCATTGTTCTTAGTTATAAGTAAAAAGCATGCATGGATACCGTTAGATTGTTTTACTACAATGCTAAGGAACTTGATGCAAACATAATTTTGGTACTAATGATCGAATGCAAATCCCCTCAACAAATGCAGCAAAGCATTACCAAGTAACTGATAATTAACACTAGAAACCACAAGGGTATTGATAGTGGATGAATGGTAACAGTCACGTCTGTCTTCTCCTCTGTAGACTGCTGTATGGAATGTCCAGTGTGCAAAGAGGACTTCGCAGTGGGAGAGCCAGTCAGACAACTACCCTGTAACCACTTCTTTCATTCAAACTGTATAGTACCATGGCTGGAAATGGTGAGTCACAACAAAGAAGGTAGAATTTTGTAGAATAAATTATTCAAATCCATTCGTAATGACATGTAACACTTTTCATATGATATATTCACCGCACTGGTAATCTTTCTAGAAATATTTGGGCAAATTTAAGGATAAGACTGAAGACATAATTCTTTACACCTCACAAATATATACTTTTATTTAAAAAAAATGTTACCCAATTAGGAGTAAATAGTGCATTTTCAATTCTGGATTCATTTGGTAAGCTGGTGAGAATTTACAGCACCAGGAACCATGTATGTGGGGTTGAATCAGTATAAATGTTTCCTGTTTATTGTAATGAAGGAACATGTTGCCCAGTGCCCAGTGTGTGGCTCACTGACGTGTTCTTAATAGTTTTTGGACAACAATGGAGGTAACACAGAGGAGTAAGCTGTATCGGCTTTGGCTACACAGGAAATACTTGTTAGTTGGATCAAGCCATAGTTGGTTTTGATCTTTTCATAAGACCAATGAGAATCAATAAGAAAGCTAATAATATATTGCCAGTCTAACCCTTAGAATTGTTTCTAAAAAAGATATATCTGATAGAGTAAAGCTGTGTTCAGATGAAAATAAATCAGCAGAACACTGTCTAGTGCTAAATGCAGGATTATTTTACCCCTGCTGAAGTTACCTTACTCTACAAGTCATTAGCAGTGGGGAATTTTGCTAAGGTCTATTTGACTGACCAACAGGCTGAGCATGCAAAAGTCTACTTTTTAAAACTGCCTGAAGCTAATGTTATCTTTTATTCTGTTCTGTGGCCACACAGCATGACACGTGTCCAGTGTGTAGGAAGAGTTTGAATGGAGAAGACAGCAGCAGCCAGCCCCCATCAGAGTCCCCCTCCCTCTCCATGGACCCCCGCACACAGGAGAGATGGTCCTTCTGAGACACCCACCAGTCTCATCCCTCTGTTCTCCTCGCCTACATCCAGCAACACACAGAGAAGACAAAACGCTTCTCACTTTCCTCCTTTCATCTCTGTTGCAGTCATAATAATCATCTCAGTCTGATATTTTTTGTATTTTTATTTTCTATTTTAATGCCTTTCTCCTCAACCATGTATACAAATACTCATACAGACGTCTTAACATTCACTCAAGGTCTGCTAGATCTCTTCTTTTTGATCAAGCCCCAATGTCTTCTCTACTTCCATCCCTCAAACAAATTCCTTTTCCATCTTTCTTAAAATGCACTGCTGCAATACACTATTGTGGGGGAAATGCCATACTTTATATCATACACCATGCCCTCTTTACACAAAATTAGCAAAATCCTGCAACTGAGCCCGGTACAACATATGGGAATACTGTAGGGGTTACTGTCACTCTGGCATTTAGAGGATCTGGGCTTGACAACATGGACACCTATAGCCCTGCAATAAATACTGTTTGTGAAGGGGATGTTTCATTTTTGCTGAGATTGACTGGCAGGTAGATGTTGATTGAACTCTGGGTCGTTGCTGTTTAACGACCACAATCATAATTGAATGAAAGCACGCGTTTCCTTACTCCTTTTGGGACTCTTCGACATCTGAAAAAAATTCAATGTTGTACCAGTAAGGGACTGACATGAAGAATCTCTGGACGTTGGCCCATTATATAATGCTTTAGATTCAAACCTACTCCTCCTGGTGTATATATTGTAAACAGATGGCCTCCCTCTGTCATTTTATTCCTCTGTTTGACTCGTTTCACATTTATCACTTTTTTTTTGATGTAAATAATTTTAGTCCAACAACTTATGGTTTGCAAAGAAAAAAAACATTGAGAATGGAGACAAATGTGAAAAACCTGGTTATCAAACTGTATATTATATATGAAAAAATGTCTATGATGTATTAATAAATTGACAAAAAAACTGTCAGTTTAATTGTCATTGTTCACAACCTGATTAGCACAGGTGTCTATATAGCTTATATAGCTGCTCTGCGCTCAAGGATACTTAGACTTGACATGGAATATTTAACATGAGCTTTATTTAAAATTAAAATATTAAATAATGAATTTATAAATTCTGTACATTATGATTTCTTCAGAAATGTGACATGTTGAGGATACTTAAAGCATCTTATTAGCTGAAAATCAAGGCACCAGTTAAGCTTCAACTTCATGAAAGTTGAATAAGGTTATTCTTGTTAGCTGAACTTAATTTAAGTGCCCGCTGATATAACTTTACAGTTCATTAGAAAATGTGCGCTTGAGTGGCTTGATAAAATTACTCAGTCATGCCTGCTTTGGTAATGACAAGGTTCCAACTTAAAAGGCTTACCTTTGTTCAAATGTGCAATATGGTTGAGGTAAATCAAATGTATTTGAACTTGTTTTAATAATCAGTGTGTGTTCCAAGCAAGTGTGAGCAATGAATGAGCCGGAGCAGTGGAGGGGATGTAGCCTACAGCGGAATCCCATACTTCAAACTGGATTGCTGACGATGACCTACAAAACACAAGCACACAGTTCAATAGAATGAATTTTTTGTCATTTGTACAATAAAAAAACCCCTTTCACATACCTGTTGAGAATGATGAGCGCTACCGAGCCGTCTGGTCTGATGAAAGCAGAGTATTCCAGGTCTGTTTCCCGGCTGGCAGACACACCCACTCTCTGAGACCCCTCCCACAGGAACTTACTGTGTGAAAAGGTGATTTTTGGATCTCATTAGACTTGTTTTACTAACTGAAATGGTAGGAAAATGCCATTCAGTGTGGTGAGAGACCCAGTTTTCTACCTGAAGTGGGCCATGGTATAGAAGGTTGGCTGCTTGTAGAAGACATCACGCTGTGGGTCCACTATAACAGGGCTGTCCACAAAGTTTTTAACCCAGTTTGGCCCGCCAGTCTTGTCCAGAGCCAGGTTCCAGTCAGTCCAACCCACCACATAATGATTTAAGTCCTGCCATGGAGAAAACACCCACAGTTTATGATCTAGTCTGTGCTTTGTAGTAAAGTGTTGTTTTGTTTAAATGAATCCATTGGACTGGTGTCTTGTGTTTTGTTTATATGTCACAAGGACAGCATGTCCACATAAACAAATCCCTCTTGATTCTCAAGATATCTCGTGTCTGAATGAGCCCATGCAAAATGGATAGAATGGAGGGATCCAATTTCTCTGGGAGAAAGTGAGGAAAGAAGAAACAAAACACCAGTTCTAGCTTGCTTTGATGGCCTGCAGGCAGTTTGTGAAGAGGGAGTACAACTTGTAAACCTGCATTGCAGCATCGAGGGAGGTGATTCGCCTTTCAGGAACAGCTCACACCTTGTCACATCCCACATCTGTTTCAGTGGATGTGACTGAACAAGCATGAACGTCATGCATAAGCTAAGATAATCTCACCTCTATAATGTCATGTGCGTACTGCTCAGCCCTGTCCCAGCTGCCCAGCTTCACCCCTCTGTCCAGTGGGCTCCAGCCAGAGCAGGCCTCTGTGCCAAACAGGTAATACTCCGGGTAGAGATGATGGGTGACTCCCAGGCTTATCTCTGCTGGGACAAAGTTGTCAAAGTACCAGTGAACTGCTACACCGTGAATGTACCTTCCAGCTTGAACATCATTCAAAACCTGGAGGGACAAGGGGAAGAAAAGACTTAGGTCACAATAGAGTTTTCACATTAAATGCATGCAAAAATTGGCACCAGTATCCTTTTTTTCAAAGCATCTGCAGGTACTGAAAAGTCTTAAAAAGCATTTAAGATATTAAAAAAAAGTCTTAAATTTAATTTACAATAGGCTTAAATCTTTTCTCTTGGCTGCTGTAGACGGGAATATTGGTTCATTTCTAACTAATATTTTTGTATCTGTTGTATCTAATGTGGGAAACATTAGACACCTATAAACTTTAGACTTTATTTTCCTGAGGGCGAAATTCCTTTCCACAGCACTATACACATCAGAGAACAGCAGCACACAGTAACAACATACAATGACAGACAACAGTTCACACTCAGGCTGCTTACGAAAGGCTTTTTATTTAAGGCGGCTATATAAACGTGGTTTTGTTGTGACAGTGGATCATCGTCTCATAATGGGCAAATGTTGATTTTACTAAAAAAAAACTTATATGAACACAAATGAATTTATCATTTTTAATCAGCTAATCCAACCACACATTTTAGCCTGCTCATCTGTTTCCAGGTTGTCATAATGTAACTGATTATATCACTAGGAATTATTCTTATATACCGATGGGAAGTGCTGAAAAAAATGAAACAATATTAATAAAGAATGCTAAACCATGTAATCTCTGCTGGTTTTCCATCTGTGAAACTGCCTTTTATCAGGTTGTTTCCTGATTCTGATAGTTTTAGACTTTTTCCTCCAAAGAACAATTTAGAGCCCAAAGATTGAAGTGCTTTATTCCTGCAGCTGCTTCACTACTGAGTGAATGACAGCTAACAACACGTATTCTAGTTTTCCCCCAGCATCTTAACACTTATCTTATTTTTTTGTATTGATTGATGTTGAAAGTGTTTCCGCCAGTGTACCCTCAGGTACAAAAAAGTTTACCATGACTTTCCCCACTATCTCTCTGTCCTTGGACTCACCACTTTAGCCCAATAAGGCAGCAGCAGGCGGCTGTCATCCAGTATGAGGACGTGTGTGTGTGGGTGTGCTGAAGCATGCAGGGCAGGGCCCAGGTCCAGAGCCACCCAGTCCCTCTGCTCCTCAGGTGTGAAGCCAAGAGCCTGGAAACTGCAGTGAGACAAAAGGTACTTCTCAGTCTGATGTAAAATTAAGGAGCAATGATGATGGTTAAATTCTAAGAAATACAGAGGAGACGACACCTGTAGTTTGTCATCTGTCCTGCAGAGGGCTCATTCCCTGTGGTCAATGCCCAGAAGGTCAAGTTATATTTAGCATATTCCTCGAGGAACCTGAGAGGAACGGAAAAAAGCGACCACAAGAATAAATTTCATTTCTATCAAGCACTACCAACGTGTGACATCACATTAAAGTAAAGACCCACATGTCACCTGATATAGTACTGAGCCCAGGTTTTATGCTCCTTGCCCCCAGGCCTTCCCTTCAGGGAGCCTTTTCCTGTGAGTGCACCATTAGTTTTCATCCAGGCGGGGGCGCTCCACGCACTTGCCAGCAGAGACAGGGGTCGAGGAGACAAGACCTGAGCACGCTGCAGGAGAGGGATCTGAGCAGAAGAAGAGGAGCAGGCGAGATTAGAGAGATGGAATGAAGGACATGTGTATGTCTTAGAGAAGGAGATGAGAGGGGGACCTTCATGTTGATGTCCTCAGGGGCCAGTGTGAAATTGTCCAGGTTGTAGTCGTCATGTGTGTCAGCATATGTGTACAGACGGGTGGAGAAGTCACAGCTGGCCATGGGCACACGCACCACGTTGTAGCCAATACCTGCCAGGGACACAGCATCACTAGCAACTAAGGCCGGGTCATAATCCAATATTATAAATGAAAACAGTTAATCACAAAAATATTAATAATTTAATACTATCATGTTATAATGTTACACATTAATATTTAGCATTTAGAAATCTTACACAAAACATTAATTGTTTTTGTTAAAACATTAATGTTTATAGCACACTATAATGTAGCAGTAAGCACATTTAATTAAACACATAGCACATATAGTCCATATCTGTTTACAACTACAAGAAAGACTGATATACCATTAATTAAATGGCAATGATACGATACTTGTGTTAAATAGGGGAAATTATAGTAAAGTGTTACCCAGAATTTGATACTGAAGTTTTTATTTCACAAATATAAAGAGTTTGGTCTTGTAACAGTGGGATATAGTTCATTACTGTGAACATCAGTTTGAATTTTTGATTTTGATACTTTAGCCATTAAATGATATGTCTATATATATTTTGGAAAAAATCCTTCATAGTATCATGATATAGCCCAGCTGGTATGAGATGGTGTGGATGCTGGTGCTGCTGACTGTGGTGATGTGGGAAACAAACTAACCTGCACATACAGACACCTCTCACAGAATGTGTGAAATGTATTTTTTCCCATGATATTGGAGCTGGACAACTGTTGTTGCTGTGTGTAAAACACTGGTTGCTATGTGTTTTTACATGGACGAATAGACAAGAATAATAAATGTGAATTTTCTTTTGATAGTGACTACAGGTGGCTAACAGGTGGCAACAACTTGCTGCTTACCTTCAGAGGAAAAGTACTGTCGTAGTAGCTGGTCCTGTGCTCCAGCAGAAAGAGTCAGGATATTAATGGCTGCTGCGTCTGTCATAGCTCCACCAAATCCCCTGATCTTCTGGTACTTCTGGTATGGAACCATAGTCAACCTGAGGCCTTAAAGAAACACATGAAAAAAAAAAGTTATCGCTTTGCACCTGCTCCAACACCACACACACCCCAGCAAAAGCTCACATCACTCACCTGCCCCGGTGCTGTTCACTTGGACCTGACCCTGGCCTGCCTCTAGTCTCCTGCCCGCCATGGTGGTCAGGTAGGAGGAGTACCGGCCCAGTGGAGGCAAGGTGAGGGACCCAACACTATCACAGTAGGTTGCATTACACTCACACACCACAGAGCTGTGGCCAAAGTGTCTGGCAACACATTGATTGCTTCCTGAAAGGACAAGAAGTCATAGAAACATGTTTTTTCCCCACCTTGCCAACAACACAAGTGGATACCAGCACTGGGACAAATAGGCTACACCCGAAACCAACGGTTGTGGTGCGTTACCTGTACAGAGGGTTACTTCTGCTGTGAAGAAAACAATGGCCAAAAGTACAGGTGATGGAAACGACAACGCCATTTTATCTACAGACAGAGAATATCCAGATTAGGCTACAGAATTGCACCTTAAATGATCATCGATGAAACGCGTTTTAAATCAACGGATTTTAAACGGTGCAATGCACGATTTAATTAATATATACGTCAAAAACGGTCCAACGTCTCCTGTCATTCAGCTGACACACACATTTAATTGTCATGTCATTCAAAGCACTTTAGAGAAGATTATCTCACCTTCATGGATCCTGATAGACACTCTGGCATGTCCTGGAGGTTACTTAAAGTATTGACACTCGACTGTCACCTAAACTTTGTCCAATCTGCCATAACAGCCACTTTGTTTTGGCGATCCTAAAAAAGGAGTTTCAGTCACGTGTCTTTTTTCAACGATCACGTGAACAACCATGCAATAATCTGAACCGCAGCCAGGTGGTGCTGCATCATAAACAAGCATACACCTTATGTCTATATTTTATTCCTATACCATAGCTGCTGCGCTGTTTATGTAATGGATTCTAATTCGGTTTCACTAGTGACTTTTTAATACATATTTTGTATCAGTATTGTTAGAGGGAACCTGAGATCTAAGAATTGATTGCAAATAACTATACTTCACTACTTATTAAATTTCTTTACACAACTTGTAATAGCTTTGTCAAAATAAAACATGGCATGGTCTCAAATATTGGTTTAAGAGAAGGTTGGGCCTTTTCTGCATCCATTTTCCCATCCTAACTGCACATAAAGACTACTACCTGCTGACAGAGATAACGTTATTACAGTCATAAAAAGTACTTTCAGCTTTGTTTCTCCAGCATTTTATTATCAAAGTAACATCATGCATCATAATTTACAGAGGGACACATATAATATTAACATGGAAATTTGTATGTTTATCTGTTTCTGGGACTGGATATTTGTGTGAGATATTTATGTGTGTGTATGAGTGAGCTTTAAGTCTTTCTGTAACTTCATAGGAAGGCACAAATTCTGTCCAACATTGATGGATTTCTGTTGCTCAAAAAGATGAGTTCTTTTTTTCCCTCCTCTGTTTGACCTGATGAGGTAAAAAATAATTTAAAGTTACTAAAACAGCATCACAAATGTATTTTTACAGAGCAAATCATTCACAGTATCGTCACACACCCTGTGGATGCTGCAGCCAGTGGCGGTCCATATAATAGAGGTAACAGCTCTCAAACTCCTTCTCGCTGTAGTTGGGCACTGACACCGGGACGAACGGGTCCATGCAGTCAAACCCCCTCTGGTGAACAAAACACAGATGGGAAGTCAACATGCTGCACTTTAAATATGCATTTGTAAGACATGTTGAACATCAGGTCATCCCTTTAAATAGTGTGTTCAGACAAGGAAACATCAAATAACACAATAAATGACTAACTAATACATTAATAAAAAAAATACAGACAAGCATATCATCATATATAACCACAGAAGCTGTTATAATATTCAAATACAAATATTAATATCTATATAATTTAAATGCAGAAAGGATAATGCATAATAATGCATATTTTACATCACACATTTTATATAATGTATATCTCTATACAATGTAATTTATACAGTATATGAATAGGATTTATATTTCTAAATATAAAATCAACCTATGTAAAAAGACATAATGAAGCCAAGTCCACATAGTCAGTGGTTAAGAACAGAAGTTAATATTATTCATATTTTTAAATTTGGTGAGAATGATATATGACCCTCAGAGTTTTACAGGTCTGTCATTGCCCAGCATATCTGGAAGAGGTGGGTGACAATGATGGATTTATTGGTCCATTAGGAAATTGATGTTATGACATGCAGACATCAGATAAATACGACCGCTATAAATAATATCACAACCCACTGCAACAACACTACCATGCGGTATAACACTGCAAAGAGGTACAGCTATAGGCAAAAACAAAATCAACACAAACTATTGGCACATTGATAATTAAGGGATGATTAAGTTCCTGTGTTTTTAAATAGCCCAGATAGTACAAAGGGCACGCTTATATGCGCAAAACAAAGGGTGGGACACATGCTTTGTTGACAAATGTCACAAGTCATCTGTACAGTGGACACTGGCAAAACTACTGGATATACTGGATGTTTTGCTGCTCACAGACAATAACAAGTTGAGACTCTTCCCACAAAGCAAGAACAAAGCATAACCATAATAACCATCATTTGTAAGGCAACTTCTGGCCAGCAGTCCTGAGAATTGAGTGATGCCGTCTAAAGGTTTGCGATTTCCTAATTAATGACCAAATTTAGAAAAGGACAAAAAAGGCAAATCTTCTGTCAGTTTGAGGTCGAGTGCTACAGATTATAAAGATTAATAAATAACCTCTCCCAGCAGCTCTTGTGGCAAGTAGGCAGATTTTGAAGTGTAGAGAGATCCAGTCTGAGACAGAGTGGTGATGATGGCACCTCCAGTCTGAGATAAAGAGCGTAAATATTAATATGGGGACGGATCTGAAATATAATATTCTAATGCAATGCCTTTAGTGTGTTGTTCTCACCCAGTCGTTCTTCATCAGCTTTCTCAGGTTATAAACCAAAGTGAGCTCCTCTGGATCCACCTGATGGACAGCAAAACAGAGAGACACATAAGACTTCCTATATGTGGAAACTGAGCATGAGGCATGACAGGCTTGTGAATGAGTTTTCCTCACAGCAGTCTTATCCTCCTTCTTGATGGTGGATCTTCCCCACAGGGCATTGACACCATCTATAGCCACAGCCATGCGGAAGTCAGACTCTGGCTGCCCGCTTTGCAGCCTCAGCTCCTTCATCACCGCCCCCACCACATCGCTGCTGCTCTTCACACGAGATATACCCTACGGCAAAGGCAACACCATCTTACAAAGTTAAATCAAAAGGGGAATTCCACCGATTTCACACAGCAGAGTTGTTTACAAGTCCCTGAGAGTACTACTGCATATATGAAAGAAGTCCTATGAAACTCTTTTGTAGCATCCAGTAGGAACTGAGTGAAGTCTGATAAACTGAGTGAAGTCTGATAATTAAAAGGTACATCACTTGAATCAGCGTCGGTCGAGGCTTTAGACTACAAGACTGAAAATGAAATAACTCTGGAAGTGTGGAGTTACTAATAATTGAGCTTTCCCACTCTAGCCCGCTCCTCATCTCTGCTTGAGGCTAACAGCTCAATGCTACATTAGCCGCTAATAGCCCAACACACCTAAATCTCTCAACCAAACTTTTTAGCGGTGGAGTTGTACTGTGGGTAATGTAGACGCCAGATTTTGACAAGGAAGAAGAATTTGTGTAATTGAGAAATATTTCGTTTTGATCCCTTTTCTATTACAAGTCGGACAATATTACAGAAGTAGAATGCCAAATCAGTAGAGTACTCTTTTAAATACTAACAACACAACTTTGTAGGACAAAATCTGAGCAACTGAGTAACAAAAGTAAACAGTAATTTCATCATGTGCCATTTCTTTAGTTTGAAGTCTGTAAACATCCATCAGTTTAATAGAGATGCCTCAGCAGGAGGTTTGAAACGGATTTGATTTCTTTAGATAATAATGTGCTGTCAGAAGGCTGGCTATTAATATAAGATCTAATTACAGCCTACAACAAGCTCACAGTTACATCAGCATTTACCAAAAACTAGTTTGTATAATGAGTCAGACAAAGAAGGGGGGCACTAACGTCTTATTATTATAGAGGAAATAATATGGTGAACAATAGCAGAGCAAAACATTTGAAGTAAGAGGTGAGAAATTCACAGGCTGAACATAAATCTGCTGTTCTTTTCCACCTTTGTAAGTGTTTGTGGTACAAAAATATTGGGCTGATCCATCACCACGCTCAGTTCATTGGCTATTGATCACCACTAAGCACAGGCAAGGTGAAAGAGGAATCTCTAATGACCCCTGTGGGGAAATCGGCAGGCCAGAAGGAAATAACAGGTAAAACAGAAAATAACAACAAACTGCTGAAAATGTCTTGGAGGGCGAGATATACCTATATATATCTCCACAAACAGATACAGCACAAACAAATACTCAGAGCCAGAAAAACCAAGATGTGAGAGCGGGATCGCCAAACTCCCACTCATTTGCACTGTTGGAGGACTCACCTGATCCACCAGCTCTCCTAGTGGACTTCCCTCCTCGGTGAACTCTCTCTTTGTCCACACATAGCGCTGCTTTGTCTTTATCTGGGAGACAAACAGCACAGTATCAAAAACAGTTCCATTTACCATGTTTATATGGGCAGAGTCCTCATTTTAATACATGCCCCAGGTTTCCAATGTTTTTCCACATGAAGCTAATTTTTTTTCCAGATTACAATTATTAATATTTAAACCATAAATATAAATACTAAGCGGTATAATGTAAGCTTTTTATTTACATTAATTGCATGTGTTGCAGACTGAGTTGCCTTGTGAGGATTATCCCAAACTAAATACAAGTCTTTATTTGCAACAGAGTTTTTTTTTCTTTATTTATCGAAAACCAATTCTGCAACTCCACTGGAAATTTGTAATGTGAGTCCCGAGTACAGCTAACTTGCTATATGGTGTATACACATTATATTGTCATTCAAATATTTACCATATTGTACACAATATATATTTTGATGAAGCTGTTGCATGTAATCATATTCCTCTTCCTCTCTCAGTACTTTAACCCTCAGCATACTGTTATATTGCTACTGTGCCAAGCAGAGACACCGTACTTCAGATTATTCATATTATAGCGGTACATGTGGGTAAATTCAGGTGGTGTCATCAAGCTGTTTAATGGCTGTGTGTATATCAGCATGTGACCTAAACCACTGTGAAGACACAGTCAAGGCTCATTTAAGGCCCATAAATGCTTGTTAATAATGTGACACATTGTGTAATACCCCACCAGCCACAATTTGACATTGTGCAGTAAGAGTCATCAAATTAATATTGTAAAAAGGCACATTGCGTAAAGAATCGTTACCTTTGAAAGGAAATTCTCATTGGTGATTCTGAAGTTGCGCAACCATTCGGTGGCTTGTAATGGCTGATCAAAGCGAGAGTTGTTATAGGATGAGGGCAGCAGCTCCTTACAGTTCTTCACCCAGCAGTGAGCTTAATTATAAACAAAGAGAACATATAGGAGGGTCACTGTTGAGACTTTCTGTACATCTGCAGTGGCAGCCACTTGGCATGTGTGATTATGTTTCTCTCACCATCAGGAATGTGCAGCACCAGCCATCCCTGCATATAGCAGAATTGGATCGTGTGACATAGAGACATTGTCTTCCCACTGCCCTTCAACCCATCTGAACAACTTGATAAGGTTAACAGTAATTTATTCAAAAGCATCGAGAGAAGATGTTTATTTGTGTGTGTGTGTGCACGCGCTTGTGTTTTAAAGGATACAGAATAAATATCGCACAGCAGGTTTGCTGGTGTCTGTTTTCTTCAGGCAAGAGATGACCTCTAAAGCCGGCTGCCTCACCATCACACAGGCTTCATTAAATGTCTTCACCTAAAACCATACATGACAATTTGTCTTTGAGGCTATACATTGTACAATAGAAATAAATAAATCAACATTGTCAAATATAATTTCTGAGCTAATAAGTTTAAAATAATGTGCATGGAGTCATAGAAATACGAATATATAAGAATATACCTGTTGTTGATAGCGCCACGGGAGGCCATGGGGGAACAGAGTGCGGATGTGCGCAGAGGGCATGGTGTAGTACTGTCCGATATGTTTCTCTGACTGACGTGCCTGGAAAGAGAGACAGTGAGCTCACTATCTAAAATCATGTAAACATAAAGACAAGTGCTGCTACAAACACAAATATGCTATAGATAAGCAGATATACAGGTTTTCCCTCCTGCCTGTTGACCAAGATAATGACATTTGAAATTGTAAAGTCAGATTTGCTTACCGGATCATTCTCCTGTGTTCTGAAAACTGAAAAGGGCTCAGGTTCGGACTCAACAGCCAAAGCCTCCTGCTGCTGACCACATCCACTGGTATGAAGGGACCTTACATGTGTTACCTGCAAAAGTTTATTGGAATGAATACTTTTATTCACGTGCCCTACTCATCCAAACACAACACATGGTACTGCACTGATGTGTAAAGATGTAACTCTAATAAATTAATTATACAACATATATACACTGATGGAAAGCCTTCCTAAAACTGGGCCAAGTCAAAAAGATTGTATGCAAACATGTGCTGTAATCTACATTCATCTGTCATGTCGATCAGACTTGGATCTGGCAGACACTTTCAGGAAATTCAACTTGAAGATTATGATAAATCACAGAGGCAATCCTTTCTGTCCTCCTCTGGGACTAAACGGAAGCATCCTGTGTCTCCAGCCAAAGGAAGGATGCTGAATCTGACGTGAGCACATAGATTCCTCTGTGCTCTGGTCAAAGTGACATACAGTGCTGCTTCATAAAGTAAACTATAACATGAATCATTCAATATTTATTACAACGCTATTTGCTCCCTGCACCCTTACAATATTATATTTTTCATTACAATTTATAGAAGCAGTCTTGCAAGTTTATTAATTCAGATATAACAAAAGGACATATAGCATCAGGGACAGTCACAGACATCACAAAATAGATTTGAAAATCACTTGGTGTTATGGAGATGTGTTATGGAGCACTGTCTTAAACGTTGGTCCAAAATCTTCCATAGGTGTGAAACTGCCTTGAGATCTAGAGATTGTAAAGGCTGTTGCATTTTATTCACGTCATTTTCAGACTGACCAAAACCAATCAGTGAGGCCTGGTGCATCGAGGCATCTGTTATTAGGTTTGGTTTCTTCATTCTTTAATTCAGGTATTCCCTTCAATAGGTCATTTTATTGATAGGCATGTAAAATATCCTACTGCCAAGTCACATCTTGTATCACCACATACTGTAAATTTTGGAACCCTGTAAAACTTCAAAAATAGCACAGAACTGTGCTTTGCACTAGTTCAACCACCACAAACAATCCATTAAATTGTTTTCCTACCTCCTCGTTTTGTAAATAGAGTAGCCGACATAAGTCACCTCAAATCTGATATTCTGTCCTGGTTAGTACTTGAACCTGTGGTGATTAGTTATCTTACCGTTTGCCGTAGCCTGTAGGACAGTCTGTGGAGCGCCATGATCTGAAACATGTAGGACGAAATTAATTAAAGTTATATTTGAGGGACAGTAAATGCCAATCAAGCAAGCCATGTGTAAATACACACCAGTGTCCTGTAACCTTGTGTAAACACTTAGCTAACAGCTAGCTGTGGCACCCAGGAGGCACGTAATTTACAGGCAACATTAGCAATGCGGAGCTATTTGAGCACAGGAAGCTGTTTACGTGCGACTCACTTCATTCAATATTCAGTGACGAGGATTTCGGTTAAGGTCATCCACTAACAAATATCGCCGGACTAGTTTAAGGAGAGGATGGACCGCACACCTCCAGACGCAGTCAATGTGCTGGATCTGCCCTGGACACCGCCATAATGCAGAACACAGCAGGAAGTGGCGTCACGCCATCGCAATTCTTTGCAGCCAATCATGTAGCACGAGCCAGGCGACAACATCTGAGGAAAATGGAGTTTGTCAGACTTTGACACATTTCACCTGTAATGATAATTAATGCAGTCAGACGTATTGCAGCTGTAAACACACTGTGGAGGTCTTCCACACATAATGAAGTGTTTGGAGAAGGATGGTGTACCACTAAAGTCAGGATTCCTGGAAGATTTTGCTCACTTTCTTTTAAACCAATAGCAAGGCAATTACACTACTTTGAATTTAATCTCAGTAATCTCAGTTAGATCTGTAGTGGGTTTGGCGAGATTTTACAAAAAGGAACAAGCTCATTTTACAAAGTAGGTATCCATGGTGAAAAACAAACCTGCATAATTATCAGCCTCTTTACATGATATTAAGAGCTGAACACGTTCCTCTGTATGTTTCATATTTTAAAATGTCTATAAACTCATTTTGTTCCTCATTCTCATGTTGTATATTGTTACATATGACATTCAAAAGTTCTTACTACTCACTCCACCGAATATAATTGCATTCACTCCTTATTTTCCTGAGCCTCAATTTGCTTTTTATAATTATCCTATTTGAAAAAACAATATCAAACTACCAAATTTTCACACATTACATGTACCTGAAACTATAACAATAGCCTACATGAAATAGCTTAAATAATGTACTGCATGTGAAATGTATAGTCATGGTTGGATTAACAACCAAGCAAAGAGGGCAGATGCCACAGTGCCTCAGACCCCCATGGTGCCCAAAAAGGCCCAGGTTCCCTGTATATAAATTTTATCTAATTTGATTAATTGCAAATTGGTTTAGAGAAATGCACAACTAAAGTATAATATCAGCTATGGTGGTCCTGCATTATTTCCTAATGTAACCAGTTATTTTAGTATATATTGTGCTTGAAAAAGAATAGCTCTGCACACTCTAGTCCAGTACAGGTGTTTAATGAAAAAAAAACAAGCGCTCTGTCATTTAACTTTCATCATGGCAAAAATCTTGACTTTTTGATTAAATACCTGTATTGTACCTTTGTGTGCAGAACATTTGTTTAAGATTTTGTTTTTTGCATTGTGTCATGAAAGTGGTGATCCTCTCCAAAGTTTATACTGTGCTCCCATAGTGCATGTACAGTTGTGTTTAATTAAAATAGCTCAGACTGCCCTACACAGAAAACCTGGGTCCAGTTCCAGTACTCCTATGCTGGAATAGAAGCATTACGTTGGTTTTTGGGTCTCTGTTTACACTGTACTTCATGGGAACTCATAGCTGACAGAGCCAACAACACAGAGGTTGGGAGATTTGGGGTGAGCCATAGATGCCCCAGAAAATGGTTTCCTCTAGGGCTAAAGAGTTAATCTGGCCATGCCTCCTTGCAAGGCAGGATTACCAACAAGGCAAAGTGGGCAACAGCCCCAGGGCCACATGTCAAAAAGGGCTGTGGCCCCAGGCATAATGTGTTCAATTTGGTTTGTAGTAATTTAACTTAAATCCCAAGAGCTTTGTGACAAGTCCTGCGTCATTACTTTGTCCTGAGTTTATGTCCTTTAGAGGCACCCTAAATCTAGTTTTTAAAACTTTATTTTTAGGTCATTTACATAGAGAAAACTTTGTTTATCAGTTTAATTACAGAAAACTATTGGACATACAGCAAACCGGGGCCTTAGTGCCAATAGGGCCCTCCATATAAACCTATAAACAACATTAATGAAGATGTACTCACTTCTACTGCTTTTAGTACTAAATAACACAATAGACAACATAATAAACAACATAAAATAAACAAAAAACAATAATAATAATAATGATGTAATTTATGTATTGTAATTATTACTATTATTACTGTTATTTGTTATTATTTTACTATTATTGGATTATCTACACTAAAACATTTATTTTAAATGTGTATTTTTTTGTATGTTATATAGATTTTGTGTTACTCCAACTGCATGAGTGGGGGGTGCAAACTCGGATCAATATTTTCTGCTTAATGATGCACGATAAACAGCTCTCACATATGAACTTTTAAATACGTACTTAGCCCAGCCTGCCTCTTTGCTCCTCCTCTAGTATTGTTGCTGAATCCCGTATTACATTACGCGGTACAACTTTTGAGCTGCTCCCCAAACCCTACCAGCAGCCTACTTTAGCCAAGTCGTCGCCATTTTATTAAGCGTCTAAATAGCCCTCCCCAATCGCCTATTATGAACCGCAATGAGATCCTGTGCTGTATTCGCCGTTTTATCTCCTCCTCTGGCCACATGAAAATGGCCACGCAATTGCATTCCCGCACATCCACCAGCCCCTCTGCGCTGTCAGCCTGTAACCCCGCGCGCACGCTGCTGCAGCCTTCAGCCCGTCGCCCTGACACGTTAACAACGTGTATGCATACGAGAGCAATCTGAGCCATTATTACTGGCGGGAGAGACGTAACTTTCCCCGAGAGAAGTGGGCAAAAATAAGATCCAGCGTAACCAGTCCGCCACCTAGCTGCGGAGACGCGCCGACGGAGATCTGTCGACTGTATGATTATGAAAACACCCGCGCCAATGTTGTTGCACAGTAGGCTCTGCGCTCCGCTGAGACTGAAACTCGGTTTTAGGAGGTGTTTTAACCTCCGCTGGCCTTAGTTATGTAATCAAAGCAACATCTAATGCACCAAAAGCTCCGGATTGCTGTTGGTGCGAAGGAGAGAGCAGGACAGCAACACCTTAACCTCCTGCCTAAACGCAGTTGGCTCCGGGACGCGCTCTCTGGTAAGTAGCCTACGTAGCCTTATTACAGATTTTCATGGCAGTCCGTATTAATGTGTGCAGGCCTGTCATCATCAGCGAGCTCGCAGCACAGGAGGTTAGTGAGAATTTTGTGCATCCGCTTTGCGCTAATTTTATCCCTTGTTGCTGAGTATGTTTCTCCGCTCATGGTGATATTTCTTATTTCAATGTTGCTGACACCAGCAGAAGGGCTGGCAGAGGACAGATAGAAGAGCGAAAAAAGGTGGCTCGGGACTAATCCACATCACAAACACCACTAGCGAGCACATTTTGATGCTACGTAGCACCCCACTTCCATGTTGAGTTTCAGTTTGCAGCTGTTGATGTTTTAGGACGCTTAAATGTGGGTTAAATTTGATTATGGAGATAGGAGTGACGACAACAACAACACGTGCATGTGTGTATCATTTATAAGTGCGACAGCATCAGGCGGATAGTGATTTTCAGAGGTGCGCAAAGTCATTATGGAGAAGGAAGCCCCGGGTTGACGTCCTCAGTAAACCAGCGATAGGTTGCTCCAGTGCGGTAACACCCCCACTGCCCATACTGTATCTACAGTAGCAACATCAGTCAGCCTACGCAGCTGCGACCTGGGTACACAATGTACAACCAACACACTTCTAATACATTAACTAGGGAAAAGTGTGTGTGTGTGTGTGTGTGTGTGTGTGTGTGTGTGAGGAGGAGGAGGAGGAGGAGGAGGAAGGAGACTCACGTGAGAAACTTCCCTGTGTATGTGGAGTAAAGCTGCGCCGGCTGTGAGAGGCTTATAGGGTTCAATATTTTGAGATGCCATCACAGCAGCACCTAATTTCCAGCTGGGGGCTGCCGCGTCGTGCTGTTGTCAGGCAGATGGTAATGGTGTTGTAGTTATTGATGATAACACCGTCATGGCTTGGTGATGATGTCTGGAAATATGGTGGGCCATTATCATGATTTAATCGTTGCCTCAGCGCTGCCGAGGATCCACAGTGACTACAGTGTCATGTCCACCCATCATCCTGTCACTGGAAATAGCTTCTCTTCTAATGTGGGAATCATTTTGAATTATGTTTGAGAGGTATAGCTCTGAAGAGTATAAAAAGCTATTAGTATGCACTTTGACTGATGTTGAATGGACTTGCCCTTTTAAGTTTGAAAACCTGCCACTCTTATTCTCTTCTTATAGTCACTTTGCACAACATGACTGAAACCCATGTGACTCAAGCTTCCCCTCATGCCTGTATCCTCTTCAGTGTGCTCTTCTTCATACGGGTCAGGCTTCTGGAGTGGAGGTCATAATAAAAGCGGCTGCAGTTATTTAAGAGGACCACTGTCCATCTCTATGCTCATTTTATTTTATTGTTGGGAGGTTTGGCCTTGGAAATGCCTTCCAAAAATGTTACATAACAGCAGTTACTGGAACAGATGTTGATTTGAGCTCAGTATGATTCAAGGAAAAGGTTTGGGTGTGGAGCGACCAAGAGGCAAGAAAGATAGCCCACTGAGCTCTTAAATGAAAACATTATCTGAGATGCTCTTGTAAGTTTAAGGGGGCAGTTCAGTTCGTTGAGAGACAGAAGAGCTATTTCATAAGAGGCTCTCAGGAGAGAGCTGCAAGAATGCTTTGCAGGGTGTGTTTTATTAGAAAATGGATGAGTGTCTTCCTTAATGAGAGAGACTGTAATGATGGAAGAATGACAGAAGATGCTACTTCCCTTCGATCTGTTAAAAACTGGGCTGAACACACTGTGAGCGAGTGTGAAAGTGTTTTTTTCTGGTGAGGAGAATGTTATTTTAGGGTGTGTTACTTGCTGTAATGTCACATTAAAAGTCAATTTACAATGGGGTCAATGAAAAGCTTACTTGACTTAGAGGAAGCAATGGGAGGAGGAGGAATTTGCACTCCTTTCCAAAAATAAGTTTTACCCTTTCCTTCGGATTTGTGTTACCACTACCGAAAGGGGAGGAGGGGAATGGTCGGACCGTGAATGGAGGGATTTAGGTTGGAGAAGAGGAAAAGAACGAAGTGAAGGCGGAAATATGGTTCTGATTAACATGGATATGTATGAGTTGACCATTTTACTGTGTGGTCTACAGAGAGAGAAAGAGAGAGAGAGAGAGAGAGAGAGTGGATGGGACTAATAGAGAATGCAACCAAAAGCTTTCTGCCAAACATGAAAAGGGGAGTTTCGGAGAGAAAAGAAAGTACAGCAGAGGGAAGGGTGGGAGGAGAAGTGCTTGTGGGAGTAGCTGAGAACAGAAGGCGCAAAGACAGTGGGGAGAGGAGGGGAGGAGACTGGATCAAGTGTTTGAATTAGTCAGGAGCTGATTGATTGATATATTGATTTGGGGAGAGAAGGCAGGGTAAGGATTAGAACGTAAGTAATAATGTAGAGGTTCAGGGAGTGTTTGCTGTCTTTCAGAGCTGCCGTAATTTACAAATTGTTAGAAGAAACTAGCTGAGGCTGTTTTGAAGAATGTGAGTAGGTCTTTCTTCCAGTTAGTGTCGACATTCTGGGAATCGGCGGCGTTGATTGGCCCCCTGGGTTTTCTGTATGATGAGATCATCTCTGTGGACACAGAGTTTAGCACCTCTCTACAGCTGCTAGCAGGAAGGGGACTTTCCCCCCTCTCCTGTACTGCCGCTACTCAGCATCTGAGCTCACTGAAATGACTAATCACTGGCATCTCTATCTTTCTGTCTGTGTCTGTCTGTCTTTTCTTTCCTGCATTCTCTGCCTCAAACTTACTCCACCAGACTTCCAGCATAAAGGATAAGAACGAGATCTTGCTTCGCTGGATGAAGGAGCCCAACTCTACTGGACTATTATAGGATATTCTTTATTCTTCTTTCTGTTCTTTGCTGTTGACCCCATCAACCCCACCAGGGCCATTTAAAAAGTGTTATACTGGGAACCCCACAACATCCTATTTCTCCCCCCTGACTTCTCTGATGGACCAGAGAGTGAAGGGGGGAACCCCTCCAAACACAAACTCCACTCTGGACCCTACCTCTGCGCCTGAAGACTCTGAACAGGACCAAGTGGCAGAGAAAAACAGGAGAGGTGAAGGGGAGAATGGAGATGTAGGGGAAAAGGAGGAGGAGAAAAGAGGTGCAGGGAAAAAGAGAGAGGGGGACAAGGGGGCAGTGCTGGAGTTGCTCATTGAGGGGCGCTGTGGAAGTGCAGGGCAGCAACAGCTTCAGATCTCTAGCAGAGAGACAAGCTGCCCAGAGGGGAATGTACGACTCCGGATTGGACTCCAGGCCAAACGCACCAAGAAACCGCCCAAGATCTTAGAGAGCTACGTCTGCAAGCCCACCATCAGGACCTATCAAAGACAAGGCAGGGGGGGACTGCCAAGGGGAGATGGAGAAGGAGGAGGAGTGGGCCATCAGAGCAAATCCAGCGCTGCTCCAGACGAGGCAACCAGAGATCAACGCTTAGTCTTGGATGCTGCCCAGGCCACATCCAAACAAACTGCATCTGCTGCTTCACCACCACTTGCATCGTTATCATCGTCGTTGCAGGCACTGCCGTTATCACCAACATCTCCCACCCCAGCCTCTGTCCCTGCCGTAACCAGCCAAGGGACCAAGTCTGCCAAACAGGTAAGTTGAGGACAAAACATACAGATTCCCACCTGTCTTCTGGCAATATTAATCCTGCTTTTAGTTTAAGTTGGCTTAAAATGGAAAAAATACCTAAAGGTTACAGTGACTAAAGGTATTCATACATTATTATTGAAATGTCCTGTAACTCTGTTTTGGTTATTGCAGTTAACCACCAGACAGGCTTATATGGTGCAAAATCACCCAGCTTTGTGCTCAGTTGTAATAAGGTCAAATGAGCTATTGTCTCAATACTGAAACCTAAGCAGCCCATTTAAATAAACAGACCTATAAATAGGACAACAGCACGGCAACCACTTGGAGCTATTACAGACATTGGTCCATCAGTCCCTATGACAATCACCAAAGGGGATGCTTATTGCCTTAGCTGCACAAATGCCACTCAAGCTGCAGCATACCAAAATTACAGGGCAAGTACGAAATGTCAAGCCTTCTCATCTGTATTAGAGGCAATTTATAGCTACCAATAGCACAGCTTTCTCTCTCTCTTTCTGTCTCTGCCTGCCTCTCTATATCTGTCCCTCTCTTCTATTTTTACATCCCCTCTTTTCTCTACCTGCTCTCATTTATCTTTCTCTCCCCCTCTGTCCCACTCCCTTCCTCTCTGTTTCTCTGCCTTTGTATTTCTCCTTTCTGTGTCAACCCCATTCCTGTTTCCATCACCTCACTCTCTCCTTCTCCTCAATATGCCCTCTTTTCTCTGGCTGATTGAGTCATTTGTCCTCACTCTCTATTTTAATGGCTGGACAAAAACAAAAGAATTTTAGTTATCGTCTCTTCCCCATTGTCCTTCAATGTTGTCAACAGTAAACTAATGGATGCCACGGCCATTGTTGTCTGTGACAAAGATCATGTGTTTGCATTCCCCAGGTTCCTATCAAACTGGCCGATAAAACAGAGGGGAATTCAAATGGCTCATCTGAGAGAGTGAAGAAAGAGAAGCTTCCTAGTGTCAATGGCCAGTCTGTTTCTGCAGCACACAAACCCTGCTCACCCACAACAGACCAGACAGCTTTAACTACTCCTTCCACCCCATGCATCGAAGCCCCAGAAACCAGGAGTGAAGGAAAGACCTCCAAGAAACATAATGGTTTGGTACAGACAACAAAACAAAAGGGACTATCAAATGGGAAAGGCTCTGCCGACATCCTTGGCTCTTCCACCTCTTCAAAAATCAAAGTTGGAAAACACAGCAACTCCTCTGTTTCTTCTGTGGACTCCTCGACGAGACCTCCAGGCTCCAGCAGCTCCCATAAAGAACTTAGCCTGTCCAATAAGAACAGGCCAGACTCTCCTTCCTCTCCCACAGTCACCCCTAGACCACAGTCTTCCCCCACCACTGTGGGTCTCTCCTCTGACCAATCCCAAGATCAGGTCCCCTCTCTAAAGCCCCCACTAGAGAAAAAGAGAGAAAAAGAGAGGAAAGCAAAGAAAGACAAACGAAAAGACAAAAAATCCAAGCGAGATAGATTGGAAGCTGAAAGAGCAAAGAGTGAAAGCAGAAAGGAGGAAGGCAAGAAGAAGAAAAAGGACAACGGGAAAGATGGAAAATCAAGACATTGTAAAGAAAAGGATGAAAGACATAAGAGTGATGATACACGGAGGGATGAACTAAAGATCGAAAGAGGAAAAGCTGAGAAAAAGAGGGATAAGCTTAGCCCAGACAGACAAAGAACAGAGGATAATAATGCAAAATGTGGTGAAACAGTTGATAAAACCTCTAAAGTAGTGAACCCCGGCAGACCAGATGAGTTAGCCAAGACAGATGACAGTTGCAAGCCAGTTAAACAAGCTGAGCCAGCAACAACAACAGGTGACACCAGTAAATCAAAAGAACAAGACGTCTCAAGACATTCATCTGTGCCTCCAAGCCACCCCTCTACTTCTGCTCCTCCCCCTCTGCCCACTCCTTCTGCCCGTGCCTCTGTTTCTCCCCCTTCTTCCCCCCAAGAGCAGGACAGCCGGCCGCTCAAGAAACGTAAAGCCAGGCGGCCCAGCTGGACCAAGCTGGTGCACCGGGCTCAGAGAGCGGAAAATCAGGAAGCCCCTTCGGATTCCCAACATAATCCTTTACTAAATTTCCCCCAGAACCCCAAGACATCCCTTCCTGCCAAGGCCACTATTCAGCAGACAGATGAGTCACACCCAGCTCCCTCTAGCTCTTTAACCAGCAGTTCCTCCCCTCTCTCTTCTGCATCCAAACCTCCATCACCAAAGCAAAGTCACCCCACATCAGACCCCAATCCCCCTGCTTCCAGATGCCCCATAACCCCTGCCCGAAAAAGAGGGCGCCCTAAATCTCACAGCACTAGCTTAGAGGAACCTCCCCCAAGACTTTCTCCAAACTCTATCCCAACTGAGGTGCCTCTTCTGGGGTGTGACGGAATTCAGAAAGCCCCTGTGCTGGAGCCAAGTCCAGTGCTACAGTGTGCTCCTCAGTCTAAATCCAGCCCCAGGAAGCGTGGCCGTCCTCCCAAACGGCCCCTCCCTGAGGACCAGAGCGGCGTTGCTGTGAATCGCACTGATGATACAGACAAGAGTAAAGATTTTCATCCTCCTGAAAAGGGGAACAGGCAGCTAAAGATCAGAAGGCTGATTAATGAGATGAAGAAAAGAAAGAAGAGGAGACTTCAAAAGGTATTGCTGTCTGGGTATGTGGGAAAGGAGAGAAGCAGAGGCAGGGCAGTAGATGACGAGACCTCTCTTAGAATGTGTAAATCAATAGAGGCTACAACAGTACACACATTCTCAGCCCTGTCATCTTCCTTTGGGAGTAAGCTTGGCCCTCAAATCAATGTGAGCAAGAGAGGGACCATCTACATGGGCAAGAGGCGAGGACGCAAGCCTAAATCCCAAACAGCTCCAACAGCCCAAATCAACTTCCAGAGCTCCACTCAGTCGTCTCTGTTTACCAGTCCCTCTGAAACATCTCTCTTCTCTAACCAACCCCAGCCTCCTCCCTCTCACCCGTTTCCCTCGCCATCTCTTACCCACTCCAGTGGGGCCCAGAGCCCCTATAGTGAAGGCAGCCTCCCAGAACCAACGTCCTCCCTACTTTTTTCTCACCCCTTCTCCCTCCCCTCACCATCATCCTCCTGTACCTCCACCCATCCTCCCTCCTCATCCCTCTCTCCCTTTGTGAAGAAGAGTTGTCCATGTCAGGGAAGACACCACTTCCCCTTTCACCAGTCTTCATGTAAGCTCTCCTGTCCCACACCTCCAATGCACCACACACCTGGCTCTCCTGGCCACTTGAAAGAGGCCACCCCCTCCCCGAGGAGTGAATCACACAGCGAAGAGACGCTGCCTAGTGATAGTGGGATTGGAACGGATAACAACAGTGTTTCTGAGCGAGGGGAGATGAGGGGAGCTCGAGGCATACTCAGGTTGGGTCAGGGATCAGGAGGGATTCTGGGGGCTCAAAGGCACCCCTCTTCTCTTATGGACCGTCCCTCTCCTGTCTCTTCACCCCTCTCTCACATGCCCAGACACACAAACCCCATCACCGACTCAACTACTTTGGAGCGGCACAGAGACAGACATAGGCACAGGCGGAGGGATTACGACTGTTCCTCCTCATGTACTTGCTTGTGTCCGTGCACCTGCCCAGGACACAACAAGTGCACTCATTCGCCCTATTACTCTTGCCTTGGGCACAATGCACTGAAGAGACAGAAAAATAAACATAAGAAGAAGCACCAGCAGCTGCACATGCAGGATCCACAGTTTCTGGCTGAACTAGAAGATCTAATCGGTCAGTTCAGTGAGGTGCATATCGGACGTCGAGGTTGGGTGAGGACAGGACTCGGACAGGGCTTTGAGGGGAGTGGGAATGCTGCTGGAGGAAGGCGCCATCACTCATCCTCCCATTCTCTCCGCTCCAACATCTTCAGGATCAATCTGAATGGCTTCTACTCACCTCACCCTTCATCTTACTCTGCTACCCCCTCATTCTCCCCTCAGCCTTTCTACCCCTGCCAGCCAGTGCATTGTAACAGGAAGCCAGAGCGCAGGCAATGTGGTTGCCCGTCAAAGTTCCAGGAGACCATTGAAAATATGGGTTTTTACAGCAGCTATCCCCAGGCCACGACACTTTACCACCACCTCCCTAGCTCCTACCCGCTTCCCTCCCCACACCAGTATGCCTCCCATCAGCCCCATCATGCCCATTTTCTCCTCAACCCTGCCAGATTCCACAGGCGGAGGAGCAGGCTGCTGAGGGAGGGAGCTTTAGGAGGAGAGGTGGAGGGAGATATAGGAGGAAGCAGTGGAGGAGGCCCACACCTCAGCTCAGGGTTCACATCTAGTCTCTCCTGTGGCTGTGGAAGGAGCGAACACAAACACAAGCATAAACACCGTCACAGGCACTGCGAGCGAGACATGGATGATGAGGAGGAGTTACATGAGGATGAGGAGGAAGATGATATGGAGAGAGAGGGGTTGGCCAGTTCAAAGCCACGGTCAAGGTTCATTTTGGGGCAAGGAGAAGGAGGAAGGAAAGGGGCAAGAGGAATGGGGAATATGCTGTGTAAAGAATCACCTTGGTTATGTGAGAATGGAAGTGATTCCTTCTCCTCTTGCACTGCTGCCACGTCATCATCATCTTCAGCAGAGAGGTACAAACACACATCACTCACCTCACTGGGGCTGGGTTCCTCTCACCTGTCTTCATTTGGAGGAGGCTGGGGTGGCCTGGGTCAGAGCTGGACGAAATTTGGTGGCCTAGGAGGGACAGGATTAGGAAACTCCAACCCCAACTGGAGAGGCTTCACCGCTGAGCAACATACAGGCAGACTGATTGCATCAGACGGAGAGGATGAAGATGGTGACGACATTCAAGAGTTGCACCTCTACAGGACTTCTCCTTCCCCAACACACGCCAACTTGTTCACATCTGCTGCCATGGCAACGGGGGGGAGGGGTCTGAGGAGCGGATTGGCCAGCAGGAATCCAGGAAGTGGAGACAGGTCATGGAGGAGAGATGAGCCAGCGTGGACAGAGAGGAGAGAAGCAGGTAAGGATGCATGAATGGTTTCAGTATCAATAAATGTGTGAATGAATAGAGCACTGACCTGCATGTGCTTCTGTCTGATTGCTCTGTATAAGGTTATGTTAGCAATAATGCTAAAGTTGCACATACTTCAATGTTAGTATTTCTGTGGCTGGAAGCTGTGCTGATAACTGCTACAAAACATTGTTAACATTGCTTCTTGTGTTGTGTGAATGCACATTTGCATTCTGTTATTATTTTATTGGCAGAAAATGTGGCTACATAGTACATAACAGTAAATTAGATACTATGGGAAAACTAACATCAACTGTGCTATTCATGATTGAAATACATCAAAACCACCCACATTGTGACAGGTAGCTGAGTAAATAGGTTTTATGCCAAGAAGATCTTTTCACTTGCACAGTATGACAGATTTTTATATTTGTACAATCTGGAGATGAGATTGTGGCGCTAATAGTTTGCCCAATATAGTGACAGCGCTGCTTTTTCTCAGGTGTTGTTGAGCCACGCATCAAAGCCTGGAGGGTGTTTAAGAGGAAATCAGACTCCGTTCTTTTTATAGCCAATTTCAGACTCCCTCTGATGTGCAGGGGACGTGCCTAATACACACACACACACACACACACACACACACACACACACACACACACACACACACACACACACAGACGCAACCGTTCAGCAACCACTCTATGTTGGAATTTTTAAAAAGTGTTATAGCAGGAGGGCAGCATCTTGATGGGAATCTTCCAGAAAATCTTTGAAATCTCCACAGTCTGCATCGAACCACACACTGTTGCAGCCTGGGGCTACCCAGTGAACACAGTCATTAGTTAACCACCAGATTGGCTATATAAAGCCTGGCCTATCCCTTTCTGCTGGCCAACAGGGCCTATTTGACTTGGAAAAATCCAATAAGGAAAGAGTGGTCAGTCTTGTCAGGGACTGTGGAAAATGGAACAAAAAGATAGATGACCTCAGGAGTGATTGATGAAGGAATAGCACGGAGGTCAGAATGGGGGCAAAGAGAGCTTGTGAGGGGATGTTGTTTTTGAAAGAGGTGGAATACATTCAGTTCATCATCTAACTAAACACATGTGTTTTACAGTACAGCACGCTAGCTTGGGCACACTCACTCTTTTTTTCTCTCGTTCTTTGTCTGCTCAGACTTTTTAGATTGTGTTGAACATTAACTGATTGTGCAAAAACAATTTGTGTGCAAAAGTGCATACGAGTGCATGCTCATATTAAAAAAAATATGCATTCTGCAAAGTGTTTGTGTCCATTTTTGTGTTTTTTTGCTGCATATGTGTGTGTACATAAATCACTTCTTAATGCATTTCCCAGAAGAGATCTGGTCAGAGGAAATGTTGTGACTCACCTAATCTGTGGCCCATCCGCATGACTCAGCCTAGACTGGCCTCACCTCACACCTCCTGCTGGCTCAATCACTGATCCACATCTGTCTCATTTCCTCTCTGCCACTTATACCCCACCCCACCCTTCCCTCCTGCCTCCTTCTGCCTCAACCCCTCCCTCCCTCTTTCTGTTTCAATGACTGCAGGTTTACAAGGTGACTCAAGAAGCCGGGGGCAGCAGAAAATTACGCCAACGCCAGACAGTGTGGCAGGGAAAAACAAAAGAAGGCCAGGACGGCCCAGAAAGCACCCACTGCCCTCCACTGTGTCCTCCCCCATGCACTCATCTGCAGCTCCCTCCATGTCATCACCCGACCTTTTGCCAGCATACAGCCACAACAGAGATGGGAGGGAAGTGGTAGGAAGAAAAGAAGAAAGAGGGCCAGAGAGAGATCGAAGAGGCGATACAGTGCAGCAGGTGACAGAGTTGGAGCTGCAGGCCAGGAGGAAAAGAGGACGGAAGAGAAAACATGGTGACTCTCCTTGTCATCAGAGGTAAACACTCACAACTGTATTATAAAGTACCTGAGCTGGTTGACTTGAAAATTAAATACAACCACTCACTACTGCTATATTAACCCATCGTTTTCAGCACTGTGTGCTAAACCAGTGCCTTTTCTCTCTTTCTCTTTTTCCTCTCTATCGTTCTATCTCTCTCTTCATGCTTTCCTTTTAGTGTCGCTGAGGACAAACCAGAGTGTGACACCCCCCCTGAATTTTTTAGCCAATCAGATATCGACCCGGCTCCATCCCAACCAGTAACCATCCAAAGAGAGGAGAGAGCAGATGGTCCTCCCAGGAAGAAGTTTCTGAGGGCAGGCCTTTACTCTGATGATTACAAAACGACTGAGTGAGTTGACTAAATTCATAAACAAACTATTATAACATTGTTTTTGTTATCATTTTTTAAAAATATATTTAATGTGTCTCTTTCCTAGTCCCCCCTCCCAAGCCCAGCAGCTGTGCAGAGAGACTATGGAATACACACCAGAGGAGCATGAATATAGCCTTTTACCTGCTCCCATACATGTTGGTGAGTATATAAGAAAATGCAAACACTGTGTAGTTTGCTGTAGCCGTGATAGTTCATCCAAACTCCCTTTGTGTCCTCCAGGGAAGTACCTTAGGCTGAAGCGGATTCATTTCCAGTTACCTTATGATGTTATGTGGCTGTGGCAGCATGATCAGGTACAGTCCAATAACACAGAATTAGTTGGAAGTTGTTAGGTCGAGCTGATGTATATTTGGAGATGAAAAGAACGTGTTACCAGGAGATTTGTGAAGTGTTATGAAGGTACATGCAATTCTCATGTTGTGTTGTTACAGCTTCACAGGCAGCCTGCTGTCCCCCTTAAGAGGAAGCGACGTTACTGTGAGTTGCCAGTATTGGATGTGCTATCTTCAGGTTTGATTGATGGATCAGATCAATACTCATACAGTGTCTTAGTCTGTTTTTCCTTCTCTGTTTCACTCAGGCCGGCTAAAGGAGAGGACTGTATCCTCTCACCAGACAGCGGTGAGTTCATGTGGCTTGAGGTTGCTTTCTCCCAGTGCAAAATACAGCTTTAACAACTGCTGAAGCTCACACGTGTCCCTCCATTTTGTTATTTTACAGGAGGAGAGCTCTAGTGACATCACCAGCCTGTTTCCTCACCTCGACATGGATCCTTTGACCAGCAATGAGAGGTATGGAAAGAACACGGCGAATAACATTTCAAAATAAACCACTTGACGCATTGTTGCTGAACGAATGTCAGCATGGATGGCTAATGTTTCTCCCTGTGTGTTCGGGCCAGGAGCTTTGTGGTGAAACACCATGTGTTCCTTGTGAGGAACTGGGAGCTTGTGAGAGACAGACAGATCCGACTGAGGATAGAGAGGGAGAGGGAGAGGGAAAGAGACGCCGAGGGAGAGGAGAGGGACTCACAACGTCTGTCCTGTGATGGAGCCAATGGGGACGACAGCCACATCAAGTCAGGTCCATGAAGCAAGTGTGTGTGTTAGTTTTTGTTTCTGTAGGTGTTTGCGAATGCATACGTGAATGTGGTTGAACCCTATATATTTTCATTTTTACCGTACATCAGTATTGATTTCATCTGGTGTCCTGGCGTTGTGACTTTTACTTAATGTGCGTGTGTGTGTGTGTGTGTGTGTGTGTGTGTGTGTGTGTGTGTGTGTGTGTGCTCATATTTGGCTTGTCTCTCCATATCATACTCAGCAGCACCAACTAAGTGGTTTTCCAACCACAGAATTTCAGCCTGCAAAGATGTTTCCCCATTTCTGTCATCCACCGCTAGTGTCCAAGAACCCAGCAGGCATCGACTTTCCCCATTAGCAGTAAAACCACACAGTTTCCATCAAAGACTCCCTGACTGATAGATAGGAATGAAGGGGAAATAAGGACACTAGCATAATTACAGATATATATGTAAAAATAGATGATGTGCTGTTTTCATTCCCTCCTTCACCGCCTTTACTAACATAAAGAATGCTGTTTGACCTCTGACCTTCAGATCGGCCAGTGGGGGTGGAGGTGACGGATATCAGCAGTGACCCCCAGCATCAGAGTCAGGACACCTCCAGCTTGCTCACTGCCAGCCCCCGTGTGAGTGAACAAATTCAGCTCTACCCACGTAAAATAAGGAGAGGTCTTTTCTTTTAAGAATGCACATTTCCACAAGGATAAAAATCTGCTTCTGTAATTAGTTGTGCATACTTGTTCACCACAGCCCACCAAAACCCAGAACAGACAAGAGGAGGAGGGAGTGGAAGGAAAACGAGGGGAAGAAGAAGAGGTCTGCAGCAGAGAACAGAGAAGGAAACGGCTGAATGATTTACTTTTGACCCTGCAGCATTCATAAGCTAACAGAAAGAGGTGAGTAGAGCATCAGATACAGGAGGGTCTGTGCGTGGTATATGCATTGTTTTGTTGATATTATTTTGCCTTTATGTAGGTGGGACCACTCTGAGCAAAGGACCAGGCCCACCACTGGACAGATGGACAGGAACTGATGTCATAACACTGCTATTACCAGTAGGGAGAAAAGGCGGGGAGAGTTGAAGAGTAATAGCGGCTGAAAATGCAAGAAAGACATCTCACACACTGACAGATGAGTGTGTTGAACCTAGCGCTCTGAAGGGCATCACACCAAGGATGAAACCATGGCAACACATCTTTTGTCCAAGCGGCGAGGGATGAGAGAAACAGAGATAGACTGTCCCGGATGAAAGAAAGAAACAGACCAGCTGAAATGAATTTGCACTAGTGCTGGATGAACAAGCACACTAAAGACTGTATGTATGCTGAGTGGACACACTATAAACACACACATACACTTTGATTGCTCTTACTTCGGCACCTTAGGCAAACTGGGAAAGGCAGACATTGCTTGTAGACTGAAAGTGGACATATATGGTACTCAGCATTTCGGCTCTGAAGTTTCCAAGAGACGAGGAGCTCACAAGCTGCCTGGGGGGGAGACAAAAATGTAGCCTGGGTCCTAAGTAGGTCAAAATTGAACCCCCGTTTAATTGTTAAGCTTTCAAAGTCACATTGCACCTTTGGGAAATGACACGAGGAGAAGTGAACCAGTTTAAAGCTGTTGAGACAGTGTTAGGGGTTTTCTTCACTTTACCAAAACAGTGTCTGCTATGTACCAGTGAATAGGCAGGGGAGGGGGTGGGTTTAGTGATAGGAATTTTGGCATTGCTGCAAGAGAATTTCTAATGAGGTTTTAAAAAAAGTTATTTTTGACAAGAAAGACAGCTTGAGCACTGTCTGTTAAAGAAATGGACAAGATATATTCATGATAGGAATGTTTATTGTTGTCTATTTTCAGTATTGCTTCCTGGGGAAGGGGGGGAGAGAAGGGGTAAAAAAGTGTTTTGTTTACTTCAGACTGCCTTTGAGAATGTTTCGCTCTTTGCTCCAGAGCATTGACAATCAGAATGTCCTAGGGGAAGAAAAGAGAGAGGAAAGGGAGTGAAAACTAGAATTGATTTGCCCCAAATGCTCTGTAGAAGTGCCATGTTGTCTTGTGTACGTACCTAAGCGAACTCATGCAGTCTTTAAAAGCAATATCTCCTCTGATAAGGACTATATAAGGACTTCCTTTGTTATGTTTTGGGTTTTTTTTAAAGTTGTGAATATTTGAGGATTGGAGGACATTTTTCTGTACAGTTACATAGCAGATTGTTCTCATCTTAGGAGCGTTGGGCTAATCCACCTAGTGGAAGTAATCATAAGCGTTTAGTTTCATGTGAATGTACATAGAGAGAGACCTGTTTTCCTTCTATCAGCAGTAGCGTGTAAAATTAGTATTATACATGACAATACTATTGGGATTATACATACAACTTAATATTCAATCTTTCGTTTTACTAACATGTTTTTAACCGATTATTCAGCTGACCAATATATCAGTCATTTCTCCTTAAAATTGACAATGATTGTAAATGTTTTTTTGTAGACTTACATAATTTGTCTTTTTTTTTAGGTGAGCGTACCTTGTCTTTTGTTTTTGTATTGGTCAGACAATCAGTGACAGTGAATTAGTTTTTCCAGTGTTAAATTTCTGCTCTCTTTCAGTAGTGTGGTTTGTAACAACAAGCCAAGAAAGTGCAATTTCTTTGACTGTTTACATACTGTATGTATATTTTTCCTCTTTCCTTTTTTTAACTAAGAGCACTACATTATTGCCAGTGGATGATTAACTTTATAGCAAAGGTACACATAAAGAGTTATTTATCTAGTTTGCATGACATGTAACCTTTGCCTGTTGCCTCTGATAATGTGCATCTGAAAAACAAAACATCAAAAACAGTTGTAACTCAATGCCATAGAATGTCAGCTCAGACTTTTTGCCTCTATAACCATAATAATAAAAGCATTTTATGTCTACTAGTACTAAACCCTGCGGACTCTTGGTATATTAGATATAAGGCCTTCTTCTTGCTGTCTGTGTATGTTTGAGTGGGTGCGTGTTTTGGGAGGTTACTGCAGTGATTTTAATCTGCTTAAGCTAACAGTGCTATCTAGTGGTGTTAGATTGTATATCTCACACCATGTTGTCCTCCATAATGACCCACAATGGAGGACACTATCAAAGGAACACAGTTACAAGATGGGGGGAGGGCTGCAGTTCACTCGGGAGATTTATTCTCCTCTCTGTGCCCTTCACAACGTCCGAGGGCATCCTGGGCTATTTAGATCTGTGCTATGAAGTGAGAGAAGTACTTCCCCTGAACTTAAAAGGAACAGTGTGTAGTTTGATATTAATAGTGTTTTAAAGAAGGCTCAACTGTGTTCGCGTCCTTTGCAATGTGACATGTAGATAGTTTCCTGCCACGTTTCAGATAGCAACAAATACAATACAATGCAATTTATGGTGAACACTTTCTGAGTGAGGTATCCCCACCATTTTTCCATGATGCCTTATAAACTTTGATTAGTAAGGTGATTTACATGCATATAAATATAAAAGTATGACTCACAGCTGCACAGGTTTGGTTCATACTGATAAGTTTATTTGGTGTATTTACAAACAAGCACATGCAGGAGGTGGACAGTGACTGACACTAGAGGGGCACTGAACTATGTGCTATAGTAGGACACAGGGGCATGTCTACAAGCTACATGACACTAGAGAGAAAGGAGAAGGTACAGAACTCATTATTACACTTACACACACACACACACAATAGTGAAAGTGCAGGATGTGCAGACACACATGTGCTCACACTCATGTCTGCTTTCACTGCCACATATGCTGCCATGTGCAAGCTCACTCACACGCAGCACACACACACACACACACACACACACACACACACACAATGAACCCAGATAGATAGAGAGACACTAGATGGGTCAGATAGAGCTATTCCTTTCAGAAACCTCAAGATCAATAAATAGTACATCCAATAAATTAACAGCTTTCAAACAAATGCATCTGGACTATAACCTCACATTTGAAAAAAATACAAAAACAAACAAAACAAATTATCAACACAATTTAATGTCATGATAGTTTACCGTTATTTAGACTTCTCAAGTTACACGTTATGAACACTGGCTTAACTTAATGCTACTGGACAGTTGCCAGAGTGACAGCAATGTCATGCTACATGGCACTGACACAATAACACAAGGAAAATTTGAAGAACTGAGATTTCCCTGGTTGATCAATAGCAATGAAACTTTCCTGCTGAATTAAATGGAGGTCAATTAGCCTTTCCTGACCAGTTAAAATCAGGCTCATTCTATTACGCTATTGTTTTAGGCTTCAGGTGTCAACTTGAGAACAAGAACAAATCAAAACCGTGACTTTAAAACAAGCAAAATGCTTCCAGTTGTACATTTAACCATATGCATAGTCATCAATACAGAATAACTAATAAATATATGACACAAAGCAATGTGTTTCATATGAGCAACAGTAAGACTAAACATATCACTTCCACCACTATCATTAATATCAATGATTATGATAAGCAAACATGGCAGGAAGGGTTAGGATAAATACAAAAGCTGAGGTACAAGGTGAAGACCAGCCACCAAACCTACAGACTTTACAGTAGCGTAAATAAATTACATACACATCTGGGACTTTCTTACTGCATTCAATTTTAAGGTCAGATAGTGTTGAACAAGAGCTGAGCATAGTTTTGTGAGGTGTTTATTCCAACAAATGTTGGCCTCCTTGAGTTCTCTGGATGAGTAGAGAGATGAGCTACAGATTGCTATTGTCTGATGTTATCTTCTATAACTGTGTCTATATCTGATAGATAGATATTTTCCGGCATTCATTCAAAGCATTCATGGCACATTACAATGCATACAGTGTTTAAGGTATGAAGCTAAATCTAATGTTCATATGAATATGATGACAGAATGGCAATACATAAAGCACGCAGGAGGGAAAATACTGGGTTTTGTACTTAAAGCAAACACATACACCGTTTTTATTACACCACTTAATGTGTGTAAACTTGTAAAGATGTAAAGATAAAGACTGAATCCATTGCTTTTTTATCATCCACGTCCTCAATGTGGCCACAGTATTAAGCCGCTGCTTGTGTTTTACTATCTGCTTTCTCTTGTTCATCTATCTATCTATTTATCTATCTTGGTAATATCCATCATCTCAATTTATATACCTATATATATATTTTTATGTATATTTATACAGTCAAATAGAGTAGCAGAAACATGTCAAACACACATGAACCAGGCGATAAAGGTGAGAGGTCAATAGGGGTGAAAGGTCAATAGAACACAGATCTACACAGCTACAATTCACTACATTACTACGCAGTATGCAACAGGAGCTACGGCCCAGTACTCTAACATGCTTTCTCAACTCAACAGCCTGCAAGCCGCGACTCTCTACAGCTGATGGCTAGAGATATTAACGTGGATACTAACAGGCTGTTGACTGTCGCCTCCTCACAACAGCTGATCTAAAAGCACTTGAATCTGATAGTGGTTGATTGTACAGAATTTCCCCTGTAACCATTCTCAGATCAGTGGCTGACAAGGAAGGCAGAGATTGAGAAAAGGACATTGAAAGGGATACTTCACTCTGAGATCAAAAGGCTTCCAGTATGAAATGATCAAAATTTGACTTGAGTCATTATTTCACACCATCTGCTACATTCCTGCTGTTTAAATCCATTAGTTTAATGCTACCAAACTGGGTGGATTGTGATGGAGAAAAAACTCCCATATGTTCATAAAGGGAGAGGGCTGCAGACTGCTTGTAATGCATGTAAAGCAGAACAGATGGTGTTATGCACTCAACTCAAACTCTAACCAAGCAAGCGTAAAATATCCCTTTCAGAGTAGTGGAGCCTCACCATAACCTCTCAATACTCGCCTAAAATATATATATATTTTTTCTTTTTTAAATGATTGAGTGCAGCTGTTATGGTGCCAAAGTCACATGATGAGGGAGGTGTAGCCAATAGGTACGAGCCCCTCTTTGTCTCCCTGACGACAGCGGATCCAGTCTTGATCGACTCCTCCTAACACCACGAGTTCCTCCCCTTTGCAGAAGCTGAGCTCCGAACCTGCTCCAGTGTGGTCACACAGCGTTCGTACTGACCTGAGGACAGACAGCAGAGACATTCTCAGCCAAAATGGTCTACATACACACACCAACCACAAACAGTGACGTCATTTCTAACATAGCCGAACCTTGGATGAGTCAGAAAGCAGGATTGCTCAGTCAGACTAGTGAGTCACCAATTATAGCCTTTTAAAGTCAAAAATGATCAACAGGGACAATCCTGGTGTCCCCTACACCCACTGGTGCTCTTGGAGGGAAGATAGATGTCATTTTAAAAACTTAAAGGCACATTTGTTTTTTTAAATTATAGTCCTTTTAAAGTTTGAGATTTTGACATTGTAATATTGCTTTCTAATTCAATCAATGTTGTCTAAAAGCTAGAACATAGAACATAAATGCCAAAAATGTGACATTACTTTCAATTAAATTAGAGTGAAAATGAGTTGTGTCTAAACAGAAATGTAGGGTATGATTTCCCAATTTTATGATTTAATTGGTGGGTTGAACCCCTTATGGACATATTAGAGGTGCAGTGGGAACAAGATCTGGGTGCTCCACTTTTGAATGAGACTTGGAAAGCAATCCTTGAAAAAGTACATGACTCTTCCCCCTATAGTACACATGGACTCATGTAATTTAAGAGTCTTCTCCTTGTCCACCAAATTAAACTGGGTCTCAGAGGGCAGAGGTATTTTGAACTACTGTGTACTTTTTTTTTAATAAATGTTCATTTTGACCTTGAGATAATAGCGGTAACATATGGTTCTGTTAAAAATTGCGACTGTTGTCTGAGAATTCAGGTTTGATTCAATTAAGTTTGTAATATTTTTAATAATAGACTCTTCCGGACAATTTGAGCTTTTTTTAAAGCTTCTAAAAATGGCCAAAATATACCATCCTTCCAAGTTTAATGAAAACTGAATCAGCTGTGTGAGATATCAACAGTGAGATAACAAAAGGCAGATTTATCCATGACCCCCTCTATGGCTGCGTCTCAAATGGGAAAAAAAAAATTCACCCTCCATAAACATCACCATCTCCAACACTTTGTGTTGTACCTGAGTGGTCTGGGTTTATCTTTCATCTCCAGTGCATCGACGTCTTTCTCTGACTCTGGCTCACTTTCTCCGTGGCGCTCCGGGGCCCTCCTTATTATCGGGGTGGAGCTGCTGCTCACCATTCGGGTTAGTGCAGTGACACCAGGGGCCAGCCACTGAGAGGGACGTCTGCAGAGACAGAGAGAAACAGGATGAAAGGAACTGAAAAACAGAAAGCGAATGAGGGACAGATAGAGAAGAATCACAGAAAGTTTCCTTCATGCAGAAAATATCCATGAAGAATTTGGAGTTTCTGAAAGTCACAACAAAGGTTGAATTACTTTCTCTATAACTACAGATGTATATGTGTTGCATTCATTGGCTAACCTGGTCAGTGGTGTGTGACCTGGTGGGCTATTGGGGCTTTTAGAGGCTCCAAAGAGCCGTCCCAGACCCCAGGGAACCTGAGCATCACTGCTGACCGGAGCAAAGTCACTTGCTGCCTGGGCCTGGAGATGTGGCAGATCTGTCTTCATATCCTCCTTTTTCAGGTTCAGCTCAGCTAGGTTCTGGCTCAGTCTGCCTCCCCAGCGCATCACAGCCCCCCATCCCTGCTGGATTACCTATGATTAAAAAAAATGTCAGCCCTGCAGGATGACACAAACATATTTGACTACAAACACTGAACAGACACACAAGGTAAGTACCTGTCCTGCCTGCTGAGCAAGGCTGTCCTCCTCAATATTAGGAAGAGGCAAGTCTTCAATTTCCTTCTCCTGCACCCACAGCAGCTGAGGGCTTGTCTGCCCCAGAGCGACTGAAGCCTTTATGGGTGCAGCACTGCTATGTGTTGACTGCCCTGATCCTCTGTTCTTTGTATTAGCCAATGGTGACGATTTATCTTTGGCTGCCTGATGTTCTGGGCTTCCAAAGTTTACTTCTGACAGGCTATCGACATATCTGCAGCCTGTGGGTTTGGATGTGGACCCCTCTGTTGAGAGCTGGAATCCAGAATCCTGACAAGGAGGACTGGGGATCTCTGGACTGTGACCATCTGGCTCTAAATGGTGGTGCTGGAAGAGCAGGTCAAGGTTGAAGGTCAGCAGGCTGAGAGGCTGCAAAACAAGGAGCAGCTCCTCGAACAGAGGCTGGCAGGCGGTCAGCGACAGACGCATAAAGGAGGTGGGACGGTAATACGTCTCCAGGACATCTGGGAGGAAGAGAGATTGTTGTTACGTACACGCTCGCCCACAAGAATGGAGTGAGATGGAAGTGAAGGAAACTTACCATTGCAGGACTGAAGGTGAGACAGCCAGAAATCAAGAAGTTTAGTACTAGAAAAAAATATAGAGAGGAGGAAAACTGAGGACACAAAGAGGAGATGTGCAGGCAAATATATATGTATAAAAATCTAATTAGATTTTTTTTACAACTGAATTTAGTACCTTTCATGCTACCAGAGAGGGTTAGGAGCCAGTACTTACTTCAGCAGGCCAAGGAGGAATGCATTGAACCTGTGTTTGCTCTGTCTCAGTTGGGGCAGCTCTCCAACTCGAACTTGTAGGTTATACAAGGCCTGTGTTTTTGGACCTTGAAAAATGGGTTGAGAGGAAAAGGAGAAAATATATACAAAGGGAGGGGGAGAGAGACAGAGACAGAGAGCGAGAGAAAAGGATCAACAGAGGAAAGCCTTACAGAGGCAGGCAAAAAATTGCAGTGAAACTTGGCACTCATATGCCAATCAATATCTGCATCCTGTTGTTTGCTTTATTCAGCACTTTAGACACTAAAATCAACAAGTATTGACTGATGTGTGGGAAAATGAGAGACAGAAAAAGTCCAGGGTTTATCATTATCATCCAGGGGAAAAAAAAAAATTAAATCTATATTCAAGTCTATAAATGTGAATTTTCCTATAATCCTTAGTGTTGTACCTGGTCTGGTTGAGGCCTGGACCAGACCCCAGGCGGAGTTTGGCCTCCTGCCTGCAATCAGGTCACTCTGGTGAGGTTTCAAGCCATCGGTCAGCAAGCTGTGCAGGGCAGGGCAGAGGCACTGCAGCACCAGGCGGCCCAGAGATGGATTTATAGTGCTGTCTCCTGATAAGGCCTGAGAGGAGAAGAGCAGAGCGGAGAGGAAAATGGGATAGAGTGAGGAAGAAGATGTGCAGTGATGGGGACGACAGGAGAATAGATCAGAAAGGATGACTCAAGAGAGGGAGGGAAGGAAAATGGAACACACAAATGGGGGTTTGAGGGAAATGGGGCGATGAGGGACAATATGATGTGAGAGGTGGTTGTTTGGGGGATTGGGGTGGTGGAGTTAGTTTACAAAGAAATCCTTAAGACTACAAGATTAGGTTATCTAAAGATATTCTAGTACCTTGTTAACTGAGAGAGACTGAGGAGAGACGGAACAAAATATGTAGAGTCAGAACAAGAAGGAAGGGAGGGAAAGCATTTTCAAAGATAAACAATAACGTCAATACAATGACATTTTGTTTCTCAATACAGAGATTCGCTATTGAGTGATGTGAGACACAACACATAGTAAAACAAACAAAAAAAAGAACTGTTCTATAAAATCGCACTCATGATGTAAATTCAGCAGTGACTGACCTTTTGAACTACAGTCCGAGAAGAGCTGAACTGGGCCAAGATGGCTTCCACTGCCAAGCTGACAGCACTGACCAGAGCTGGAGGGAAGAACAATGGTCTACGGTTAAACTGTAGACCATACGGTAAACAGACACGGTAAACAGACATCAGGGACAAGGCAACACACAGGTGAGACGCACACCTTTTTTTTCCTGCAGGCAGAGAGAGGACAGGCCCAGACCTCTCATTGGATGCTTCACATCTTCGCCCATCCAGGATGTCTCTGTCCTCTGTACTGAGCCCGCAAACGACACACTGCGAACAGCTGACAGTGACAGTAAAAGAGCAATTACTTACTGTGCAAGTATAAAAAAATACAAATTCAACAGAAGAAAAATGAATCACCACAAACAGGCCGTAACTAAAATATTAGTGTTATTAGCAGGAGCAATTAAGCAATGAGAAGCATTGGAGTAGGCAGATAGAAGCAGATGGTACTAGTGACAACAAACAGTGGGTGAGGACATCCTGTAAATATTGGTTTGCTGTGGTGGGCTTTCAACATCTGGATCTGTGAAGACAACTTCCTGTATGCATCAGGGATAAACCGGATCATCCCATGCATTTATCTTGACTCACACTGGAGCACACAAATTCCATCAGTTTTTATGAAACTCATACAAACACTCATACATACTTACTATAGGTCAGGTCAGATACAGTTACACACATGTGCAAACGGCAGGTCTTGTGTAGGGAGTGATGTATATATAAAATGGATTTATATAAACTAGTTATATAAATATAAACATTCTTCTAATGAACAGGATGCAGTGGACCTTAATTATTTTGAAACTGCCTTAAATATACAAACACACAGATAAAAGAGGTTAACTTAAATACAAATTCTTCACGTTACAAAATCAACAGCACAGTACTTGGGTTGTGCTTGGCATGAAATGCATGTCAATTTCAACACACCGTGCAAAAAACAAAATAAAACAGAAACAACAGGGAGACCGACTGGACCAGGTTGACACAAAGACAGACAGATAAAGGCAGACTAAGAGAAAGAGAGTGATGAGAGTGACTCTGGACACCCTCTGACAGGAACAGCTGTTACCCTTCTGTAAGCCCTTTGCAGATTTGAAAAGACAGTGTAGATAAGATGTATCAGATGACCTGCAGGGAGCTGCCTTCTGATACATAAAACAGCTACAGTTACCCAGTTCTTTCAAATCTGCAAATCCCCCCAGGTTCAAAAAGTGACAAAGTGTGAGGGCCACCATATCCAGAGCAGAGAATAAAGACAGAAACAGACAGACAATGCATGCAAGCAAAATGTCAGACGAAGAGAGAGTGTAAGATGTAGGGAGAGAGAAGAGAGAGAAATCTTACTCGCCACGCGTGACTGCGGAGGAGCCTGGTAGAGTTTTGGGGGTAGGGGGGGCGCCCTGGGCGGTATAGGAGGGTAGAGGTTTGGATAGTAGAGGGGAGCAGCGAGGGCAGGCAAGGTGTGAGAGCGGGGAAAAAGCGGGGAGCTGAGGCAGGAGCCTGCTGCGCCTGGAGGGGGCGCACCTGAGCGCTGGGGAGGGGAGAGGGCTCCGATAGGGGAAAGGCGAGGGGGCGCACCCCTGTGCAGAGGGCAGTTTTTAGGGTGGTACAGGTAATATGTGGGGAGAGGAGGAAGCTCCTTAGACGTCCTGGCCTTGTTGCTGTTGGGGTCTGTGTGTGAAGCGCTTTCCTAAGTACAGCGAATCCATACCACTGACACTGTTTGATAATGTCATCATGACATCAATGTTCTTATATGGGGTGGTGCAGCCTGGAGCCTCTGTGGCGCCACTAACAGGTTTGTCTGACTTGATGTGTGTGTCACTCTGCTTCTCTGAGGCACTACAGTACAGAGAGTCAAAATTGGAGATAGAGTCGGACTCAAAGTCCCTGTGTGTGTTAAAATTATTCCCACAATCAGGAGAGTCTACATCACAATCAGCCCGGGATTCATAGTTAAACCCAGAGCTCAAATCAGTACTGGAATTATCTCTGTGGATAGCAGCTGAGCTGGCAGCAGGGGCCCACTGTGTGCTGCAGTATTTGTCTATGGACTCCCTGCCTATGTGGCTAAGGGGTCTAGGATCTGTAAAGGGCTGGGAGTTATAGTAGCCTGGGCGATAGGAAGGGAAGGCAGTGTGGAGGAAGTAGGGTTGGGAGGATTGGGCGAGGGACAGTGGGGGGGAGGAAACTGCTATTGGAATGGGTAAAAAGGCCAAATATTTTAAGGTGCAGGAGTCATGAGGGCAGGCGCACAAGCAAAGTGATATGTGGGAGCAAAGCGGCGCCATGGACAAACAATGAAAACAACAGAATGGGATGGATAGGTGAGAAAAACGAGGAAGATTAAAGTAAAAAAAATGTGGCAAAGAAATGGGAAGGAGAGAGAGATGCAGAAAATGTTAGTGTCTGTCGAGAGAAAAATGCACATTCATGAGTGTATTCCAGCAGAAAATCATCATCATGTAACATCATGCAGTATTTAAAGAAGTCAAACAGTTGATTGACAGTTATACACCGACAGTGCATGAGAGTCAATGGAGTTGATTTATGAAGAGCTATAACCATAGTCTTTCATTTAAGAGGGTTTGACACAACAGGAAATGATACTGTGGCCATAAAGGAGTAACTGTTAAGCAGTCTCAAAGCTGCACAGTAGAAATACTTAATCTGCCACTCATTCACCAATGACACCATAATTAAAATGCTACCATCAATCACGCTGATTTGGATCCAAGTTTTTTGTACGCCATCTGGTTTCACTTTCATTCTATAGTTCAATTCTTAGGAATGAATATTGACACAATGAGTGCCAGTCTTTACAGTTTTGTACTTTACTGCAGTGCGTGCCATCATCACCTCTGGATCACCTTCTCTTTCCCTCTCTTTCTCTTCTCTGCTTTTGTTTTCTACCTCTCTCCAGCTCCGTCCCCACCACCCCTCCCGCCTCCACCAGCACAGCATACAGTGTAATGCTGAGTCAGTCAACAGATAGCAGAGTTGAGCGTAACTGCTCAATCACCATGTCAGTGTCTCTGTGAACAGTCAGAGACTGTGGCAACACAATTTTCAGTACATTCAATGACATGTGACAGACTGCTAGGCTATGGGCTACAAAATGAGCTAGAAAGCAACCATACCTTGGTTAGACTTGAGCTGTCTCACTCATGATACTTCCTATTTTTCCTAACACTAGCTCTCAGCAATTGGTCCATGTACTAAGATCCACCCCTTGGACTCTTAAAGGTGTACACACATTTTTGTGGCTTGTTCCCTTCCAGCTTGTTGCAGTGATTTGGGGAAAACTTCAGCAGCATTTAACTTACTAGTAATTAAGTTCACTTTTCTGATGAGAAAGCAAAGGTAAAATCATGAAATAACGCCAAAGTAACAACACATCAATCAGAGAAATAGTTTTACTAATACAATTAGTAGCAAATTGGCACTGGGAGATTATGAGTGATTTAAATTAAGCTTACTGTCTCTCGACTTTGACAATCTAATTCTTAGTGCCTGTAGTGTACTGCAGCACTGTATGAGATAAGTAACTTGATCTTAGTTATCTGTGCCACTCTAGGGAGCAACGGTAGGGTGGGGTGGCAGACGGACAGGATAGACAGCAAGAGAAAATCATATACATCCCAACTAGATGGGATTTAAAACTAGTAAAGAGGCAGAGGAAGAGCGACAGGAAATTATTTTAGGATTCAAAGACAGAAAAAAAGAGAAAGTAGAAGAGTCCAGCTGAGAGTTAGAGGTAGAAAGAAGTAAGAGGAAGGTAGTGTGCACTCCATTATCCCCCTTCCCCTTGGTCTGAAGAGTGGATGAATAATTGAATAAGGCAATGATGACATCACACTCGGATAACCAGCGCAGGAAAAACTGTCTGGAAAGTTTCCAACCTCCTCTTTCTCCTCAAATTACCTACACTCCCTTCACTGGCTTTATCCCTTAGTCTCTCACTGTTGCTCATGTTCTCTCTCCAGCTTCCACAGTCTTTTTCACTTCCCCTCTCACCATGAAATCACCGTCTGTTTATCCCCATCCCAATTTATCCATCATATCATCCCTTTCTGTGACTCATGCTCGTTCTCCATCTCTTCGCTCTCATTCCATATATCATTTCCATAAGTGAGTCAACATTTTCACCACCCTTGGTTTTCTGTTTCTTTCTAGTGTACTGATGTTATTTGTGCATCACTGAGAAAATGAACAAGGTATCTATCTATCTGTCTTTCTCATATCTGTTTCTCTTCATCATCTGCCCATTCCAGATTTTTTGTGCCGTCTAAATTACCCTGAGTTACATTAATGTGTTTATTTTCACACACAAAAATGCACATACGCACATGCAGACCCACTCCCCTATGTCATCAAATTCAGCTGCCTCCTTTATTATCATTAGCATCACATACATACTCACCTGTAGTTCTTGATTCAAAAGTCCTTTCTCCATCAGCTCGTCCTCTCACCTCCACCTCTTTCTCCTCTTGTTTTTCATGTTCTTTTTCTTCTTCTTCTTTGCCTTCCTTCTCCTCCCTCTTAACTTCATCACACTCCCACTCTCTGCCCATAGTCCACAGGCTGCTGTCACTGACTGAGCAGCCAATCTTCTGTGATGGGCACAGCTCCGGTTGTCCACCCTCCTTGTCTGCTCTCTGGAGCATTTCCTTCAGAGCAGCCATTGAAGTGAGGGCTGGTGGCGGCTGCATGAAGAAGGCCTGAGCCTGAGAGGTGTACTCCCATTGGTTTCCATCACTGCCCACCGTCTCTCTTCTCCACCTCAGGTTGTAGAGTATATCTGGATCTGGAGTAATAACTGTTGGGTCAGGGTCTGGGTCAGTGATCACCTTTGTTTGGGGTGAGGCATTCTTGCTGCGGAAACGCATCTCTTTAAAACTTGTGACCTTTGGAGCTGACCCTGCTGGAGAGGACCCTGATGAGCTGAGCTTCTTTTGAGTTTCCATATGAGATTTTCTCATTTCCATGGGTGGGGCTTCACCATCAGGTGTAAATGCTATGAGCCAATCAAATCGCTCAGGTTGTGCAGAGTTGGCAGGGAGAGTGCTGACTTTGATGGATGGCAAAGATGGGGGGATTGGGGGTAAAGGACGTGGTGGAGGAGGAGGCGGAGGGGAATCTGGTAAATCAGCGGGGTACTGGAAAGACTCAAAGCTCATATTCTTTGTTTTAGTTTCATGTGTATTGCTAAGACCCGTGCTGTAGTAAAGGTCAGAGGTGAGACCGCTGTTCCTCTTCCTTCGCCTTGCTATCTCAGTGAATGTGGTGGTTCTTTGTGTGTCTTTTCCTTCAGCTATATCTACTCTTCGATCTGCATCCAACTTGCTTCTGCTGCTCCATCCATTATTAGTCATCAGCCCAGTGTCACATACCTTCTCCTCCTCTCTCTCTTTCAGTCTGAACTCATATGGCTCCACAGACCTGGACGAGATAACATTATCCCCCTCGTCCTCTAATCCTCCAACACAAACACCAAGCTCTGGGCTGAGTTTGAGGAGCTCAGCTTGGGTCAATCCAGCGAGCATCAATAGTTTCCGAATCTCTACATCCAGAGCATGGAAGGATGGGGGAGGAGGCAGGGCAGGTGGGGGTGGTATGGCAGGTGGAGATGAGGAGGATACTGATATAACTGGTGGAGGAGGCAGAGGTGGGGGACGTGTGGTAGGAGGAGGAAGGGAAAGGGGGGTCTTTTCCTGTTCGGCTTGAAGAGCAGCGAGCCGCTGTGCCTCCTTTCTGGCAAGGTGACGCCTCCGAGGGGGAGGAATGGGAGGAGTTGGGGTGGGGTTAGATGGCGGTGGAGAAGTAGTGGTATAGAGGGTGAGGTAAGGGACCGGTTTAGAGGTGGGGAGAGGAGGAATGGACGGTGGAGATAGAGGCAGTGGTTTCTCACACCTAAAAGTGGTGAATGTGGGGGATGAGGAGTTAGAGGAGAAAGTAGACAATGTAGGAGAGGTGGAGACAGCCATAGAGGTGGTCTCTCTACTGATATTGATGTAGGTGTGAAGGTCAGAGCTTACGCTGGCGTGACGCACAGGTGGTTTGGGGGGTCTGGGTGGCGGCTCGACAGGAGAGGGGGTGAGGGAATCGGGAACCAGAGGTTCGTCACAGTCTGACGGAGCAGTGAGGTCAACGCCTGCATCTGAAAACTCCTGAGAGTCTCCCATTGTTCCTGCTCGGCTTTTATACAACTTCCAGGGAATGTCAATGTTGCCCATTTCATCCATGACATCTGAGAGATCCTGTTCTTCCAGATCTCCAAGATCAAATCCCTTCTCATGGAGTCTGGCAATGTACGCCAGTTTTACTTCCCTGTTCACCTTCTCTAAGCGATCCAGGTGGTCTAGCCGGTCCCTCAGAACATCCCAGTGTTGTTCCCCCTCCAGATCCCAACGAGCCACTTGGATCACCTGGCTGAAGCGCTCCATTTTCCCAAACTCCCCTACTGATTCTAGAAAGTCAAGTAAGCCTAGTTTGGTGACTTCAGAATCACCTTTGACTCCCAAGTAGTCAGGAGAAGGGGAGTCAAGGGCAGAAGGGTAGCCCTCATCTGGGGAACAAGGGGAAATTGGGGAATGTGACGTTAAAGAGAAGGGATTGCGGCTAAGAGGAAGGGATGGGGGTGAACGCACAGGAGGCTGGCATTCAGGGGCTTGTGGAACACAGTGGTCTTTGGGGGACAGAGCGACGGATAGATTATCTTGGTCATGGGAAGAGCAGATGGAGGTGGATTGATCTGCACAGTCAGACTCCAGATCAGAGCAGGAGCTGATGGAAGTGGAGGATGAGGAGGTAGAGGAGGAGAGCGAGAGCTCCAGGAGAGAGGGGGGACAGTCACAGCACGAGGGGACCAGTGTGTCATCATCTTCATCGTCGTCATCATTGTCAGCCTCCTCTTCATCATCATCAATATCAATATCCCCACTGCTCTCTTCCTCGTCGTCTTCTTCCTCTACTTTCACATTTTTCTTGTTATCCAGATCCGCGGTTTCATCTACATTCTTGCCCTCATTTTCCAGACTAGCGGCAGGGCAGGCAGAGGGCTCCAGCTTGGCCTGTACTTGCAAGGCAGGCTCAGGCTTCTCTTTGGTCCCTGTCCCATCCTGCCTCTGGGGCAACAAGGCGGGAGGAGGCGGTAGCTTCAGTTGCTGCCTGAGAGAAATGGTGTTGTTGTTGTTGTGGTTATGGTTAAACATACTGTTGTTGTCCTGTGGGGAGCGGCCGTCGCAGCACAGACACGGGAGGCTTGGCTCGTTGCAATTCGGGTCAAGAGGGAGAGCAGAGGGAAGAAGAGGAGGAGCGGCTGCTGGTGCAATTTGGGTTGCCGCCATTGCACGAGCACTCTTGGGTTTGGGCTTAGCTGATTTGGGAATGGTGGAGCTCTGTTTTTGTGAGCCAAACCTGGACTGGCTTACTGGTGGCCGAGGCTGCACTCCCACCCTTGTTCTGGTGGGTGCAGTGGGGCCTTTGGTAGCCCGGAGTGGGGAGGACGTAGTGATCGTGTTCATGTTTTTATCCTCCCTCTGAAAACCGGGGCCATGAGACTTTGGTCCAGCTAAGGTAGTGGTCCGTCTGCTAACGTCAAAGCGCCTTGGCTTTGGAGGCTGAGAGGAGCAGCTAGAGGACTGCATTGTGGAAATGAGACTTCTTCGGATACTCTGATATTTCTGTTGCTATAGGAACAAGTATTGTAGAGGCTGGAGAGATCCAAACTATGACGCGCTGAGACGGTCACATCTTGGCTTGAATCCCAAGATCCTGTAACATCAAAGGAGACACGCAGTGAATAACGACTATGAGCTAATTCAGCTATTTAAAGACAGTTTTCTTGCTCTAAACATGTTCTCACATTAGGCTAAGTCTTTGAAGTTAAAATCCATCATGTGGACCGTTCATTAAAACTCAATTGCTTTTGGGTTTTCTGTTTTATAATTATCACAGTCCAAGTCCTGGGAGGACACAGCACTGACATCAACACACACACACTGTCTTACAAAAAGTCCTATAAAAGGACACTTAGGGAAAAAAATTGAAATAAATATATAATATAATATTTGAATTAAAACAATTAGTCAGTTCGTAAATTTACAGAAAATGTATATAATGTATAGTTAAATGTATATTAACTATGGCAAATATTGACTGGTTCCAGCTTCTCAAATGTGACCATGTGTTTTCAGTCTTTTATAATTTTAAACTGCAAATCTTTGGGTTTTGGACTGTTGGTTGGACAAAACAAGACATTTGAAGACATTACCTTAGACTCATCACTGTGGAAAACTGTGATGGTCAGTTTTAACTTTTTTTTGACATTGACAAAATGCTTAATTTCTTAATCAAGCATTGGCAGATGATAATGAAAAAAAGCTAATGTTGAGCAAACATTGAGATGCCACAGTAATTTGGACTAGAAAATAAGAAAAACTGAAAATGTATCTAACATTAGTTCCACTCCATTGGTATGTAGGTTTTCTGCAGGGTCCATGTCTAGGCTACCTTGTTCCATCTATTGAATTATTTCTTTGGTTATCTAGATATCTAATCAAATTAAAACACCCACACTAATTGTCAGCTAATTTATAGCTCAATACCTGTCACTCATCATCTTCATCATTTATGTTACTAAGCAGTGATATTCATGAGTTTACAGTAGTCAAGCTGTGTCCATCTGTGCCAGTCCATCCTTACACAAGGCAGTAAGATCTAGATCAGAAGAATGCCGTTTAAAAAACATGGTACATAAAGCAATGACTGAACATAATGCACATTCAACTGGAGCATGAAATAATCAGGCAGCAGCACTGAACAACATTGAGTCTGCCTTTTTAAAGACCATCTACCGAAGGCTATTGCTCATGTATTCCTCCACAGTGCCCTTCACATAACTGAAGAATATAAATGCACTCAAGTGCTTGCTTACACTGGGCCTTTTGTCAGAATGGCCATTAAAGACAACAAAGCCTTGAAATAAAACAAAAACAGCTCATCAGGAAATGTAATTTAACCCGTCCTGAGCACAGTATTTACCCCTGCATTTATTGATCCTACAGAGCTGATGTAGACAGGGAGGATGGGAGGAGAAGGGGAGGAGGGGGTACCTCCAACCGCATCGCCCAGATACACGCTACAGGCCCATCCGCCCCTATTTTAACTCAAATATTACACATACTAGATCCAAATGAAAACGGATTATAATAATACATTTTCCCTAAAAACTATTCAAAAATATTCCGCTGTTAAAAGGGTAATTGCATGTTTCTTGACCTACGCAGGCTCCGTGCTGGAATAGGATGGGATGTTTTGATTAGACTATGCAGATTCATTTCAAAACAAAAACATAGACTACAGCAGGATAAAAAACAAAAAATAGGACTAGACTCACGATCAGATTCAGGTGAAGATGGATGAAGGTCTCCATCTCATCGGGCTCTCTCACATATCAGTCCGTCTGAATGTGAGTCTGTCTCCGACGTTAACAGCCTCAGCATCTGTCTTCTCGCGAGCATTCAAAAAAACCATCGCCCCCCCCACCGACCCTCCACCATCAACCCCAACCAAACCACACCCCTTGCTTTCCATATCATCACATCCAATTAATCTTGAGTCATTTTCTGCTTCACTTACTTCAAATAATTACTTTGGAGTCCTGCGTTATAAGAGTGAGAGAAGAGTAATTTCCTTTAATTTTTCTAAAACCACTTTAACTGCAATTGGTTAATGCAATTAGTAGTCTGTCTTAAAGGAAGTTGACTAATATGCAATCCTCACATATAGCCAACTAGGGCTACTACTTATTGATTCATCTGTGGACTATATTGATGATCAGTCGATTGTTCAGTAAATAATATATTGGAAAATAATCAAAAATGCCCATTATAACTTCCCACAGACAAAGATCATGAAGTCTCTAAAGTGCTTATTTTATCTGACCAAAAGTACAAAACCCAATTTACCATCATACATAACAAGCAAAAACATTAAATCCTCACATTTGAAAAGCAGAAAATTTAAGCACTGTCCAAGGTGTTTCTCCCAGTGTCAGCAGGGATAGGCTCTAACCCCCCCACTGCATGCAGGATAAGCGGTCGACGATGGATGGATGGATTAATTGACTGTCATAATAGTTCATTTTTTGTCTATTTTAATCTACTAATCATTTCTGCTCTACAGTCAACACAGAGATAAACATATATATATGTATATATATAAATATATACATATAGAGATAAACAAATATGAGAGACTGGTCATAAATTATTTATTAAAAGCAATATAATTCCGGCCAGTACAGATTTGATAGCAGCAATATAAAAATATATGGAATTAGAGGGCTGACTAGGTTTAACTGTCTGTCATCAATCAGGGTACATCTACTGTTATATATGCACTGTCCCCTTTTGTCCCTAATCAATTTATACATCTATTCAAAATCACTACAAAATCAAAACTATTTGACTATCTGATTTGATTTGTACCTTCACCCTGCCATGCATTCCTAAGGGCAGACAAATCTAGACCAAACCATGTGTGACTGATTTCAGTGTCTTTCTCATATCCATGGCATTCTTCGATGGAGAAATGACTGGAGACAGTGTACATTATGCACTGGAGTCAATAAATAGATAACATGGAGCAAAATAGACAGGCTGTTTGATGACATGCACAACCAAATATCTACAAATCATTGCAAAATTAAGAAAAATGATCACAGTCCTGTTCAGGTCACGCTGTTGGGTGCACAGCCTTGTTCCTGGCAAACCCTCTTGAAAAAAAAGGGAGAGGAGTTGATCTTGGTGTCATGATAAAAGTCAAAAGGGAACCAGGCTGATGCCTCCTGACACTGTTTATGACCACTGTTCTCTCTCACTTGTTCCTCTTGTAGATTTTCTTGGCAAAGTTGAGGAAGACTGAGTGAGGAAGGTTTTGAGCGTGACAAGCGATGAGTTTCTGTAGCCGCTGGTAGCTCTCTTCTTCATATCTTTGGTACAGTGTGGGCATTTGCAGGGTGTTGTACAGTGCTTTGACCTTTTCCACACTAGCATCATCATGGCGTGCATAACATGCCTAAAGAGGAGATGAAGATGAAATTAGGTTTTGCTAATGTACTAGCCAGTGACTCTAGTAGTACTTCAGAAAAGGTGGGATCAGAGGCCAACACATACACAGAGGAGTAGAGGGATCGTAACCATAGAAGCATGGGAACTCTGGGCTCAGGAAGAAATTACAATAAATTGGCTAATTCTGTTGCTGCAAAGCAACTTTGTTTATTGTTGAATGACGTTTCAGATAAAAAAATTATTTATTTTTATTATTTTTGCATTCTCTTTGATGTTTTTGTGAAGGAAACTGAAGAAAACCAGCAAAAGCAAAGTAAACTTTACATTATATTATCTATAAAGATTATATTTTCATACCACACGTCTTTAGTTTCATCTGACTGAGTGGGAGTCACAAGATCTGTGCATACAGCTCTGCACATGGTGTGCAACCAAATAATATTGTTACATATTGATGTAACAATATGTATGAAGTTATTCAAATAGTGAAGCTTGTTATCAGAAGTCCCACCTCCAGCTCCGCTCTCTGCTCAGGAGTCATAATTTCCAAGGCCTTCACTACCAGCCAGCTGCATTTGTTATCTTGGATGTCTGTACCAATCTTTCCTGTCACAGCAGGATCTCCGTAACAGTCTAAGTAGTCATCCTGCAAACGAAACACATTGTTATTAACTCTGCAGCATATTATTCAACATGTTGTGTAAAAGCGGGATGGCGTGTAAAAGTAATTACCTGTATTTGAAAAAACTCTCCCATCTCAAGTAAGATGTGTTTGGCATTATTGTGCTCCTCTTCGCTATTGATTCCTGCCTACAAAAGAAAGGTACAATAGTTACGACAAAGAGTATGACATTACTTTTCCTGTCTATATTGTGCCAGCTGGTCTTACTCTAACCTTCTCATAGACCAGTGTTGTCAGCTTTAATTTGCTGCCACACTTAAATGCTCCTTCTGTCATGTGCGTACAATATAAACACACACTCACCATGTACATTGCAGCTGCCACGGGAAGGTAAAAAGAGTAAAAGGCAGTCTTGTATTTCACAATAGCTTTGTATCTGAAAGACAAGGAGAGAAATAATTACACCTATTTTCTTTGGTAACAAACATCCCTCTTTGCAAATTTTCATTACATTACAATTTACATTTAACTTCACTACCTCTCTATGGTGAATCTACTGAGGTCAATCTGACCAGGTGGAGATGTCATGAGGTCCAAAGCTTGGCCAAGCTCTGTCTGGAAAGAGGTCTGAAACAAACAGAGATGCATTAAGGATCATGTTTGTGTGTGCCTGTGTAACCAATCAGGACGTATAGTACCTCAGTAAAAAGCTCCAGTAAGTGGACGTAGTAGGGCTGATCTCTGCAATGTCTGCGAAGCAGTCTGTAGATTGATCCTTCCAAGAGAAACGAATCATTGATGGCATCCAGACCTATTCCATCCTTAAAAACAAACAGACAGATTCACCTGAGAAACAGAGCACACTATTAATATTGAAAAACAAATATCCACTCCACAAACAAAGCCAGTTTCCCAGAATGTCTCACCTTCTTGTACCAGCAAGGCTGTCCTCTCCGAGTCACAGATGCATCCATGATATCATCCGCTACGAGAAAAAATGCCTGAAGCTGCAAGCAACAGAGACACAGTTGTAACACATACCACCTTTGCATTGTGTTATTACAACAGTCAGTCTGAGTAGGTGCTTGAGAGAGGAGGTTTTGGTGACATACTGGGTAGCATATAATACATCCTTTCCTACAAAAAAAAGAAAAAAACATCTTCTTGTGTAAAACAGATCCTCAATCTTGTAGACCTTGAGTATGAATAATAATTTTAAATAAATTAATATGTTAAGTCAAGTTTAGATATGAGAATGGTGTAAATTTATTGGTTTGAGGTATAATAAAAAAAGGTATAATAAAAGGTATAATAAAACACTGTGTCTCTGAACTTGATATTAGATCTGATCAAGAAATATTACACAAAAGTCCACATCTATTGTGCAATACCACAAGCTCCATTTTAAAGCATAAGGCTGGCGTTATTCTATATTTTTATTCATGTCAACAAATCCCACAAAAAGATCAAAACCAACAATGTATCAGTCGGTTTATCAGTACTTTTTGACCTTGCGGCCCAGTCCGTGGCTCTTGGTCCGAAGCAGTCACACTATATGCGTCAATATTGACTCAAAATAAACTACAGTGTAGCGCTGCAACTAATAATTATTTTCTTGGTCGATTAATCACTCACTCAATTATTTTCTCTAAAGCTGTTTGTTCATAAAATGCCAGAAAATTGTGAAAGATCAGTGTTTCCCAAAGACCAAGGTGACATCCTCAAATGTCTTGTTATGTCCGCAACCCAAAGATTGAGTGTACTGTCATAGAGGAGTAAAGAAACCAGAAAATATTGACATTTAAGAAGCTTCAGTCAGAGAACTTAAAATTGCTCAAAACAATTAATCGATTATCAAAATAGTTAGCGATTCATTTAAAAGTTGACAACAAACTGATTAATCGTTGCAGGTACTGCAGTGCAGTTAAAAAGTTTGGGGATAACAATGCAGATCTATGGCACAAAGGAACAGGCTACATCATACTGTTTTTTAATGGGATTTGATGATGATAAGAAAATGTGGAATATCGCCAGACTTATATTTTAACATAATACATCCTTACCAACTCAATGCACCAACCAACCAACAGAGCCCGCTGCACTGTGTCCTGTGTGAGCTGACTGGGAGGGAGAAGTTCCCTCAGTGAGCCAATCACAGACAGGCCTCTGTTCCTCTTGCCTCCAGGGGAATTGTACACCAAAACCTTATAAAAAAGCATGCAGATACATGTAACTGTTTTTCGGCATTTGTCAGACGTAACTCAGCAAAAGACAAGACAACATATATACCTCTCTCAGCCTGCTCAGAGCATCAGCCAGCGCAGGATCGGTGAGGTCCCCCTCTGAAAGCTCTTTCACCAGCTCCTGAAACTGGTCTTCAAACAGCTGTGGATCTGACAGCAGCGCCTTTTTGCTGTGTGTCCCATTACAAAGACTGTCTCCCTGGAAAGACGAAGTGCACAGCAGAAGAGATGTACTTTTTAACTTAAGAGGGGCGACGGCCAGCAATGTAGTCCGGATTAGTTTAGGGGCATTCATGACCCAGCTCAGCAGACGTCTCATTCCCAAACCGGTGGTACAAATGTTCTCACCAACCGTAAACCATAACACTTGTTGGACTGTAACGTTACCCTAACCCTAGCTAGCCCTCGACCTAACAAGCTAATCACATAACGTCAATGACTTGTTCCGGTTTAGGAAAACTGCCAGGCTAAGTAGCTAGCTCTCTGGTCTCACAGCCCTCTAAGATAAGTAAACATCAGCTATGAGGATTAGCTAGGTACCGTAGAGTATTAACGTTAGCTATCAAGTTCCCTTCATGAAAAAAGCGTTAGCTGACATTAGTTTACATTTTTTCCTGGATCCATTCTGTTAACAAGGCTAGCTACAGCATACCGAATTTTGAATTAATTTTTTTTTCATACACATGTCATTACGTACCATAATTATACTGTCCTGTTATCCCAAACTGTTCAGTAAAGTACAGCAAATTTGTTTATCTTCTGTTTCTTCGTCTTGCTGCTAAACTGAAGTCTGTGAACGTCTCCTAAAACCAGGATGTGCAGATTGTAGTTCGCTGTAACGCCACTGTCCGTTTTATTACAAAACTGCCGAACTAGATTTCCCAACATCCATTGCGAGTGGTGCTTATGGGCGTGGCTTCCAAAGGCTCCATTTGACATTTAGCGTTTTGATTGGCCAGTACCATCGAACCAGGATGGGCTTGCACACTGGCTGACCAATAAGTTTTGAGAACAGGCGGGGTTTAAGTGGAGTGGGGCGCCAGGGGTGAGCCCATAATCTGGTGAGCGTCAACAACTGTAGTTTTACGAGTAGAAAAGAGAAAAATTAACAAAACAGACTAAAGAATATTAACTTTTCAGTATTGTCTGTTATGTTACCGTTCATAATATGTACAAAACACATCAACATATTTTTATTTGATGTCAATCATTTATTTCATATTTTGAAATACATAACTTGCATTGGAAGTTTTGCCATTGACACTGCATTTAAAATTGGAATAGGTGTCATGTTTAGATACATTTATTATTCAGGTTTCAAGTCTATCTTGTTAAGCCTGCCATACAGATATACATTTCCTCAAATAAATAATATTTTATGCAAGACAGGAGGTAGAAATACAGCTCAGTGCCTTAATAAGGGAGTGTGTGGGTGTGCCTGTATCTGTGTGCAGACTAAGTGTGTGTCTGTCATTTTTTAAAAATTTGTTACATACATGAGTGTATCCAAATTGTGCGTTTACTGATATGCAGTCAATATCACCACTTAGTGAGCACACTTTCCAAAGGAAAAAAAACCCTCAAATCTCACACAAATATTGATACACCCCAAAATCCAGTATCCAGAGCTGGCAGACCCATTGTATGTTCACTGTCACTGGATTGACAGCAGTCCAAGGCTGTTTTTTGTCATTTAACCACCCATCCACAAGCCCTGCAAGTCCGAAGAGAACCGTGCCATCACATATAGTGTGAAGCCCAACTTTCTGACTTTTAAATTTGCCCGTACATTTATTGCAAAAGACTCTTCCTGTCGTCAGAGTCACAGTGCAATTTACACCTCTTTATCTAACAGGACAAAGAGCCAGTGTCACAGATATGCCTGTGAAACATTTTTAAACACTCTCAAAATCAAATTAGGATGCAGAGGCATGTTTGGAGCCATCTGGCAGAAAACTTAGAACTTACCGCTCAGCTTTGACTCTGACCTTCTCTTTCAGCTATCTATCAACACAAACACATTTCAAATGGCTACTATCATAGGTCTTGGGTGCAAGAGGAAAACAAGTAAGAAGCATTGTCAAAACATGCAGTTAAAGACATTCTGAAGACATGTTACTTTGTTACACGGCCGTTCAGGATTGAATGCACAAGGTCCTGTTGCATTTGGGAGGCTTTAGCAAAAACATGCACATATGCAAATCAAACCACTGTGTCCAGGGGCCACCCAAAGAGAATACATTTCAAATTGCTGAGCGTGTGTCTGTGGCGTGCATTAAGGTCAATGTTAAAAATGCTGCCTTTTTTGGAAGGCCAATGTGGAGGTGGAAAACTGTTGGAGAAAGTGAAAATAAAAATTGTAAAAAGAAGAAGACAAATTCATCAACTGAGTAAAGGGTTTTCTTTGTGACAGTATTTGGCCTCATGTGCAGCCTCAACAGTTTATCTTACATTGTATTCAGCTAACTATGTTTATTGAGATGCATTTTCTTTAATCAATGGAAGACAAAATAAGGATTTCCATGATCACATCACCTGAAAGTTCCTGTAAATAAATAGCAATGTACAAAAGGGCCAAAAGCATGTTGCAACCCATTATTATGTAATAGACTTAATGTACATGTGAGTAAGTTGCTGCTGCAGCATGAATGCTTGTTGAGTTCTGTCTCCAGTCTTGAGGAAAATATGTTTCCAGATGAGTATTGAGAGAGGGAGTGGAGAGTACAGCAGAAGAGATGCTTCTTGTTGGGTTGTCTTGGCCAGTTTATTCTGTTAGAACGGGACCACACTGCTCAGAAATTAGCATCAACTGACCGTTTCATTGAAGTTGAACAGAAATATAGTGAGAGCTCTAGGCTGATGTTCAGAGTGATAAAGAGCACCACTGAATAAGGCCATGTGCACTGTTGGCTTCAGGAAACGGAGATGACAATGAGGAAAAGGAGTGAAGACTTCAGAAGAAAATTTCAGTATTAGATATCTCCACTAAACTGTCTTAAACACCCTTTTCTTCAACCTCCTTTTTTACCCTCCCATAACCGTCTTCCTTACAACTCTGTCAACTTTTATGCCTCCTATTTTCCTCCATCCAACACTCCTCTCCTCCTTACAGTGCAGACTCAGAATAGAGAGCTCCTGATGACCCATGCAGTGCATGAGGTGTCACTAATCGACGTAGTGACGCAGAGGAGGAGAAGCTTAAATCTCCACAGCTGCGCAGGTGGATCCCCTCTGGCACCCGACTGCTGTGGTGCCGGTTGTGTCGACTGTCACTGTGGGAATGGTGGTGTCCACGGCGATGAGGGTGATGGGAGTAATGGTTGGGGTGTCCTCGGTTGTTGTTCCACGGGGTCAGCAACACCTGAAGAAGATTTTATCGAGTAAAGATTTAGACAAAGAGCAGATGGCTTTATTTGCAAAAGAAATAAAATGTAATTAAATAATTAAGTAAAACTGAATGTCAAACGCGCAGCTATGTTAATTTTTTTGTTTTGCAACCTACCCCTAATTTGATTTAAAATGCTCAAAGAACTATTTATTCAGAAAAATTATTAAAGAACCATTTAAAAGAGGTTGTTTAGTGAACAAGTTGGGACCACAAAGAACTTCCTTGAAAACGTTTCCTTAAAGATCCTAATATTGCTAAAGTTCTTTGGAGAACCATTAATGGTGCCTAAAGGAACTATTTTTGAAGTTTTTTTTAAGGAACACCCAAAGGTTCCTCAAAGAACTGCTTGCAGAAAGCAAGCTTTAAAGAACCTCTTGCTAAAAGGTTCTTTGAGGAACCAAAAATGGTTCTTCTATGGCATCACTGTAGAACCATTTTTGGTTCTAGTTGGCACTTTTTTTCTGCGTGTTATTAGAACTTGTCATACTTGTTCAAAGGGCAGGTAGTTGGTGGCAGCGCTCTCAGCTCCACTCCTCCTCTTAGGCCCCTGCCCTGTGCTCCCAGCATGCTCAGTGGAGGGGGATATGTTGCGTTTGGAGCGCTGCAGGAAACGTGCCACCAGACCACGAGTCACCTGAAGGAAAAGTAAAAGTGGAAGATGAAATAAGACAGTAAAACAATAATTCAGCTTTTGCTACGACTCACATGGGAAGTGTAAACTATTGTAATTGTGTGTGATGCTTCTCTTCTGTCAACAAATTTCAGACTAACCTTAAGGTCGCCCAAGGAACGGTGGCAGTCTTTAGGTAAACGCAGTGGTGAGGTTGTGGGAGGTTTGGAGGGGACCTGCACCCCTGTGGTTTCCAATTTCATGCTGCCTTTCGTTGGCAGGATGGCAGCAGGAGGCAAAGATGTGCGGGGCAACAGACATGCCTCAGAGGAGGGACCTTTGAGAGACAGTCAGAGAGTCCAAAAAAAGGAGAGGGAAATAACATATAACTAAATAAAGAATAAAAGGAGTCAGTTTGCACACTTTCTTGCAAGGTACAGAAGCTGAAATTCAGGGCTAGCCAAGTCTTAAATAACAAACCAAGTAGTCCTGACACAATACTGAGTAAACTACCCAAAAAGGCAGTTAAAATGCTAAACCTAACTCCCTAACTACATAAAAAGAGGCAAAAAAGAAACAAGATGGCAGCTCTCCCCTTTAGAGCTTCATAGCAAAGTGTTAAGTGTGGAAAAAGTTAACTAATTAAATGAACAACAGAATTACTACCTTTCTGTCATTAAGTTGGCACCACCATACAAAAGAGCTGCGGACCAAGTCCTCATAAAATAGCTCAAAATAAACAAATAGTATGGGTGCAGAAAATGGACCAGAGGCCCAGAAGTGCTTCATCTAATCTTCCTCCCAATATATCACCTCCACCTCTGTCATAGCTGTAAGATACATTTCTGTTTGTAAAAAGTCTAGTCTTTTTTCAGAGACACACAGTATAGTGTATATCAGCATAGCATATGGAACACTATTAGGATTACATAACATGCCAGAGTGTCCTTATGCTCCGCAAGAAATAGGTGTACATTTTTTCGTGTTTAATTGTAATAGGGTGAAATCTAGCATAAGTAGTACAAATTAGGCTACTTAGACTCAAAGATGCAGGTCTTTTGCTATGTTCAATTACATATCCACCATTCAGGATGTATCATTGGAAAATATTATGTAAATAAGGAACATTATTATTTCCACAGCAGAATCTAATTTATCAATTTGTAATCAAATCACTGCTAATTTAGATGTTGTGGAAGAGTTTCATAAATCACATGCACATGGGGACAGATTTGCATGTCTCCTCCGGTGTTCAAATCTGCACTAGCTTCTAAGAGGGTTTGATGAAAGATGGCCATTAGGTGCAAATGAATTGATGTGTATCTCCTCGGATCAACTTGGAAGTGGGCTTTGTTACCTTTAATTGGACAGTGAGATGTGAAAAGAGACAGAAAGTAAGAGGAAGGTGGTGCTGAAATGTAACAAAAGCTCTGAGCCTGACTTCTATTTGTGCTTTAGACCACAAGAACATCACATCTTAAAGCCTTTTAGTTATGAGCGCTTACCTGTGTCTGTAGATGCTTTGCTGCCTACAGAGCCAAAGTCGACTAGCGAAGAGGAAAAAAAAGGACATGTTATGGATGTTGAAATAGTTATGTAAGATGTGTACTAATTTCGGTGTCTGACTTACCTGTATCAGTCGAGGAGCCGAGGCCTGGCTCACTGTGTGACCTAACAAGACGTAAGAGCCCTTCACGATCCCTTCTTACGCCTTCTCCATCCTTTTCACTTCTCCCAACCTTTCGTCGAAGGTGCAACTGTTGGCCCGGGAGAGCTGGCCCATTACCGTGACCACCACTCTGCTCACTGGCAGCTGAGGAGGGTGAAGCGGGAGGTGCAGAGAAGGTTAGGACAGCTCCTTGTCGTGAAGGAGTGAAGGGGCGACTTTGAATCTCTGTGATGCAGGATCGCTGTTGAGAGGTGGAATGCCCTATTGCTTCCAGCTGGGAACAGCTACTAGCTAACATGGCCTGGCGACACAATACTGGAGACCTGCAAGAAAAAAACAGTTGAGCTCAAAATGATGTGGCTGTGTTTGTTGCAGGGTTCCTTTTAGATTTTAACCTGCGTTCACCTGAGTTTATATCCCAATAATTGTGCACTATGATGAGCAACAACATTTATCTATCTGTACTGATAATACTACAGAACACCATCAACTGTAGAGCCCTTACAATGTTAAATTGTGTCTGCATGTGTGTGTTTGTCCTCACCTGTATGTGGTGGTCGCTGTGCTGGGTGAAGAGCAGGAGTTGGACCTTTCTCCTCTGAGGAAGCGCCTTGCTCGCGGCCCTCCTGCCAGAGGACTCTCTGGTGTCTGAGACGGGGGACCACGAAAGCTGATGTACTCCCCACCGTCTCCTCCGTCTCCCACCTCGCCAGCAGCCCTGTTGCACCTCTCCCCCTGGTTCCTCAGCCCAACCTCCAACAGACAGGAGTCCTCAGAGGGGGAGGAATCGTCAGGGATGTCCACAATCTCTGACATCAACAGGGATCCGCTGTCCATTGACACTAGTAAGAAAATGGTACTTCTTTATTATGGGAGGGAGACATATAGCTTTCAGTTCAATTTATAGCAGAGTTTGAAAGATTAAGCATTTCTGTGTTTATTTTACTTTATTTTATGTGCCTCTTCAAATTTCTTAAGAACTAATATAACTAGAAAAAAAGCATTTTTACCTACATATGTATATCACATTTTAAAATACAGATATAACTTATGCAATAATAATTACATTATAGTATATACTGCCCTGATTTCTCCAAATTTAAAATATAAATATTAAAACTTTGACGTTGACAACTGAGGTTAGGAATTTTGTACTATTGATAGTTCACATTCAGTTTCATTTGTTAAATTAGGTCTATTGATGATTTGTACATTTGATCCATAACAATTTCTCAGAGACCAAGCATAAAGAAAATGATCAAATCCTCACATTTGAGAACCACCAGTATGTAACACATGCTCTGTTTGTATCTGCATATTTTTTCTGCTTTTATTGTTGATTGTATTCAATCAGTTCTTTTATTCTGCGACTCCATTTTTCAAAAGTTGTATGTGAATCTGTAACAACATGTGATGGTTTCTCACCTTCTCCACTGAAGGCAGTAGAAGTTCCTCTCTCTCCAGACAGCTCAGTGCAGTGGGGGTCATACACTGTTGCCTTGACGGTCAAAAAAACAAGGATCAGCAAAAGCAGTGGGTACATAACACACACACACACACACACACACACACACACACACACACACACACACACACACACACACACACACAACACACACACACACACACACACACATACACAGATACATTCACACACACAAACTCACCTGGCTTACTGCTCTTTGTCCCATCACAGCTTCATAAGGTGGGGGGCAATCAGTGGGGTAGAGAGGAACAGGGCTCTCCATGGAGCCATTATAGGTGATGCTAGATATTAATACAAAAATAGCAAACAAATGATTTTCCTTGCACTCTCTGTCCAATGTGTCTGTATTCTAATCATGTGCATGGCTATTACATACTGTACACAAGCAATGTTGATCTACTGTAAAATAATGCAGCCTGTGTTGTACCTCTGAGCGTCTGTTTCAGAACTGCAGGTGTACTCAGGAGGATAGTAGGGGGGCGGAGGGATGGGCGGGACAAACTCCTCAAAGTCCATGATGTTGGTTAGGAAGGCATCTTGAGGAGTGGTGCATTCAGGGTTGACTGAACGAGAGCGATGTGGGGCCAGCTAGGCAACGAGTATGGGAAACATTACAACAGATATATGTAACGTGGGAAAGCGTTTTACAAATGTAAACCCTAATCCTTGAATGCAGCAGTGTAATTACTGTAAAGCCGGGTGTCATTTGTGGCCAAAAAAAAGCTAGTCTGGTGTAAAATGTGCTGCGTCTGCACTCACCAGGTGCACAAGGTCCAGAGAGAATATGTGGATACTGCAGGTCACAGTGGACAGAGTACAGATGATGGTGGAAAGAATGCTGAGACCACACGCACTGAACAAAAGATCCTGCAGAGAAATACACAAAATACACATTAATAGAATGTAAATCTCACACCATAAAGTAAAGGGATTTTATTATGTCACATTTAAAGGCTAAGTTCACAATTTTTAAGTCTGCCTTAAAACAATGGTCAGGTGCCAATGTGGACATTGAAACAGGTTTTTCTAGCTATAAGCATTCCTCCTGTTTATTTTGGCTCCCTAAGATCCCTAATGTGCTTTGAATGCAATTGATGGGGGACAAAATCCACAGTCCTTGTTTTGTGCAAAAATGGATTTAAACGTTTATCTGAAGTAAATATGAGGCTTTAGCAGTCTCAGTTATAGTATTTTTCTCTTTGGATTTCCCCAGAAGTGTTTTCCCCTTATAGTTGCAGAAAAACATTTTCAGACAGACAGAAATGTGAATGTGACCTACCTTAAATTTTTAACCACTGCGTTGTACTTGGGTTTCCAGAATAGAGACACATCCTACCCACCTTCAGCTGATGTCTGACTGAGTGACAGTCAGCATTCAAGTAGAGGACCAGGGTCTCCTCCTCTGTGATGGAGCAGGAGTGTGGGGGCGAGCAACACACACAAAGACCATTCTCCACCTACACACATATTCCCATACAAAGAGGACTGGTGTGAAGCACTGAACCAACACTTAAAACATATTCACAGTTATTCCTGCCACGTGCCCCATGCATCTGGCTGGAAGGGCATTTCAGCATGGGACAGAAGACAACACTTGCATAATGCTGTGTACCTGGCAGGTAAGCATAGACTTGACCATCTGTGCATTCTGACAGGAGAGCATCGAGCCGGCCAGACTGAGGATCACACACACTGCAGACAGCAGCATGAACAGTGACACCTGTGGAGGAACACAGAGCCTTGTTTTGATCCAGAGCAGTGGTGTCCAAACTCGTTCCATGCAGAGCCAAGCGTGTTCAGAGTTTTATTCTTCCAGCTGAAGACTGTGACAGGAAATTTTACTGATGAACATACCTTCAGCCAGAGAAGACAAACTAAAAAGTGAAGGAACTGGTTTTTGTTTTTGGATAAATTGAAAACCTGCACATATTTTACACTCCATGTCACAGCCAGATCAACCAACTCCAGTTTACAGTTTAATTATACTGAATGCATACATGAATATGCACAATGGAAGTGCAGTATCAAAAGACTGTCTTTATGTAAAGGTATACATAATTTTAAACGTACGCTTTGACAGAGGGGGTGAAGATTATATAAATAAATAGCACGACCCTGCTTAAAGGCTAACTTCTGTTTTGTCAACCTGGACCATATTTTCCTGTTTTGTGTGCCAGTGAGATCATTTTTGTTTAACCAGAAACAGTTATAATATTGCTCTTGTTAAAGCCACCAGACTTAATTGATAAAACAGTAGCCTAATTTTACCTCGCAGAACACAAGAGTTGCTGGTCTACTGCTGCCTTGGTCGGTTAGTTTGTTTTTCATAATTGTATAACTTTGGTGTTTTTAACTCTTTAAAACACTAAAATAGCACAATAACACAAACAGCAGCAGTATACCAGAGAGGTACAATAAATATTTTTTAAGGGAGTCTAGTGGCTTTGGCAAGAGTGACAGAGTGGCTGTTTAGTCTTTAAAAAATGTCTATCTCTGTAGGGATCCATAATATTGTAAGACACATACGATCTGAGCCTCTGTAAAACAAGTAGACATACTCTGGCTGCTAGTCTTTAAGGTTTCATTTTTCCAAAGTCAAGAATAAACTTTAAACTGCAGCTTTTAGGCCAACATGGACAAAAAATCCTTAAAGTGATCAGAATAGTTTTTTACATCTACAATTGCAGGACAACAGGGCAAACTCCATCTGCTGATGAAGATTATGTTATATGATCAAAAGCTCCAGAACAGCTACTAAAGGGACCTTATAGTGCGATTGGTTTCTTAAGATTTCACTTCAGTTTACAACATACTTTAGTGGTACATATTCCTAGACTGATTAATCAAATGACAATAACATTGTTGACAATGTGAACATGGAGTTTTCAAAGTCCAATGTGGGTCTGGGCCCCTGGCATCCTATTTACTCTGCTGGTAGTCTAGCATTGCTTGATGGTATATGGTTTTACATCTATAGCTAAAAGACTGGAATATCCATTTTATCAGATGGAAATATACATACCACCAGTGTCAGAGGTCTCCTCCATGAGATTATTCCAACTATGCCTGATGCCACCACCTGCAAACAGAAACCACAACATCAGAAAACACACCCTTCAGGATTTCTGTTTTTAAATTCTTAATACTGTATGTTTTCTGTCAGGTTTACACTCACAAAGAAGCCAGCCCAGAATGGACAGGACTGCCTCACACGGGCTGAGGAGGTGAAGGCCATGCTGGTGAAAGAAAAGGCCAGGACCATGGCCCCTAGGCCCAGGTGGCACAGCCCCAGGTACAAGAGTAGCCGTGCCCCACCGGGCCCACGGCCCGACATGCCCCTGCGGCTATCCGACCAACCTCGAGACCCTGAAGCCACGCTGCTGGAGTCTGACGGTGAAGGCATGTTAAGCTTGTCTCTGTGTGGAGGAGGCTAGGAGAGGTTTCACGCTTACTCTGGGTTCATAAAAGTTCAGTTGTGTGGGTAGAAGTACAGGAGAGGCATAAATGCTGGCTTCAGAGCTCCACTCTGTCACAATTATGCACCAAGCACTCCACTGGCAGGTGCCATAGGCTCTGCGCAATGCCCCATGGTGCGCACTATAGTCCAGTCAGTGAGTCCAAGAACTTTGTCAGCAGAAAGTTGAGAATTGAGCAGCCACTACACACTCACAGCCACCGTACTCACCTCATTTGACGCTTCAGCTGTGATACAAAGATTGCTTCAGTCACTACACCCCATGCAGTACACAGGCCACTTCAGCCTATAGAGTACAGTCTATACCATTCTGCTGCTCAATCATTCTCTGATTAAAACATAATCACACAAACGGTGCTTGCCATCTATACGTCACTGTCATACTCTTTTGCTTTTTGCTGCTCCCTCCTCTCCATCTTATGCCTCCCACCTCTTCTTCCTCTCGCCAGAGGCATTGCGGTAACTGGAGACCAGAGCAGGCCGCAAATTTTTAAAGCATCCCAAAGAAAGCTGCTGATCCCTCCTCGTTTCACCCCCAGCAGAGACGACAGGAGCCGGTCAGTCCGTGTGTCCAGTCAGGAGGAGCGACATCCGAACATGTGCGCCTCCTCCCGAGACCTTATGTTAGGTCCATATCCTGTCACGGAAAAGAAAAAAGACGGTGGGGAGATCAAAGCCCCAAGATCACATCGGTTCGTTCGCGAGACTAATTACCTCGACATTAACAGGAAATAAATATCCTCCATCGATTTTCAAACTGCACCAAAAATAGCAGCCAGGCTGGAATAAATGTTTCCTCACAGGTTTCGATCTTTGACAACTCCACCTCGGGGGTTTTGCGGTGGTCCACACAAGCACCTAGACCGCCCCTTCATCCTCCTCCTCCTCCGCCGCCTCTTTCCTCCCTGCAGTCACGCGGGCATCCCGTTCAGCCCGTGTGTTTGTGCGCGTGTGTGTATATGTATCCCGGACGTTTACCTCGCTGCTTCCCACCAGACAGTCACATGAACATAACAACATTGCCTACCCATGTCCGCCATAACATGTTGAAATCCATCCGAGTAGATTTAGTGATTCTTCTTTTTACCGTGCCCCTCCCTCTGCTGCCGGCACGTCCTGTCCTCGGTAGAGCTCTGGCGTTGGAAAAGAGGATTGTATTGTGTTTGCAAACCAAAACCTGGCCTGCGTAATGACAAGGCACGCAGCGGAACGTGCAGGCAACTTGAAGATGCGGCAGAGCGCGCGCACACCGTCCTGGTGCTGATGTTGGGAAGGGGGGGGAGCGGTTGCCTAGCGACAGGCTCCAGTTCCTGCTGCTGCAGCAATGAGGGATAAAAAAACCTCACCTAGTTGCCGCTGTAGTGAGAGGAGAGTAGTTAAAAAGAAGGCAACAGGGGGTCCCAGTAGAGTGGGTGTCCCATGGGTGTTGTTCTAGTTTTGTTTTGTGTTACTGTATATTTTGTTACACCCATCTGTGTAAGTTGTCACCTTTTTATAGTATTGCATTAATGTAAAAACATGCCTTGACTTCTCACAATAAAACATTTACAAAATTCATGAACAAGCTCCATTTTGCTCTGATTTTTGCACATAGTCTCAGTACAACATAGTACAACACACTCATAATTTTTTATTCAGCAAGCGGCAGGTCTGTAAACTACATACAGAGTCTTGTGTGGCAGGTCTAAAAAGACACAGAATGTGAAAGAAAATGTATAAAAAGTAGATACAGGAAATACAGTACGTCTGTCAGGAGCAGATGAGTGCCTATAATCAGAGCCATTTTGAATGATCTGAAATTGCCTGAACAGAAAGACTATCATGTCAGATGTAGCTAATGTGTGGTCATGTTTAGTAAGAGATTTACCAGGCACTTGGGATAAAAGGCAAGACCCACTAAATCAATTCAGAATGAGGGGCATGTGAGCACTGCTGCTTTTCTCACATCCTGTCCATTCACTTGCATCACCCATCATTCTTTCATCTCTCCACTTCTCATATTGCACTTATCTCTGTTCCTGTCTTCGACATTCTCAACCCATTCATATTTAAAACATCGCCTCTTTATGTTGGTTTCAGATTCAGTTCCATACAACCCACATAAATTTGTTTAATTGATCAACGTGAAGAGCATATTTTCAGCTTCTCATTCGATAATGTGTCCACGCTATAGACTTAGGGTGTTTGATATCCAATTGCATCTGTGGTTGTATTCTGCTGAATGTGTTATGATACTGTACACTTCTGAAACATCAAAAAACTGTACATTTAGCCAAAATGTAAAGCTTAATGTTTTGTCTATGACATCCCCGCAATATATGTGCCACTAAAATTTGGGGAAAGACATGGCACTGCAAGATTGTCAACTTGCCTGTGCTGTTGACGCAATATTGTACAAATAGATGCCTTTTAAACAATGAACTTGAGCATTGGTAACCAAGGCGTTCTTCAGTAATTAATTTAGCAATCCTGTCCAGTATTTAAACAATTTAACATAATCTTTGAAATGCCTGTGGCCCCTTGAATTTAATGGAATGAAAAACATTTGGGTGAAAGACCAGCAGCCCACTGTGCATGAATCAAAACCCTTCCGATCAAACTCCTCCTCTGCCACTGATCTCCTAAAAGCTACTACTGCATGTGCTCACACATAAGAAATGAATGCAATTCATTCATCAATTTTTTTACATACCCATTTCTAAAAACATTTTAAAAAACACAGCTAAAATTCTCTGAAGACATTAAGCAGTGTTGTTGTAAGGATGATAGTGTGATGATAAGCCAGAGAAAGAAAAGGGCAACTATACAAATCCATACATTTTCTTCTGGTAAAGTACACTTTTGGGGAACAAAAGTACAAAAACTGTAAAGGGAATACCATCAGTTTGGGTATAAAAGCCTATTTATGTACACCTGTACCTATATGCACTGGTATGTATTTGATATTTGAGCCCAGCAGATGGAGACAGAAAACCTGCTGTACTGTTTTTCTCCCCGGTAATGCTGATGTGTTCTGTCTACTGGCCAGTGTCCTTTCTAGAGAAGAACACATTTGGAGGATTTTTTCTCTGTACTGCTGGTGATTTTCACCTCCCTGCCTGTGGGGCCCTGTCAAACAAGAAAATACAGACAAAGAAAGGAAATTACAGACATATTTGAAATAACATAAAGTAACAAGTATGATTCCAAATAGGAACAAATGCTTCAGTCTGTTCTGACTTACTGGTTTCTTGCTGTTTTTCTGTAGTATGTCGCTTGCCAAAGACAGAAATGACTAAAGGAAACATAAATTTGTTAATACAAAAGCTAAAGTTTAATGAGGTATGAACACAGTGTTTTTGTTAGCCTGTGGTTATGTTATGGCTCACCTCCTCCACGTTAATGCTGGACTTTGCACTGGTTTCAAAGAATCTGATGCCGTGATCTTTTGCCAACTGTCAACAACAGACACAGATCTGATTACATTAGGTCAGGATATGGGTAATAACAACTTCCTGCTTCTTATCTCAAGTGAATACGAAACGGGTACATCAAGAACATGCGTGACACACTCAGTCCTTCCTCAAACAACCACTCCCTCTGACATTTTAAAAAGCAGAAAAAAAGTTTTAACTTCTATTGTATCTTCTTCACAGTGAAACCTTTGACTGTTACAGACGCATCCAACTTTCATCAGAATAAAAACAATTTTCTGTTACGGTCATCTCACCTTTTCTCCTGTCTCCTTGGAAACTTTCCTCTTTGCTTCAATGTCACACTTATTACCTAGTAACATTCGACTGACCCCGGCTGATGCATTCTGGGAAAGAGGGAATGCAGTGAATTGATTAGGAAAAGCTGAGTTTTCCTCAGACATCTTTACATCAAGTCTTCAAGCAGGAAACTCTCTCTATATTAAAGACCAAGATATCCTCACAGAAATGATCAGATAAACTGGTTCATTAAATAAAAATTGGGAAAGTGAGTTGTGACCTTTAATCTGTACTTATAGCAAACCTAGGCTGTTGACCAGATACATTTGCATATTTTGTTTCAGTTTTGATGAGACAGCAAATATTTGAATATGCAGAGAGGATTCTCCGTATGGATGCTTTCAGATTTCCTTTATATTACGACCTTGCATTTCAACCAAAAATAGAAAGAATGAAGGTTGAACATTTAATTCAAACTCCTCTTAGTTAAAGGGTTAGTTCAGCTAGTAGTATCTACATTTTTTACTTTGTTAATGACAGTTACATACAATTGAAAGCTGTTAAATGAGAAAGAATCACACACACACTGATGGTCACTTTCCTCATTCTATTAATGTTGTTTAGTTTTTTAACCTTGATAAGGAAAAATTATTTTAACTGATCGAAACATCATTAATAAAGTTTCTATGAGCGTCCTTGTAGAATGCTTTTACTTCAATATCATAATTCTTTAATAGCAACATCCTTTGGTTCGATTCTGGGTGTGAACTTTGCTGCCTGTCATTCTCCTTCCTGCTTTCGCCCCTTGTTTAATGTCACTACTCAGCTGTCCACTATTGATTAAAGCCAACTCCCTAAATATACTTGAAAAAAATTAAGCTTTTTAGAATTAACAATTGACAAACAGTGTTTGGGATTATTTGGTTCCTACTCAGTGAAGCAATATCACCCCTGAAACTGAAAAAAATGTCTGTCTGGAAACAATGTCCCAATTCCTTGTGATAAGACAACACATAAACCTTAATGTAAACAGTTTTAATCAGGCTATTTCCTCTAGGGCGGAGAGGATTAGTTTATTGATTGATGAGCCGACATACAGAATGCTAATCTGCAGCTACTTTGATAATCAGTTAATCATTTAGGTAAGTAATCAAGCAAAACTGGCAACCAATATGAGCATCTGCTGCTTTCTGTGTTTACATAATTGTAAACTAAATATATTTGGGTTTTGGATTGATAATCAAACAAGTCAAGGCATCTGAAGACACCACCTGGCATTGGAAAATTTATACTTGGGTATTTTAATCATTTTCTGGCATTTTATATACAAAGCAATAACTAATTAATCGAGAAAATTAGTGGCAAGTTAATCAATACCAAAAATAATGGCTAGTAGCTTAGTACAAAGACGTTTGAGTGAAAACTAGGGGTAAGAAGGCAAATAAATTTTTGTGTGATTTGGGTGAACTGACCCTTTAAAGCCAGCAATTGTGCAATTCCCCTGCTTTGTTGTTGCAGTGAGCAAATGCCCATTCTTATGACTAACACGTATCCAGTCGACTAAGCACTATTTCGAAGTCTTTCCTGGTTATCTTTGCCACAGCCTACTGGAAAGAGTCTCACTCACTTCTTTGATGCTCTTCATCCAGTTCTGAATGTTTTCGAAGGACTTCTCGTCCGTGATGTCGTACACCAGGATGATGCCCTGACACAGAGCGAGGGGAGAGACAAAGAGAGGGGATTTAAGGAGTCAGTGAAAGGTACAGAGTGAGCACAAAAAGGGTGCAGTGATGTCAGCCTGTTTATCCAGTCTGCTTGTTCTGCAGTCGTCCTTTGCTCACCATGGCTCCTCTGTAGTAGGCTGTTGTAATGGTCTTGAACCTCTCCTGCCCTGCGGTGTCCCTGCATAAAGCACAAACACAAACATGCGGAGTAAGAAAATGTGTGCTGATGTGTGCATATCTTGCAACTTTAAACTTTAAAATGAAACTGTGGTCAAAGGAAAGTTGCAACAGACGACAGGACGTTAAATGCAGGACGATGCATTTAATGTGTAGTTTACATTGCTATAGGAAGCTGAATTTGCTGTAACTCTGTGTGATGGATACTTGGACTATAAAGCCTGTCACAAAGTCCTGATTTGGAGAACAAAAAAGAGGTTCCTCTTTCCGGAGCCAGAGGCCAGCAAGAGAGCAGAGGAACACAACTCAACGTATTACTCGGCGTTATCTGCTTCAGTGAATCACCAAACAAAGCATTTCCACACTAGGAGCAACCAAGAGTCATCCCTTACCAGACTTGTAGTTTTATTTTCTTTCCATCCACTTCAATGGTTTTTACTTTAAAGTCGATGCCTGGGAGACAACATGAGGAAAGAGCAAGAAGGGTGGGAGGGTAGAGAATGAGTTAAATACCTCAGATATGGACTAAAATCACACCCACCCACATTGCAGAATATATAGGTCACCCTCACAAGGCTGGAGACTGATTCATGGTCATTCCCTCTGTGACTTTACCCCCTCAGTGACCCCCCATCCACAAACAGACATAAAGTAAAGACTGCATAGACACACACTCTTTGAGTGCCGGATAGCCAAGCTGACAGACAGATGGACAGTAAGGAGGCAGAAGAGGTGGGGGGTTGTACTGTAAAAGAAAAAAATGCCAGAAAGCCAACCATTCTTCTGGGAACGGAGAGATGGTAAAAGAGATAGGAATGAGGGTGGGTGGACCTTCTGAGAGCCAAGTGAGAGGAATGAGATCTGAGGGAGAGATGTGGGGGGAAGAGGAAGGGGAGAAACAGCACACACATTCAACAAGAAGAGGAAAAAAAGGAACCAGATAAGAGATGGAAGAAAAGTGATATAAAGAGAGAGAGCAGGGACTAGTTCAGGCATGAAATCAGTCTGACAAACCAGTTCTACAGTGTTGGGCATCACACAGAGAAAGAATGAAATGCCATCATTCAGCAAACATTTGTCTTATAGTTTCACAGACAGGCTAGTCATAAACTGGTGCAGACATGTCGTAGATTACAACGCAAACATTTCACAGTTAACAACGTACCGATGGTGGAAATGTATGTGGAGTTGAAATTGTCCTCGGCTAAACGAATGATCAGACATGTTTTGCCCACTCCGCTGTCCCCGATGAGTAACAATTTGAAAAGAAAATCGTACTTTTTCGCCATAGTTGGAGCTGTTCTTCAAAGTTTAAAAGGAGAAAAGTCGGGGTAGTCCCTTTCTGGACGTATAGGCCAACTTTTCATCGACTTCGGTCTCCAAATCTTGATTGTGATTCAAATGAAGCAGGCTTAATAAAAATTTAAAAAAGGTCTTTCCATGTAACGAGTGGATCCTCTTTTTCTTTTTTCCCTCTCAGACTTGTCACCGGTAAATTCCGATCCCCCTCAGTGCCTCTGTGCTCTGTTTGGACGGTGCTGGATAAAGAAATACACTCCATCCAAAGTTAGATAAAGTGCCACCAACCCTATTCAAGATCCATTTTGGTTTCGTCAACGTACCGGGGTGGCCGGGGTGGCTACGTGTTTTTCTGCCTCCCCCCCAAAAAAACTTGCCGTCGGCCTAGATCCCAGATCCGCTGAAAGGCTACGTCGAGTGGGAGTGCTTCATGGGAGTAGGTAACGACTCAGACCTGCAGTCACCCGGCACAAACACAAGATGGCGCCGTTTGATCAGAAAACGAATAACGGTCCATAATCGTCAGTAATAACCACAAACGACAACTTTATTGAAATACATTAATTACAACAACAAACTGGCACCATTTTTTTCTGCCTTTTCTATTATCTCATGTTCCCTTTTTCTTTATTCCTTAGATGTAAAGTTTGTAGTCGGAGTCATAGTATGTGGACACATTTCAAGTCATATTTAACATAACATGTAGGCTAAATCCAAAACCAACATACCAAAGGTAAACAAAATATGAAGACAGGAGAGTCTGACTTTTGGCAGTATAGTTAATCATGACTTGATCCAGTGGTTCAAGCCACCCAACTCCAGCAAAAGTGGATTTTGTGTTTTTAAACATTAATAACACAAGCAATTAAAATAAAACAAAACTATTTTGCTAATGTGAATACATTAGCAAAATAGCCTTGCTTGCATCAGAGCCCTTTTTATTGTTTATGCCACCACGTGAATCACATTGATACAACTTTATCTGCTCAACTTCTATTCCCCCCTGCAGTAGCAGATTGCCCCCCTGTGGTGCCCGCACCCCAGTTTGAGAACCACTGCCTTGCAATCAGTACAGCATGACATTAGGCTGTAATAATGTAAATTATTAGCTACATTAAAATTCCACTTCAGAAATGTTTGAAGTAAAACTTATCCCAGGTGATCTAGTTATTTCACAGCCTGGTTTTACAAGTAAGCTATCTCTCAGTCTATGTGGAGTGAAAAAATGGATAACCAATCATTCCAGGCCTCATAATTTGAACAAATCAGCCTGACTCCCATGGCTCCCGTAACTTAGTGAGAAGAGAAGAGAATACTTTACTCTGCACTCCTGGTTAGTCCAAAGATTTATGGATGGAGAGCGTTATTTGGAGAAAAAAACAAACTTTAACATTTACATGTTAATTTGGAGTACCAATGTGTGGACAACCATTGTTCTGGACATGTGTTACTTAAATGCTATATAAAATGAAATAAAACAAATTATATATATAGCTATAGGCCTACTATTTGGTATTTCATAACCAAACGCTGATTTCTTTGTAGGGGTAATAAATTTAACTTGTATATAATGTTCAGTCACACAAATATGTTTCATTTTCATAAATATTTTTATTTTCTTTTATCTAACAGGTAACTGAATGTAAATACCCACTTATACCCCAAGAAAACAACGGTTATTAAAAAAAGAAAAAAGAATATCTTCTGTCTTCCTACCTCCGCGTTTGCCTCAGCCAGAAGTTTCCGGTGCGTCGTCAGCATGATCTTCCGGTGAGCGCCCATACACGCAGACATGCCCGTAAGTATCACTACGGATTTGATAGTTACCATTAATCGTTAAAAAGTGTTTTGACGGGGGGATTAATTACGTTATAAAATAGTGTTTTGTTTCTTCCGGAGTCTACGTTATAATGTTGCCGTAATGTAAATGTAAAGATGTCTAAACGGGCGCAATATGGCGAAGCACGTGTACAACAAAGCAGTCCTTGCTGCTCCCTTTCTGGCCCTTGTCACATGTTGGGTTTTTGGGGGGTAGAAACTCAACATTTAACATATATTAGGTCGAAATTGCTCTGAAAACATTTTAATCCATTTCTCTAGAATACTTTTACTTTCCTTTTTATTATATTACCCCTCATTTGAACGCTGTAAACAGATCTCGACCTTTGCCTCCTGTATTAATCATGCTGCAAAGTTGAAAACTCTATCCAGAACTGAAGTGATTCCTTATATTAGTGAGAACTTCAGAAATTTAAAAAATTGTTGTCTGTGGTTTCTATTCAGCTCGCAAAAGATCTGTTGCACCCGAGCCCCGAGGAGGAAAGGAGGAGACACAAGAAGAAACGTCTTGTACAGTGTCCCAATTCCTATTTCATGGATGTCAAATGTCCAGGTTTGTTTATGTGGCAACCTGGCCGTACCCCCATTTTAATTTAATTTAGATTATTTAACAAGAGGATAATTGTATTTATGTAATGCATTGAACTTATTTATTGAACTTGTACTTATCCCATATCTACATTAGACTTGTATGAAAAGTATTTGCCTTTATGTGTTGCCCTTTCATTGTTCCCTTAGTGATTGGGGTGTCAAATAAGGCATACAGTGACACTTGTGGCTGTCTGGTAAATTAGTTTCAAGTGACTTCATTACACAAACGGCTGCAAGGACACATCAGTTGTCAAGAGTACTTCATCATGCAGTGGTTATGTTGGCAGCTGCCTATTATCAGTGTAACAGTTTCATGGCCGTCCCAGTCAATGATTTTTATGTGTGTGTGCGCGCGTGCAGGTTGCTACAAGATCACCACAGTGTTCAGTCACGCTCAGACCGTAGTGCTGTGTGTCGGCTGTTCCACAGTCCTCTGCCAGCCTACAGGAGGAAAAGCTCGCCTCACAGAAGGTACAGGAAAACCAGCGTGTGCATAGTGTTTCATTTTCTGTTTGTTTTTTGACGGTATAAATATGATGCATGTTTTTGTAATAAACAGGTTAAACTGGCCGCAACTAAGGCGAGAGAGACAGACAGAAACAGAAATGAATTAATATAATTACATTCAGAAATAATTGAACCTGAATATTTTGTTGGGGCCCATTACATTGGGATCAGGTAAAAGAACTTACCTGTACAATACCTCTAACTGACGCCTAGATATTTGCCTTTGTGTTGCCCTTTCATTGTATTCCTCATGAACAGGGTGTCAACTAAGGCATACAGTGACTCTCGTGGTCGTGACAGAAATTCATCATCATTGATCCATTTCTACACAGTCAACTGCGAGCACAAATGTCTTTTCATTCAGACATTTGTTTAGGCTGTTTAGAGCAAGTACAATAGAAAGTAGTGTCAGAACAGCTAATCTATTATATGGTAAAACATGTGCAGGAATTGCTTCAGCAGGCAGCGTACATTGAAGACCAGGTGATAACACTGTACACATTATGTTAGTCAATTGGTTGCGCTCAAGGTTTGCTTTTACTCTCACTGTCCCACACACAATCCTGTGCTCTGCTGCCTTGGTAACAAAGGGCTTCTTAATGCACTCTGCTTTCAGTTACTATGGGTTACCTTGGCACAAAAAAACAAACTTGTTTCAAGGTGATTTAGTCTTTGAAAAGGCAGATAGAAACATGAGTTTTAGTGTTGTCTTATGTTATATCCCTCAGTTTTTAGTGAGCCAGTTTATACACCATCCCTGCTGTATTGACTGGCTTTGTATTGTTGTTGCACCACGACTACCTCAAGTGTTTTCCTTAACAGTTTTACACTTTCACCAGTTTATTAGTTACATCTAGCTAAAATAATGTACTGTAAAGCCTGGTCCACACTGCCTACCTCTGCCTGACGGATACCACTGTGAACTGCAAGCACAATCTTTCCACATGGAGTTTGGCTTAATTTAAATACAATACAATAAAAGTCTTGTTAACAAATGAAGGGATACTGTCAGAAACGCTAGAGGGCTATTTTGAAGATGTAATCCGGGACCAAATAATTAATACATACTCAAAAGATTAATTGGTAATGAAAGTAATTGTTTGTTGCAGCCCCAATTGTATTATTAGTTTACCACACAATCAACACCTCAAAAAGTGAGTGAAAACAAACTAAACATAACACTTAGTCTTTCTCCATCTTTCATCAGGATGCTCATTCAGGAGGAAACAGCACTAGTTTGACCAGACGTGGAGGAGGAGAATGAACAGAGCTTGATGGATTTCAAGTAACACTGCCATGGAGCCGATACAGCAATGAGAAAATGGAAAGCAGGAATAAAAAGTCATGTAATATAAGATGTCTATATACAGAATATGCACAGAGAAATGTTTGGCATTGAGACCCCACCAACACCTTCATTAATTCTCTTAATAAACTTGGGTTGTTTATTGGTAAAAATAATTTTGCATGTTTGTCATCCAGTGTATTCTTTTTGTCTCTTGAAGGTTCTTAGTTGTTGGTCTGGTAAAGGCAATTGTCAGCTCAGGACCTCTTGAAAATGTGCTGGTAAAAATCAGGGCATTTGAGGACTCTGGCATTTGGTATCCTCCAAGTGAACAGATACGTGGCCTTTGTGTTTTTTTGTGGCAGGTGATTTGCATTTGTTTGCTTTGCATCCTGAATGATTATGCACAAACATTTACAGGAAGGTGAGGGTCTAGTGCTCAGCACTATAAATTTATGCAAATTTCCTTTTGAACACATTAGACCAGTTTTTGGAAAGGAGAACGACTGGCAAATTACATTCAACTGTTCTTTATTACATAGTTTTACTATGTAAAAACTTTGCATAATTGAATGTTGACTGCCAAAGCCAGTGGTGTTGGTGCCAGGCCCGCTCTCAGTCTGATTGAAGGTTGATTCAGGGAAAGTCTTGCTGGCTTCTGTTTCCTGACACTTGATGTGACACTAAATTACATCATAATGATCATTGTGCTTGTGAATTCTCATGTGCTTGCAAGCTTCCTGTAAAAATGATAATGTGGGATGAATTCTTGTGAAGTTGCAAATAAGATCTTAACTCAGTGAGAAAACAAAATATTTTGTGTCCTTCAGTTTTAATTTAGGCTTGTGGAGCATGTAGGTCGTTTGTACAGCCTCCCTGTTTTACGCTGAATAAAGAAACTAAATCAGGAGAGGGAGTGAATGATAACTTTCTTGTTTCTATGGTAACATTTTGCTTGTGTATTGCTTATATGTTGGATACAGCTTAATAAAATCAGGGTAAATATGATTCTGATGTGCCTCCTAGTTATTTTAAACAACTGAATTAACTATTACATATTCATGTGTATAAAAGTGGGCTGTGACAGTGGATGCGCCTGAGTGTTGAGTTTCAACACTGAAACTCTGTGTGAGTGTCCAGTAGCCAGGAAGCTCAGTCTAATGGGCAAATTAAGATTTGATCAAAAACTTGAATGAATCATTTTTGAGTGTTTAATCCATTTTGTTGCATATCTGGATCCAGGTCACTCTAATTTCATTAATTAGATCATTAGATATTATATACTGGTGGGAAGCACTGAAAAGTGTTGAGATAATGAATAATTTTAGGCCATATCATCCCTACTGGTTTTCCATCATGATTTAGCTGGTATGACATGATGTCAAGCAGGTAATACATTGTATTCTCTGTGGTCTGAACCCTGTTCAGTGAGGTGGTGACAGGCAGAGCTACTGAGAGCTGTACTTCAAGTATGAGGGCTTAGACAGCACAGTCACCAAGCTACAGCTGTGGGAATAAACCCAACAGCAGTGTGGTTGTTACTGCACGGTCATCTCCATACATGAATTGGTCAAACCAGATATTCAAATCTTGTCAAATGTGAAATCTGTGCTACCTGCATTTTATGGCAACAATTTCTTTGAACTATTCCAAGTTTAATATCCAATATTGATATATTACTTATTAATTAACCAAGTGGTTCAGATACATACTGTATAACCACAGTGTCACTGGTTCAATCCCACTAATACAACACAATGCAATGCCAAGTGCCCCAGGCCCAGAGTGGCAATGAAAATGATGCCATTCGCCCTAAGACAAATCAGTGCACCAAAATTATTTTGAAGCTGTTATTTTAAGATAAATTTACTACATAATGTTAAAGGAACTGATACTTGAAAAACTCAACTGATAGTGAGTTAATACAAAGACTGAACATTTCTTGTGGGATGAGTTCACACCCTTGGTACCCATCATAGTAAGCACAACTCCAGGCTGAGGTTAGGGACAGGGCCGACACGAAGCAGATGAATGCCGGCGGGTAGGGCAGCATCTCTGGGACACCTGTGAGCAGCTGTGACAGAGAGAGGACTGACCCTGCAAAGAGGCTTAGAGAGAGAAATGAGAGGGTCAATGGAGAGCAGATGAAAAACAGACCCTTCCTGAGAGAGGACAGACACTCGACATCTGTACACACTTGCATGGAATGAAAGATAGAGGAAGAGTACACTTTGTTAGTACAGTGAAACCCTCTTGAGCTTTGTATTATAAAGGGCAATGTGTTACTGCGATCATAGTGTGGTGATACTTTCAGCACGGACTGTAGAATATTAAGTTGAAGGTAGAGGGTGCTAAAGTCTCAGGGTGCAGCCTGGCTCTCTGCAGCTTTCCTTCTTGAGAAGGCGCATAAAGACAAAGACAGAAGCAATGACTGCTGTTTGTGTTTTTTTTTAAGGTATTTCAGGTTGGTGTTGAATTCCTTAGGAATGGAGCAGTGTAAGGCAATCAGCCCCAGGCACAAACTCTATCCATTTGTGCATTTATCCATAAACACAACATGCTTCCTCTAGCTTGTAGTAGACCATCGCTGTCCCAATATGGCTCGTTATGTCCCAATCAGGGCTTCCCACCTGATTAAACAGCAGTCCATTCTGAGCGACAATTTGTTTCGCTGTATGCCCTCCTGTTTGTGTAGTACTTAATCACAGTGTACATCTGAGTGAATACAGGAAGGCAAAGATGACAGGAAGGACATGTAAGGGGAGGTGTCGGTGGGATCCATTGGCACTGTTAAAACTCTTTGTCCTGCAGACAAGGTCTGGACACCAAAAACTGGCTGCCCAATTCTTAAGTCATCGCTGCCAGGTCATCTCTGGGTAGGAGGCAGAGAGGAGGATGGGACTGAAGGATCGATAGCGAAAGGCAGAAAAATCATTCTGAGACATGGCTAGATGAGTTTTTACAGGATTGAGTTGAGCAGCTTGATTCTCATCCCAATTCTAAATCTGGCAAAAAGAAAATTGTGCAATGAAGAAGTGATTGGGGAGAAATGCAGAAATAAAAAATGTCAAACTGTGAAGAGATTACAAGAGTCTTCAGGAGAGGCTGCGGGGGTGAGGGTGTGCGTTTGTTGTGAGTGTTTAGCTATTGTACAAGGTTATCCAAGGAAGGTTTAAGTCAAACTGGACTTGTTTGAGGATACACGAAGACGTTTTGTCCATCACCTAACAGACTTCAAGTATCTTCAACCAAGTCTAGGTGCTAGTGACTTAAACCTTCCTTTGATAATCATGACCTGAATGGCTGAGAACCTTCACAGACGCAGTACAAGGTTGTCACAGAAGATGACAAAGGGAGGACAGGCTGACCTGGCCCTCCCACGCTGTACAGCACTGGAGAGACCTAGAGTTCAGCACACATGCAAACACAAACACACAGCTTGAGTTTCTCCTTCACCAAGGACAGAGCCATTACACATCATTAGCATCCAGTGCACAATTAACTGACCCAAACACTGATGAGCAAAGTCTGGCTGACCCCACGTGTCTCCATGGCAACGACCTCCAGCAGAGCAGAGCCAGTGTCTGGGCCGCTTGTCAGAACCCCCCGGGAGTCCACTGCGACAGGCCGTGTCCTGTCACACACTGACACAGAGCGGGGTGCACAGGGCAGATGGCATCTCTGGTACACAAGACAACACCACTCATTGGTTATGGCAGACTCTTGATTTCTGGGTAAAATGTTTTTTGCATTGCTAGAATGTATTGGATCCTTCAGGAAAACTTTTTATCCAGCCCCATCCACTGATACAGGTAGGGTGTGAGATGGGTAAGCAGATGCTTTTGTTATGAACTTTTAACTCAGTATTCTGATTCAGAGTCTTCCAAGTCACTACTCTGTTCCCTGTGTACCCTTACATAAAGACGCATACACACAGACAAACATGTGCACATTGAATCTATTGGTATTCAATTTGAAGATTAAAAACAACTGAAAATTATATTATATTAAAATTATTTCTACGAAAATGCAGGTGGTAATTGGATTGTAAAAACACTGCTCAGTTCTAGTTGCTTGTTGTTTTGGTAATGACTTTGATTGATTTGTGGCATATTCAGGAGGCCATTTGCATTATCTCCCCATTTTCCCCACTCGTGATTATCCTGAACTGTTTGAGCTATATGGCAGTAGTCTTGTTTACCATAAAGCGCCACAAATAGTGTCTAACTGCAACAGTATTTTTTCTGCTGCATGGAAACATAAAGTTTGACAGAGAACCGGTTTAAATTGACCTACTACAGTCCCACTGTGCTACATAGAAAGAGCTAAAAGGAAAGACAGATGGCAAAAGAAACACATTTTGGTTGGACAGGTTTTACGTCTTCCATGTCTAGGTATAAAGACATAAATATGATGAAATAGGAATGTAAGCGTGTGTCCCTCGTGGGTTACATCAGGGTGGTTGTAAAGCTTTAGGGTAGAATATCTTTCACCATTTCACAGAGGCAGTCAGAGTAGTGACCCCAGAGCTCTACAGTCACAAAGATGATAAATTAGTAAACATATGCTTAAAGACACAGACATCTGTGCCTTGCACATGCACACGCAAGCTTGCATGCTGGCACATAGAAACAGACAGGAACACACACACTACACACACTTCTGCAGGAGTGAGGGTCAACGTGATGGATGCTTTCCCCGAATGGCCGTGAGTATTAAAAGCCTGGCGACCTGGTAAAAACAATCAGTCATGTCAGTTTGTCACAGCTTGATATTAATCATTCCTGTGTCTGTGATAATTTCCTGCATTAATTATTCTGACCATGTAGCTTAAATAGTCTGCGTGCTATGAGTGTGACTGCCAGCACCCTGCATGAAAGAACATTTAGGGAGGTGAAGAGGAGTTTGGGGAGTTACTGAAAGTCAAGATGTCAAACTGCACCCCCTTCTGGTCAAACCATGTTAACTGCAGCTCTACACCCTAACTATATGACACTGCTGAAAAAAAGAAGAGGAGAAATAAATAAATAATTTCTAGCAGCCCTTTTCGTTTTTAAAAATACAAAAAAGTACCAAAATATTTGTACAGATCATCATCACGAGTTGGAGGGAGAAAAACAGGGTGGCAGAGAAAAGATGTAAACACAGGCTGTTCCAACCTGCTGAGAATGTTTGAGCACACTGCTTTGTGTTGGCTAATCGCAGCCTAGCTCCTAATGGAAGAGACAGATAATACGTTAGGACTGTTGTCAATAGTTTGCATGGAGGAGAGGCTCAGAAAATGTAAACATATATAATCACTAGCCAGATGCCACTCAGTTATTTTGGTTAGCCAAGTTGTTACTGAGTGTGTTAACGCACAGGCAGCAAATGGATTATTTCCCCTGTCAGAAAAGTTCTGCAGTCAGAAATGAGTTTACTCATACATATTTCAACTGGTAGTTTAACAAACAAGTAGATATGTTCTGTATGTGAGCCATAATTTATAAATGATGAGTTTCAAAAGTATATAGACAATACTTGCAAAAATAATGAAACTGAAACTGCCTTTACAGTGTTTTATAGGACTGACACAAAAGTTCCTCTTAGCTACATTCATCCATTGCCTATGACCATACATTCCTACTCAGGGTCATAGCAATCTCTATCCGTGCATGCATTTGATGGAAGGCAGGGAGCCCACATACACACTCACAACAATAGGCAATTTGCAGTCTCCCTTTCACCTGACCTACATTCCTCTGGAAAGTGAGAGAGCGCCATAGAGACAGACACAAATATGTTGTGGAAAAGCCCCACATGGAAATGCAGAAAAAACACTATTCTCTTATATATGTAACACAAATAACCCTATTTGTGCCATTAGCCACCAGTCATGTTGGTAACTGTCTAATTATGAAATAAGAGCCGCAGGCAATTTGAGGGGGTGCCTTGTTAGCAAAATTACCAAAATCAATCCCCCTTATTAACCTGCCATCCCCAATGTCTCCATCTCCTAGTAAAAGAGAGTGCAGGGGCAGAGAGGTTGTTTGAAAATGTTAGTCTCTGACTTATTGATCCTTTATCTGACTGAGGTTTGTGCAAGTTAGAATAGACCCAACCATGGATCTGCAATATTAGCAGCCCAGCTGTGCTGTGTATTGATAAATCCATAACGCTGTCCGTGGTGCTGAAGTAGCAGACAGATTTGTAATTGCACCCTTTTCATTGTAAATTTTGTCTTGGATTTATATTATTCTCTAAACTATACTATAGTTATACTATATACTATACATACTCAATTATTTACTATATTGGTGCCTATATACTCTTACCCACTGATCAAAGTGACAAGTAACAATGTGTAATCATTGAAGAGTGAGAGAATCATAGAGACAAGACAAGATAATATTCCTATAATAACTCTGTGATCATTCAGTAGCATCTGTGCTGCTGAAACTGCACCCACCAAACCACCCCTGTAACAAAATATTTTAGGGGAGACATTCTACAGATACAGGTTTACTACAGATATAATGTGTAACTTGGGAGAGGACCACCGAGCTCAGCTGCTATAGTCACATAATTCTAGGTAAAGTTTATGGCATCAAAACTATGGTGTGTTTTGAAAAATAAACATTATTAAAATCTTGACGTCCACATCCAGTAAAATAATAGGCCTACCCAAAATTGTCTCAGTGTATTCAGCAAAATCGCAGTTCTATTAAATCGAAATTATAATCACAATTATAATATCAAAAACTAGATAACTCTGCAGTCCTAATATAACTTAGCCATACAGACATGGATTCGGGTGTACACGGGCCTTTCTTATTAATCTCTCTCTCGTGCAGAAGGAGGGACTTTTTTGTTGTTGTGCTCAAATAAAATAAACCTTGGTACTGCTAATTGAGTGTTTATTTGATAATATCATGTAATAATTATACATTATTTCAGAGCGTAGTAAATGCTCCTAAAAATAAGATCAAGGGGCAGAAAAAAGGCACGTGGAAGCCTTCCTCTCCCTACCCTGTTAAAAATTCTGACTGAATGAGAGACATCTCGCAATGACTAAAATGTCATCCTAAAAGACATGTTAAACCCTGTAGAATTGTTCATCAATACAGTACAGTAAATCACTCCAAAACTAATTGTAACCCAAAACACACAACAATCCCTTCTTATTGATAGCACTCAGTGCTGTATGAAAATAATAAAATAATGAAATATCTAGCGACTCATATATTTTTTTCACGTTACATCATGTCCCACAACATCCATTTGACTTGAATGTCTAATTTGTACTCAGGCCTATTCCTGTTGCCCAATCAACAGCCTTCTCTGAGCTCATGAAAAATAAACAATCAGTGTGAAGTACACGCTGATTGCTAATCAACAGTTTCACAAATGCATGCATGTGAATGTGTGAAAGTGTGTGTTCTTGTGACTCCCCTTGCTCGGCATCCTTTCTAGTCTGTGTAAGGAAACTCCCCTCTGAAATAGACACAGACGGTTGCTATGGAAACCAACATCACTTGTCAGGCAAGTAACTGGGGAGGGATGGAAGGAGGTAGAGAGGGGGGTGTGGGTAAAAGCAGAGTTCAAATGCATGTGAAATTCTAATGCAAGCAGTGTGTGTGTGCGTGCCAGTCTCAGCATCTGTCTATTAGTGCGTAAGTGCGATAAGCAGAAAGTACAGTGCTAACAGCAGGGAGGAAAGATAGAAAAGAGCTGAGGAAATAAACGTGAATGAAGAAACTTGATGTGCTTGTGGGGTACTGGGGCTGAGGGCAGGGTTTGGACAGGATAGAGGAGTTGGAGGAAGGGGGGAGAAGACAAAGAAGCAGGGGAGCTAAACCCATTTTCAGCCTTTTCTCCCTTTTTAACGGCTGATTGTTAAGAGCCTAAAGTTTTAATACTGGCAAACACCAGCCACTAACTGGCACACATGCATAAAGTTAATATAATAATGCACCCAGAGTACTGATGTCAAGAGACAACTGTAGAGTAGGGCTATGGTGCTAAAAATAACTTATTTGACTCGAAGCACAAACCACCTGGATGCTGAGAGCCAGACAAGTAACACTGCTGCCATGCTGCTGACTGTTCCTAGAGTCTAATTGGCTGACTGTCTCTACCTTTAGCCGGTCCATATCCTCCTCTAAGGGGCCAGAGGCCACTGCTCAGGACCTGCCTCATATACAATGAGGCGTGACACATTGACAGAAGCCGCTGCCTGAGAAACCGAAACCTAGAAAAAAAGAAGAGAAAAAAAGCCAGGTCGGATAGAAATAGAGAGAGTAAACTGGGAATTACACGTATGAGTTGCACTAGGTCATGGCTTTGAGTATAGTATGCAGAGGAGTTACAGGTAGCACAGTTATGTCAGTGGAAGTGGCAACAGTTGAAGTCCTGTCAGGGGAGGAAGCAAAGCACATCTCCCCTGTGGCATCATTAAAAACCCCATCATCTCTCCCTTCATCCCCATTCAACTAAACAGCCTCGAAAATAGGTCAATTAACAACCTCTGCTCTCTTACCCCCCCCCCCATCCCCACCCCCTCTCTCACACACTCATATACAGGCACGTCCCCTGCACACAGCCTGAGGGGAGCGTGGGCGGCCAGCGTTGCCAAGGAGCAAATATAGTAACGGTCCATTTCTGTGGTGATGGAGACAATGGTATGTCCTGGACCCACTGCTTCCACCTGCTCAGCAACCCTGAACCTTGATCAACAGGGTTTACATTAACACACATAAAGTATACAGTCGATGTTAGACGGGTGGGAAAAAACTTTCATTATGGAAAAAGAAAAAGGACAGCACATTTACTCTCGCACAGCAGCCAGCTCCCTGGGGACCATATGAGCAGCACTTCACCAACTGTATCAGTTCTTTCTAGAAATTATCATCCCCTTTCGTTAAACTGCCTGGCTGGAAATATATTAATAGTCCACATTGCTGTATAAAGTCCTGTTTGGGTGCTGGCCAACCTTCTTTGGTCTTGGCATTAAAACGACATAAAATATTTATGGATTTAAAAATATTAAAGGACTGCAGTACAACGAGGGTGTGTTAGATTTTAATGCCTAGGAAGCTGACTGCACACTAAACTAAAGCGTGAATGGATCACATAGACATTTAAAGGTTCAGTTTGTAATATTTCTGAGGATCTATCGACAGAAATGCAATATAAGACCCATAACTATGTTTTCAGTGGTGTATAAAGACCTTACATAATAAACCACTATGTTTTTATTACCTTAGAATGAGCCATTTATATCTCCATAACCACGGGGACCACCTTCCATGGATGTCACCTCATTGTATCGTCATGTTTCTACAGTAGCTGAAAACGGACAAACAGCCCTACAGAGCATGTTTCGTCACTAAATTCTTCTTGTTCTACTTATGGTAGAATTCAGGCAGTGTAGACACTCATCACAGTTTTGAATACGTACGTTAGAAGGAGAAGAAGTAGTAATAATATACAGCAGAGGTCTGCAAATAAGTTGCGCATCGGAGCAATATTTTCAACCATTAGATGATGGACGAGAATGTATGCCCTAATACTAATGTATATTAACATATTGTTTGGTTGGCTCAGTCGATAAGGTGAAGGACTTGTAACTCAATGGATGAGTGTTTGATCCCATCCTGGGTAATCTTTTTTTCCCTCTTCAACAAATGGATTCTGCAGCAAATGTTTCTCAGATCACAGCATGTGTTGCACTGTTTTTGTTTCGGTGTTTGATCCACATCGATCAACCTACAGATGCTTTTTCAATTCCCCAGTATCTCCAGGCAGAGAACATTTAGGGGAATCATGTTTTCTGATGCTTTCAGAGGTGTTTCAAGCAGGCTATAGACTCTTTTAATGTCATTCAGAATTTTTAAAGTAAAAGCTTAGTTCAACTCCAACTACAGCATTATAGCAAGCAAGCTTCTTGCACTTTTATTTTTTAGGCAAAAGCATTAAAGAGGAAGTGATTATGTGAGTAACTGTTGCTGTCATGACCAAGATCCATTTCAGCACTGCTATCAAAGTATTTATTTATATTTTTTGCCACCATCAAAGCATCATAATCTGATGGTGGGCCACATATTATTGTTGGCGGGCAGTTTTGGCGAGAGTCCATAAACACAGAGAGAAAGAATGTGTTTCCCTTGTCAATGTTTGTATAAACCCTATACATTATGTGGTTTATAATGGACTGTGCTACAGAAACAGTGACTGTTTCTCACTCTTGGCTTACATTTTCCATGTTATCTGTCAATGGCCAAGTTACAATAACATATGGTTTTACTGAATAATTAAGTAAATATAATTCCTTTATAAATATAACTAAAGAAACATAATTTTTTGACAGGCTACTCTCTGCTGTCTCAGAAGAGACACTTTTTGTGCTGTGTAAGCCATCGTAGCTGTCCTACACTCGTTGCAAGGTTAGGGGGCAGCGGTAGACTGGATGGAAGGTTGCAATTCGCAACCATCACCACTTGATGCCACTAAATCTTACACACTGAACCTTTAAGAGTCACTAATCTGATATATTATACCAAAAAACGCACATCCTAATAATTTTTTCTAATATTTTTTTAGGATGTCATCATTACTTCCACTTATGTGTTAAAGAACCAACTAATCCAATCAACTCTCTAATGGACCAAGGAAAGTTAATTGAACAGAAATAGGCAGAAAGCATATTGCCATAAGCCAGTTATTGCGTGCATCCAGTCCCATTAAGTAAAAATGTCTACGTAGGTGTCTATTAAAGGAAGGGTTGGCAGTAAGTAAGTGATGGATGGTGATGTGCTTCCACAGCTACTCACTAATATAAGATGTAAGTGCTGAGCTACAGAAAAGTGTGGTACTGAAGGTGTGGAGACAACAGGCAGACACTGACTCAGCATTCACTATAAAAGTTAACCCAGTATACGATAATAACAAAAATCACTTACATATTAAGCTAAAATGTAAATGGGCTTCAGTACTAGCTAAAGAGAGGTAAATTTAATATAACATCATTTAAGTATCATCATCAAGTAAAGTAATGTTATGATAAATGTGGACATTGCAACAACTTGGACTACAAATGAAACACCTGGAGGCCAAATGCTGACATCATAGACTGTATAAACATGTCCATGATGTCACCTATAGGTCTCTGAAGAGCTGATGTGATGCTCAATGTGGACGACTCCAAGAGGCAAAATAGGTAGAGCTGAGGCAGAATAAAGCCTGGTTGTTGAATCACCTTGCGGCTAGCCATTTGAGAGTACACCCCCCCGGACTGTACTTTCCGACCACTTCAAATGATTTACGCGACATGTCACATTCACCCACTGATGGCAGTGGCTACTATGCACTGTGCCAACTGCTCATCAGAAGAAACTTCACACACAGACAGAACAGCCATCAGGAGCAATTTGGGGTTCAATTGAGGACACTTCAACATGCAGATTTGACGACTTGCTCTACCTCCTGAGCCACAGCCTTAATACAATTTAAACGGGTAAGTAGTATAAAAATTCACCCATTGCAGTTTTCATGAAGGGGGAAATCAGCCAATATATTTATTTCTGCCATAAAGTCGGGCATTTTATCTTTGGATAATCTCAAGTGGCCACTCGATGACCTGCACTTTTTGGCACTTCTGCATTGGTTTAATTTTTCAGACCCGGATGTTGCTGCTTGTTGATATGGAGATTTATATTGATATTTTTTTGTTTTTAAAAAAAAGAGAGACCTCAGAGGTGGTACTGACCGAGGTAGAATCTTCTTGCATTGGATGTGTGTAAGATGAGTTGAAACGTCCAGGCTAAGGAAAGATTGGTAAACTTGGCAGCATGAACCTGCAGTGTCCTCTCTTGAACGTGACCTGGACTCAACACAGACATCTGCACAGATGAGAAGAGGAGGTGGGAAAAGTCAAGGCGTCACTGTTTGCATATGGGACAACAGGAAAGAAGACCTGAAGGGAGACACAAAGGCAGAGCTAGTTTAATTAAAGGCACTTAACTATGGTCAATATAGAAGCTTTCAGTCTGGCAACATATAAGCAGTCAAAAAATTTTCTGATACAGCTAATGCAGAAAGCAGATCACAGACTAGCAAACACAGGCAGGTTTACAGAACATGGAACATGCAGGCTGGAATGGCTGTAACACAAAGGCAGTATGGCACATGAGCGTGGTTGGTTTATGTACTTTAGGTGTACAGGTGTGGAGAGAGAAGCTGGATCAGGTGCCTGGCAAATGATGGGGAACATCTGAGGACTTCTGCTTGAGAGATGGGGACTGACAGGGTCACAAAGAGAATATCTGGACAGAAAGGCAGACAGGGCACAAGAGGTGACTGAATACTTAGCTTTTGTTCGTATGACTTTTACAATTTTTCCCCCCAGTATGTGAATGCACTTACCTATCCTGTGGTGGTGTGTTAAGGGTTAAGTGTATCCCCTATGAGAATGGCAGGCTGGCCCAGTTTTTTCCCGATATTATTTCTCCTTTCATCATCAGTCGTTCTGAATTCAATACTCTGTCTCATCATACACATGTATGCATGGGCATACACACACGCATAGATCTGTCCCTCTAGTTGCCAGGGAAACACCAGGGCATCAAAATGAGGGGTTCATAGATCTCCACTTCCTGGTGAACTTTGACTGGTGGGGCCATCAGATGGGTTTTACTGCCCTGACAACGATGGGAAAGTAAGCAATAGTGTGTGCATTTGTGTACTGGCTCCTGTTACCCCCCCGCAACATTTTATATATGTTTTGGTGGTAGAAGCCTCCACTACACAACTCATCTACTGTCAGCACAAAAGGAATTTAGAGATAAAAGATCCTGTTGCGATGGAAACAGCCCCCCGCTGACAGAACCTGGTGACATTTGGGCTTTTTGTTATGATGATGATGATTATAGTTGACAGGTGTACCACATGCTCGTGGAGCAGGACAGGCAAATGGTGGCCGACTTACAGCATCCACACACAAAGCGTCGGCAGTCAGAGGGCATGAGAATAAAAAGCAACATAAGGGAAATAAAGGCATCATTGTTTCGTTACATAAAACACACACCATGACGCTCCTATTGAAAGTGATTTTTTTAAATGGACTGCATTTACACAGAGCTTTCATCCAAAGTGCTTTACAATATCATTTACTCATTTACACGCACAGATGGCAACAAGATACCATGCAAAGCACTAACCAAGGCTTAATTATCTGGAACGATCGGAGTTGAGTGTCTTACTCTACATATGGACAGGAGCCCTTGGATTGAGCCTCAAACCTTGTGATTAAGTAGAAAACCCACAGGTACCCATTTTTCCCCATTCAAAACTAAACAGACATAGTTCACATTGGAAAAAGATCATCTGTAATGTTAAGTATTGTTTATTATAATAACTGGCTTATAACCTGTGAAAATGTGGGTGTTATTTATTCTCCTAATGCATCTTATTACATTTTGGCCATTTCCTTCTTTTTACTTTTTTGTAAAATGTTCTTGGAGTCATGTTCTTTTTATTCCTGGAATATGATTAAAAACTAACTTATCCCAGTTTCCATTTTCTCTGGGTCCTTTTCTATCCTCGTCTCAAATAGCCATTCTGAAATGGAAAAAGCAGAGTTGGAGGGAGAAAGACAGAAGCAGAGATGAGTTTTAAAAGGCTCTGAACATTACCTTGGCCTTAAAATTATAGCACACAACCATGAAAATGCACATAGCCTGAGAGAGATGATGAACACCCTGGGAGCTGAAGAGCCCACCAGTAAATAACACAGATAACAAGCTCATCACATCTGGGTATGTGCTGTTCCCTGGACAGTGTACAGCCTCAGGCTTCGTGGCGTTCACACCTCTGCTACTCTGTTTTATTTTCACCCAGGGCTAGACATACACACAACATCCTGAGTTTATATGATGCCTGTTTTATTAAAAAAATTACTATCAATTTCCTCTGTTAAGGTGACGTGTTAATGATGTGACTGCCTTCAGGCTCAAGTAAATTTACTTACATATGATAAGCTCTGGTAACGTTAGTGTGTGGTCACCTTAGGGACAAGCATTGGTGTTTAATTTAAATAGCTTTGACCCAAATGTCATCAATCAGTAAGAAGGCATCAAGTTTTTGTTAGGATCTCAATATGTTGATGTTCATTATTTCACACCATGAACTATGGCCAGTGAGCCAATTATAGAAGTCTTTTTTTGTTTGTGGCATTTTGACAATTCTCACACACATAATGAGATATTGTGTTATGACATTAAAATGAACAAACAAAAAAGTCAAAAAGACAAGAAAAATCTTACATCACCCTATTTCCATGGCTGCCTATTGTGAGTATTTTTCACTGCTAAAATTTTGCTATGCCTGCTCCAGTAAGATTATGAATTTAACAAAAGGATTATATCCGTTAGGAAAAGGACCCCTGACAAACAAATCCTAAAGCAAACAGTCTTGTTGTAAAATGCATCTCTCACTGGCAATCTGAATCATAGAAAAATGGAAAATAGACAAACAATCTTGCAATATGACCGACTGAGTGACCGGTTACCACAGGCATTTCAGACATGATAATGTAAGGAGCTAAATGAAAATCAGTTCCATAGCCACATCAGCCAAAGCAGTAAATGCAAACACAAAATTACTTTCCACCTTCTGTTTGTGTTTTGATTTTTTATTATCAAGTTTATTCTCAGTCCACCAGCACAGTCACACTGAAGTATTGTACTTTATATTCACTGTTATTGTACTTTATATTCAGGTTGCATGAGGTTTACTGCAAACTTAATCACTACCAACACATGCTTGATAAAAACTTGACATTTCCCCAACAGTAACTTAATTTAGACCAATAATGTTTGCTTGTGCTGAATACAAATGCAGGGCAAATATATTGAGGATATCATTTTTCAACCTAAACAGCCTTTCCTAAGTAGCTGAATTAAATTGTGGAATTGGTGCCCACATTTGACAAAGATAAACCAGATACAGACCTACACTGACCATCCACATGTCCAACACATGCCTCCACTTCCCTCACCAGAGTCCCATAACCAAATGATGTTGGTGCCAGTGTAAAGGACACCAGTGGAGCAGAAACTAAAACCTGCTGGCTGCAAGCCAAGGCAAGAAAAATTGAAACTGTCTCAGGTCTGGATGATTTCACACACATGTAGCCTATTAACACAGACACGGAGACAGATGCACACACAGCAGCACACTACATCAGATTACTTTGACTGTACTGTGTAAAAAAGTAAGTTTACACACTTTCAAAAGTAATTAAGTTCTCAGTTTCATTTTAAACTATTATCACGCTATTTCCACTTCCCACAAAGCCAAACTTACCTCACCTATATTTTACAATGCATATGTTTTGTTGTACTGTTCTTACTTGTGAGCCATGTCAAAGACATTTCCATGGCCTTGGGACAGACGTTTTTTTCTGATTCTGGCGCCGTAGCCATTTCCTTGGCTGTAATTTGACCACTGACACTATTTGAAAATCTGACTAACTTTAGCTCAATAAAGTGGAATTTTCAAAATCTTTTCAGAGTAACGTTAGAAGCAAAAGCTTATTTGGGTAACGTTAAATTACCTTATTGTAGATAAGTTTTCTAACTAACTTTATCCACTTTCCAGGTTAAGCTAAGTACAAACGTTAAGCAGCTAGCCCCAACATCTAAAATTTGACGCCTAAAGAAAAAAAAAATTGACCAATTAAAAACTTATTTCAAATCACAATCCACATAGTAAATAGCTAGCTACAGGTCAGTTCGCTTACTTCACTGTACCAAGTAGCTTCCTTCAAATATCGCGAGAGGATGAGCAAGCTTAAATCACTGTGACCTACCTAGCGTTGGAATCCATGGCATCCTGAGGGTCATCCAGGAATGTAAACATCCTACACATCGATGCTTAAAATAACTCTTTTCATTTTTTCACCACAAACACAAAATACACAACTTTATTGTGCTCCATAAGTGAGTTGGCTGCTCTAACACTGTTACAAATATGTAAAACAGCCAACTCTAAAATGAGTTTGTTACAGTAGGCGGTGTTCGGTAAATTAACTACAAAATGAGCTTACTGCTGTCACTCATTATAGGAAATTGGGCACACTGCATGAAACCATCCAACCTGTACTGAGTGAACTGCCGGCCTACAATAAAGTGCGTTTTATTTTTCTAAAGCAATTATAAATCGATAAACATTAAAATATATAATAGAAAACATAATAGCGACACAGAAAACATGGACGCTATAATGTTATAGATATATACTTTATTAATTCTCTCTGATAAAATAAAATTACAAAATAATTTCAACCTCAAACGGCACTTTCCTTGTTCATAATCATTTAACGTATTGTCAATACATATATCATAATTGTCATGATGAATGAGAAGAATACTATAGTTTAGTAATATTAGATATCAGCTAGAACTGCGTTTAATCATAATGGTAGAAAAGACTAAGCAATACAAAGCTAGATTTCGTTAACAGCATACTATACAATATTCCAAGCGTATGTAATTCAGTTTTTCGGCCACAGCGTGTCGCTATAAGACAGTTTTCAATATTGTCTCCAATGCAAGGGTAGGCTTGTCTCTTTCCCCATCACGCCAATATAATCTTTCTTTCTATGTTGTATTTATTTCATTAACAGCTGTTCCTTCATGGCCATTTATCCTTTATAAGGTTTATTTGTGTTCCCTTGTGTTCATCCGTAGTCCACTTGGATCTGTTTTAAAGCAGTGAAGAGCATTCCATGTACAGCACTGTAACAAGTCCTTGCCCAGATTTTCACAGTTATTCCCTCAGAAATATTGTCAAGATATCTGCAACGCCTCCTGCTATCTTTTGTCCCCAGTGACAGCAGCGTTCCCTGCCTCTTATTGAAGTCCATTTAAGAGAGAGCACTTTGGTTGTCGAGGTGTGTTTATATCTGTGTGTACGTGTGTGTGGGTGTCTGTTCCTGTGTTTGCGTGGCAGTTTAAATGATCGAGCAAGCGAGAGTGTTTGAGTGTATTTCTTTACACAGAATACATTCATGTTAACAGTGCATTGTTTTGGGACTGCAAGCTTGAAAAAAGAATGGGAGTATGTAAGTTCTTCTTTCCTTCATAAAGGGTCACAGACCCAACCGAACACTGAAAAAAATATTAATCACATCAACTTATAATCACACAGCTAAATAATTTCCCCTCCCAAGTCAATTAAATTACTAATGTAAAAATCAATATTTTAGTATAACGTTTTTTTCAGAGAACGAAAGCAAAACAACAGATACTACAGCATCCCAGTCAGTCAGACTCCACTGACTTACTGTAAGCCACATCTAAGTAAAAGAATAAGCAGGTAATTTATTATTGATGGATAACATTTTGACTGTTATTTTAACTGTCTGCAGCAGACCTGTCGGTAGATAGACTCCAGTAAATCTAACAACAAGAAATGAGAACACACCAAATGTGGAGCATCAGGTTTGTGCAAGGCTCGTTCCTGTAGTCATTGTTTCATAAATAGATATAATACCACCTTCAAAATTAATCAACCAGATTGAAATGCCAGTTTAATAAATGTTGTTATCTATTCTTTCTTGCAACAACCATCCCAGTATTAATGCACTTGATACAACTATAATTTTTTTCTGAGGGTTTCATAAGAAACATTCACATTAATTAAACAATCAAAAATGTTTAAAGACTCATTTCAATACAGCAAACCTACAAATACACTTAAACATCAGTTCAACTTAATCTGTAATTTTTAATCTGTAATTCCATAAATGCAGTAATAAAGTCCTGTTGTAGTTGTGTTAGATTATTTTATCATCTGCTTTCTTCTTCATCACAAACACAAGTTATGATGACTCATGGCCCTCAGTGTCATGCCAACTTAATTCAACTTAATTTGTAATTTGTGTAGTTCAGTGAACGGTTACGATTCTCCCAGCGGAGTAGTTAAAATGTCACAACTATGCATTGTAAGTCTAAACTACTGCATTAGCTCACACCCACAAAAGATAAGTTGTTTGGATGAACATTTCCTACAGTGTGTCTACATCGCTTGGCAGTGGTCTGTGGAGATTGACAGTGCATTGAGTGCTTGGCAGTATAGGCTTTAGTAATATATTGTGGGCTGCTGCATTCATTTCTTTGTGTGAGTGTAAATAGGGCCTGCATTGTTAAAGATTGTGTGTTGATGTTTGTGCTGTGTTAACTTGTATTGCATGGATGGTGTGTTGATATATGTTGTGTGTGTATATGTGTGTGTGTGTGTATGGTGCATGCCACTAGTTTTTTATCATGGTCGTATTGATTGAACCTTCTGTTAAAGGGATGCTCGTTAACATACAATTAGCATTCAGATAGAAAATACATCATAAGGATAAAAAGTCATGGTCATTATTTCCTGATGAAAGGAGAGAGAGATTGGGAGAGGTGGGGAGAGAGAGAGAGAGAGAGAGAGAGAGAGAGAGAAAAAAAGGCCTTTTTCAGTATGAGTGATTCCATTTAGGAGCTCTGAGTTCATATAATTATTCCTAATTATTTCTCGTCCTCTCTCCTTCCCCCTCCTCATCCTCTCTACCTCCATTTCTCACCCTCTTGACAACCTTCCTCCCCCCCACACACCTTTTAGAGTCTCCATTTTATCTCCATTTTTCTTTTCCTTCCCTTGTCAGGGAAAGCGCCCCAAAGTCCCTAACATGTCTCATCATTCATACTGGCCCTCCATCTTAATCTTATTATTTTTCCTCATAGTCCCATCCTGTCCCTCCCTCATGGAGCCTTAGTTTCAGAGGATCACCTCACACCTCCCTCCTCGTTCCTCTCCTTTAGTCTGAAGTGAGAGGACAAGCATACCCGCTCTCTCCCTGTTTCCTTTCCATATTTGTCTTCTCCTCGTCCTTAGAGCTGTCTTCAGCAGCTAGAAGTGCAGGTGTTGAGATTGGGACTGGCCTCCAGGCTCCCTTCTGGGCTCAGTGGTGGGGGTGACTGAGGGGACTCCAAGGCCAAAGTAGGGACCTGGGATGGGGGCGGCACTGGAGATGTGACCTGGACTGGAGAAACTGAAGCTGGAGCAGAGGTTAAAGAGGTAGCTGGGGACAGTGGGACCACAGTCCCTCCTCCTCCACCACCTCCTCTGCCATCCCTTGCATCCCTCTCTCGGAGCAAGTGGACCAGGGCGGCGTGCTGCGCGCTGAGGGTGGCCGAGAGGTGGGCAGGCAGGGTGTTGAAGCCGGCGGTGAGCTGCTCCACCCGTTGCTCCAATGACAGCATCTGGCGCTCTAAGTCCTCGCTGCGGTCATTGAGCTCCGACATGAGCTCATACATGACACTCTGCATCTGCGAGAGGAGAGGAGAAAAGAGGAGAGGTGAGAAGGAGAGAAGAGAAGAGAAGAAAGAGAGAGATGACTACTGTGAAGAGATGAGTACTTTGAAGAGAGGAAAGAGATTGCAAATACGTAAACACCAGTATTATGAGGATTACTTTATTAAAGCTTGTTCAAGAAAATGATTTTGGATTGAATAATAAGAGACAGTGAAAGGGGTTTGAGAGTGTAATAAAAGTGGAAAGAGGGTGAGCGTGAGGCTAGGGAGGAGTGAGTAAGACACTGAGCAAAAGGAAAAAATGTCCAAGAGGGAGTAGAGAAGCTGGAACGAAGAATGGGCTGGAGGGTAGTCTCTATGTGGGCGTTATAATGTTGTGAAAAAAGACAGAAAAGAGAGAGAATGAAAGGAAGGCAGCCGAGTGTCCCTGCCTTTCACATCCCGGCCTCCGTAACCATGGTAAACGCACAAGTGGCCAGTTGAGATGGAGTCATTGAGATGGCATAATTGCAAAATATTTGGTGCCAAAGGCATTGCTTCTCGGAAAGACGCTAACACACGCACGCACGCACGCACGCACGCACGCACACACACACACACACACACACACACACTCCCTCGATCTTTTTTCTTCTCTTAATTCAAGTCTCCATCTCATTCCCTCTCTCTCTCTCTTTCACAATCACATACTCACCCGCAGAGAGAAACACACACACATACAAACGTGTGCGCTCACATTCTCACTCAGACACCCACACAGCAACAGAAAAACACAAGCACTCCCCTCCCTCCTCTCGTTTCCTCCTCGCTCTCTCACTCAGTCATTCCTGTTTTAACACTTGTTCCGGTTGCTAGGAGACACAAAGCCACAGAAATGGGCAGGTCAGCGCTGCAACGGAGGAATGTGGTATGTGGTAGTATATTTTGGGGTGGAGTCGGGGGGCAAAGGCATATTAGGTATGAGTTACTAACCCTACGATGGTTAATACATGTGCATGTCCTAAATAATAAAGAGAACAGATGTGTGTGCCTCACCTTTGAGAGGTCCACTAATGTGTTGGCCTGATCACTGAGTTTCCTCTGTTCCATTTTTACACTGCGTAATCTGCAAACAGATACATACCCACATTAAATATACAAACACACATACAAAGTTGAAACCCAGTAAATACACAGCGGGCGGTCCAGAGAGCTAATCCCTCCGGGTCTAGACAACAACTCGGTGGAGCGGTCACCTTGCCTAGTTCAGCTTAATTTCTACCTGTAGTGTGTCACTGGATTTGAAAGTACAAACATGGCAAGCACACAGTGTGTGTACTGAAACACTGTAATCTAATACATTGCAAAATTTAATGTTGAAATAAGATTGAGACCTTAAGCTCTGGAGTAAGATAATGGGTTAGTTTTAATATTAAGGAACCTTCAGGGGAGTAAGGCCTGTGGGGAAATAAAATAAGGGAAATGAAATTATATAAAATAAAACAAACTTTCTTCAGTCTAATTTAAAAGACCTGGCTGACTCTCAAAATGCAATACAGTAATTAGTAACTAAAGGTCCAATCTGTGTTTTCATAAACAAACCCTGCGGCTTCCTCTATTACAAGTGCACGCTGACTTTAGGAGGCTGCACCTCCTGAACCACCCTCCCTGTTTCGCTGACATATCCCCTTAAAATTATTCTGTTACTGTGTTCACAAAGTCAGCCACTCATCCACAGTTCACATGCTAGGTCTCTTGAATCTGGCTTTTGAAGGCCCTTGTTAATGTTGTCAAGACTAGGCTGAACTGTTCAAGATCAAAGGAGCAAGCTACAAAAAAGGACCACTTAATTGTGATGCTAGACAGAGGATATACAGAAATCTTTGAGTAAAACAGCCTTTAACAAGACAGCCACCGATGAATTGCAATGCGCGATTAAGTTCTGCTATATGAATTTGCATCATCAACAACACCAAGTAGACCTACAGATAATATGATCAGAGTGTATCTAATAGTACACAATGCACTGATTATCCAGTCCCACAACTGTATTTGCCTGGAGTGAACCTGCCCTTTAGCAGATGATGATTCATTTTTGTGTGTCTCTGTGTGTGTGCGTGTGTGTAGGGATTCATGCACTTTATCTGATTATCGGCGTTGATTCAACCTGTGGGTGGATAGAAAGTACAGCTGATTTCAAAGCCTTCATCAGCTCAGCGGCACTGCTGCGTGCATGTACTTGTGTGCATGCGTGTGTGTGTGTGTTTGTGCGTGTAAGTTGTTGTCTCACTGATGAATGGCCTGTAGGAACTTCCGCTGGTGTTTGCGGACCCTGGAGTGGTCGATCTTCTTCATCAGCTTGGTGTGTTTGTAGATGAGCCAAGTTTCTCTTAGCACGTTAGCCGCTGCATTCTTTATCTGCTCCCAGACAATAAACACACACACATACATACGTTGTTAGCAACAGGTAACCCTTGGCAACTGAAAAAGGCAACAGGTTTGCCCAGCCCTTTTATCTTTCTCATTTTCCCACCATTCTCTTTAGTCTCCCTGCAAAGAAAAAAAAGGCTAAACTACAGTTCTCTTCTTAGAGGCTGCCCTCATTCTCTCTGTCTCTTTCTTCACACGCCTGCTTGCTTGCCAATGCTTTTCAGAAACAGCTCTCTCCTTAGGGAGATTTGGCAATAACAACCAACAGGATTCTCTCCTTCACATACACTTCTCTCTTCTCCCAGTCTGTCTGCAGTTATGTGCCACATTATATCTAAGACTAACTCAAATGGGCCGCATTATTTTGGCTGGTTGGAAGTAATTCACTACAGTACCATTGCAGTTTATTAAAACCCACGATACTCCATTTAATTATGACAACTGAAAGAAATAGTGGCATGCTCTTAAACTCACTGTCACAAACAATCCTCATCCCAGCGGAAGAGACACAGTAGAGAAAGAGAAATAGCCTATGTAATGATGCTCACTTATGAAAAACCTGATCATGACCTCAGTCATCAGAGGCAATGGTAAGATGGTTATTTATCTCCATGTTACTGGTGATGGAATAGGCTTTCAGTTATTTTTAGTTTGTCCCATCTGAATTTGAGATTGCTGTGATTTAATAAAATACTCATACAAATGTCAGTGTAGGCTTCAGATTTCTGTGGACAAGGATCGGGATTCTGTTAGGGGGAGACAGGGTATGGTTGTAACATGAGGAGAGTTGTAACAACACCAGTTCCACCAATTAGAGCTAAGATGGGAGTTAATGTGATCATTTCAGGATTCACCTCATTCCTCCCCGATCAGGCATGGAAACAGGTACATTTTTGATCAAGACTATATTTTATTTAGTATTTATACTCTTACAGATAAAATTGTTTGACTTATATTAGATTCAAATGTAGTTTCTTAGGCAACATCTAATGGATTTTCTCCTTTCTAATTTCAAACCACTATGCTAAAACAGCTAGCTAAACATTGGTTGACAGGGGTGACAGGATAGTTGTATGTGTAGCACTTTTTAAACAAGTGCTACACACATACACACATACTAGGGACTTTCTATTTTAATATTTTACAGAGTGCCCTTTGCAGTGTCTGGGCCCACCAAGCCTGCACTCTTGGGCTACCAGCATTTATTTGTCATCACTGTGACCAGTACTTCCCATTCACATGTTGTTCACATGTTATTGTGTGTATCGACAGTCAATCTTTTCCATACTCTGTCTCCGCCAGTGGAGAGCTCAGAGAGGTGTACGGCAGCTTGTGAGAAATTTCAGTGCGAAAGAAAAAGTCCCGGTACGCCAAAGAGTAAAATATAGAAGTGATTGTATTGCTTACTGGTGAGTACCGGCCCACTTCAAGCACTAACTGTGACTCTGAAAAATATACACACACTGACACACACCTCTTTTTTGTTAGACCTAAGGATGTACAAACATGTTCTTTAATTAAGTACATTTTAGTAGTATTTAAGTATACTGTTAAGTAAGTTTACTTACTGTACATGCCCATAAGTCATCAGACAGTCTGTTACAGTGAGAGAGAAACACTGTTCTTTTATTTCCCTACCTGTTTTTGAAGCATACCATATAGTGTGGTTTCTATTTGTCTAATTGTAACAACTTACCCCAGCATGTGTTACAACCTACTCCGGTTTTGGAGTAGGTTGTAACAAGGGAACACAATGCATTTGACATCAACTCACAGGGTGATATTCTTGTAAAGGATTGAATTGGTGCCATTTGTAGTGAACAGACTTCGTATAAAAGTTTGAGAACTCGAGCTAAAAAATTATAGTTATAGTTATAGAGTTATAGTTGCTGACGCAAACTGTTACGACCATACCCATACCATCTCCCCTACATCCATCTATATCCATATCTGCTTGTGTATGTTTCATGTACTGTATGTCCCTATATATATATATATATATATATATATATATATATATATATATATATATATATATATATATATATGTCCATATATATATATATATATATATATATATATATATATATATATATATATATATATATATATATATATATATATATATATATATATATATATATATATACATATATATATATTGCAGTGTAATTACAACACAGGGGTGCATGGGTGGACACCATAGAGAAGGGAGAGAGACTCTGTAAGGACATAAATTGAATGAGAGACTTCAAAGAGATGCTGAGCACTGAACAAAGAACAATTATACCCCCGTTTGAGGAGCACAAAAGACCCCAGCAGCTTGGCTAATCAGCACCTATCCACCGCAGTCAAGGACTGCTCACACATATACACGCCTACACATGCACACATGTAGACAAACACACACTATTGGCTGCAGATGAAGAGAGTAGGAGTCCCTGGGCCTTGCAGATGTGTTCAGTTCAGTGACACAGAGAAAGTCAAACCAAAAAAAATCTAATCCGTCATTCTATAGATAATATATAAGACATTCCCATGATTGAGTTATACCTCAAACTGGCTGGCTATGTTACCAATCACTCTTAATGACAGTTAGCATTACAAATGTATTGATTCTTACCTTTTATACAGCTTATTTACTGATTCAATTTATATAGTATGTACATCTCATGTGAATAAACCTAACAAAAAAAAAAGTTTAGTTCACATGAAATGACAAATGGGATTTTGATTTAAATCTAGTACTGGAGTATTACGTAAACGCTGCTATCCCATGTTTCTCCTCTGAGTCCTATCTCCAAGTGCGTATCTATAGGATTATAGACCTCCCATCCATGAAGCAAGGACTGGCACTGACAGTGCTGCAAAGATCCTAAAGAGATCTTGATGGTATAGCGTTACATCTTCTTAGATAGTGTTTTAACACAACATTTTAAATCAGAACTTAACAACACAACATAACTTGTCTAGATTATATTTGAACAAAACACAATATCTCTAGTTTTAATAATGGGCCAGGTTACTAAAGAGCACATTTTATATCCCTCATATCTACAGGCCCAATGGTAAATTGATATGTCAAATCCTATTTGTCAGTTGATTAATCACTGCAGGGTGTCTGAAATATGATGAATGATGACACTTTGTGTCTGCCTGGCCGGCTCGCTGTGGAAGTTTTCACACAAACTTCCAACATAATCTGTCCAGCACAGCGGAGGGAGCCTGTTGCACTGCTTCAGGCCATTTAATTAGATGATGCTTAAGCTTCAACCTTTATTTAAATCCTGGGAACTGCTCCCCATGGAAATACAGGGGACTGATAATACAACACACTTTGTATCTTATAGTTATTTACCACCCAACACCCTTATTTATTTTTCTTTCTCTCTCCTCCTCTTAGTTAATGTAGGTGGTGAGGCAACTACATAAAAAAAAGACTAAACGTGAACCGCTAAGAATACTCCACAAGAAACCAATCGACAGCAGCAGCAGCCATTCCTGGACCATATGGCCTGTACTTGGGCAACCATGTTGGGGCCATATGGCTGGTTTGGGTCAAAGATCTGTTCTGGCTGCTCCCCTACACAGCACACCTTATGGTAGGTACATAAGAAATCTGTTAAGACAAGGGGTTCCCACACCTCAGCATGTTGGGTGGTTCATGGCATATTGTGGAATATAAATCAATCAGTACAAATAGAAATATTTTAGAAATGTCATTAAAGACAATACTATTACCACTATTATTATTAATAATGACAGTAATGTAAGTCAAATATTTAGGTATGCATAACTAAAACAAACAAATGGGCTCTGATGCTTTGTTTGGTGCTTACACTGGAAAAAGAAAAAGAATCCTGGATTGGCTTTTTTGTTGTAATGGAGACATTTTTTTTACCATCGTAGGAAAAACAGAGGTGTCTGACCCTCCCAACCCAGAATAGCAATAATGACCTATGTGTATATGTAATTAGTAATTATGCGATGTGGTGCTAGAGATACTATCATGTTTTCTAGGAGAACAGAAAACATAAACAAACGGGCCAATTACCTTGGCAACAATCTCCCAACTCATCCATGTGCCACGGTGACACGTGGCCTTACCTGCTCTGACCTTCTCCTCAAAGGCATGATGACAAAAGGAAGAGACAAGTATCACAAACACACACAAACATGGTCACACATCCATGAATGCGCACAAACACAAGAAAGAAACTCAAACAGATCAATGAAGGGTCACAGAAAATAATGAAATGAAATTTGTCTTTCACTGGTTATATATGTTTTGTGTCGACTGAATGAGGTCATTTGCTAGATGACTCCCACAGCACACCATAGAGAACCTTGAATGAATCTAGACGGTGCTCCATTTAAAGGAAGAGTACACTCAGGTTCAGTTGGTGGAAAAGTGGAAAACATCAGAGAGATGTGTTAATGCGGTCAGAGTGTGAAATTAATTTTTTGTTGTCACAATATACGTCCACGATAATGATCCATCTGGCTTGCGTGTGAATTAAAAGCTGTCAGAAAGTGAGTTATTTTTACTGTGTGCAGTGAACGCTAGCTTAGAAGAAATCTTCGGGGCTTAGATTGCTCCCATTTGGCTAGTGGTGTAAACATTGGAAAGCATTGCAGCACCTCCTCCTTGGCCAGAGCCCAGAGTGCAGTCTAAATATTCAGAGGGTGAAACTCTGAATATGCCGCAGGGACTTCTAAAAGTGCTCTGAATTAACCGATGATCCAGAGTGGAGGCAAGAATACACATTCGGAGTGACAATTTATATATGAAGATCGGACCTCAGGAACAGACACAGTTCAGGCGCCATATTCAGACGGTCAGCTGGCGTATTGCTTCAGTGAATGGGATTTAATTGACATGGCAGTGCCATCAAAAGGAAGGAGACACCACTCCACTCCACTGACTTAGTGCGTAAGTGTGTCCGGCTTTTTCAGTGTCGAGAGCGCTCTTTGAAAGTTCAGGGCCATGTTCTGACCAGATGGACATTCAGCAGCACTCTGACATAACCAATACTTCAATATGGTGGAGCAACAGTACACTTCTGCAATGTTTTAAACAGATGTTTTAACACTCAGCATCAAGACAACAAGTACTGACATCAAACATGCGCAGTTACAACCTCACACACATGGTCTACTTACAGGCTACGTCAGCTGTTATTTAATTAACATTCGTATTAATCCTATCAAAGGGCAAGGAACACTCCACTTCACTGAACTCTGCATGAAGATTAGCCCTGTGCAACGAACTCGAATAATGTTTCTAAAGCACATCATCCTCCCTGATAAGGTTATTAGGTCCTCTGCAACCAATCTGCACCACACAAGATTTCAAGATTTTAACTTCAATCTTGTCGCACGCGTCTAAAAATCTGATCTGAGGATGAAAGCCGAGAACACTCAGGTGATGGAAAGTGAAAATATTTTGAAGTATGTGTCAGGCAGTGTCAAATATTACCACACATATTTGGACTAAAAATGATCTGTGGTACGAAGATGAAGGACAAATTCCAATAAGAAAAAGTTTATTTTACTGTGAGGTGTAGAAGTTTCTTTTCTTGCAGTCTTAGGTCTCCAGCTCTGTACTATTCAGATACCTTTGGACAACCACACTCAACACTGTTTTTAATAAAACACATGTAAAGACAAAGATCAACAAAGATCAAACATTACCAGCAGCACAGTCCACTGCACTGGCTAATAGCTTTACTGATTTAATTGACATTCTGCAAAGGGAAGCCCAATATTTTATTGAAGTAGAAAGGCAGTATGTGTGTGTTTGTTTTTTTGTCTATTTTTGTGTGCGTGTGTGTGTGCGCACATATGATGAAGGCAGGATGTAGAGTCTATTGTTGCATTATTCATTATAAAGCCGTGAGTGATTGTATTCTCTTGTTACGATGATATGGCAGAGAATGGCCCCAGCCATGTAAATCAATGTGCATACAACAGCTTCAATCATTGGTCTCTCAGTAATAGAGGGCAGGAGACAATTACCACAGCATAAACTGAAGACCCTTTGAAGGAAATGTCACCAAGCAGCATGCTGTATTCTGAATGTAGCTGCTGTATGGCACCTCCCTTACTTGATGACTGGCTTTGTTAAGACTGAGATTTACTGGATCGCAACTAATTTAAAAAGCAAATTACGATATGTTTTTTAAATATCATCACAATGACGATGCTAACATACTAACATGGACACAATGACAACATTCATTCAGTCATCAGCAGTCATTAGGATTCATCCTCTGGGGACCATATGTCTATACAAAATTTGTGACAATCCATCCAAAAGTTGCTGGAATATTTCAGGACTGAGCTTGAACAGACTCTGGTTGACCCGGCCACAGCTTGCAGGAAGGTGAGTTGAGAGCTTTGCTCCAACAAAGAGTCTATTCAGTTTCTCTGTCGATAGCTTATACATGCTGAAATTATTGATCACCCAACCACGTTCAGTCACCCAGATACTCTGCTGCCATAATGTACCCTACATATTTGATATGGGAGCTATTTTTAAAACTTGGGTCTTTCAACTGTATGAAAAATTGAAAAGGACCAGAGGAGGAAGGGAGTGAGAGATGGAGGGAAGGAGAGGGCAAAGGAGGGAGGAAAAGAGAGACAGTGAGAGATAGAAAGAGGGAGCCAGAGAAAGGGATTTACTGTAAGAGAGACAAATGTCACAGCAGAGGGGAGGTGGGATAGTGGAGGGGTGGCAATGTGGGAGGAAAAGATCGGAGAAGGAAAGAAAGAGAGAAAAGGTAAGTGAGGCAGCAGAACAGGAAGGATGGCAAAGAGATGACCTTTTATTCAAATAACATGGCACACTGTCACAACAATACAGGGTGTTAATGTGATGTAGTAGTTGGGGAAGGTGAAGGAGGGGCAGTGAAAGGACAAGCCGTTTCGCTGGGCTCTCAACCACCTCCTCAACCCCAAAAGCTATCTAAATATAGTACAAAATCACCCAAAGGACGATAACACATAAAAAACCTGTTCTTTTCTAAATTGTAGTTCTGTTAGAGTCTGAATGGCGCATCCAGAAAATGTGTGCTTTCTTTTAAAGATGACAGTTTTGCTTCATTTATGCAAGACACACTCATTCACACCACACAAGCCTACACACCCTCTTGGTGAGTTGCGTGTCCATCATGAAGTTGTGTACGTGTTTCTCGGCCTTGGTCAGCTCCAGCTTCCTGGCTACCACAGCAACCACCAGAGCCGTACAGCCAGCACCCTGAGAGAGAGGGAGATAGAAAAAAAAGAGAAGGAGGAGAAAACCGAGCACTGAGTCAATCAGTAAAGAGGAGGAATTGGTAAATCGGTGGCTTTTGGCTGTGGAATTAGCCGATATGATTGAAGGGAGCGTGAACAAACATGAGAAAAGAGAGATGCACGACAGAAGGAGAAGTAAATGGGAGAGAGGGGAGGATTAAGAGGAAAAGCTCTGTTCAAGATCCACATTTCCTCATGTTGACAGGCAAGCCAAGTCTATTTTCACTTTCAATCCATCTGGTGTGAGATCCCTTCTATATTGCTTCTATATGAAGCTGAAAAATACGTCCCTTATAGACAAAAAAAACACATCAAATATTGACACCACCTAATTTAATTTAATTAGATGCCATCAATCTGAATTACATGGTGTCAGTCTTCTCCTGTCACTGGAGGCTTGAGGCCTGCAGGAAGTGTAAAACACGGACCGGTTTGTCTGTATTCCAGCTCAACCCACATGGGACATATGGCAAATTCATTTGGGAGAGAGTGACAGCAGTCTCTCAACCAAAAAGACATGCTTGAGGAGAGAAGAGGAGCGGGGACACGGGGAGGAAGACAGACTTAATTAACTTTCAGATTAGACGCTGTTTTCAATGGGCTGCTGAGTGCTCACAGGTTCCTCTGAAGGGGCAGGCACCGAGAGGAAAAAGGGAGAAGGGAAGAAAAGATAAAGAGAGTGAAGAGCTACAAATAAATATAAAGGGGGAAGGAAGGAAACATGTAGGGAGCGGATGGAGAGAGGGATGAATGCAGGAGGCGGGGGGTGGGAGCATAGGATGGGAGGAGAGAAAGATGGAGAAGAAGGCAATGTTAATGAGGTCACATATCTCCTGATAAGTAATGAATTAAGATTACGAGTGTTTAATGAAAATGTACGGGTGCTCTTCCTTCTTGCTTGATAGCATGTGTGCACCTCACAGTGGGGGGAGAAAGAGTGAGAGAGAGTAAAATAGATATAAGAGAGTGAGTGCGAGGGAGCATGCAACATTTTGAAGCGTGTAGGAAATAGCTAAGACTTCGTGCACACTCTTGAAAGATAAGAAAGGTCTACCAAAAATAACTTTGGCTGGGTTCGGTAAAACGTAACTCACAACCATTAGTGCCCACGTCTATACACTCATCCACTCTATTTGTGTTTATTCAAAAACCATGAATAAAACATGATGAGAGCCAATGGAAAACCCATAGAGCATTTATACATGTCTGTTTTTTAGAGACTCTGGTACAGTATGTACGAGTGCAGCGCAATGTGCATGTACCCAACTGTGTATATGAGTGTGTGTTCAAAATTGTCCTCCTCAGTCAGAAACAGTGGGTGCTTATTGGTTTGTCAAGGCAGGCTGTGTGTTTGTGTGTATGAGAGTTTGTTTGTGTATATGCCTGCATCCATTTGATTTCAGCAGGGTTCCCTGTGCAATCTCCACAGAGTGACACAGCTGATGATGGCTGTGCTGCTGTGATTTGTTTCATACGCCTGGGTGTTTCCCTCGCTTCCTCCACCACTGCGCAGCCATCAACATAGCTGTCAGAAAAAGGTTGGAATCACCCATCTGTGCTTCAGTGTAACATCCACACACTCCAGGTAAAAACCTGCATTGTTTTGGCTTCATGCAAAAAAAAATCCCTCCAAACACAGGAAAATAATTTCCCAAACAGAGCAGGGGGCACACATAGAGAAAAGGGGGGAACACAAAAAAATTAATTTTCTCAATTAGTGTGAACATAACAAGTATGTAGGGACAGCATGTAGAAAAGCACAAAATGGGTTTGAAATGGCAGCTCCCCTAATACACACCTTTGGTATTTATAAGCAGTACTACATAATATCATTCTAATGGGATAAATACTGAATGGGGGGGGTAAATAAAGTAGAGTGCATTCCAATATGCATGACCATACATAAATTATCTGATACGACACATGCTCTTTTTGCTGTATATAAGGCCAACATGTGGTAGTCTACCCTACCACCATCCACCCACCCGCAATGACACACTAACACATACACACTAACACCTGGCAGCCCGAGTAGCCTTGGGGCAGTACTTTTCAACACGGTTGCCTTTCATGTGTTGTCATAGTAACAACGGTGACGATTTCTCCTATAGAAACTCATTATAATAATTCTCAACAAAGAAAAAATCATATCCGGTTCTCTGCCCTCTTAACCCCTGCCCACCCCCCCTTCTCACCTCCACACTCTGTTTTCCCACAACCTGCTGCTTCCGGTCTCCCTCACCCATACAAATCTCACCTTTCTCGCTCTACCTGCATCCGCACTCCTTCTCTGATGATGAACGAAAATAAACCACTCTGAACACAGTTTGTGTGTGTTTGTGTGTGTGTGTGTGTGTGTGTGTGTGTGTGTGACAGGAGAGGAGAGGGTGTGTGGGAGTCATACTAAGAGTGTATGTCAAGTTCTGTGTCAGTGTTTGTGTGGAGGATGCAGTCTGTAACAGTGGGCTTGCGACGTTCTCTATCCACCCTCTGTTTTGTGTCTCTGTGTGTGCTAACATGATAGTAAAACTTGTACTCCAAAAAACTGATTGGATGATTCACCCAGTAAATGGGGGTCTGTGTGTGTGTGTGACTTTGTGCATGGTTGTGTTTATTCACACATTTAATGGACTATACAGTAAAGAAAATAGGTGAGCTGGCAACAGTCAGAGAGGTTGGACAGACACAGTAAAGATGAAAGAATACTGTTAAGGGTACCTAGGGCAGCCCTCTATGTATTTCACTGTTGCTGCTGTTTTGATCCACATGGTAATAAGGCTGTGGGGTTCCTGGGTGAGGATTGGCTGATTCGCCTCCTGCATCTGAGACCCCAACTGAAGCGGCACAACAACCCTTCTCCAGTCCCTGAGCTGTCTTCAAGACCGCCTTCAATCTCCTCTGGTTTAACTCCTCAGACTGCTGTGGTGAGGCAGCTACCATTCACTCTGTAGTTCGCTGTTGTGTTGGTCATTGTGTTTAGCTATGTGTGTCACTTTAGTGTGTCAGAATGCATCTTTTGTTAGTTGTAAGCTAAACCCCTGTGTGTGCGGCCTTATAGCATGTAGTAGTGTTTGAGAGCCAGGAACACTCCTAAAAGTGACTTGTTTTATGTTTGGTCTGCAGATTTGGACTAGGGATCATCTTACTACTAATACACCTTACACTTTGTTAGTTACTTGTTGTATTAGTTTCAAAACACAGGGAGTTAACCGACGATCAGAGAGGTTTTTGGTTCTTCTTTTGTTTGTAGTTAGTAATCCCTTGTTCAGAAGGGATCTCTTTTTGTTATATTCCATTCTTTGGTTTACACAGCATCTTCTAGCCCAATTTCTGTTAGGAATTTTGTTTGCTTTCCTCTGTTTTAATAAATAGCATTTCCACTATACCAAGTACATCTGGTTTTTGTTTATAACTCCTCTACCACTAGCGAGCAGGGACATAATAAGACACATGCAGGTTTTGGGGAAGTAGCTTATAAGAAATACAGACACCAAAACCATCTATGTGACCCAAGTAGATGATTCCAGCCATTGGTGCATACCGTGAACACTACAATGACAAACAGCAAATTCATTATAAAGGTATAAAAACTAATAGTGCATTATTTTCCAAAACAGCGCTACAGCTCACAGTAAGCAAAGTAAGTTACTTTTTGTGGAAAGTGTTATGGTTTTTTGATTTTGAGAGTTATGTTAAGGGCCTTCTAATTCACGCTCTTGATTAATCAAACCATCATCTAAAAATCATCACAGTGAACTGCATCTTAAGACACTTCTATACAGGCTTCAACATTCAGCCATGGTGGTTGCTGCTTGACAATAGGCACACTTGAACAAAACACACTTAACTCAAGTGCAAAAAGACTAGGCATGTAAGTGTGCAAACGATAATAGAAATAAAATGTTATTCTAGCAGCTTATTATCTTATTTCCACGAAGAACAACAAACAAATCAAAAGTTCTGCTGCTTGTTTTATAATCACTGAGGCAGTGGTCACATCATATCACATCTTACCATGCAACTTGACTGATCTGAGAACTGTTTAAAAAAGTGGTGCTCTTCTTCTGTATGACCACATTGTCTTTAATTTTCATTCACTTTAACAAGCTCAATTACGCTGTTGGCATTATTTCTATGAGAAAGGCTTATGCGTAATGATTCACTCAGGTTTTAAAAATATAACAAACATGACAAATTCTTCCATGGCACACATTGATAATGCAGTACCTCATACATCCCAGAAGTCTGTAACTCAGAAAAGTAATATTCTTACAAGGGCTGGGCATGTTAATGCATTATTATCGCGTTAACGCATTAATTAATTAACAGCAACAAGTATTTTATCGCATATTAATGCAGTTTATATTATTATTATTATTTTGAAAGTCGCTCACTGGCTCTGAATACACATACAGTCAAACCATGGGTCACAGAAGTAGCGGATTGTTGATCAGCCTGCAAATCACCCATCCAAAAAAGCAGCGGAGGGAGGCTTCGACAGAATACGCTGGATGCAGTGTGTGGGAGAAATAGATAAACAAAAGCAAGACAAGCGAACAAATGCCATTGCAAAGTGGATAGCCACACACTGCATGCTGATAAGTATTGGGGAAGATGTTCTTAGCAACATTCTTAAAATCTCAATGTAGTTGCTTGGCCCCGCCGGGATGCTCTGCGCTCCGTTGTTCTCCCTGTGGTTCAGGCCGATGGCTTCGTTCCTGGGGATCTCAGCGTGACATCACGGAGGATTTAGAGAGGCTGCGGCATTCCGACTCTGAGGAGGTGGACGTGTTCAGCATCATGGAGGGAGACGATGACTTGCGGGTGTCGGCGTCATCAGGTGGCGCCCGACTATGACGAGCTGCTGGAGGTGGTGACGCGAGCCGTGGCTAAGCTCAGTATTTACTGGCCGCAAGCTGCTCAGGAGCCGCGGGCTAGTGGAAGCAAGCTGGATAAGCAGTTTCTTCAACACCACGCGCCACCTCCGCGCCGGTCTCTGCTGTTTTTCCTCGACTTGCACAATGAGTTGTGTAAGTCCTGGGATAAGCCTTTCTCTGCACGGCTTTCTACGCCCCGGTTGCTGGACTATGGCAATGTGACGGGGATTATGGAGTGATGCCTCGGGTGGATGATGCGCTGGCCAGCTACCTCTCCCCCCCGACTTGCGTCATCCCTGGAGAAGCCGGCGTTACCATCCAAGCTGTGTCGCATTACGTCCTCACTTGTCGGCTAAGTGTAGATGGCGGCGGGTTGAGCTGGTGCAAGCCTGCACACCATGGCGGTTTTGCAGGCTTACCAGGCTGATCTCCTGGAGGAAATGGATTGAAAAGGGGACCCCTCCGGTGAAGACATGGCGGAGCTGCGGAGAGCCACTGATCTCTCCCTCAGCATAACTAAGGAGACAGCGCGCTCTATTGGCCGCTCCGGTGCTAGTGGCCACAGAGCGGCACTTATGGCTCAACCTTGCAGGCATCAGAGACAGGGACAAGACCTTCCTGCTCGATGCACTGGTGAGTGCTTCTGGCCTGTTCGGCGATGCAGTGGACTCCGTCATCGACAGGTTCCAGCACGTCCGGACTCAAGGCGAGGCTTTCCAACAATATCTTCCGCGCCGGTCTGGGCCCAGGGCGGCTGAGGCCGCAGGAAGGAGGTCCCAACCATCTGCGAGCAGCTCCTATCGTGAGGACCGCAAACGGAGCGTCGCCCCCTCCCCCCCAGGAGGTCGACTGAGGTCCCCTCCTTCGTGGCAACAGGCACTGCCTGGGCCCCGAGGGTTTCTGGTCAGCCAGCGTCTAGACTCACGCACCGTGGATCTTCAATGGCCTCCCCCTGGAGTTCCTGCACTTCAGGGGTCTGCCTGAGGATTACACGAGACACCGACCGCCAGCCCCGAGGGGCTGGTTCCATTGGCAGACATCGCAGGAGCCTGGCGGAGCCTGACGAACATTTCTCCGTGGGTCCTGCGCACTGTCATAGACGGGTACAGACTGCAGTTCAAGTTCCGCCCACCCAGATTCAACGGGGTGGTCTGGACTGTGGTGTGCCCGGAGCAAGGTCCGGTGTTAGGACAGGAAGTCTGTTTTCTACTGAGCAAGGAGGCCGTGGAACGCGTTCCCCCGCCAGTCAGAAACTCCGGGTTCTACAGCCAGTACTTCCTGGTCCCCAAGAAGGATGGAGGGCTACGTCCCATTTTGGATCTACAGTGGCTGAACCGGTCTCTGAGGAGATTCAGGTTCAAGATGCTCACCATCCCTGCTATCGTCAGTCACATCCAATCCGAGGATTGGTTCGTCACGATCGATCTCAGGGATGCATATTTCCATGTCGCCATCCGTCCCTTTCACAGGAAGATCCTGAGGTTCGCCTTCGGGGGTATGGCTTACCAGTATCGGGTTCTTTCATTCGGCCTCGCACTCTCCCCTCGCACATTTACCAAGTGTATGGATGCAGCACTGGCCCCACTGAGGCTCCAGGGCATCAGGATTCTGAACTACATCGACGACTGGCTCATTCTGGCCCGGTCTTGGGAGTTGGCGGTTTGGCATCGAGATGTCGTTCTCGCCCATCTTCTGCGGTTAGGGCTGAGGCTCAACGCGAAGAAAAGTGTGCTGGCACCCACCCAACGAACTACGTTTCTGGGGGTGGTTTGGGATTCAACGACAATGCGGGCACAGCTGTCTCCCACACGCGTCGCAACCATTGTAGCCACAGTAAAGGGGGTGAGGATAGGCCGTACTGTCACTGTCAAACACTTTCAAAAGGTGCTGGGTCTCCTGGCGGCTGCATCCAGCATAATACCTTCTGGTCTGCTGCACATGAGAGCCCTGCAGTGGTGGTTGAAGACCAAGGGGTTTTCCCCGAGGGGAAATCCGTTCTGCCCGATTTGGGTTATGCGCAAATGCCTTCGTTCCCTATCAGTGTGGAAGAACACTTGGTTCCTGTCCCAAGGGCCCGTCCTAGGGGCGTCATGTCGCCGGCTGGTCATTTCGACAGATGCTTCCCTAACGGGCTGGGGCGCGGTCATGGACGGCTGCTTTGCAAGGGGGTCCTGGCAGTAGCATCATTCTACGTGGCACATCAACTGCCTCGAGATGCTGGCTGTGTTTCAGGCTCTAAAGAGTTTCCTGCCCGATCTCTGAGGCTACCACGTTCTGGTTTGTTCCTACAACACAGCAGTGGTCGCCTACCTGAAGCACCAGGGCGGTGTGCGCTCGCGCCCTTTATGCAAACTGGTGCATCAGAGCCTCCTGTGGTCCCAGCAGAGATTTTTATCGCTCATGGCGATGTATCTCCCAGGGACGCAGAATCAGGGAGCAGACCTGCTCGGGGAAAGGAGAGTTCGGCCCCATAGACGTGGACTTGTTTACGGTTACGACTTGTTTAAGAGACTACGCACTGCCTGCTATGGTTCTCTCTCCTACCACCAGCCCCTTTGGGCCTGGACGCCATGGTGCACACGTGGCCGAGGCTACGTCTGTATGAGTTTCCCCCAGTTGCTCTGCTCCCGGGGGTTCTGGAGCGGGTCTGTCAGGATGGTGTCAGCCTACTGCTAGTAGCCCCATTCTGGCCGACCCGGGTGTGGTTCTCGGACATCATGTCGCTCCTGGCTGGCCCGCCATGGCAGGTCCCTCTGAGGAGAGACCTGCTGTCCCAAGTCTTTCACCCTTGTCCCGCCGTGTGGCGTCTGTGGGTCTGGCCCCTGAGGGGGCACAGTTCCTCGAGGCGCTACTTAGCTCCAGGGCCCCATCCACTCAGAGGATGTATGGCCTGAAGTGGAGTGTTTTCTCCACCTGGTGTAGAGAGCGGGCTGTGACCCAGTTACTTGCCCTGTGGTTCAGGTACTTGAGTTTCTCCAAGACCGAGTTTCTCCAAGAGTTTCTCTGCTGGCCTTTCCCCATCCACCCTGAAGGTGTACTTGGTGGCTATTTCGGCCTTCCACGCCCCTCTGAGGGAGGGGTCCTTGGGGAAGCTTTCTTTGGTCATACGTTTCCTCTGTGGAGCCAGGAGGATGAGGCCTTCAACTCGTTCCAGGATTCCCACTTGGAATCTGGCAGTGGTTCTTGGGGCATTGGCTGAGGCCCCCTTCGAACCCCTGGAGTCGGCTGAGGCCAAGCACTTGACCTTCAAGATGGCTTTTCTCCTTGCTATCACCTCTCTGAGGAGGGTGGGGGATCTCCAAGCGCTTTCGGTGTCTCCTCACAGCCTGGAGTTTTCCCCGGGGAATGTTAGGGCTATCCTGCACCCTCGTCCAGGTTGTCCCTAAGGTGCCATCCCATATGGCAGGGTCCACAGTGCTACAGGCATTTCATCCTCCACCTGACGTGACGGCGAAGGACGGGAGACTTTATTTGCTCTGCCCGGTCAGAGCTCTGAGTATCTATACTCTGAAGTCCTCCTGGTGGAGGAAGGCTGACCAGCTGCTTGTGTGTTTCGGGTCTCCCAAAGCTGGGCTCCCCGCGTCCAGACACACTATTAGCAACTGGATTGTGCAGACTATCTCCCTGGCCTATCAGGTGCGCGGTTTGCCTTCACCTGTGGCTGTGAGGGCCCACTCTACCAGGGGCATGGCGGCCTCTAGGGCCCTCCTTTCGGGGGCTTCGTTAAAGGGTTGTCTGCAATGCGGCTTTGTCCGTTTCTGCAGTCTTGACCTTCCTTCTGCACCCGGCACTCGTGCGCTCTCCTCCTAGTTGTGCCCACTGGGTGCTGCACACTGGAGCAGGCGGGTTTTTCGGTGCGGTTTAGTGGGTATCTTGTTCCCATAGTGTCGTAACTGACGCAGTTCGAGTTCCCTCGAAGGGGAACGTCTCAGGTTATGTATGTAACCCTGGTTCCCCGAGAAGGAGAATGAGACACTGCGTCGGTTCTCCACACCTCACACCGCCTGGAGCGCCTTCTTCATAGTTAAAGCTAATGAGTATTGTGTGCCGGTGTGCTTATATACACCTCCATCACACTATGCCCTCACACTCTACCGTTCTACTAAAGCCAATAGGATTGGAGTAGTTTTCATTCACATTCAGCCCTGCTACGCCTAGAGGCGTTCCCATTGTGTTGTAGCCAACGCAGTGTCTTGTTCCCCTTCTCGGGGAACCAGGGTTACATACGTAACCCGAGACGTTTTGCGGATCATGCGAATTCCCTCCTGTTGGTGTCCTGATAACTATTTAGTAAACAATAGATTCTGGAAACAAACAGTAAGGATCAGTCTCTTTTCTGTCACATGCCCACTTGTTGCTACGCCTAGTGCTCGACTACTTCACATCACCTCAGAGAGACTTGCTCCTGAACTTAGACTGTTTATGCTGCTCCAAGGGGAAAGAAAAATGTTTCTGCTGACATCTGTTCAGATAAAAAACACAAGAAAACTTGCCACAGATGGTAACTTGTTTTAACAAGCTAGATAAAAGGTAATGCCTGACAGTGGCAAGTAGCTTTGGTTTTATAGCCTACTATTTAATTTGATTACATTGATGTTTAAGTTGAGAATTGCAAGAAATATTGTATTGCTACTGTGTAAAGTGAATACTTCTGGTAAAAAGCACCTTACCTTATTTGTTTTAAGTGTTTGCAAACCACGTGTTATTGCACTTTTGTGTATATAGCAGTACATTCAAAAAGCACACAATACACCACTTAAGAATTCATCATTCAATTTTGCACAAAACAATGTGATTAATCGCTGTTTATCACAAAAAAATCATGTGATTAATCGTGATTAAAATTTTTAATTGTTGCCCAGCACCAACTATTACATCATTTTCTTCACCTTTACAGTTTTCTGTTTCTCTCCCTTACTCTACCTTTCGACATCATAAAACACGTGGCACGTGGTGTCCTGGGAGAAAAGTATCAGATAACAGATATATATATTATCGTAGCCTACTTTGAGTTCTATTTTTGTCTTTCCTGACCTTTTAAAAATCAACAAATGCCACCATACTTATGGGGACAGTTAATTTGAGATAACATGACATTTAGCTCTAGAGCTATTAAGATTTTTTTTGCATTTAAGAAGACACTAATTACCTCCATTCATTAAGAAGAGTGTATCTTAAAGCCACAGCAAGGAAAACTATGAATGGTATCTACATTCTGCTAAATGACCAGTTTCCTTTTCTAAACAAAGAGAAGCAAGAAAAGAAAAAGGCCTGTGTCACAAAACCGTAGCAGTTAATGAGACAAAGACAGAAAACAAACATGAAAAACTGAAGTGAAAGAAATAGTTTGAGGAGTGAAGTGAACACCTGTGAAGTGAAGGAAATAGAGGAGCAGCCTAAACGCTGATACTAACAGATGGACGGTGGATCGAAATAAACAAATGGCCTCAGGGAAGGAGGGATGGACAGAGAGGAAAAGAGAGATAGAAGGATAAATAGAGAGAGACGGAACGCGAGAGAGGTAGATGGTGGTATAGAGAGAAAATGAAAGAGAGATAGAGAGAGAGAGTGGGAGGACATGGCACACGGAAAGGTGGGACCTTCATTATGCAATAAGGACAGACAAGAGAATAACACGCATAGACACACAAACCACTAACGTGCTCTTGTTTGCACGCCTACACACCCAAAACACACAGAAGCACAGATGCAGGCTAATTCAGGGAGGATTGCCCAAATTACACAAATGGCAGAATTTCTCTCGCAAATGACAGCATGGTCTCTAATCTGCTGACCTTTGAACGAGGCGAGGACAGCGCCGAGGGGAGGGAGAGCGAGAGATAGAAAGAGAGGGGAGAGAGGGAGGAAATATACTGACCATGATTCCTGTGAGCAGACAGACTCCTTTGCCACAGTAGGTGTGAGGAACCATGTCTCCATAGCCGATGGACAAGAAAGTGATGGAGATAAGCCACATGGCTCCAAGGAAGTTACTGGTCACATCCTGAGCATCATGATACCTTAAAAAGAAATATTGTCCGCGTTCAGAGGATAAAGTCAGTCAATAGTAAAATATATGAATAAATAAAAACAACATAACTGGCCCACTGGTCCTGTCTGCAAATGTGGGCGTCAAACCTGAAAGACGAGTCATTCAACTTTGCCGGACACAGAACATAAAACATATCTGCAGCTCTTTCCTCCATTATTCCTGTCCTGTGCACAACACTGTTGCCGTAGCAACCAAACGTGGTGCAGATCTGAAACAAAGTTGTTTTCTCAAACACTATTCGACAGAAACAAATGTAAATTTCAGCCTTGGATGTTGTACATTTGCTCTGAGCATGCTATTCTCTACCCTGGAGGGACAGACTCTCCAAATTCTCAAATTTTCACCATGTCTAAATCAGTTTAATTGAATTTTATGCGTGTTTTTTTATACCTTCGTTAATTTGGTTTGGAGAGGAAATGCCAATTAAACTTGGATGTAGACCAAGCAACAGCTTCCCAGCAGCTGCGCAATGATGCATTTAATCAAGCTTATTAACCAACTGACATTTTCCCGTATTTCCATGATTATTTCCCAAAGCATAGGAACACATCAAAAAGGGTGGTTACTTTTTGCTTTTCTCCTGATGGCACATCAATAATATTACATCACTCATAAAATCAGATCATCAATCTTTAAATATAACAGGACAATTTGATTTACAGTTCAAAACAATTTCTTGGTAACAGTGAGATGTTTATTTCAGTCTATTTTATTTTAATTTTTTAGTACAATATGTATTGTTTTACCTGAATATAGAAAAAACTTAAGGATAAAGATTAATAAAGATTACTTTAGGATATAAACCCCAGGAGAAGTAATACTATAAACCCCACAACTAATTAAAAGTGCTTTGCAAGATAATGAAAGTATTTCAGTTTAACCCACTATTATATCTATTCTACTGTATCTACTATTAAAAATTTATGAATGTACATGTCAAAAACCATTAGTCTTCATGTGAAGGATTTGTAACAAGTGTATAAATGATGGATGACTTTTTCATAATATAATATACAACAGTTGTAATCATGAGATATGAAGCATTTGTGAATTTTATTAATTCACTCTCAATGACAACTGAGTAAACATGATCCACCGAACATCATGAGGTAAAGTTGAAAACTCTGGGAGAAATGTAGTAAGTGGACTATGAGTCAGCATTTTGGTGAATACGCTGAATGGCTTTCTTGCCGAGACCAAAGCCCTTATAAGTGAGTCCCGCCACTTGGCAGCCATCAAGGTAATGTCTCCGAGCAGTTATTTCAGACTAACAAGGCCCCTATCTGAGTGAACAGGGACAGAACCATAATTGCACTTTGAATGGTCACCGGGACATAAAAACTGCATGTATAGAATTGCCACTAAAATCTGATTAAAAAAACATGGAAAAAGTTTGTTGACTTTGTCCCCAAATAAGGTTTAAAAATCTTTTTTTTCACAACACCGACTCTATCTATTAGGCTCTATCCAGCGTGCCGGATACATGACGTCATTAGCTTATCCCACCGGAGCGCTTGAACAAATGCTATGCTAATGGACGTTATGGATACAGTCAGTATATCATATAAGTTTATAGAAGACAACCCAGGATTTTCTCACACATATTGCAACTACTGTATATCAAATCTGGCGCCTTTTTATGCAGTATTTTGGTGGACATGTAGTGCATCTCATCTGGTCACACACCTACTCCAAGCTGCCACCACAACATTTGAAACTTTCCGTCCACTTACGTCAGAAGAACCACAAAACTGGCTTACTATGTTTCCTGGCCTGGCTGTTAAAAAAGCAGACAATTAGCTTTCTTTCTTTTGGGAGGGTGGGATATGTGCAAACAACCGCCATCTTTGGCGTTACAGGCTTTCCCCATAGAATTGTATTCAGGATTCTTTAAATGGTGTGACTCTTTCTAAATCATCTCTGCTAAAACTTAGATGGGAATATTGACACCACTCTCATATCTGTATGGTAGAATTATTAAGAAAGAATTATTTTTTCACAAAAAAGGCTTAACACCACACTGTACGGATTTGTGTTTGATCATATTGTGATTTTGACTATGTTATCTTGTGTTATGAATAATTCATTCACAGGTTTATACACCAGTTACAAGTGCGTCATAGGAGAAGGTATAGTTGTTGACAAATTATCAAATATTAATGTCCTCATATCTGCTTCAAAAGCTCCAGGATGCTGCAAAAACAAAACAAAAAGTGCTTGAAATGCTGAATGGGGGATTTAAAATAAAGTGTCTTTGAGGACACTATTGTATTGCTGATTTATGAGACAAAATGGACAAACGAAGTAACAACTCCATCGCCTGGATCAAATTAAGTGTACAACTGGTGAGAAAGCCTCATAAACTGAAGTCTAAAGATGGATTATGTTGCACACATGTCCGAGATTATATTTCCTGCCAATTGAATTTAATTGCTCATTTGAATTCCTCATCAAATCACAGTCCAGTGCTCTGTCTCATGCACACACACGCACAAAAAAACACACACACACACACACAAATAAACACACACCCGAGCGAACCAGTTTTGTTACTGACCTTTCGCATACTCGTACGGTCCAGGCAGCAATGATCCATAGGGAGATGCTGAAGACCAGCAGCACCGTCCCAGGGCAGATAGTCATGAGGGTTTTCATTACAAACCGTGTGTTAAAATGCACCTGCAATGTACACACACACACACACACACACACACACACACACACACACACACACACACACACACACACACACAATATAGCAGAACTGATAAATGACATTGTAATACACATTTTTACCTCATCCTGCACACTGTTTCCTACACAGATTTGATGTTTTAATAATTAGTCTTCTGAGTATGTCGATAGCGACAGCACTCTCCACTGTAATTGGAGTATTGGAGTTGAGATCGGGGCTCGCCCTCTGACACGGGTCAAGCTGCACAGTGTCTTTGAGTAATTGGTCTATCAGTGTAGTTTTTATCTGTGGCCCACATGTCATCAATTTCTGGCAGATGAATGATCTGAGAGCAATGATTGAGCCCCGGAAGGGTTAAGCAGCTGATAAATGAGTTGTCATGTTAGAGCTGCACTTCAGTGGCAGCTTCACCTCCACTCGCCTGAGGGTCAGAATAGTACCATTGCAGATACACTCGCAACCCGCTAAATTACTCATCTAAAATCTATTCCATGTCTCCCGCTGTCCTCCTCGTGGTTTGCATATTTTCACCGCGCACTACATCTTTACATTCTGATTTTACAATAATTTTTATCGTTTAAAGTCATTAAAAACATGGCACCAATAATTTAGTGCATGGCTCATACAAATTTCTCTGCACTAGCATTGTAATCTCATTCGACTCCTTTCTTTTCATGCCCCATTTGAGACGTATGCAATCTCTTGTTCCCATTTCACGCTCCCATCTCATATTGTATTATCAAAGATCTTACATCTAATTCTCTATGCACAGCGACAACAAAGAGAGAAGGAGGGGATTGAACAGGTAGATGAAAAGGAACAGGGTGACTTGAAGGACAGAGCGGAAGGAAGGACTTGAGATTGTTGAAGAGATAGAGGTCAGGAATGAAAGGGACAGTGCTGTCACAGATTTAATTCAGAGGAGAGAGCTCTTGACCGTAATGCCTTTACAACTCCCTCACCTCTTTCTGGCTATCAGTGCATCAATGCACACACACACACACACACCTGCAAGCACAACACCTTTCTGACCTTATTTAGGGCACCTATACTCCTGGAGGAGGCATCAGTGAAGAGTTTGCTGTGTAGAAGCATTACTCTGGCGATGAGGTAGAGGCGCAGGAACATGGGCACACTCAGCACCATGTCCAGGTCAGCCTCGGCCTGCGATGGCGCATATGAGAAAGCGAGCCGCGCCCGCCACTGAAATTTAAAGTCCCCGGGCACGGGGTGCACCGCAGACACCAGTAGCTCCAGAGCGATCAGCAGAACCCTCTCCATAGTCATGGCGATGCGCCAGTCGTCCGCACCGTTGTCGATGACGAACAGCTGCGGGGACAGGAAGGACACAAGGAGAGTTAAAAAAGAGAAGCAGTTACACTTGTTTTAATGTGTCACTGTGCAAACTTTTCATCACGACCCTCTGCTGGCACAGTTCTCTCTTCAATACAGCTGAGTGATCTGATGATTAAAGGGACCAGCAGTCATTTAGAGTAAATGTCTCTTTTCCTGAGATGTAAAACACCATCCATCTAATCAGTAATCTATTCAGATTCCACACAGTGCCTTGGCTCATTTTCACATAACCTACAACTCATACTAAAATTAAACCAAAGATTGCCAAGTCATTTGAAGCTCTTTAGCAAAACAGGTTCCTAATTATCACAATCGCAAAATTTTTCTGCCGAAAAAGACCACTATGCCGGTATTTCTGTCAGTTGCATAAGCATGTGCCTAACAATGTTACTTTAATTGCAGTCTTCCCTCCCTGGTTGTTGATGTTTTGCGTTTGTAATTGCTGTGGTTACTCTTGATAATGTCGCCAAAGCCGTTGTTATAAGCAAGTGGTAAGAGCAGGTTTCATTACACGGGGCGCTCCTCCAGACAGTGCTGACAGGAACTCGGGGGTGGAGTGGGGTGGGGGGTTGGGGGGGGATGGAGGAGGTTGGGTAGATGAGTGGAGAAGGCGGTGGAAAGAGAGATGGATGAAGCGCAGAGGAAATGAACAGATAAAGATAGGAATGAGGAAATAACAGGGAAAGGAGGACACTGCAAAAAACATCTTTTTTAACTCATGTTATTATTTTTTAACTGTTATTTTCTTAAATGAAGTTGCCACTGCAGTAAAATTATTTCAGCATGTTTCTACAAAGAACTTTCTATAATTTTTTAGAAATGTATATCTGTAAACAAAACATAATTCTTGATAAAGACAAATTTGAAACAGGTTGGAATCTTGCGAATTAGCTGTGAATTGCATGTATTTCTTTCATTTATTAAATATAAAAAATAAACATTTAAGACTAAAAAAAGGTCTTGATAGGATATTCTTGCAGTGGCCAGAGAAGGTTGAAGAGAGAGAGAAGCACCAGATAGTGCCTAAAAGAAAGGCCAGGACACAGTGAGAAAAATGAGGAACTCCCTGGCTGTAAATCAGCAGAGTATGAATGCTATACAGCCTCGAGAAACAGCCAGTGCTAACAATTGCTCTTTATCACATGATTCATCTCAAGGGCTTTTAGCCCACACAAACATTTATTTAGAAAACAAAAAATACAATAACAGGTAAAACATCAGAACAAGTGGGCATGACAGCCAGCTGGTCACTGTCATGATGAAGGCAGACTGAAGCTCTAAAGCTTCCTCAACCACCTTTGGATACACATACTGCATATTTCATCATTATCTATATCTGTCTCAGCAGGATGTTTGTGTTTTCCTTGTTCTACTGTGTGCACACATGTAGCCAACATGTGTACACACACACATGCGTAGCCTACGTACAGTGTGTGAGTCATTGTGTAATCTATCATTTGAACCACGGGTCAAACGCTGGCTGTTTTCTTTAATGATTTCAGTGTGTATGTGTGTGAGTGTGTATACTGTACTTGTGTGTACTTGTGTGTATTTGCGTGTGCCTGAGTGAGTTTGAGAGAGAGAGTGTGCAGACGCAGCTTCGTCATGGTGACTGTTGCCAAGGCGACAACATCAAAGAGCAGCCAAGCTTAATTAGGATCCCCAGCGCGCGCGAGAGAGAGAGAGAGAGGGAAGGAGGGAAGAAGAGTGAGATAGGAAGAGGGAGTCAAAAAGAGAGAAAGTCACAGAGAGACGAGACAAGAAGAAAGAAAAAGGAGATACTGCAAAAAATGACAGAGACGTGTGTGTGACAGTGAGCGCAGAGCTACAGAGAGGAAAGCACAGACAGGTTGTCTAACACTCATGTTCTCCGCACAGACTTGCAATAGTTGATGTGTGTGTGTGTGTGTGTGTGTGTGTGTGTGTGTGTGTGTGTGTGTGTGTGTGTGTGTGTATGTGTTCACATTTTGGGAACAAAAAATATAAAATATATAGTCGCATAGTCACATCACGGAGTTGCAACCAACACATTCTCACTCTGATCTCATCACATATGGATGCTTGGTCAAGACCCCTTGGTATCAAAGACCTGGGTATCCCTTTGACTTTTAGGGCTCTGTGGTCAAATTAGGAACAATAAAATATACAATGTCTGGTCAGACTTTGAAAATAAAAAGTTAACATTGCGAAACATCTCAGAGAGAAGCTTCCCGTCTGAGATGTGAAGCAAACGAGGAAGTCCCTTAAACCTGCATTCTATCAAACAGCCAGCAGGAGGCGACTCCTCTGGTTGCAAATATAAGTCCGTCTCCATAAGAAACAACGGTAAAAATACTTCTCACCTGATTTATTACCTCAGTAAACAATTTCTTAATGACTTTATTGTCTCAGTTCTTCTTCTTTAATACACACGGTGCCATTGGGTCCACAGACTCTTCCAAATTTGGTCATGCTTGGTGCTGTTGGTTGCAAAAAATCAACATGGCGGCGGTCAAACTCAAGACTTCAAAACCACAGTCCACAACCTAACTGGTGACGTCACAATGTCTATTTCCTCTTATTTCTTTATTTTTTTACAGGCAAGTCATTAAGAACAAGTTCTTATTTACAATGGCGGCCTGGCTTTCACTTCTTATATACAGACTATGGAAACATCACCATTTTGAAACAGCACGTTGTAAAGGTTGTGAAACGTTGCCCGTCAGAAAAAGATCATGGTACATCAGTGAACATGTAAGTTAAGTAACATTACTTGTGGAACATAACGTAACCTACGTAACTTAAATAAAAACATTTAATGTTGACTTTTTGCCCACCAGTCTCCTGGCTGAATATCCGGTTTCTGGCCCTCCATCCACCCAAACCACCTTCTTACTCAGGCATTTCTGTTATCATATACTATCCCACTGTGTTAAACTATGACATTATGCAGTTTCCCAGTGCCTTATAATCTAATGTGACGGGTCTTGACACGTCCACATGTGACAATTTGTGAGTGAGAACGGGTTTCACAGGGACTCACCTCCCATTTGGGGACAAAAACCTGATTCCCATAAGGTAAAGCCCTGAATTTAATGCAGGGTTATTGTCCTCTAAGTGACAAACAAGTGACAATCTACTTTTCTGTGTGTGTGCATGTGAGCTAGAGAATAGGGCACCAAACTCCATTCATTCATTCATTCATTCATTCATTCATTCATTCATTCATTCATTCATGTTTGTCTCTGTGTGAGACAGAGCGACACCACCACCCCTCTCTTTTTTTCTCTGTATACCTTCTCTCTGTTTTTTCTCTTTCCAACATCCCTTACTCCCCTTCCTCCTCTCTATGAATGACATCTTTCCAAATCAAAACGGAGGTGATCCAGTTTCTTGCCACTGGAGGAAATGAAGAGCGCTTCTCCCTTCCTCTTCCCCCAGCCCTCCCCTCTTGTCCTGTCCTCCCTTGCGCTCCTGCTGTCGGTCTTTTCCTAGCTAAATCGCCACAAGGAAGGGATAAATAATTAAATTCCATTAGGAAAGTAATCTGTCAATGGGAGTGAGTGAGTGCCACTGCCCCTACATGACCAGGATGGAAGGAGAGAATGAGGCAGGAGGGGTTGGTAAGAGGAAAAGTAGGTAGGGACTCTCTATGCGTGTCTTTAAACACAAACTGTCAAATCTATCAGGAAAAGATCAGGGAGGAAGGTCAGAGGACAGCAAAGCTAAATAAACTAAGACATAAAGAACAAGCCCGAAGGGAAAAATAAACAAGTTCATGCAGGGGAAAAAAGTGTCTTCTGTTATTTTCTTAAATTTAACAAAACATGACATCACAGTGCAGAGAGCAAGGGACAAGGGAAGACAACGGAAAGTAGACAGGACAGAGGTTGGGCAAATAAGAGAGAAAACAACACATGAGCAAGCCAGTGTTAGAGAATGCGGCCAAAAAAGAAAAAAGAGAAAGGTGTGAAAATGACAGTACCGAAGACAAGCTCAGGTCTGTGAAGGTGTCAGGACTAAGAGGACACGTTCAACCTCAATCATTCCCCACTGCTACAGCTGCAACCTGCTGGTGGAGTTTGCCACCCCTCCATCTTCAGCCACCCCATTCACCCATCAGTCCTTCCGTGCCTCAACCCCTTCCAGTCCCCGAGGCCATCATACCTTAGTAATCGCGTTAAGTCCCTGATTGCAGATGTCTCTCATCACGGAACCAGACGCAGTCCTGGCCAGACTCTGCTAAGCAAGCAAGCAAGACATGCAATTTTGTACACATGCACGCACACACACATACAGAACCACACGGCCCTGTCAAATCTAGCTCTGGAAAAAAAGAGATAGAAGCAGGCGAATCAGCCTCCAGTCGGCATTTCCCACAGGAGGGGGAAAGACTAAAGCTTAGTCGGGGACGGAGACGGCCCTAATCACTGAAGAAGACAGTGACAGAGTGAACACTGAAAAGCATGCACGCATAATTTAACACACATAGTCACACTTGTGGGAAATATCTGGGTTTTACAGCATGGAAATCCCTGGAACAGGCAGAAAATAACTGGGGCAAGCCAAACACACACACACACACACACACACACAAACACAGACTCACACAACCAGATATATGTGTATATGCGACTTTAATTGCAGCTCTGGGGGAACACCCCCATGGCTGTTTCTACACAGTCGAGAGAGGAAAGGAAGGAGTGGGGGTGTCATAGAAGTGAAAAAGAAGTGTTGGAAAGTGTGAAAGATGAGGAAAGGTTCCCAGCTTTGGTGTGTGCATGAGCAGTGTTGCAGAGTTTGCCACTAGAAAGTCTAAAAACACCAACTGGGAGAGAGTGAAGAAAGGATTCCACCAGCGGTGTCTTGAGACCAGGAATCTCCTTCATTCAATGCAAATATGAAAAACAAACTGGGTTACTAAAATTGGCCAGAGGATAACAAGACACAAATGGCAGCTGATGAATTCACATTTCTTGGAAATAAGTGGGTGAAATGCCTTTTTCATGTCTACAGTGTAAGGAAGATGCTGTGGTTTACTTCACTCTCACTTTACTCCTCCATTATAATTCCCAAGGCGGATGTACATTATGCAGAATCTGCAGAAAAAGACATCACCCAAGTATTAGGACTATAAAGAAGACAACCCTTTTTGAAAGACTACTGCTCACTTTACTTTCCTAATGCCATCTGCTTGCCTTTGAGTGGCTGTGAGTGCCAAGCCGGTATCTTCTTGATCAATGGACTGCTTCTAAAAATCCTCTAAAAGTAACTGAATAACACAGTTCACTAATGCTTAAAGTGCACTAATGGACACACTCTCTTGGAGTTTCTATTTGATTAATTTCAACAACAATTCAATTTTTGACTTATAAGTCTGGATTTCTTTCAAGTTTATGAGCTAAAATGAATCCTTTGGTTTTAGACTACTTGTTGCTGGGTATGTAAAAGATTGTGTCTGTATATGTGAAGAAAAGAAGAGAAGGCCACTGGTAAGCTGGTAGTTAAGTGAGTCATGCAACAGACAGAATCTTTAAACACATGAACACGCATGCGTGGACGTCCCTGGATGCTGCATGAAACACATTAAATGTAAGTTGCAAGCTTCCTAAATTTGCAGATTTGCAGATATATTTTCTTGAACATTTACCATGGGTTTGGTCTTATGGGACATTTATGTTTCTGATTAGATTGGAAACTTTGGTTCGTAATAACAGCTGTCTTTAGAGTGTTTTTATTGATTCATCATTGGCTGAACGATGATGATATTTCAACCTTCAGACTCCATTGTTCCTGACCAATCTCAGTCCAACTGGTAGAATGTTAACTCAAACTAATGGCGTACGGCTGCACTGATTGGATAGTCAATCACAGCACTCTCTAAATGTCTCCAGTGGTGATAATAATCTTAGCTCAAGTTCTAATAATATCTGTATGATAATAGTCTTTATCTGTGGAGAATTTTTCTAAACACACAGAGTAAGTGAATGCATTTTACAAAGAAGTACACAAAAACAAAAATAAACACAGGGAGTAAGTGAATGCATTTTACAAAGAAGTCCAAAAAAAGCAAGGTTAAATTCAATTGTGTAAAATAAAAGTGACTGAGGAAGAAACCATGATTACAAAATAACTCAACACTGATTATTTTATGTTTTCAGTCAAGTTGATTCTTATTCAGTGTTCAGTTCAATGTTTTCTCCCTAAAATTTCTGTTAACTTTTTCTTTAATCCTAAAAGAGGTAGGCTGCGATACTAAATGATTTGTCACAGTCCAGCAGCAGGAATATGGTATAGTCACCATGGCAAAACTGTTCAAGTTAATCCAGTCTTGATTGTAATAACAGTGGTTCTTGTTTTTAGTATTTACATGATGTGGCTATCAAAATGTTATTCTAAAATCAGAGAAAAAAGGAAATAGGATCTGAAGTAATCCAAAACCGTTATGTTATGTTCAAAATCAGAACCACATGTTTTTCCCCAGGCATTATTCAAAACCTGCTGCCTACATTACCCACAATGCAGCTCAACTGCCAACAAGTAGGAGCTAATGCATAATGAGGAGCGGGCTATGGATTTCTGGTAAGCTCACCTCTTTCTAACTCCACATCCCCAGATTGTTTCTTTTTCAAAATCAGTAGCCTTCAGCTTCAACTGAGGCAGACTCAAGTGAGATTTAGCACAGCCACAAAAGTTGACTTTTTTTCATATATCCATTACTCCTTAAGACCCGTAAACAGACGTTGGGTTCCCCTTTAAGGACAAATGTGAGATCAGTTAAATCTATGTAATTCATTATTTTCTAAATAAATTTTTAAAATAACAACTTTAAGATTTTTCTTTCGATATTTTATGCAACACTACACTACACACATCCAAACTGTGGCCAGGTACATTTGTAGATCTGTAGGAACAAACTGTTCTGCTAAGAGCTGAAATGGTTCCAGACTGCTTTAAGATAAAATGTCATAACTTTCTCACTGAGCCAGAGCAAGCAGAGTCTGATGGCCACTTGCGGTCCAATCTTGTGCTTTTATGCAAATTGCACAGCAGAGCTGGAAATACTAGACATGACACACCAATAACCACCTTGAAAATGGTACATTTTTGCCAAGATTTAAGACATAATCAGAACAACATTCTTCCACATAGGAAAAAGGAAGGAAGAAACACACAGAAGTACTAACAATTGTCTCACATTTTCAGCATTTTCAACCATAGGCTTTGTCCTAGACTATCAGGATTTCAGTTATTTGACTTGTTAAGTACTATACTGTAATATCAGCACTTAAATTAGCACAGGGGTAACATTAGGGATATTTGTGGTATCGATGAAATAACATTCCCATTATGAAATGCTAAAACATCTATAAATCTTAATTTTAATTAAGCTATAGTTGATTTACTAATGTAACAATGAAACTATGCATTTGTAAATAAGGAATTGTAAACAAATGTAACTGAATCCCCAAAATTTAGATATGTTTGTACATTTAATGTGGTAAAGGGTTTCAAACACATCTGATCATTAAAATTCTAAAATCTTCTAAAACTAATAAATAATAGGTGATGATGATGATGATGATGATGATGATGATGATGATGATGATGATGATGATGATGAATTAAGGGATAATGCATTTTTGACTCAGTCAGAACCGTAGCTGCATTAAGTATAAGGAGGATTTTTTTGGGCTTAGTTTGCTCAAGGAAGTATTTGAGAACAACAGAAAGAACATGACAAACTTTGGTAAGAATCAGAAGCCATCCCTGAAAAATGTTAGAACATGACTGTGAAATCTAACATTTGGGTATTTTAATAGCAGACATTTCACTGTAAGAGGATTTAGATAATTTGACAATGTGCTAATTTGTGCTCTTCTGATTTATTGTAAACACGGTAAACTAATGAAAATCAAAGTTTCAGGAGCATTTTTTGTTTAAGTTCAAATTTGATTTCATTTTTAACCAGGATTGTAACTTCTCAGTTTCCTGGATTGAAAATGAAAGAAACCCAGGAGTATCAATGTGACTGTGCTGACTGAGCAAAACTGCAATGTTCTCACTTCAAAAAAAAATGAATGTCATTTTTCACTTACGCTGGAATGCAAAAAACTTTCAATCACAACTCAAACTCTAATCACACACACTTCTGCAAAATGTTCATGTTGGTTACAGCATGCTTACATATGAAACACTTATCTCTTTTTCTTAACAAGCTATTTACTGTCAGTAGTTAATAAGAACTCAAATTATTTTCTTTGATGGCAGTGAAAAAGGGAGAAATGTGTAATCTGTAGTCTAGACTGATTGCTATTTCTTATTTCATGCTGAGCACAATTGGTTTGGACTGTCCCCTGACAGATTAGAAGAGACAGTGAAGATGGAGAGAGAGTGGAAGAGGAGGATAACATCCAAATGAGGAAGACAGAGAGGCAAGAACGAGAGCAGAGAAACACTGAATAGAAAGAGAACATAAAAGGGAAAAAACAGCATAAAGGTGTTAGTTAGAGAAATGCAGGCAAGTATTTAAGTACAACAGGAGAAGGGTACGTTGGTGAGAAGTAAGGGAAGAGAGTAGTCAGAAAGAAAGGATGTGAAACAACAAAATTGAATTTAGGCCCAGTGGAAGAAAGCAGTGATATCTGTTCAGATAAGCAGGGTGAGAAAGAAAGAGAAAAGAAAGAAAAATAAAGAGAAGCACACTGATGGTAAATAAAAAATCTTGTGAGATAAAAGACATGAGGAGGGACAGAGGAATGGAAATCAGTGAAAGAGGAGTGAGAGAGAGAGAGAGAGAGAGAGAGAGAGAGAGAGAGAAAGGTGGTGATATAAATGCTAGCTAAACCCGATAACACCATTCTGATCTCTTGCGACTCTGCCTCTCTAACCTTCTGTGCAAATATATAAATATATGTGTGTGTGTGTGTGTGTTCGTACGTGCATGTAATATCCTGTTACATGCTGGGCAAAATGCTCCGGCAGAGTGTGTCGTAATCTGGGTGTGAGATCTTTATTGAACATTGCCTTTTATTTCGCACAGCGTTGCTTCTCATGGTGTGTGTCTGTGTGTGTGTTTATGTTTAAACCATCCAACAGTAAAAAAAAAACTAAAAAAAACCTCAGAGACTAACAGGCACTTCTTATGCTGCTGATGTATACAAGCAAACAGGCTTGGTGCCAGCAGGCAGATACTGAATAATAAAAATGAACATTCATGTAATGAAAAATGTATGGTTTCAGGTGTATGAAAGCAGTTTTGCATGCACTCTGTGATGCTGTACACTGTCAGTCCACTCAGCTGTTATGGATGTAACTCAACCTACAACCACAAGTTATTGTTTTTACATTTCATTGGCAGTGAACAAATCGGGCCTTCAACACTTCTCATTTGTTGCTGTGAGCATGTCAATGCTCACAAGCTACATTAGCAGGTAGCTTACTAGTTATCAAAGATTGTGTGATAAACATTTTATGATGTTCAAGTGTAATTTTTGTTTGTACCAGTAATCTTGGATGCAAGTGACATACAAAAGAGGGACACAGAATGTACAATATGATCTGCTCCTCCACAGACATTATGGAGCCTCCAGGTGAATTTCTAATTTGCATAAAGATAAAAATGTTAAACTTTCAACCCCTCACTAGTGTCACCAGTCAGTCCTGCAGCGCCTGGAATCCCACTTTGCCTTGCGAAGTGATTTAGTCATTGAAAATGCATAGGAGCAAACTGCCTCATCCTGCATTCAGTTGGTCTTCACATAGACTAAACATGTCCTGACCACAGCTCTGTACAGACATGTGAGTGATATTGATATCAATCTCAGCAAGACAACAAATTAGCAAATTTCCCATTTTTTGGAAAAGCTATTCTGTTGTGATTTACCCACAGAATAGTCATTGTGCAGTTCCTCTCAGCTCTACAGAGTCCTTCAGCTTAATGTTTAGGTTTTCTAACCTGCAAATTTTCTGTTTTGGTTCAGTCTCACCTAAGTAGTGATGTCTTTGTCCTCACCAGGCAGCAGTTTTGAGTGAAAAATCTCTGAAAACTGACTGCATCTTCCCTGCTCAGCACCAAACAGCAGACAGACAGAGTTAGAGTAGCTGGTGAACATAGTAGAGAATTTAGCAGCTAAAGACCCAGATATTTCCCTCAGGATTTCATGCAGACCAAAACAGAGTTAACAGAGTGAATATTGAACTTGCATTCTCCAGGTGTCCCAAAACACAACTCCAAATGAATGATAATGTTGCTGGATGTGTAAATAAGCAAATGTTTTCAAACAGGTTTGCAACATCTGCTTAAAAAGTCTGTATATACAGTATATATATGTCAGTGTTGTTCTCAGCTCGTTTCCATTGACACAAACTTGTTACTGCAGGTTTAAGGAACACTCCGCTTTTATAGAGAAACAATTTAGAGAATAATATGAGTTTACTAGAAGTTGGGTTTCACTTGTGTAATTGTGGCCATCATACCTATTGGTATTATATATTGGCATTGTATGAGTTAATTGCTGAATTATAGGAATGTGGCAACATTGCTAAAAAGGAGTCGAACGAGTACGAATCACGAGTGGTCAGTCGATCAGACACGTTTAAATCAAAACCCCTACATTAGCAAAGTTCATTCAAGAGACACAAATTCAAACAGTAAAAGTAATTACCAACCTTAGTTATGTGGATACAGTTTTCCAGTGCAATGACGAATCAATACCAGCATTTGATGTGTGCTCACTTTTGGTTTTACCTCCTAATAAAGTGGTTTAACTAAACTGGCTAAGCTACTGGATTAGTTGAAACCTGTCTGATTACCTGACTGCAATGTCACTGTGTGTGTCACCCAGATTTGAGCAATTTTTGTGAGTACAGTGTTATAATAATAACCAATTGAAATTATGGGCAAAACGATAAGTACTACTCAGGTTGTAATAAAGGAGGATTATCCTTTAAAGCTGTCAGATGGTGTGTGGTGTAAAAATGCATAGAAATTATCAGCTTCCTCACTCAGGTTATTATTAAAAGTGATTTTGGGATAAATCCAAACATCACCTCACTCACACTGCTTCGATCCCCCACACCCCGTACCTTCACAGCAACCTCCTGAAACTCCAAACATTCATTTAATCAAAAGAACTGATTCCTCAAAGAGATTACCAAGACCTCTCTCTCTCTCTCTCTCTCTCGGCCGTATTGTAGCTACTCTCAATGTCTTCTTTTCCTGTCTTGTGTTTCTGTCACGTGCAGCTGCCACAGTGTGCATGGGAGGATGACTTACTCCGTATGTGAATGTGACATCAAATTATCAATGAATGCTCAGCCATGTATGCACACACACCACTGCAAGGGCACCACATGTGCATAAACTGAGTCTGCTCCCTTCCGCTGTGAATCTTAATACAGAGCGACTGCCTATTACAGACTGATTACCAGTGTATCAGTCCCTGTGTATGACAGTGAATAAGCAATGGTCGTCTAGTTATTGATCCACAGAAGGAAAGCCTGAACCTCAGAGCAGAATGCATCAGAATCCCCATCTCAGACCCGTTGGAACTTTAATAGACATTTCCAGCAACATCCAAGCTTTGATGTAATGAAAAAAGTAACAGCATTAAACTAATATGTGGTTAGATGGATGAGACTTGCTCCTCCGTGGTTTAGCTGGTGGGAGTAATAGCTGGTGTGGGGGCACTCATTGGGTCTGATTCCCGCAAGGCTCCCATAAATAGTCAATGTGCATCGATTGCAAATGGCTTCAGATGAAACCCCATCTAAATGACTGTGGTACCATTATATTAGTGAAATGACAAACAGAAAAACAGATATTATGAAGCATGAAAGCATTTCTGATTGATTGTTTCAGCCTTGCAAGAGGTTGAGGCTATGTGTGCTTGTGTGCCTTGCGTGCATGTGTTTGTATGTTTGTGTGTTCTCTGTGCATCTATTTTTGAATGATTGTTATTGGCTGAGTGTGTATTTAACATTCAGTGCGTATCTATTCTAGTTTGGTCGATCCCACTATGACTCTCATTAATGTCATTAATTGGCTGGAGCCAACACACACCTGGGTCCCTTGGTCTTCCTCAGGAGCCTGAGGGATGGCAACATATTATGTACACTATGGATAGAGCTTAGATGTCAGTGTGTATGTCTGCCTGTGTTTTACCTGAACTTCCCGTGCATGGTAGGCTATGATGAGGCCCAGCAGTATGACTGTGGATAGACTGATCAAACACTTCAGGGCCAGAGAATACATGGAGCTCTGTAGAGAGAAAATTGACACACACACTCCCTTAGAAACATGCAGCACAAACATAATACACATTTCAGATCAACTTTGCCATGATAACTGTTTTGATATTCAGAGTACAATGACAAAAAACATGTTAGAAAGATCTGACACTTATGATAGTCCACATTCTGTCACAAGTCCGGTTCAACTTGGAGACAGTCCCAGATGTCCCACGATGTTCTCTCTTACTCCTCCGCTAAAATGGCATGTGTGCCATATAAGTACTGACTAAGCATAGACAATAAGAACTAACATTTTCAAAACAGACTTTCAAACGCTGAGCGGGAGTAGAATGGTAGTATTCCACCCATCAATATCACTGCAGTCGAGCTTTAAATCCTCTGCTTGTCTGGTTTCATAGGGCTTATAATCAATGCACTGGGGAACTTCCGATCAATACAACTCATAGCACTTCAGTGGCTTCTTTAACCCTCTCACCTCACATGCTCAGAACACAGCAATGCCTACTGGAGTGTGTGCACACACAAATACGCAAGTACACAAGAAACACGTAACTGCCCACACTTAATCTTCTAAAAAGTGTAGTATATTGTCTTTGTTAGATTTGCTGTGGAAATAAATAAGTGGTTTCAGGTGCCACAACATCATCAAAAAGGAAAAGGAGCATGAGCAGCCACCAGGTAAGACAACTTAAAATAGAAACTCAAAAGCTGCTGGGATAATAAGAAAGCATGAATGTTTGTATTTAAACAAAGATCATTTTATAAGTGACCATGGTATAGGTGAATTAATGCCCTGTGAATCATCATGGCATATCAACGAAAAAAAAGATTCAGTGGAGGAAATGTTACTTCACTTCACCTCCTGTTTTTTTTGCTTTCACCTCATACACAACTGTCATGCATGAGGAAACCTTGTTATCCATGCTACTGGCAATGACAGTCTGTGTGTCAGTGTGTCCACAACTTTGGTCCAGAAGAAAACATCTTGACAAGTACTGGATTGAGTGTCATGAAATTTTCTACATACATTGATGTCCCCCACAGGATGGCTCCTACTGACTTTGTTTATCCTCTGATTGTTCATTAAGTCAAAGTTTTCCCCTATTTATTGGAATAACTCAACATCTATTTGCTCTAGCACCAAAATCTTACACAGATTTTCATGGTCCCCAAATGATGTATTCTAATGATTTCGGTTATCCTATGACCTTTCTTTAGCGCCGCCAGCCAGTTGACATTTTTTGTTTTAATTTAAATATCTCTACAACTATTGGATGGATGAAATGTGGTATTCATGGTCCCCAGATGATGAATTGTAAAAGCCTGACATGTTAGCATTTGGCTCAAAGTACTGCTATGTTTAAGTACACCCCAGGCTGTGGATTGAGTCTGTTTTTTCATTATAACTTATTTTATTTTATCACACTTTCGTGATAGCGATGATTGATCCTACCCAAAGTCAAGTCAATTTGAAAAACATAAGACAAACTTACTTGATCATTGATTTGGATAAGGAAACTTCAAACAAACAAACACAAAAAACAAACAAAACACTTTTAACAGGAAGAAAATATCTTCCAGTATGAACAGACATGCAATAGTTGTTGTTTGGACAAAAGTACACAAATGTAGTCATGAAATTACAATATATGGAATTACAATACTAAGGTTATAAAACACATAACTATGATGTTAAGCAACTAATACGTGTAATTAATACATTAAAATAGTTATTATACAACACAGAAAACGAGACAGTATTAGACAGTGGTATGCACTATTTTAGGTGTCAAACGTCAACAGATGCTGCATATAAGAAACATTAAAGGATAAGGCTGGTGTAATTCTTTATTCTTACTCAATTTAATAATATGACAACAACAATGCTTCTGTTAACACTTTTCCAGTCCCTAGTTGCGATCACAACTATTAACAAAAATTCAAAAAATACTTGCAATTTTTACCAATGACTGAAACTTTTCCGCAAATTTGACCTATCATCTCCGTTTTGCGCAAAACGTTGTCATATGTCGGCAAACTCACTTCCTTGTTTACAAGACGCAGCAGATATGTGTGATACCAAAGTCTCACATTTGCAAAAAACACTATCCAGGGGCCTGTACCATGAAGTAAGTTCAACATACCAAGGAAATCTTTTCGTTAGAGACCACAGATATGTGGGATAGATTTTGTTTGTGCGGAAAGTTTTAAAAATGAGCAGAAAATCTGCTGTAGCACAGAGGCTATTTAAGTCCAGAAATCTATAACTGAATTCAAATGAATAAATTTATCATTGAGGTGAAATGTGCCATAGTCAAGGAGATTATTTCCCTGAACAACAGACACTAAAGCGGAGGGAAGACAAAATCACCATATATATATATATATATATAAATATATATATTTTAGATTTTTAATTCACTATTTGTATCTATGTTATATAAATAGAGACATTTTCACCAAAAGAAATTGATGCAGAAATTCTCACCAGAATAGAAGAAATGAAGTGTTTAATCCTCAAAATTTTCAGGGGGAGGACACTTGGAGTAGACACTTATTAAGTGGGCGGCTGTGTTCAAATAAAACATGTTCTCTTGCATTTCTACAAATAATTTACCCCATAAATTCATTACAATGAAAGAAAAATGTCTCCGTTTGACAAATAGTTTAGGGGAAATATTCCCAAATACCAGCCTACAAGGCTTCAGTCAGTCTCTGTAGGTTTGTATGTATAAAAGTTTCTTTGCATCACCACAGCAATAAAAGCAGCCTATAAACCAGTCTGCGGGATTTTCCAAGAGAGCTGGTTTGTCAGTAGGCTGCATTTTTTCAGAGTTGGTCTCTTATCTCAAACATAACCTGCTCCGGAGCAGCTTAGCCCTTCTGCATAAGTTGCCATGGCTATCTACCCCAGTAAGAAGTGAACCACTGTCGTGGTACTGAAAACTCAGGATCAACCCCAAAGTTACCTTGCTAAGTTCAAATTCTGCTTCGTGGTACAGGCCCCTGATCTTCTTTACCAAAGCGGGAGTAGACTGTTTTGCAAAATGTGCAGTATTGTGATCACACATAAAAGGAAATTGCCTATTGACAAACACTTTGCCACTGCAAAACATACGCGGAGAGAGGCAGAAACACATCCTGTAGGATTTTGGGCGAGAAAAATCACTGTGACATAGGCTGTTGCATCTCTGTCAATTGCAAGCGCTGAAAGAATCTGAGTAAGCTGGTTTAAATATCGATGGTAAAGGTTGGGGTTAGAGTTAGCCCTGCGAAATCCTGGAGGACTGTTTAATGATTCAACTATAATTCAAAAGTTAAAAATATCACTTCTACCTTCGCAGTTTTCACATATCCCCACAATTTTACAGCAAAAAACAGAAAAGCTGCAGCAAAACCAGGAATTTTAGGCCACAACAATCACAATAATGGTCCCCCAAATCCTGGAGGGACTGACTTTCAAAGTCCTGTCTGTCACACTCCCAAGTTCACTCTCTGAATACAAATAATCAACATTAACTAAAGCAAAAACATAAACAAACACCTCAAGTTTTCAGAAAAAACAACAACAAATAAAGAGGAAACACACAAAAGAAAGAGGTGAAAGAAAAAAACAACAAATACAAAGGAAACACACAAAAGAAAGAGGTGAAAGGAAAAAAAACACACTCGCTCAGACTCCTTGCAACACAGCATTTGCCAGGCCAGGCTCCAGAGACCTAGGGTCCCCAAACCCCAAGAAACTGATCCGACCTGGTGCGGAGGATGACCGTGAGATACTCCAACAAGAGCCATTGGAATTAACTCTATGCCATTCCTGAAAAATATATTTTTTTCTGGCAGCGAATGTCAACATATTATACAGTCTCTTGTTAGCTGCATAGTTAGATGCCTATTTGGAAGGCCCAAAACCAGTGACACTGTCTTTTAAGAAAAGAGTTAAAATAATTAATAAAAAATGACATATGCGTCAGGTAAAAAACTAATGTATTTGCTTTGTTTACTGTGTATGTCTATTTCTCTCTAAACAAGTATGAATAATGCTTAGAATGATATTAGCTTACTGACCTTTTATCAGAAATTGGATTTTGTGTCATTCATGAATTTCTGAGCATTTTAGTGTCATATGATGTTTCAAAAGCTTTTCCATCCTGTGAAATACTGGCAAAAACCATTCTGCAAACAGGTGCAAAATGTCAGGAATCAGCAGTCAAAGAAAACATTTAATTTGACTCATTTTTCAGGCTTTAGACAACAAGCTGCCTTCAGTGCTTTGGTTTTTAAAAGCCACACTCAATAAAGTGATTCATTTGTCCACATCGGCACAAGGACTATGCTTTGAATTGCAGAGTGTAATACACAAAGAACCCAACATGCATTCATTCTTGATATTACTAAGGCCACAAGATGAGTACAACAGCTTACAATCCTCTTCAACAGAAGAGTTGACACACCTTAAAGAGGTCATATGATGCTTTTTGGCTTTTTCCCCTCTCCTTTATTGAGTTATATACATTTTCTGTGCATGTAATTGGTTTGCACAGTGAAAAAGCCCAAGGAGTTCCCATGTCCCACAGAAAACACTGCTCTGAACTGCCTAAAAACAGCTCGTTTGTAGTCTGGCCTTTTCTTCTGCTTTCTTGTGACGTCATTAGAAAATACGCGTCATAATGCTCATCTAGCGGCTAGTCAGACACGCCCTCAAAAACTCTGGAGTTTTGAAATGCAAAACGGGTTCGGAAGTGTTTCTAAAATTCTCTGTTTTAGGTCTTGGTTTTGCTGTTGTAGTCTGGACGGGAGGTGCAAACATAGCAAAAGGTCTCCGTTTTAATTCGAAAACGCAGTAGTGTGGATGGGGCCTAAGCTGGAGAGGGGAACATATACAGCTAAACCAAAACCGTGTTTACCAGCTTCTCACGACCCACCGTTCTCTGCTTCTTATTGGCTACTAGTCCTTACCCAGAAATTGCACATATGCAACTCCCAACAAAGATTTTATACAAGTAAGATGCCTCACTCTGTAGCTAAGACGGAGTGTTGGAAAGAGGATGATAAAAATATGGTGTTTTTTGAAAATGAAACCATGTAACCCGGTTCTGGTACAACCCCTAAATAGGTTTTTTATAACTGAAAATGAGGATAATATGACCTCTTTAAGACTGCAGCAACTCAGATCAAATATTTCAGCTGTTAAGTAGGATGCTGTTACGTGTTCATCGCCAATCGCTCTCTTTATCCGAGTGCACACTCCGAGTTTAGACACATATTACTCAGCCTTTCCTTCATTACGTTATTAAGCACAATCTACATTGCATTTTTGGTTCATGAATATATATTGCAAGTCAGCCTCCTGGAAAATAAGAATGTGTTAGTGTGATACTGTGTCTATTTAGGGTCTCTGTAGATGCTTCATGGCCTTAATGGTATTAATTTAACATCACAGAAACACAAACACATACATACAGTCTAGTTTGTTAATCCTCACTGACACCCTCCTCTGTTGATATTCGTTTTTCACATAATTATCAAAATCTGTGAGGACTGAATGAGACTGGGTGCCCTTTTTGTTTACACACACACACACACACACACACACACACACACACACACACACACACACACACACACACACACACACATACAGAGCATTAAGTGACTGTTGTTCATGTATTGCTCATATCAGTGTGGTTATGGGCCATTGCACAACATTGGGAAAATACCATCTAGCTTTATCTCACCGCTGATTTCCTCTATCAGCTTGCCCAAAGCTTGAGCTGTTTTTTGGTCTTCTTTGCTCACGCTTTCTTTTCCTCGGTCTGTCTCTCCTCTGTAAAGACCTCATTTGCACTTGCTGAAGCAAACTAGGTGCTAAGGAAGCCAACATTGTTGTGCTAATGAGAAAAATGCAGACTAGGTTTCCAGAAGCACGTCTGTTTAAACACACAGTTACACTGGTGAGCTGAAATGTGATTTGCACTGAGTTTTCTTCTTCTGTCTCTCTATCTATGTCTACTCTCTCACTTCTCTTGCTGCGTTTACCTCTTGCCGTCTGTTGGCCGTTCAGTTTTTTTTCCAGTACTGCCCATCACACTGTCAAGAGCATTTTGTTTCTGCCTGTTTCCACTTCACTTACTCTGCCTGTATAGTGAGAGAGGTATGTGTATATATGCTTGCCTTCTCTACATTTTGACTTTTTTATACCATGACCGCAGAGAATTCTTGACTCCATTAATTTCTAGTAACTGGACAGGTCTGATGCAGGTGTCTGCTGTTCTAAATAGATGCATTTAAATGAATGAACCTGTATTAAAATCTTGATAAAGACAGCAACAGTGAGGAGAAAGGTTATATCCTGCTTCAGTAGGTGGAACCCTGCAGACCTGCATGCAGTCAGCAGATGTACAGGTTCTTCAATAAATACTACAGTCTATCACACTAGAAGACCATATGGTGACCTCATGACAGCGAGAAGAAGCAAGAGCTCCTTTGTTTATTGTGTTTGGTTGAACAACAAGAAAAAGCCAATTGTGTGTCTTTGTACTTTCTTGAAGAGGAATTATAAAGATGTGGATAGCCACGGATCTCCTTGTACAGCTTCTCTTCAAAACAAGTGCCCACTTTACTTCTGTGCAGTCGACATGCTTGTCTTGTGTACAGTCCACGAGGACCTTTGCACAGATGACAAAATGAACGCAGAAACAGTAAGCAAGAATTGGCTTTTAGATCAAGGGTCTTGAAATTGTGACGTTTGTGTAACCAGTTAAAAGGTCCTCACTTTGGGAAATACACTTATACTCATTTTCTTGCCAAGAGTTAGACAAGAAGATACCACACTCATGTCCTTGAGTTAAGTATCAAGCTAGAGCTGGCAGGCAATTAGCTTAGAATAAAGACAAGAAGCAGGGGGAAACAGGTAGCCTGTCTGAAGTTCAAAAATACACCTTTAAAGCTCATTTAATAACAACAGTGTCATTGACATGAACTAGCCCAGGTGTAAATAATCAAATGAATAATGGCTGAATTCCATTTAGTTGCTTCAGTTTCAGGGTCTTGGTATTGTGCATACTATTATATATAACTGTCACACTGTCATGACTTACTGGGACACTTAAATACAACAGAGCCATAGTGTAATGTCATTAATAACAGTTTTTTACATTTTGACATATTTATTTGTCTTGGTGTGTTTTCACTGGGTTTATGTTTCATGTTTGTTTTTTATGCCCGATTGCTTCAAAACATAATTTCCTCTTGTGGTACAAGTCAAAATGTCTGCAATAAAAAAGGCTCAGTGCAAAGCAGAGGGGCAAACTGTTCAGCAAGAAATACCACAACAACATGCAACTCCGTTTAAATCCACAAACTGTTTTAACATTTGTGTACATATTTTATTAAATAATGTTGTCTTAAAATTGGTGGCCCGTGTACTCTAATGTGAATGTATTATTTGGCAGATACTATCCCCGACGTACTGTATACCTGTAGTATATGATTTGAATGGTGTGCATATGTAATGTGTGTGTGTGTAAGTGTGTTTCTTTTCCTGTTTCTTTTTGTCCAGCTGTGCATAAGTGTGCGATTAGGGTGTATTGATCAATGCTTGAAAGACAGCATGTGGAGATAATGAGGTTTTTGAACCTCTTTAGTTCAATCAGCTGGCGGACACACTTTCAGGCACACAAGCATGCCCGTGCACACACTTAACACACACCAAACGAGGTAGTATCAAGATGAGGGTCTCCCCCAATTGTCCTATCTCACCCTTATTGACACAGATGTGAGAGCAAGTACACGTCGCTTAACAGCACATTACTCTCGTAGTGATAAGTCACTCACTACATGTGTTGGTAATGCATGTGAATGTGTGTGAGAGTGTGTTGTAATGAGTTAGCCTTGGGGGTCTGTGATACCTTCTTGCAATCAATCTCCAGGGAAACAGACGCTAGACAGAGAAGCGATGTCACCTTACCAGGATAAACACACAAACACACACACACACACACACAACACACACACACACACACACACACTTGACTGCACATTTACACACACCATTACAGCCCTACACACTCAATTAAATCCAGACAAAGGAAGATGTGAATGCACGCACACACACACACCCATCCAAGCAGGTGCGTTCATGGGTAATAATATGACAGAGCTGAACAGAGACATGTGTGTATAGTCAAAAGAGACGACTCAGTGACATGAATGTTTAAGTTGCCGGCGGATGATGCAAGTTTTAACACATCCATGGGTACCAACACACTCACACATACAGAGGAGTAGCCTAGCCTTGTTACACTGAAGAAAATGAGCATATTTGTACCTGTTAGTAGCAAGACCTGTGGGAGCTACCGTCCCTTAGAAGCCTGTGATCTAGAAGATAAAGGGAGTGTGGAGTGGAGTGGAGGATGAGAGAGGAGGGGGAGAGGAGGAAAGGAGGGAGAGGGTGGTGGAGAAGTGCTGAGATGGCTGATAGCGCCTTTAGAGAATATGGTGGCAGTTGGCGAATTTAATTCCCTGATGGTCCTCATGTGCTGTCTGAAAAGCAGAACGCAGCCACTGTAAGTGGCCTCATAGAAAAAAAGGTCTGGAAAGGTCTCCCCGTAAATGTCGGCGAGAAATGTCATAGGTAGGCGAGCAAGGGCTGGGAGGGAGAGACGGAGGTAGTGCGAATGTGGGAGATGTTGTAAGCCTGATGAGATGGAAATGACCCCTTTGGGAAACGTATTTAAGACTCGCCAGGGGGAGTGTTTACTCCTAATAAGTGAGAAGGATGGAAGTAAGTAAGAAAGGAAAGTAGGAAGGGAAGGGAGACTGGGAGTGAGCATTGCTGTGAAATCGTTGATGCTCCTGGTTAGAAATGTGAGTAAATGGGTACATTCTCATGATCCGCCGTCCTACTGCCTCTCACACAACACCCATCTGTATGTCAAGGTGTCAAGTATGTGTACTGGCAATGTGACAAGTGAAGTCGACAGCAGCTGTGCGTTCCCTCAGAATAGCCATGTTCCATTGCAAGCATGAAACATGCCGTGGAGCCGGGGCCCACAAGGAGCCACATGGGCCTTGAACTAATCTATAGATCTGACAGTGACAGGCCACATGCTGAAGTTCCTAGGTGTCCGAGGGCCTCAGTTATTCTCAGATAGAGACGCATGCCAGAACAGGAGCCCTTGCCTTTTAACCGCTTCCTAATAAACTCAATAATAGAAGCTCATGAAAGTGTTTTTCAGACAAACTGTCCTCATGTTTCTGTTAACATCTGAAGTGTCAAGGTTCTGGATAAATAACACTGATCATGAAATGTAGAGGTAAAAAGAACTTGACACAGATGTACAGAGACTCAACATGTCTCAGTGCCTCAATATAACTTATGGTGGCAATTTGAGAAGCTCCATTTTGCTTTTGTCTTGGATGCTTTTTGTGGGAAACCTCACAATTCTGCCTGAGAGCAAATTAAATTATTTCACGTTCATGAAATATTTAATCATATAATACTCTCCCTGCAAAATCTGGCTCAGCAACTGTGATTGGACATTTACAGTATAGGAATTCACTGCCACTGCTTAGAGCACTGAGTATCAATAGTGGAAGACATATTCAGATGATTTAATTAAGTAAAATTTCCACAAAAATACTCCTTCATTCAAGTAAATGTACATGTGTATTGTAAGCAAAATGTACTTAAAGTATCAAAGTCAAAGTTGTTCTGCAGAAAAATTGAGTAATACATTGTAATATATAACCTCATTAGGTTGTTAATATTGATGCATCAAAGAGTAGGTTTTGTTGTGACTGGTTGAAGTGAAGCTAATGAAACTACTACTGTTTTTTGTCTTAATTTGTAAAGTAACTTGTGCCTATTTCAAATAAATGTAGTGGAGTAAAATGTTCAATATTTACTCTGAAGCATCTTCAAAATTGTACTTAAGTGCAGTATCTAAGTAAATGTACTTTCCACTACCGCTAAATATACATACGCAAGAATGTGGATGTAAATTTGACAGAAAGATAGAGGCTATAATACAATGAGTGGAAATCTCAGCTGTAACCACAATTTGTGCTGACAGGGTTTGAAATCTGTTTCTGCACATGAATATACATATGCTTACTCACTATACCCACAGTCACGAACACAATGTCCTCCTCTGTTAACCTCTCCCCGTTTATCCTTGCTAACACACACGCCATCCAACCCAACCTGTTTAGTTCCATTCTAATTCTTCATCTCTATTTTTGGGATCAAGATAGAGCAGGTGGTTTGGCTGAAACACATGCAGCCGCAGTATACATGACATTCAGTTTATAGCTACTGTCAAAGGCACAGTGTCTTACTTAAAGTCTTACGCGCGTTAGCAGCGTGTTAGCAGGATATAACGTGTGTGTGTGTGTAATATATATATATATATATATATATATATATATATATATATATATATATATATATATATATATATATATATATATGATGTTGTGTGTGTGTGTGTGTGTGTGTTGTGTCTTTGACAATAGCTGCAAACATCATGCAAGTGCATGTCATGTGTAAATGTGTGTTTGAATGTGTGAATATATAAAATTTTTTGTACTATTGCTCTTCCCCACAAGCGGTCACTACACAGCACAAAGACTTGCACCTCTGAAGGGCAGGATCCATTTCCAAGGTGTGAGTTTGTACGGCACATGTGCGCTGGGGTGGACAGCGTATGTGTGGGTGTGTGATGATCAATAATCAATAGAAGAAATCATTCAAGGCTTCCACCCCCTTAGACTGCTTTAAAGTACTGCATGAACCTCTTCGCTTCTCTCTCTGCCGTCCTCCCATCTGTCTGCCTTTCAATTCTCTCTTTCATCCTCATGATCCATTTTTCACAACAACCAGCGGGCTTCTTTCCACCTCAATTATCTAAGTGAGGGCTTGAACTGTCTGATGGATCTCCAGTAGCTGTTGGAGTCAAACCAAACCTGCAACCATAAAAACTGAAAAAATATATAACTTGGCAGTTTAACTTCTGCTTTAAAAATGAATTTTGATCAGGCTTTGCTAAAGTATATTTAACTCTCTGGAGTCAACCTCTTTTTAAAAATGCACAACCCTGAAAGGAGACTATGAGTTGATGTTGTACATACTATTCTCAATATACCTCAACTCTGACTTCCTGTTCTTAACTAGATGTCTAAATAGACATAGAATAACCAATATAGTAAGAGCACTGGCAAACACATTAGCCGCCTTGTTTTAATTCACAGCCGTCCATCAATTCTTAAAGTTAGACAATGCAGCCTGATTCAGATGAACGCAGTATTGGTAAGAACCTAAATCAGGCTTTTCATTAACACCTTTCCTTTTTTCTTTCCTTCTACAGCCTTTCATTGCTTGCCCAGCCACTTCAATCTTCCAATCACACTCCCCCAGTTTGACACCCACTGGAAGAGCATGGGAGCAGAGGGAGAGCGAAAGTGAGGGGGAAATGAAAGAGAGAATGAAAAAAGAAAGCAGGATAAACAGACAGGCGTGGAGTTGAAATACAAAAGAGACAGACAATGAAAGAGAGCACAAAAAGTGTCGGCCTTCTCCTTCAGGAAGGAGGAAAGGTCGACAGAAAAGAAGAACAGAGACAAGGAGGGATTTATAGAGAGAGAAATTCAAATCATGAATTTTCATTAATAAAAAGACATAGCCTTTAAAGGAGGAATTTTCATAAAGTAATGAATAGGAGACAGAGGCAAAGAGAAAAAGAAACAGAGACACAGCCAGCCAAACAGAACAGGTAGATTTTTCTAGCAACGACAATAACAGAGAGAGACCAAGTATCAACTGGAGACCACAGACTACAGAAACAGAAGAGGAGGGAGGCAGGGATGAGAAACACACCCAGCTGGCTTGTTTTAATAGGTTACCTGTAAATATGTGCTCTCACACAATCCCATATCATGTCATCAGTGATCCATATATGACAAGCTGCATAAGTGGACATAATGTTATCACCTTATTAACTAAAGAAAACCAAGCCTGTGTGACATGTCAGATTAAAAGAAGGGTTTGAACGAGGACAGAAGTATCTCTGCATCAGGAAGGTGAGCACAACATGGCCTCACTGGGACCCCGTAGCACACACACACACACATACACAAACACAACCAAAATAAACAGACAATAGCAGCCAGGGGCCAATTCAGCTTATTACACTCCCCATTACACAGACAAATGAGATCCTGGCCTCCTACTGATAATCTGCCCCCCATGTCCTCTGCATCATTGTATTACATCACCCCGAAGCAGCAACTGTCAAGCTTGGTCATTTCTGTACACAACCTTCCAACAAAACGGGCATAGTGTCAGACTGAGTGGGGTGTACCAATCATGAATTTGGTGATTAATTGGTGAAAGCTGACTCTAATTATCTGGCCAATGACCCATCCAAAACAGCCAAAGTTTGGGTGTCCTGGTAACTTGGGGATTGAAGATGTGTACCATTTAATGTCCCTGGTTTGAATCTGGCTGGTGACCTCTGTTACATGTTATTCTCTATCTTTCTTTCTCCCCTGTAGTTTCTCCCCTCCACTTTTACTGGCTACCATCAAAATAAAGGCAAAATGCTTAAAAGGAGCTCAATTTAACCAAAGAGTTTTCAGCTATGCACCAGTGCACATTGTTACAGCCACCATGACAGTCTGGTGTGAAGGTTGCTGACATTTTTGGACACCTTTAATATGCTAAGTCTATATTAAAAGGGGCAATCTACCAATATATTACAGCACTTCCATTTGAGGGCTTCTGAGAGACACAGATTAAAATCAGAATGGTCAAAATGTAACCACAGAGGCAGAGATATCCCGACATTTAGTCCCTAAGGTAGATCCTACACTTCCCATAATGCAACTTGATAGTATATTTCATTAGACCCTCCCTGCCTGTTAACGACCATGTCTTTACAACTCTGTACCCTCAGTTTGTAAGACATACGTTCTTCAATAAATTTATAATTTTCAAGCCCAAGATATCATCAGGGTTTTGTCACACTTGACATAGAGCTGTAGCTACACTAACCACAACTAGTAAACTGATCTTCATGTGTTAAATCAGTGGTTGCCCTTTAAGTATCACTGGTCTTTCCAACACATTCTCACCCTCAACACGTCACATATGGAAGCTTGGTCAAGAGCCTTAGCATCAAGCCCTCTAGGTACCCACGCTGCATTGTTTTTTGATGTTTAGGGCACAAGTAACCAACAACAAATATGCAACATCCAGTTGGACTTTCAAAGTAAAAGTACTTTTTAACATTGCAAAACATTGCCATTTTGAAACGGCACATTGTTAATGTTGTCAAACGTTGCAATTTGGTTAGGTTTAGGCACCAAAAACTATTTGGTAAGGTTTAGGAAAAGATCATGGATTGGGTTAAAATAACTTACGTACCTCGGTTAACTTACATAAGTTGAGTAACTTCACTTGTGTAACTTACACATCTTACGTAACCAAACTTAAATACGTAACTTAAATAAAAATATTTAACGTTGACTTTTTTTTTTCACATCGGAAACAAACTGGTCAGAAACTGGTTAAAAGTCTGGTTTTTCACCATCCATAAGTCCTTATGCCCTACCACTTGGCAGCTATCTTGTTAACGCCTCCGGGCAGTAATTTGGGACTAACAAGACCAGCCCCATATCTAAATGAATGGAGATAGAGCCAGAACTGCACTTTCACTGGTCACCGGGACAAAAAAACTGTATGAATAGAATCAGCAGTAAAGTACGATATCGCTGAAAAAGTTAGACTTTTCCCCAAATAAGGTTTAAAACTTTCCCCCCTAGCTAGTGGGAGGGGAGGGATATTCGACATCTTTAGCATTGCGGGCTTTCCCTATAGAGTTGTGTTGAGGATTCTTAATGTGGCGTATTTCCTCTATAAAACACCTCCATCCACCCCCACCACCTGCTTACTCAGACTTTTCTGTGAAATATCCTACACATACCTTTATCATTCAAAAGTGACGCTACAGGGCTTCCCCCAGCTGCTTCAAACTATGCTACGCTATGGGGATCCCCAGTGCTATACAAACTGAACAACTCTTGACCATGTGTTCATATATTATGACTTGGGAGTGAGAAAGTGTTGGTCTGTCCCCTCACCTTGGTGTACACGCCCCATGACAGCTCCGTCTCAATCACCATGACCACGATGCCAAACATTCCAAAGATGAGGGCATAGTCACTGAGCCTCTTTCTCTTCTCGAACAGCGCCCTGCGATGTCCCAGTTTATAGCCAATGTTTTGGTTCTTCCGTTTGGAGGCCTTGGAGGTGCTGCCCCTGGCCCCAGTGCCCACCACCCCAACCCCTCCCTGCCTGCTGCCCCTCCCTGGCTGTGCCCGCCTGCTCTCCACCAGAGTGTGGTTCTGGTGGTAGATTGACATCTGGTTGGATGTTGAGTCCGTGATGTCATACCCAGCTCTGGGGTAAGGCGAGTCTTCTTTGGATGAAATCACAATCTCTGGGGGGCTCTGAATTAGGGGTTGATTGGTAGAGCACTGGGCCACCAAGGAGGTAGGAGGGGCTTCTCGCTGTCGGTCATGCCCCCCAGCAGCCGTTGCCCCGGCAACAGCTGAAACACCACCCTCTTTGGTTTCGCTGCTGCTGTCTGATTCAATGAGGTTTCTGCGGGAGGCGCTGAGGCGGCTCAGGGGCTTCATGACCCCACCTGTGTACTTACAGGAGCTCATGGCAATTTCCGTAAAGGGGTTACTGTCTCTACGGTGAACCAGAGGGCTGGCCTGTCTGTGTTTGCAACCCCTCTCCCTGTCACGCTCCCTGTCCCTCTCCCGCTCCATGGAGGGCGAGTGGGAGGAGTAAAAGAGGGCATTGTAGACCGGGGAATCCCCACTCAGGCTGTGCTGTGAACCCAGGCAGGAGGAGAGCGGGGTGCTGGTGGGGTGCAGGGCATTGGGGATGGGTGGGGGCAGAGGCTGGGTTCCAGAGGATGACAGGGGCAACTTGGGGAGCGATGCTGGAGGCACGTTGGGCGTGGCAGGGGATGGGGACGGGGTGCTGCCATTTAGACGGTCGAGGCTTGATCCTCCCATGTGGTTGGAGTGGTTTGATCCTGGCTGGTTGCCAGTGGTGGAGGGATGGGATATACTGCCCAGGGGAAGGAGGAAGCGCTGGTCCTCATCCTCGCTCCCTCCTAGCAGAGCCAAGCTCAGAGTGGGGGGAGGCTCCATGGTCACTGCTGTGGCCACACACCTGCCTATAGACAAACACAAAAAAAGAGAAGAACTGTAGACACAGGAGGAAAATGACAGAATACACACTATTTATCATGACGTTAGTGATAAAGACAGCACAGACAGCGAGAAAGATGCTGGCGGAGGAGTGGTAAAGCTTTGTAAGGGATAGCGGTTAAGAAATAAGGAAAAAGACAGAACTCCAAAATATGAAGATGTGTGACAAAGAGGGGCGGCAGAGTGAAGAAAAGTACCGATAATTGGGGAATATGTTATGCCTTGAGTCACATTTGAGTCAGCTGCCCAGTCAGCCCCTTTCAGCGTTGTCTCTCACTATCTGTGTCCTTTCCTTCTCTCACATCCCACAATGCTTCCAGCAATCTATGACATAAAATGTCATCTGTGCTACATTGCCGGAGGATGGAGTAGATCCTCTCCTTTACACCATGGAAATGAGATCATACTCAGACCAAAGGATAATAATTCAATCAGTCTGTTTGACAGCAGGGGAAGTAAAGTGACTGTGCGTGTGCACCTTAGTTAATCATAAGTTGCCTGCATTTTGTTGCATTTAATTGATCCAAAACAATAACCTACTTTCAGTGTGATATAACCAGACACCTTCATGGCCCCCTCCTCCCTGTCTGTTCTTCCACCTACCTCCTACCTCTTCTCGCTCAGTCCCTGTCCCCCAGGTTAGTTCTGTTGAATCACTGGCTGGATGAAAATAGACCACCACACTTTTTCTTTTTCATGTTGTCACGGCCATCCCGTCATCTTTTCGCTTCGCCTCCTTGCATATAGCTCCTTCCACAGGTCCTCGCTTGTCTCCAGAAATTGTGCGTCGCTTCACACAGATGTTGCCTCCGTCTCCGCACACTTGATATGTTCAGTTTGTCTCTTTCTCAATCATTACAGATATCTCGATGTTGCCCATTTCGATCTCGTCAGTGACAGTCGACTCGAGATGAAGAGGAATAATCCATGGTGACTGGATTAAATCTGTCAACCTGTGGCTGCACGTCAAAAATATGCAGCAACATAGCCTATAAAGCGGTAAAAGAGGCGAAAAAACAACACACACACACACACACACACACACAAAACCCCGCAAAGCTGGACGTCAAGTAAGTCCTCAGATGAAGCCTGTGATTTAATATGTGACTCCACCGACTTCCACTCAATCTACAGCTCACTGTCTCCCCGGATCTGTCTCTCACTCTCTCCTCCAACTTCTCTCCCTCTTTCTCCGCCTCCAGACCTGCCGTTCATTCCCATTGGACGGAATCAGGAAGGCGAAATAAGCGCTGAAAACAGGTGGCAGCATTTGTAAGATGTAGCCGCCAAACAAATGTCAAATTTATTATACTAGAATTATTTTAAATATTTTTTTTCACAGTGGCCTCAGAAAACATTATTTGTAGCTGCTGCCTCTATATAGCCTAATAAATAGACGACTGGCCTATCTAGTCCTTTATGGGACCTGTGAAAGTACGCTGAACCTGGCAATTCAATGTCAAAAACATAGAGAATAATCTTCACATTTGTAGAATAAATGGGAATACATTTGTAAAACAAAGAATACATCAACAAACTGCAACACATGGCGTGGTGGAAGGTGTGGAAGCAGAAGAGGAAGGAGCGGCGCTTCTCTGTGCGCCTTCAGCTAGTAGATAAATGGAAAAGACCTGTTCACTTCTGTTTTATGATTCAGTTGAGTAATTGAGAAAACCCCTTGGAAAATTGATTTAGACTAAAATAACATATTATAGGCTAGTGTATTAGCCTCTAACCATCATACATTAGTGTTTTTCTTTAATTTCTTATCTGTTGATCTAGACGACGAGCTGCTGCATAAATTGCCCTTCTAGGGATAACTAAAGTAATATTGAATTTAATATTAAGTTAATAATTAATGCCTTAAGGTGAACAATTAACAAAAAAAATCTGATGCATAATTTACAACAGATGGATGTAACCACCGTTTTTTTAGGGATTCTCTGATTTCATTCGTATATTTATAAACTCTGCAGAGTCTATGCAGCATAATCCTACATAATTAGACTATTCTACCTGGCATAACCGGTTTAATATTATCCTTCTCTGTGTGCGTTACGTGCACCCTTAATCGGATGAGCGCTGACGCGGAAATGTGTGGGAGAAGATTAGACTGTTTCCTTATAACAGGTCAGCCTATCCTGCGATTATGCAACACGACAGACATCAATAAAGCAAATCATATAGTGTGCAGGATGCTTCCAAGTATTTAGCTATACAACACCAGTCTATGTCAACACGTCACTCAGAGTATAGGCCTATGCATGTTTCTGGCGCATTTTTATTCTCTAAATGACTTTGATTTTAACAGTGGATTATTTCATCCGTTTTTTCAACATAAGAGTGTAACAAACACAGTAATGTGTTGTTTCTGCCCTGGGCTGATTCGTGATGGGTCAGTGATGGAGAGGCTGGTTCAACAAGCAGTAAATTCTTCATAGAAAAACGCCTGGGGAAAGGTCAAAAGTTCAGGTCTGCCCCATCAAAGTCATTTACTGGGGGCAATGGGACAGAAATAGGAAAATAGAGTGAAAGAAGCTAGGACAGAGAATATATATTTGGTAGTGTATCTGTAGGCCTACTTTTGTATGTATTAGGTCTGATTTTAGTTTTAGACCTCCGTGAGGATATTTTAGGATTTTTAAGGATTAAGACTGGTTTAGGATTGTGGTTGGACTGTTATGGTTTTGGTATTTCCTGTTTGAGTTGTTAATCACTTCTTGTCTGTGTTTTTCATTCTTTGTCCTTGATTATTTTCTGTTTTGCAAGTTAAGCATTTGTTCTGTGCTTTCTGTTTTATTTTGAAGTTGCTTACCATTCGTGTCCTTGTCCTTACTTTGCTTCCTTTCCCTGTTGATTTTCTCTGATTGTGGTGCGTTCCAGTTGTAAGCTGCCGGGAAGTCGGAATTTCCGAGTTCCCAGATGGAGGTTTCAACTGGAATGCCCCCTTAAATCGGATTTTTGACTGGAACCTCATCAACCCCAACCTCAAAATCCAAGATGGCTGCTTCAAGCATCAACAAGTGAAAGTTGTAGTAATATGTTTATCGCTCTCCTGTCTTTATTTATTTGTCATTAAATCAGTCATACAGTACTGTCCAGCTTATTTCTGTGGACATGTTGCTACGGTGTTTGTGCAAAGTACCGCGTAATGCACTGTATTCTAACTGATATTGCTAACAATGACTAGATGCTTGGTTTTCCGACTTAAATCTGTTGTATTGGAATGTGGTCAACTCGGGTTTGACTTCTGACTTCCAACGTAAATGTAACGAAGTGCCTCGTTTTGTTACCTGCCTCTTGAGTATTTAGGTTTGCTTCTTCTCTTTGTTCTTTTTGGATCGTTTGTGTATGTGGTCAAGCCTGTTCCCTGGATTATTCTGTCGTGTTAAGAAATACTTTTGTATTTCACGCTCTTTGGATTTCTGTTTTTTCTTGTTCTATGGATTGTTAATTCCCAGAATTGCCTGACTCATGTTTTCTGTAAATTACAATCACTTGAGAAAATAAACTCTGTAAACTGAAGCTGCTCTGCCTTAGTGTCTGCTTTTGGGTCCTCACCCATTATTCCTGTCTGTGCTTGGCGAAAGATTAACAGTACGATCCAACCATTAACATGGAGCCACCAGGTAACTTTTCTGGGGAATTACTTTATGACTGGTTTGGCTAAAGAACAGTTGGAAGAATTTGTTTGAGTCCCAGCACACCAGAAGGTTTCTTCTAGGCATTGGCTGTGGAAGGTTACCAGCATGGGTTGTGAGATTCCTGAACACCCCTGTCTGTGAGCCTGCAAGCTTCCAGGCCATAAGCCATCTGCCTTCACTTCAGTTAACGAGTCATGAGGACTGGCTGGTTCTAAGATTATGATTATGTCCTGGAGGCTTCATCCCGTCCTGCAAGCAACCAGCCTGCACTTCAGCCATCCTGCCCTTAGTCAGTTCCAGTGCCAGAGTTGGTTGGAGACTCATTGACATCCAGCTCTCTGGTATAGTTTTTGTTGGTCCTCACCTTGGAGCCAGAGAGCACTCAGACAGCTAGCCTCCGGCCTGCTAGCAAACAGACAGCTAGCATCGTCCAGTCTGCATCACTGCCTGCCTGCTTTCTGGAAACCTGCCTGCACCTGGACCTGCAAGTCACCCTGACACTCTTCTATCTCCTTTTGAGGGAACTTGTCTAACCATCTTTCCTGGGTCACGTGATGGCCACAAGAGAAGACATGGTCATCATGGTGCTGCCCACCTCTTCATCATCATCATCGTCCAGTGCTGCAGAGGTCTCACTGCCTAGCATTCCAGGGATGAAGCTGCCCAACTATCCAGAGATTTTGTTGTACTGTTCCTCAGAAAATAAGAACTCTTACTTTACTGATGCTTTTGCTTTGGATTATAACATCTGACAAATGAGTAAATGTAAATGTTCTAAGCTTGCTAGCTCCCCAGAGACTTTGCTACCTGTTCACCAGAGATTCAGCTGGTTAGCTCCACAGAGACTGTGCTGGCTAGCACCCTGGAGACAATGATAATTAGTACCATAGAGGTACCACCAGTCTCGCTTGGTTCTCCATTGGCGGTCCAGCCAACTGCTGCTACTCATGTCGAGTCGGTGGTCTGGCTAACTCCTGCTCCTCGTGTCCAGTCAACAGTTGCTGAGCTACATCAACCGCCTGACTGTTGAGAAGCTGCCCTGGTGAGCTGCAATGTTCTGACTCTGCTGAGTCCTGTCCCAGTTTATCTGCCTTTGACTTTGACTCCTGTACTGCAGCAAACCTCTGACTCTGTCGAGCTACAGCATCTTACAGTCACTATGAAGGTCCAGCAAAACCCTTACTCTGTGGTACTGCAGCAACCTCTTGTTCCAGTCACAGTGCTGCAACTACCTCTAGTTTCCCCCAAACTGCTACAAAATCTTTTGCCCCTCCTGAGCTGCAGCAGTCACCCTTGGTTTCTTCAGAGCTGCCCCGTTGCCCGCCTCAGGTGTTCGTCTGGCTGTCTGCCTGAGTGCACTGTTCCATTCTCCTGCTACCAATACACTTGCACTGAGATCCCTCCTCCAAACCTTTCTTCACCCACGCTGGGTCATCTTGGAGTCTTTTATTTGGATTTTCTTGCACTTCTTTGGATTGCCGTTTAGATTTTTTGAGATCATGAGAACAATGTGAAATGACACGATGCAAAAGAAAAAGCACAAGTTATGCAATTCCATATTGTAATATTGAGATTTGTTTTACTGTATTAGTCACAAATTAACTAAATCATAAATTACATTCCTCTCTGTGGGGGAAGGAGCCGGAACTTGTGTGGGAGATGGACCGCTACCAATTCGATCTGGTGGGGCTGACCTCCATGCTGGAGTTGCTCAAGGTGTGGGGATACTCACAAGCCTCTGTTGCTAAAGCTGCAGCAGAAGGCTGTGGTCTCAAGGTCTTAGGTGCCTCAAGGGGCAGTGACCCTCGAACACTGTGGTGGACACCGGTGTTTAGGGAAGCCGTCCGACTGAAGAAGGAGGCCTTCTGGGATTTGTTGTCTCGGAGGACTCCGGACGCGGTTGCAAGGTACCGACGGGCCCGAAGGGCTGAGGCCTCTGCTGTGGCGGAGGCAAAGCATCGGGTGTGGGAGAAGCTTGGAGAAGACATGGAGAAGGACTTTCGGTCAGCACCAAAGTGCTTCTGGAGAACTGCCCGCCATCTCAGGAGGGGGTAGCAGGGAACCGTCCAAGCTGTGTACAGTAAGGATGGGACCCTGTTGACCTCAACTGGGGAGGTAATTGGGTGGTGGAAGGATCACTTTGAGGAACTCCTAAATCCAACTGACACGCCTTCTCTAGTGGAGGCAGAGCTGGAGGCTGGTGGGGGTTCCTCGTCAATTTCCCTGGAGGAAGTCACTGAGGTAGTCAAACAACTCCACAGTGGCAAAGCCCCAGGGATTGATGAGATCCGCCCAGAAATGCTAAAAGCTTTGGGTGTGGAGGGGCTGTCTTGGATGACACATCTCTTTAACATTGCGTGGAAGTCAGGTACAGTGCCCAAGGAATGGCAGACTGGGTTGGTGGTTCCCCTGTTCAAAAAGGGGGACCAGAGAGTGTGTGCCAATTACAGGGCTATCACACTTCTCAGCCTCCCTGGTAAAGTCTATTCCAGGGTGCTGGAATGGAGGGTTCGGCCGATTGTCAAACCTCAGATTGAAGAGGAACAATGCTGTTTTCGTCCCGGTCGTAGAACAACTGACCAGCTCTTTACTCTCACAAGGATCCTGGAGTGGGCTTGGGAGTATGCCCGTTCAGTCTACATGTGCTTTGTAGATCTGGAGAAGGCGTATGACCGGTTCCCCCGGGAGATACTGTGGGAGGTGCTGCGGGAGTATGGGGTGAGGGGGGCCCTTCTCAGGGCCATCCAATCTCTGTACATCCAAAGAGAGAGCTGTGTCTGAGTACTTTGCAGTAATTTAGACTCTTTCCAGGTGAGGGTTGGCCTTCGCCAGGCCTGTTCTTCGTCACCAATCCTGTTTGTCATATTTATGGACAGGATATCGAGGCGTAGTCGTGGCGAGGAGGGGCTGAGTTTGGTGGGCTTGGGATCTCGTCACTGCTTTTTGCAGATGATGTGGTCCTGATGGCATCATTGGTCCGTGACCTTCAGTTCTCACTGGATCGGTTTGCAGCAGAGTGTGAAGTGGCTGGGATGAGGATTAGCACTGCTCAATCTGTGGCCATGGTTCTCAGCAGGAAACCGGTGGAGTGCCAACTCCAGGTAGGGAATGAGTCCTTATCCCAAGTGAAGGAGTACATGTACCTTGGGGTCTTGTTCACAAGTGAGGGGAGACTGGAGCAGGAGATTGGCCGGTTTGGGCATCTGGTAAGGATGCCTCCTGGACGCCTCCCTAGGGAGGTGTTCCTGGCACGTCCAGCTGGGAGGAGGCCTCGGGGAAGACCCAGGAGTAGGTGGAGAGATTATATCTCCACACTGGCCTGGGAATGCCTCGGGATCCCCCAGTCAGAGCTGGTTAATGTGGCTCGGGAAAGAGAAGTTTGGGGTCCCCTGCTGGAGCTGCTGCCCCCGCGACCTGACCCCAGATAAGCGGATTAAGATGGATGGATGGATGGATAAATTACTTCACGTATTTCTTTCTCTAGTACTGCAACTCTGTAAGCATCACATTTATAAAATAAAACCAGGCTTGGACCTCTCCTTTGAACCAGTCCTTCTTTCCTGTTTTCTGTCTGCAGTTACATTATAACTCCTCACAAGTTAAACAATTTTAGGAAGCTGTTGCAGCTTCTGTTGAGTTAGTTTTTAGGTATGTTGAACTGCCTGCGCACTAATATAGTGGCACGGCATATCCACTGTAAGCCGCTGACATGAGAGAAACACTTCAGGAAGAATCAATCTAAATATAATTTTTAACAATTTGATACAAAATGATTGGTCACATTTCTAAATAGTAAAGTTGTACGGATTCTACTAATCATTGTATATAAATAATATGATACTTGTTCTGCACTGAGTGGAGGATGCTTGTTCCACTAAGACCCCTTTTTACTGACCCTTTTTACTCAGTCATTGGACTGGGTCTGTGTTTCCTCTTCTGAGGACTCATCAAACACGTCATCAAATGAGTCTTCTTCATCCAGGAGAGCTGGATTCCAAGACATTCCCACTAATCCAGATTGAGCACATTGTCCAAGTCACCAGCATCAAAGATTTCAGACACAGAATCAAGAATTGCCTCCTTATTGTTCTCATCCTGTTTTTCATGCAGCACATATATGCCAATTTAGCCGTAAATCTGGAATGACTGGTACCAGCCATATAAACACTGGATAAAGAAAATCACAAGCACAATAATATTTTAAATGCCCATTAATCAGCTGATTAAGTATATGCTGTTCTATTTCGAGTTTGATTTTGTTGAACTGGCTAATATTAGCTAGCTCGAATAAAATATGTCAAAATCTAGCTAGCTAATTATATTGGACATATTTCTCTTTCTCACTATGGATGTCAAGGTCAAGGTAACCTTAACCTGTTCAAATATTATGTACAGTTATCTTTCACAAGATATCTTATATTTTTTTAAGTAAAACAATGGTAAAATAACACTTACATGCATCAGATGTGCAAAAGCAGCTGTGTTCAGTTGTGAAATGAGTGGATGTGTGTGAATAGTTGTCTACACTAAATATGTTCCTAATTGCAAACATTTACAAATCAAAAGTTCATATCAAATTACATAGTGAATACATATGAGTCATTTTGAGCCATGTGTGTAAAGAAACACTCAGCTATGCATGAAATAACATAAGACATCACCCATGTTATACATTGGAAGGGGTTTGCATATCTTGTGCATCAAAGGGTTAAAGATGTCACCTTGGGCTTTAGGAGAGCATTTTTCACAAAATCCTGACATTTTACAGGTCAAATAATTTGAGTTTAAAATTCAAGTGTGTATGTGGTTATTTAGGGTTAGCTAGCACATGTGGTTTTGATTGATATATCTGCACAGCTGGTGTATATCCCAGATATTTTTGTTTTATCGTCTTATCTACTCAAATAAAAAAGACTCAGCTAAATTGTGTAGAAGAATAATCAACTAGTCTAAACTTTAATGTTCTGGCAGTAGTTTCTTCACAGCTGCTCTGCCAATAAAACGCAGGTGAGAGAGAAAGAGAGAGGGGCCAAGAGAGAGAAAGAGATTTGACAAACACAATATAATACAATGAAGCACAGAAAATGGTGGGGGGTAAAAGGCTGCCAGAGGCCCAAGGGGACATTAGGACTGATAGAAAATACGAATGGTGGCAGGCCACACTGTATATCTTTCTCAAGTCTTAATATTGTTGACAGAGGTTAGGGAGCAGCAGAGAAAAATGGGGAGTTTGGAGCAGTGAAAGCAGAGGGGAGTGACAGATAGGAGGAATGATGGACCCATTGAATGAAAAGGTTAGTCTGTAGTTCTGCCCTGCAGTATACGTCAGATGTATATAGTGTGAGAAATATGTGAACCAGAAAGTGAATAATAGAATACAGAGGAATAATAGGTCGGCTGGCAGTTGCTATGCCAACGCTGTAGTATACAGATGAGTTCTCATTCCACCTGATCTATCTCTGTTTCACGTCAGCCTCCAAGTCTAAAGCCACATAAAAGCTTGATAGCAGGAAATGATGCTGTATAAATCATATAAAACTTCGAAGGCACACACCAGCTACAGCCAGCAGCTTAGCTTAGCAGTAGCCAGTAAGCTTAGCCTAACGGCTAGCATGGCTTTGTAATAAAATCTGCCTACCATACTGTACCAAACAAAAAGTCTGGCACATGACCCACGGAAAAAACAAAATGTATCGTTTTAACACTTAGTCTTTTTATGCATTAAGCAAAACAAGATATAAAATATTTATTACTGATCTTCAGAGGTGCTGTTAGGTGGACAAATGTAGTGGAGAAAAAAGTAAAAATATTTACCTTTGAAATGTAGTAGAGTGGAAGTTTAAAGTGGCATCAAATAGATATACTCAAGTAAAAGAGCCTTAAAATTATGCTTGAATATTATGTAAAATGTGAGAATATTGTACAAATTTCTCAGAATCAGACGTCTGTTGTTGATCAGATTTATGGCAAATGTAAAAGAAACGATGAGGGCATGCATTGCACTAGTGCATGGCTCTTCTTAATAAACCACTGGGATGTCCCCACTCTATCAGACATGCTCTAATCGTTGCCCTACACTGGCTCCATTGTATCCTAATGGCTAAGATTGCATTAGGGGCCTGGAAGCTGTGCAGGCTAACCCACTGCCTAAATCTGACCACTATATGCAGATGGATCGCTGCACTGCAAACGGCACTCTGATCTGACTGCTTGAGAGAGACTAATCAAATACAGAGAAAAGGAGACGGTAGGGGGTAAAAGATCCAGTGGAGGGGTGTGTGTGTAGGGGGGGGCAGAGCTTGCAGAAGGCTGTGGGTAATGCATCCAGTCTCCCACTTAGGTGGGAAGCAAGCAGTGCATCTCGCCTCCAAACAGCAGTGCCCTTTTAATGAAAGGACTGACACACATGCAGGCATACGCACACACAGCATATTGACACAGCTTTATTGGACTCTTATGTCTGTCTGATATTGATCAAACACCAAACAAAATACTTACCGCTCCATGTCAGGTCTTGTGTTATAAGATGTAAAACATTACGTGGAAGGGGAAAGTCGTCAACCCTGACCAAAGAGCCAACTATGTGTGGTGCTTACAAGTCTGTTCAGCTGCCATGTTTATAATACTTGAAAGTGTTTCAAGAGTTCAGAGGTGAACTACAATTTCACTGTGTCAGCATGATAGAAAAGTGTATGCTGTGGTGGTGCTGATGTGCTGGATGTGTGTGTGTTTGTGTCAGCTGTCTCCTGACTAAAAGGCAATAGTCAGCAGATAGTGACACAACGGGATTTCCACTCACTCACACTTTTCCTGTCACTTTAAAATTCAGGCTCCAGCCATCATGGGTGGCTTTAAGTTTTTTTTAGGTTGGATACCGGACAGTCTCATCAGTCCCTGAAGCCCACCAGTAGGGTTGGGTATTGTTTTGAATTTTATATACCAGTACCAAAATCTGTAGCCTATCCTTAAAGTGATACAGATACCAATAGAGTACTTCATTCAATACTTTGCTATTTTTTGTTGTTATGGACAAGCAAGCAGAACTATTTCTTTTTTTTCCAAAAAACTGTTAAAAATATTAAAACAATATTGTGAAATTGTATACAGAGTGCTCCTCATCCTAATTAGGCCATCCTCAGAGGAAAGACGACAGCTTGGGAGTTTTTTTGTCACCTATTTGAATAAGAGAGGAGGAGTAAAACAGTTTAGTGACCACATGAGTTGTGGAAATAGCAAATAAAATGTACCAAGAAGTGTTAAATGATACCAGCAGATGAAACCAATGAAAAGCCAAGCTTTTGGTGATGAACTTGCAACAGTGACGAACATGCCTGAGACTGCAGCCGAAGGTGGAGCAGCTGTTAAAATCTGGCATGGACTTACAAACGGGTGCAGGCACACAAGGAAAAAAATGTGTTCTCTTCTGTTTCTTTCAGTGTGTTTGCTTGCATGTTTGACTGCAAGAAAAAACATGCAAATAATATTTTTTTCCTGCAATCTGTTTACAAAAAGTATTGAATGAAGTACTGGTTTGACTGGAGACGTTTCAATATTACTCTATACTGGGCTGTTTCGGTTGATACCTTAAAGATATCACTACTTAACACCCATCTCTACACCCCCCGGTGCCCAGATAGAAGGGCTGGTGTATCTTTGTGCTTTGTGTATCTAGTAGCTTCAGTCAGTTTGAAAGATGTCTTAATCTTATCACTGATTGACTGCAAAGGGTGTGGTTGTATACCTTCCCAGCCAACACCACCCTATTGTTTGTTGACTGGAATGGCAGTGATAATTATTCTAAAGGTAGGGAATAATGTGGTGTGTGAAATATGTGGCCTGTTCTGTGACCTGAAGATGCACAGTTCCAACCAGGCAAGGTTGGCTACTGATGAAGCCACCTATGGTGATGTCATATTCTCAGTTATCACTCACTGTCTCCAGCTCTTTTGGAATAACCTCTTGGTTGATATCCAGCCTGATGTCCTCAAGTCTGTGCAAGACTGTTTTGAGGTTTTGTTGCCCCAGATGCCAAAAGAGACATACACAGGGATTTTGAGTGACTGAAGTTGGGAGACCCACCCAAGCCTGATAATCAGAGTGTATTGTTATTTCATTTCATTTCATGTTGTGATTCATGGTTGGGGTCTTAAACCCGTGGGCCTGAATGCAACTATGTACTTAGCTAGGAAGTTAGATACAGCTTACCCATTTGCATACCATTTTACTAAGCTCTCATTCGGTTCCTCCAAATGGTAGAAACAATCATCAGTGAGCGCACAAGACTAATATGAATACCTCAACCAATGCGTGCAGGAATTTTAAGATGTCAATCATTTCCAGCCTTCTTAATCAGGACTGTCAATTTCTCAATTTAATTTGGGGTGAGATTTGGATATTTGAAATAGGCCTTCTGTGACATTACCCACCGCAGGGGTCAGGGTCATCAGTCTACAGTCTTCAGGAATATTGTTTTAAAAGTTCAGCAGCGAAACTCACAATTTAAAGCATGTATAGATGAAAAGCCAAGTCAATTACCATGGTCCATGATGAATAAATATGGTTGATCAGCATACGAGACCAAACCTAACCGGGTATCTGGGAATGTTCCCTGCCAAAAATGTGTCATCTCAGAGACACATTAGCCCCTTTCACACAGAGATCCTGCAATAAATGCGGAAAGAATGTCTGCCAATATGCAGCATTCACTCATTCATACTGAACAAAATATTGCGGCATAATCCCGCAACTGCTGGCGCTTTCACATAGCGGACTGGCTTTCCGAGTTACCTCCACAGAGTCCGCCTATGTACCAGCTGCCTGAGCTTCTCCGGTCACTTTTCAAAATACAATACCATGTGCAGACCAATCATAGTAGACAGCAAAAAACAGCACAAAAACAAAGCACCGATTACCAAATCAACAAAATCTAAACATTTCAGCAAAATCAGGCAGACAAAAGGCTCTGATTTTGAAATGCTCACTGTGGATGTGCAGCCTGCAGGCGACAGAACAAAACAGGGTCAGAGTTCAGTGAAGAAGGAAGTAGAAGCATAAAAATGACAAAGTCAATGACAAGTGACAAGTCAATTCTGGGACGCTTCCAGTCAGGGCCGTGCAGAGACCTTTGGAAGGGCAGGTGCTCAAAGTATAAAAGGGGCACATGGAACAAGGATTTAAATAGTGTTGTTTTCAAAATAACGATACAGAAATATATATCATTATGTACTCCTTGCTGATATGCGTATGCTGATGCTTCTATCGATAAATCAACAAATGCTGTGATACAGTTTTGAGAAAGATGCACAGGCGGGGAAATGCACATTTTGGTGACCAGCGGCTCAAGTGAAAAAAACGGCACTTGTCATGATTATTTATGATTTTTTTTGACAAAATGTTAAATATATTAACACAACTCTGACTACCTTACCAATTTATTTTGATTCCCACTTTTGTAAATGTTTAACCCTCAACATTTTTCTACAAAATAATCACACAAGAGCAGCAACAGCAAAGTAAACTCTGCCACAATGTGCATGTTTTTTATGCTACTAGTATATATTTAGAATAAATGACTGCACCAAGGAGAGGGACATAGTTTCACTAATTATTTGTTTATTTTTCACAAGGCAATAAATCCTTTTAATTGTTTTGGTCTTGTTGGATCACATAACACTTAGTTTGTTAGGACTTGGTTTCACATTTGAGGGAGGGCTGTCTGTATCATGTAAAGATCTATCAGCATGCAACAAACTAATGGAATGGATAGTTATTAGAGGAGGAGCCTCTACGATCACAAATATAAAGTTACTGCTTAAGGCAGGACACTTTTTCATATAGTGGTCAAATTTCAAATTTGGGTCTATTTTGCTTCCATGTCTTCTTTTACTCTCATGGAAAGAAAACTTCCAAAATACACATTTAGAGTTTGTTTTAAGCCCCCTGTATATTAAACAGAACATTTCAGGGGAAAAGAGTCTTGATGTAAGTCATTAACTGGGGAAGGTCTGTGGTGACATGATTTAGTTATTTAGCTAGTTAGTTTCTTTAGCCCATTCACCTTCAGAGACTTGTCAAATGTGTGCAAATTAGCACATTTTAATTAGTTAACGCCTAATTTGCATATCAATGTGGCGATCGTCATTACATTATTAGACACAAATTTTACTGTACTCACCTGTTGTGTCTCCATTAGGCAACAGTAACATTAGCCTGTGTGACCAACCATGATCCTTAGCTTGACTTTAGCTAATTATTTTAGCTCAGCTCATGAGTCATGCATGTTAGCAGTGAACTCGAGGCACTGGTAGTTTACTTTTGTTGGTCTTTAGTTCATCACCACTCACCTCCGCACAAGCCAAGAAAAACACTGCTGGGAGGGGCTGCTGCGGGTAGAGGCGGAGTGAGAGAGAGAGAGAGAGAGAGAGCATCGGAACTGACAAAGTCTCATCTCCCGACCTGATATTTAGATTTTTTATTCAGTAAATATATTTGTTTGACAGGAAAGCTGTGCACAAACAGGAATAGATATACTGTATATATACATTTATTTAAAAAAAAAAAATCATCCCGGAAAAAAGGGCACTTTCTCTTGAGGAAGAAAAAAGGGCAGGTGCTTGAGCCCCTTTTGATGTCTATGTGTGCACGTGCCTGCTTCCAGTGGACATTGAAATAACAAAACCATGGCGCAGCCGGAGTCAGTGGACTTTCGGAGTTAAACGGTGACTTGTAACCAGTACAGCGTTGAAACATCACATAGGGACGTTGTTCTATCAATTGTACTACCAACATTTCTGGCTCAGAGGCATGTCAAATCGGACCACCCTTTCCAGCTTGGTACCTTTCATACAGTGCAGCGAGTCGGCATATTGGCATAATAATCATGGAAAAAGCACAACAACCAAAAGCACAACAACCATCCAGCATTTTGGCAACGCAAAAATAACAAACTCAAAGTAACAGTGTATCACTTGCTTATTGGTTGGCAGGCAGCAGAAAATACCGTATTTTTTGCCCTCCAAGGGAGTGTTTTCCTTGGAATGTGAAGTCACATGAAAACTATGAATTGTGGTGAGTTTATGGAGCAATTTTGTTGTTGAACTGCAAAAGCATATGTGTAGCTTCAACACTGAGTGGGAAAATCTTGAGCATCAAGCACTTCATTTCCTGAACCAATTTGTGCTTTTTATGGATTAAATTATAGTGGAAATGTTTTTATTTATATAAAGGGAATTACAAAATTAATGTCAATTCAGTTATAAACTCCTGGACTTTCATAGCTCCTGTGTTTCAGCAAGTTTTCAACTCATGTTCAAGACTTTCTGCACATTCAAAATCTATCCCATATATCTGTGTTCTGAAAAGTGTAATATTATGAGAATAATGTAATTATTTAATGAAATTCACAATATTTTTAAAGAATCTAAATGCCCTATACTCTGCTGTGCTCTGCTGATCTGGTAGTATCCCCTTCAGACTGTCTGACAGACACAGAAGCATTTAGGACTTTACTGGATGAGACAAATTCATCAAACTTGCAGATGACATCATTTTAAAATTTTTATGTTGCAAAACTCTACCAGTTATGTTACCACTGCGACTCACAGCACAACAGTGGATCCACTTGATTATTATCACGGCCCACACTGGTGTTGCATCAGCTTGGCAGAGTTCATGCTGCAAGTCGACGTTACCTGTTATACATTTGTTTTTCACTGCATGAAAAAATTGATGTGGCATGAGAGCGTGTGAAAAGTCAACTCTCTAAGTCTCATGCTCAGTGTGTGAGTTTCTGTCTTACCAGTAATTAACTGCAAAAAGGCATAGTTGTACTAAACTCATCTGCCAACACCGCCCTTTCTTTTGTTGATTAGAATGGCATTGATAGTTGTTCTAATGAAAGGGAATAATGGGCTGCGAGAAATATGTTGGCATGTTCTGTGTCCTCATAGTTCTGTGAGGGTGTATCAAATTTAGGCCTCTTTTAACACACAGGTAGCAGTAAGTCAAGGTCTCAAAAGGCATGTTATTATTGTATGCTATGTGTCAGTCTTGATTGAAGAGGTGGTTGGCTAAGTTTGTCTGCAAGTGTGTGCAGCTGTCATGATACTAACATTTAGAAGTGTCAAAGAGTTCAGAAGGTAATTACAGTTTCAAAGTGTCAGCATGGTACTAAAGTGAATGCAGGGTTGGTGTTTGCGTGTGTGCGATGACTGCAGTTTCACTGAGTCAGCTGTCTTTTATCTCTCAACTAAGTGACCTGCCAGGCGTTTGGACACTGTATTCCTTAAAAAAGTAGAGTACAAACAATTTTAAGAGAGCTCATGTACTGTGCCCTTCCGTCGCTTCAGAGGCAGCTGCAACTATGTCTAACAGCAGGATAAGAGGCTAGTACACCACTGTCCCCAATCTCAAAAGTTATTTCCCACTGTTTGTCACCATGCCGCTTTTCCACTCATCTATATGAGTGCCATGGCATCGAAAGTGATGAGCCCAAAGCCTGTGGAGCCATGACGGGATCACTCATACACATGTGTTTTGCACTAGTTGCTCTTGCTGATGGTTCTTTTTCAGCCATTGTGTTTGTAATTTTGGAAGCCGCAAGCTGAAGATATTGAGCTTGACAGAGTGAGAGCGTGCACGAGGAGGGGGGCTGCGCAGCGTGTGCAGGAGCAGTGATTGATACTACGTTGAGACTGCTACTGGATATGATTGCTTGTTTTGTTCAGGAAGTGGTGGATTCTTGCAAATGGCATTTTTTAAGGAGCAACATGAAAGGGCAGCTAATGGATTACTGGCAACTTCTAAATATATACTCAACAAAAAATTAAATTTCCAGTTCCAGTTCCAAAAGAAAAGCAGTTCTCACTTAGAACTGCTTTTATTTTCAGCAAACTTAATATGTATTAGTATTTGTCTTATTATATTATTATTATTAATTTTATGAACAAAAAGACACAAAAACTAAGACACAAACTGAACAAAGCTTCAAAGACATGTGAGCAAAAGAAATGGAAAAATGTGTCCCTGGACAAAGGAGGAGTCAAACTTAAATGTAACAATTGGTATCTGGTGCGGCTGTGTAGTCCTGTGCAGGAGTTGTCACATGTGGTCTGCCACTGCGAGGACAATGAGCTGTCCTTCTTGCTTCCCCTTTAGTGCTTTCTTAGGCATCTCACAGTTCAGACATTGTAATTTATTGCAACATCGGCAGTCCTAATGCCTCCTTGCAGCATGCCTAAGGCACGTTAACGCAGATGAGCAGGGACCCTGGGCATCTTTCTTTTAGTGTTTTTGTCAGTAGACAGGTCTCTTTAGTGTTCTAAGTTTTTATCACTGTGACCATAATTGCCTACCGTCTATAAACTGTTAGTGCCTTAACGACCATTTCACAGGTGCATGTCCATTGATTGTTTATGGTTCATTGAACAAGCATTAAAAACATTGTTTACACGCTTTACAAAAAAGATCTGTAAAGGGTTTTGGATTTTTACAGAATTTTATTTAAAATACAGTGTCCTGAATTTTTTTTTTTTGCTGACATCATCACTGTGTGTTTACAAAAGTATGCCATATGGTATATTTGTGTTTTGCATTATTTTCTTGAATTAAACATAATTATTGCAAAAACCACAATATATGCACTCCATAGTTCTCAGATATGAATTTGTCATATGAGACAGACAGGAGGAAACACACTGACTATATACTACAGAGAGGGCAGGATGATCGAACACAGGTGAGACACATTAGGACACGTGCAAACAATCAGTCAGGGAAGACAAAGACAGGAAAAAATATTGCAGAACACTGGCAAGATTCAAAAAACCTAAAACCACTTGTTATCATAGCATTGTAACATTCTGGCCATATCCTAAGGAAAATCGAGCTGGATGTTGGAAACGACAATTGACAAAACAATCCTAATTCAAGGTAAACTTGCTTGCCTGTTCTGGAGCTTTCCACCGGATCACAAGGTCCACATCTAGATTACTCAGTTTGCCATGGAACTGCAGATGTTCGATTTTTCCATAATTCTTAGCACCTCTAGGACTTCTCCAACATGTTGACTCAAAAGTTGAGCTTGACAAAATATTGTAGCTTCAGAATAGCAAGTAAGTTTACTTTGAGCTTAGATTGTTGTGTTCCTTAATCTTCCTATCTTGTTGCTGCCTTTTCTGTAAACACATGTACATTACAAATCAAACATTTCCAAAATCGTGTAATGGCAGCTCTAAAGTAGCTCAAGCCTCCCTTGGGGCATTTTTGGTGAATTTCTGCTTAGGGGTTGCAGTCATTGGACAGAATCCATTTATATGTACCGACCCTCATGGTCAAACGGGTCACATACCATCATCTACAAGGTCACAGTCAAGCTAGTGCCCCTATGATGCTGTATTTAGGTTATACAATCCCACTATGTACCATTTATTCAATGACCAACACCGCTGCAAAATTACACTCCATATGGACTTGTACTCCTATAGTGAATGCACCATGGTATAGTATTTTGTATGGTACAACTGGGTCGTTTTAATGCTGTGGCCAGTATAAGGTACAATATTTGTACCAAACTGAAAATGTCAGTACCTTCAGCACACAATAGTTTTTTTCGATCCTCCTATTGCCCATTCGATGGCCATTAGAAATTTGCACCCTACTCCACAGGTTCCCATGATTTTGTGTTTTTTAGCTTGACTCCTTAGCCATTTCACTCCCCACTTACCCTTCATGTATTCCCTCCTTCCCCTCTCTCATTTATTTTCCACTGGAGAGCATCGATTGGCTCATTTAAACCTTTTGGACTGGACTAATATTTCACTCCATGCAGCCCCGTTCCACTCGTCCGTCCTTCCCTCAAACGTGCTTTACTCCTCTGCCTCTATCATTAGTTCTGCCCTCCCACCATCCAAATGCTTGACATAAGAGACCGTATGAACCCAAAATGATGGGTGGAGATCCTGATTGAAACAAGCCCTCACTATTGCACACAGACCATTTGGACGGCACAAACATGCATCCATATGTGTAAACAAATGTCACTATTGCTAATGTGAAGGAACCTCAGTGATTGATTTCTTAGGTCCAACTGTTATTAAGTGAAGGGCTATTATCATACAAAATGGCAGAGCCACTGTATGTTTTTGAAATACGTCTATATTTTTAAAAAAAAGAAAAAAAGATGATGTTATTCCACTGCTACACACCCTCCTAGTGAAATGGGCCATTTGGGGGCCATTAACAATAAAATCATTCACCGGGCACTACACTGATTGGCTAGCAATATTGCTTCCATCATCTTGTCCCTTGACAGAAACAATTGCTGCTGAACTGGAGACAAGACCAGATTGAATACTACACAGAACTGATTCAGAATTAGACACAGAATATCCCTATTTGTTCCCAGTGAGACATCACACCGAGAGATAGCTCTAAATGCTGTTCAAAGTGTTACTGCAACACATTAAGACACTGCTGAAACAGTGTGGAGTATCAGTATTATTCAGTTTCATGATTTTACAGCATATAATTAACTTCTCTCTAAGAATACACTAAGAATAGACACATTTTGACTTCTATAATACCCCCTTTTTATTTCATCCATCCTCATTATCATAGCTTCGACATTTTTATATTACTTGTGTTAATATGACGTCCCTTCTTACTATCTCATTTGTCTATTGTCCATCTTTACATATCTCTTTATACACTTTCCATGCTGCTTGGTTGCACTGGTACTTATGGAGTGCAATGTCAATTCTGACCTAACCCAAAACACGTCAGTCTTTTGAAGATGCTAGTACTGTCTAAAATGTTACCTTTAAGGTCTAAAACAATTGTTTTTACAGTACAACATAAAGGTGCACAGAACTTAATCTGGGGCTGGGGCTTCATGTTCTATACATGCACACAGCCTCCAGCCCTAAGGCAAGGACATGTTTCCATCTGCTGATCCTTTGGAGCATTGCAATAGGCTCTGAGGCTATTTGGAGGCATGGCTCTCAACTCCACATTGAGGAAGAGTTCCTGCTGGAAAGATTTGCATGTGTACAGAAGCCCCGTGGAGTTCCTGAGGTCCCCTTCCTAATACCTACTCACTCAAACTTTCAGCCTACAAAGTGTCTTTCCAGTCTTTCGTTTCTGCATAAGTATAATCCAAAGCTTTGTCATGGATGAGGAGTCAGAAGCAGAGACCCTGCTAGACATTTTCAGTCCCCTTTCTTAAACTCATCAGCAGCTCTGACACAATAAATATAAACTGCCCCAAAATGTCAACCCCCTGAATCATTCAGACACTTCAACCCCCAGGTGAAGGAAGTACTCTTCTGGAGATGGAAGTAGCTTATGTGACAAAATATGACAGGCTCTGATAAGAAGAAAATACCAGAAACTCATCACTTCATTGAAACACTGCTACTTATTTTATTTCTTTTACTTTCCAAATTGCATTTGTAAAAAAAAACAGCATATTCCATTGCAGTTCCATTAAAACATCAGGAAAAAAATTTATAGAAAAGCAATTGTAGATGATTTACAAAATATATACATTAAACCTATACATACACACACACACAGACAGACACTGTATGTACACATTATTCTCAAACATCCATTCTTGCATACAGTGGGGTCCAAAAGTCTGAGTCCACTACAGAGAACTGAAAATTTAAATTTTAAAAAGTACAAAACTAATAAAAACGTTCCTCTTTTAAAAGTGCCTTTTTCATATGAGCAGACATAAATCCAGATAACAATATTTAAAAAAAACAGTTTCTGTTTTGCTATATTATTATGTCTTACACGTGTAATTCCTTTTGAAGGTAGTGTTGTAAGTTGTAGAGAATGTCTGAGGAGAAAATAGTTTCCACTTGTTTTCAAGTTTTGTCTTTATTAAGGTTCAAAGAATAGAATATGTCACTGCTGCAGACAACATAAAATCCTTACTTTAAACATGAACTTCAGGGCTGCAGTAAGTGAGCTACCTACACATTGACCAGACACAGTTGCCACGCTGTTGTACACATGCATATAGTCACTCGGAGCTTAAAGCAGGCCTTTTGAACAAAACAATGGCTCTGTAAGTGGATCAAAGCTAAACCAAATCAGTATCAATTAAATTACGATGGAGAGCTGACTTTCATGACTTTTCCTCTGTAGTTACTAGACCTCAAACACAATACATATCTCTGGAAACAAACTGCAAATGTGATAGTATACCCCGACATGCTCTTAAAGAGCGCTCAGATATTGTGGTTCTAAAAAAAATAAAATAAAATAAAATAAAATAAAATAGAAAACCTGTGCTGCCTTCTGCACTATATTGTCCAATCACAGCACAGGTGGACGGGGGACACAGCAAACACTGAGAAATCTCTTTTGTATTTCTGTAAATACAATTTTCTTTCATTTTCACTTACTTTCATTTCAATTTACTGCATTAATAAAAGAGCATTATGCAATATTTTGAGAAATAAGTAATTTAACTGACCATTTGTGTTTGTTTTCAACAAATGAGTTCCTGGAACTGGACTCAGGCTCATGGACCCCACTGTACATCTGTGTGTTCATGTATCTGTATATACCTGATGTATATATTGCACCATCCATCTACATGTACCCAAATCAAGAACTACACACTCTCCTTAGACAACAAAAAAACTCTCCTCACTTAGCAGTCCTCAAGAACTGGCCATGCAAGAGGACCTAAAAGCCTTTTTGTATAGAGTTGTAAAAAACAATATGCAGGCAGGACAGTTTAGACTTTCCAGGATTTGTTAGCATGGCCAGCTACTGATGAACGTACTGACAGAAGTGAAAATAGAAAAGAGCACATACTCAAAAACACACAAGAACACAACATAAGAACATAAATATTGTACTTCTTGAAGGCCATGACTTCAGAAATTCTTTATAAAAGCACAGAGAAATGGCAGGGGTAATGAAAGGACCTATGCTAATGTTAACCATAGCTACAACAAGTGGATAGATGGACAGCTGGGGGGTGTACAGTATGCTAAAATTTTGTTCAGAAAGAGACCTGATCGAAGGCTTCAGAGAACTTCCAGGAGCTGAAGCCTCAACTGTTTGGTTAAGTCACTGATTAGAATAAAAGTTGGCATTGATGTTCTTTTTATGTACTGTGAAAGCTTCTTGTGTGTAATGTAAGCTGGGACTATGCTGAGGAAGTACTAATTCCCAAGTTTACTCATGACGTCTAACTAGGGTGAGTGCAATTTTCAAAAATAAAGATTCCTGCTGAGAGAATCCTGTTGTTTCTGCTCACTGTCATAAAAGCAGCTGCTTGTAATTCCAAGCAGTACAATATAGGGAGCAGAAATAATAAGCAGCACTGCATGACAGAGGACTTAAACTCTAAATTAACTTAATCACAATTATAAACACTGCTACGATGGCAGCTCACATTAGGCATGAAGCCAATTACCAGCACTTGTCAGTTAGTCAAGCTCTTGTGGCAAAATTAGACAACAATGGTCTTGAGAGGCCAAATCAACTGAGTCATATGGTCAAAGAACCTGCAAGAAATAGTTCACATCTCAAGTCGAACAGTGGAAAAATAATAGCATCATACGCCAAACACTACAATGACCAAATAAAACCTAAAATAACAGTTTGAAACCAAATCCCAGTTAAAAACAGTATAAAGGAAGCTGACAGAGACAAAGAGAAGCCAGATTTGTAGCAGTGTTTACCATGGTGATTTACTGACTTCAAAATATTTCCTTTTTCATGTAGTGTTCACATCATTCTGTACACCCCGTAGATCTCTCCACAGCTCTCGCTGACTCTACTGAACCTTCAGCCTTTGCCCTTTTCATCTCAATAATCTTTCATTTAAACTGTCCTTTTCCATCACTCTTCCTCTGCAGCCTCTAACCATGTTCCATCAGAAGATCCTGTGCTGGCTGCTGGCTTTGCATTGTTTGATTGTCCTTTTTTCATTCTCATCCAAACTTTGAATCTGCCATGGCTTTGTGCTTTTCTCCCCCCACATATATATTTATGTTTTACCCACTTCCTTTATTGCACCCTGCACTGTTCTATGCCTCCTCTTGCTTGTACTCCATTGCTCCTCCGTTCCTACTGCTGCTATATCCCACATGGCCACTTGTATCATTGGTCCTGTTTCCCTCCCCTGCCTCAAAGCTCTTCTCTTCAAGCGGCTTGCCGATCCAGGCGCCATAACCGTGGACACCGAGAGCTCGGAAGAACTGCTGCTTGGCTAGCTGGAAGGACATTGCTGACATCTTGGCATGGGAGTACGAGGGCAGGGAGAGGAGATCAGTGCGGCCGCACCGCTGGCACAACGCATGGAACAGACTGAACAGGTTGGACTTGGATACTCTGGAGACACCTAGTTTGTTCCTAGAGGGAAGATGATGGAGGACTTACTTCAGTGTTCATAAAAAGAGCGTGCCAGTCACGGAAAACATAGTTTGTCTGACATGACAAGTTCCTTTGAGCAGTGTTTCCTATTTAGTTTACTTAACTGCCTGCTGCTCGCTGTTTTGGGTGATTTAATTAAGCTTGTGGTCACTTGATAGTTTTTACTGAATAAAACAAACCACTTAAGATTACAAAACAGAGAAAAAGCTTGTTGTTTATTCATTGTTTGCCACATCTCATATTTGTTTTCATAGGATGTGGTGTTTAGGGTTATTTGGGACACACAGTACTAATTCAAATTCATTTATAACAACTGATTGTGATATCTTCAAATAATTCTTCTGGAAACAAATTCCAGGATGTGTCCTCACAATGATATGGTGTTTGATTAATGTCAGGACGGTCAATAATTCATACAAATGGAAAACTAAATCACATTTCTGGAAAGCATTTTAGAGGCATACTGAGCTACTGGGTAAATAAATTTAAATTTAAAATATCTGCTTAGTGAAAGGATCGTCTTGAATGCGTTGTGGGTTAATACAAAGTTATTGTTAGCCACTAGAGAAAGACAAATACACTGACCAGCAGCAGGATATTCCTTAAGAATAAGCTGTTAAGTAGACAATTAGAAACTATACAAACAATCCAAAGCTATTAATAAACAAGGTTTGTTGACATCAGGAGCAACAGGATCTGGTTTAGTTACATACCCATCCAGTTTGCCTTTGGTCCCATCCAGCACCTCCACACTGTGTTGGTCCGGAAAGCTCCAGTTCACACTGGACTCCTTGGTCTTGCCTGTGTGACGTGTGGAGTCGTACACACTCACCCTGCCCACCTACAGTCCAACCAGGTTGTGTTTGAGAAGGGAGGTGGGGGAGAGCATATTTAGTTCAATGAAGCTAATTTTGCTCCTCAATGTGAGTCAGCAATTCCAAACAGAGCGTGTAAAGTTTGATGTGTAATGCATGTGTGTGTCGATTACAGATAGATTCAACAAATGTCACTGATGTGTAAATGAAAGCCTAAAAAATGTTCAAAAATGGCTAAAACAAGGAACAAGCTGACTTGTACACAGCTGCCAGCTACTGTATTTCTTAGGCATTTCGCCCGGCAGCATGATACTGACCTACCTGTTTTTTGCTAAATGATGGATGAGACAAATTTAAAGAAGATGAGCAATGAAGAAACAGTTGTGTAGCCACAAATAGGATGTTGGCAGCTTAATTGATTAATTTAGTGAGATTGACCTCAATACTCCTGATTAATGTCCACATGTGAGATAGCCAAAAACACGTGCAGTTACCTCTGGGTGGTTCAGCATAAAGGGAGGAGGGAGACTTTGGGTGAACGCATCACCGTCTCTGGCCAGCCGACAACAAACGGCACGTGTCAGGTGCCCGTGGCTGTACAGATAGCCTGACAGATCAGAACAGCAAAGACAGGTTGTAGAACAGAAATGTTAAACAAGTTAGCAAGAAGTGGGAATTCATCAATTTCACAGCTGTTAACACTCATGCAGTTTTGTCACATTAGCTCTTCTTCAGCTGGGAAAACAAAGCACAACACTATGTTTTACCAAGCGTGATGGACTTCAGGTAGATGGGATGCAGGAAATGGGTGAGCAGCGCCCCCTGCAGACCCAACACGTTCCAGCGCAGGATCTTATCACTGCAACTCATGGTTCGCAGCCTCTCACCGTGCTGGATGCCATCCCAGGTGGGCACAATGGCACTTGACTCCACTGGGATGGTGCCCTCGCCTACAACAAACAACACACACAAAGGTCATAGGTCTTGCTTCTAGACAAGAGAGTGGGTTCATTTGCTTCCATCCACTACACTGATATGATATTTGTTGAAGTCAGACTCATGTCAGTCTCATCTCTCACCGTTCTCCACTTTGGTGCGGAGCTTGCCCTGCTTAGCGTTCTCAAACAGAGGCTGATGGCCCTCGACTTCATCCCCTGACTCACTGCATGATTTGTCAAACAGAGCGCCATCGCCACAAGGTGCCGTGCTACAGATAAGAGAGAATGAAGAGACATAAGGTAATTGATATGACACACACCATAACGACATGCGGCTTAAAAGAAGGGGGATCACATTGATCTGAACATGCAACACTGAAGTATCCAAGTGATGGAATGAAAGAGGAGAGCATGGAGGAGGCGAACAAGGAGAAAATAAAACATCTGATACGCCTACCTGATGTAGAGGTGAAAGGTGATGTCAGATTTGACTCGCAGTTTGTTCTTCTCCGCTGGCTCAAATATACTGTCACTTGCGTCTTCATAGTGCTTGAGCAGCTCACTGTACAGAAACCTGAGCAAAAAGGAGATGGCACGTTACACTTATAAATAATGTCCAGCAGACTGGGTCTGGGAGTGGGGGACATTGATACGGAGCAAGATCTATTTCTACCGAACAAAACCCCTTCTGGAGATGATTTCAGCGTGGCAATCATTAACAGTGTCCCCTTTAAGGCTCAGCTCCTCCCCTTTAACACAGCGATTTCCTGACAGAAAAAAAAATGACAAGAGAAACACATTCAATGTCAAAGAACACGACAATGCAACGCCTCTCGGTTCTGCAGTGACCTACTTGTGTTTTAGCTTTCTGACAGTGGATGCCTCTGAGCACAGAAATCCATAAAACTTCCTCACATCACAGAAACATGCAGTGACAACTTATTTTTTATGTTGCAACACAATTTCTTATACTCCCTGTTATTAAAACCTCCCTTTGCTTCATGGGTTATATGCTAAAGGTAATGTATATACCAGTTCCCAGGCTGACAACAGTCCCCAGGCCCTCCCCCCTCCTCATGACGATGGTGGCCAGAATCTTGCGTCCCAGAAGGCTGTGCTGGATACGTGTGGTCAGGGCGTTGAAACGCTGGTGACTCAACATTGCTATCTGGTCATGCAAAGTGCTGCCACTCACTGGAAGCTAGAGAGAGGGATGTATACAGGAAGGCAAAATAGAGAGCAGATGAAGATTATTTAATATTTGATATATCTGAAATTTATTTGAATGTGCAATCCGATAATAAGTCTCATGTAACAGTACATTATTATAGCTTTCCAAACATGTCTAACATAAATGTCTGCCTCAGTATGTGGTAAACAACACATGTGCAGCCACAGGATGACTGATTCACTTACTGTCAAGCAGCCAACATGTTGAGTAACAGACATTGGATGTAGTTTGCTTTAGGCTGGCTATGTTTTATCTGAGGTTACAGGTTATAAGTTTTAAGGGTGCATATGGATAATTATGCTGTTTTTTTGTTAGTTAAATATCTAGTCAATTACATACAGGTGTCTACTGAGAGTGAGTTGAGGCTCAATCTTTCAACACAAGAAATGAGGTAAGCAAAACCCTTAGCTATGCCTCTGCTATTTCTCTCACTCCATTACTGCCTCGTCTCCATGTGGAGCCAGTTAAAGTTCTTTTGATTGATGCACATTCAGGTTTCATATTAGAAAATGTGAAAACGTTGAAAAGTCAGTACCTCAGCTGGGATAAGCTCCCCAGTGCGGGCTGCCCTCTCGGCCTCTCCAATCAAAACCCGTAGAGCAGCGTCTGCTGCTTCCTGTTTTCCCTGTTTCTTGTTGGACGCACACACTGGAGGAAACCAGCGTCCACCGAGTTTGGCCTGATAGGTGAACCTGAGCAGGAGGAGCAAAGAGAAAGGCAATCACATGAGGATCTGACAGGGTTTTATCACTCAAGGAGCCCATGGATGTTTTAAAACCAGTGACAGATAAACACAGATATCAACTCAAGCACTTTGTCTTAGCAATTGTAGCTAGAACAACAGAGATCCAGTGACATGAGGCAACAGGGTCTTGATTAATGTTCTAAAACTTTAAATTACTATATGATACTATATTTCTTTTATCATCAGGTACACGAAGAATATATTTATCCAAGTACATGGTCAGACTGTAAGAACTGATTTTTATCCTTTGTGTACATGTCAGTTGTGTGTTTTCGTGCATTCATGCAGTTCACACATACTTAGGCTCATGTGCTGGCCCAGACTGGCCCACCAGTCGAATCTCAGCGGCAAAGCCCCGGGCTCTAGCGTACTCGAGAAGACCCGAAACGGCATTGTTGTTCAGGTGGTTGATGAGGTCCCCAACCCCTGCCTCATGTGCTGCTCGCAACTCATCTGCAGTCAGAGGGGGCAAAGAGGGACATGTAGTCCCAGAGCCGCTACTATCACTATCACTTGAAGAGCCCAAGGGCAACTGAGGCTGGAAAAGAGAGAAGGAGTAGGAGCAGAGAAAAGAGAGAGGTGAACATTATTGAGCAGTACAGTGTGACAGATATGGCAGAATAATTTCTTTCAGCCTAAGTGATGTGTTATTTTTTCTTCAGTCATTTCACTCATTTTGGGGGATATGCAAAACCTCTCTCTTCCCTCCCAAACGAACAGCTGAAGTTATTATCTGCTTCTCACTCCTCACCTTGTTGAGCTGTAGTCTCCCGTCAGCTGTTAATTCTTTGACAGCCTCCTCTGCTGCCAGTTGCCGCGCTGCCTTCTTGCTTGGAGCTGAGGCCTCTGAAAACAAGCTGTCTCCAACCTTTACCCTGTACATGAACCTGGACACAGGCAAGGCAAGTTTAGTTATGCAGAACATTTCAACTTTAAGGCAATTCAAAGTGGTTTACATAAAATACAAAAGCAACAAAGAGACATCAATATCAATCAATATCAATTTTATTTATATAGCACACTTAAAACAACCAAGGTGCTTCACAGGTTAAAATACAACAACAAAACTACAACAATAAAACATTATAATAGACAGTATACGATATATAGTGATATTAAAATTAAAAATTAAAATTACCAGGAATGATAACAGCCTTAACTGAAAGAAAATGCCAAAGAAAAGAGATGTGCTCTTAACAGTGATTTAAAGCGTTCGAGAGTTGGGGCAGTTCTGATCTGGAGTGGCAGGTTGTGCCACAGGTTAGGGGCAGCTACACTAAAGGCTCTGTCACCTCTGGTTTTAAGTCTGCTTCTGGGCACATCCAGGAGGAGGAGATTGGTGGATCTCAGCACTCTAGTTGGAGTGTGAACATGAAGAAGCTCTGTTAAATACACTGGAGCCAATCCATTAAGGCATTTAAAAGTTAAAAGTAAGATTTTAAAATCAATCCTGTAATGAACGGGAAGCCAGCGGAGGGAGCGCAACACAGGTGTGATGTGGGGTCTCTTCTTTTTTCCTGTCAGGAGGCGGGCAGCAGCATTTTGTACTAACTGCAGGCGCTGAATAGATGTCTTGTCTAAGCCCACATATAAGGAGTTGCAATAGTCAAGGCGAGAAGTTATAAAGGCATTAATCACCCTCTCCAAATCTTTAGGAGGGAGATAGGCCTTTACCTTGGCTATGCAATTTTTTAAAGTCAAAAAGAAATATAAAAAAACAGGTTATGCTACCCAGAATACCTACTTGTTAACCCATAATTCAGGGCCTGTGTCCACCAAAGTGTTTTTTCCTGACTCCAGCGTCTTTTTTCAATGGGAGCGCCGCGTTTTTACAGCCTGGTAAAAACGCCAGCAGTGTGAAGAGGCACTGAGTATCTTTTCTGCGCCAGGGAACTGAGCGTTTTTTTCCGGTCGCCAAGAGTTGAAAAATGTACAAATCTGGGAAAAACGCTGCACTCGTCACAGTCACTTTTTACCCAGCCATCCGATCACAGTGCAGGACGGGCAGGACAAACACAGCACCGAGCACATTCGATTTTGAACAAAACGATGTGCCTACTCGCCAAGGTGTTTCCTCGCCCGCAAAATCTTATGAACGCACGTATAGAGAGTCTGTGCTCTCATGTTTCAGCCTTCTCTTCATGCAGAGCAAGGGCCAGAGCAAGTAGGCCTACATACTTTGTGGTGACATTTTTACATTCAGTAAAATTAATTACCCAACTTGCAGCAGATCACCTCCACAGAAATTAAGTATCACAGCAACCACAGCCTCTCAAAAAACCCCCAAAACACTGCGGCTCCAAAACGCACCCTAGCACTCCCAGCTAGGCGTTTTGGAAGCGCAGGTGGCATTTTCAGATGGTAAAAAACGCTTAGGTGGACACGTGCCCTAAAAGTTTTGTAGAATCTTCATAATTTCTATAATGGGTGACGATTAATCAGGCTTTCCACCTTCCCTTGTTTTGCTTTTTTGATTTCCCATCTCTTACACCAGTCAAACCTGGTCCTCTTTATCGTACAATATTTATTTCCTCTTATTCACGATAGTCACTGTCACAGTGAATCCAGACTGTTTGCGCTACAATCTTGGCAAAAGCAGTCAAAATAGTGGAGAAAATCTTCCTCAGAATTCTACTCGGCCCTGCTCAGACCTCAAGTCGGTCTAAGGAGCGGAGAAAAGAGTACTCGTAATTCTACTCAGCTCTGGTAAGACAGTTAAAACAGTGGAAAAAACCTTCAGCCCTCCTTGGCCCTGCCTAGATGCACTGCAACCCAGACAGTGGAGAACTATACTAGAGTCACAGGACAGAGAAGATGACAAGGTCACACAAGTGTCACAGTACCAGTACAGCCCATGGTGTACTAGTGATCAGGACAGATCATGTGGCGTTTCTACTAAGTGACTGTAGGAAAACACAAGTTTGTATTCTGTCTCCCACACAGCTGCCTATAGGGACGGTTTATAAACAGAAAAGACTGGTAGTAAGTGTATGGACAGAGATGGCATTGTGTCTTTGTCAGCTGACTACAGTACTGAGGACAGATTAAACAGAAATAGCTGATCAACTGCTTCCCCGAGGAGGAAATTTACAACCACAAAAGAACTTGCAGTGTGGGGGAGAACAACATCCAAAAGGGCTGATTCAGAGGGAGGTGAAGGAGCCAGTACCTAGGGTCATGTGGCGGTCCTGCCTGCCCAGTGATGATGAATTCGATGGGGTTCCCGCTGCGCTGGCTGTACTCCATCAGGACAGACACCGGATTCTTCCCACCAGGCAGAGAGCGGGACAATGGCTGGCGAGGTCCCTCCGTCTTCTCCATCCCTTCTACACTACTAGTCCCACAAATTCCCCCCGTGCCTTCAGCTGGCCCCTGGTAGACAGGGGAGGAGACAAACAATATATTACAAGACTGTTTTTTTGGTGATTGGAATTTATGAATATAAACTGCTACTGATTTATTCACAAGTTTTACCAGGGCTGGAAAATAATCACATACGAAATGTTGGCCTCTGCAGCCTCTTAAATTTGGCTTATGTATACTGACACGTTGCTGTTAACAGAGTTTGCACTGGTGCATTAAATGTAGTGCTCTCTACGTGTTAAGTGCCTGACAAAGTGCCTCAGGTGATTAAAGCATGCTTTGGCAGTCTTCAGATGGCTTCCACACATTCAAACACAAACATACATTAGTGTCTGGGAGTACATCCATCACTTGGTCCATACTGGTATTATTGCCCTCATCCCTCGTCCCTCCCTGCATCTCTCCCATGAGAATGCGCAGGGTGGCCGCAGCAGCGTCCTTTTTTGCAACCTTCTTACTGGAAGCTTCTGCGACAGGAAACAGCCTTCCGTTGAGCATCACCTGCATACGGAATCTGACAGAGGGAGGGGTAAAAATGAGGCACAGTTATCTGTCAATACATGATTAATTGAGCGGCTACAATTTTCCGAGACTACAGTGTTGCGTTACAAGCAAAGTCATTTTCATTCTTAAATCGACTGCATCATATATCATTATTAAGGCAGATTTATATTTCAGACTTTGAATCGATAGGTTTGTCGCCAGGTGTTTTATAGAGGGTAACAAACATGTCGAATGGAAAAACATAAAATGATGCATATCACATAATAAAACAACAGCCTGTAAAGTGCCATTTGGCTAGGATGGGCAAAAGCTTGTGTATTTGAATATAGTTCCAAGTGTTATATTTAGGAATGCAATGATATAATTTTCATTCTTGACACCTCAACTTTAGAACATCTGCTGTATTATTGCTTAAACATCAGTACTCCCTTTTCCCCACAAATTAAAATCTGTGTCTTTCCACGACTGAATGAATTTAATTGATATAATGACAGTGACAAAGACACTGTATTTAATGTGGATTAGTCACTACCTGATACACTTCCTATCCCAGTAAGGTCAGTACATTCACAAGATAGTGATCACAGATTAATTTGCTTTTCCCCTTGAATCAATTTAAACTTAATAACAAAGAGTAGATTATGTGACTTACCTTGGGTCGTGAGAGGGTCCCCACTGGTCGAGGAGCAGGAACTCACAGTTCTGGCCCAGATACTGGGCATACTCCATGAGGCCGCTGACAGGGTTCTTCAGCCTCACCTCCTGTAACTTGGCCCACAGGTTCTGGGGAGGTGGAGCAGCCAGCGACACAGCTACAGTTCCCACGGTGTTGGCCTTCTCTGCTGCTAGTTTCCCGGCGTCTGTCTCTTTGCGAATGGCATTTAGGAATTCTGGGATGTCGTCAGTGGCCCACTGTCCTTCGTTGGTCTCTTCGTCTTGACATGGTATGATGGAGGGGGGCTTCAGCGAGGACTGGGACTAAAAAGAGAAAAGCAGAAGAAATAGGTTTAATAAATTCAGGGTAGAACTTGGGTTGGTAATCTTTGCTGAATACACTTAGCAAAAATATGCTTCACATCTTCCAGGTACGATGCATCTTTTTTTTCTGTCAAATGAATAATTAAATAATTTGCATGCAACCAGTAAAAACAACACTTAGAATAAGACTGAAGGCAGCAAATAAACTGCTTTTTCAAGATATGACAGCCATGTCATGTTACTATGTAATACCACTGAATGAATACAAAGCAGAATTGTACCTACCGCTTCACTATGACTTTGCTCGGGCATCCAACCCTCTGGAAGTGGCAGCGTCTCGAAGCCTGGTATTGGTGGTAGTGGTGACGATGGCAGGAATACGGACCCTCCTCCCATCGCATCTCTACTGGCCTCTATCTGATCCCTCTCAGTTGGGCAGCTCTGTGCGGCTTTAAGGCTCCTCTCCATCCTGTCTCTGCGGTGGGTGGAGAGCTCCCACGTTGGAGGGTTGACTTCTGCATTCTTGATGACTTCACCTTGTTTCTCCAGTGAGTAGAGGGTAGGATTGACCTGCTTGGCATTCCTAAGACCAAGATTTTTGGCTATAACGAGAGCGGTCGCCTTCCTTGAATGCAGGAGGTACTGCAGAACTAGCTCCTTCTGGTCTGTCATTATGGGAAGCTTAAACTCCTGATCAGTTGAGCCGGCAGTCCCGGGATGTTTTTGCTCTTGGTGCTGACCTTTTGCTGATGACAGGGACTCTTCAGAGTCAGATGACTCTAAAGAGGAGCAGTTAGAAGAACTGGATTCTGTGTCAGAGTCCTCTTCTTTGGCGTGTCCCCTGTTTTCTGTTTCTGTTTTTAGCTCAACCTTGGCCTCAGGTTTAGGAGGGTGTTCTGAGCTGACACACTGATGGGAAGGTGGACTTTGTACCTTAGAGTTTCGATCTTCCTCGCCTCTGAGAGGTACTCTGTAAAGAGTCCACTGGGGAGGGAGGAGTCCTTGCTTGGAGGCTTTCTCTGACCGTTCCAAAGAGTAGAGAGCCTGGTTGACTATCTTTTTGGGCAGACGCAGCTTTTTGGCTAACAATTTTGCACAGATACTCTCACTTGGCTTTAAAGTAGCCAAAGCCCTGTAAACCTGGTCCTGGATGTCACAAGTGAGTGTGACATTACCTTTAGAAAAGCTTGAATTTGCAGAGCTATTGGGTGCAGAATATCTGTCAAACCTCTCCCCCCCTCTTTTGGGCCTGTCTCTATGAAGGGACAAGTTCTGAAAACTGTCATACAGCGAGTCTGTTTGGTTGCACCATTGTCTGTTGGAGTATTGGTTGTAATTTGTACCTTGTAACTGGTTTTGATTTTGATGTTGAGGGCCTGGAGTTCCTCGCGGGGTTCTTACACTGGGTGGGTATAAAAAACTCTGGTCTTGACTATACCCTCCTCTTCCCCTAGGGCTGTTGTTGTGGTTTGGATATCTACTGTAGCCTGACTGGGGGTGGTATAAGGAACCAGGTGGCCTGCCCGGTACCACTCCCACTCCCCCTTCCCCTCCACGTGGACTGGCTCTGAACTGCGGCGCCTCAGAGCTCTGACCTCTTAGGAACTCTACCTGATGGTACTGAAAGGAATTAGGAGCAAGACCGGGACTGTGATTCTGATTATGTGAGGTGTTATGGCCCACTGGATTAGGGGCCACTTTATTGTAGCTTGGTATGGGTGGAGCAGAGGGGTTGAAAGAAGGAGGTGGGGGCTGTATGGGACCTACGGGTCGGCCAGGGCTGTTGTAGTAATTTGAATATGGGATCTGCTGTGAGCCAGGCCTAGGGTGGAATGAGGCTGGACCAGGTCTGTGGCAATTCTCCTTGGCCTGTAGGTCTGGTGGTGGATGCCTGAAGTAGTGTTCTTTGGAAGGCCCTCCTCTACCTCTGCTCATAGCGCAGGGGTTGAGCGTGAAGGGGGCCGGTGTAGCTGGATATGCAGCTTCTGTATGAGTGTACGTCCTCTAGCACAAACAGGAGACCCTGATGGAAAGTCAGGGCAGGCCAACTGCACAGCAAGTGCCTGAAATTCAAACAAAGGACAATGTCAGGAGAAAATTAATAGAAATAAATTAAGAGTTAGATAATTAAATGGTGGAAAAATGAGCATCGGCCAAAAGGGCAATAGAAACTGTTTTTCCAGCCAATGACAAAAGCTCAGGCACTGCTGGCAAGCCTCCAACCTACTCAAGTGTCCTTGGACAAGTAAGTGAATCTATACGAGCTGTGAGGACACTGTTTTTAACATGATCCTACACTCCTGCCTTCCTGAAAACAAAAACACAGTGGACAATGAAATATCTCGGCACTAAGGGAAAAAAATTAAAATTGTGTGCAGAGGATAATATCTAACAGACACCAACATTGTCAACGCTGTTGTGTATATCTTCAAATTGTACACTAGCCAGTCTACAAGGATAATGCAGGGTGACATACTGTCTCTCCCAGTTACACTGAAACTTAATCCCAGGGTAAAAGGGTGGTGATTAATTATTCAGACCTTCTTGTGACTATTCTATTTTATTTCTGGCCTTACAAATTATTGCTGGATCTGGATCCATGGCAGGAGGGAAAAGTGAGACACGGATGCAGACAAAAAGGACAGTTCCAAGGACACGAGATAAGTAAAGCTCTGCCTGTCAGTGACAAGCTGTGGACAGAAAACCATGCAGTTGCTAGCTAACAGTCTGGACTATAATAATAAGGTTTTGCAGAATAAAGTTTATTCCTTCCTCCAAAGATAAAACACATGAAAACATTCACTGAGTTGAAATGTACATCATGAACTGCATAGTGCAGAATTCCAATATCCTTCCATGGTGCAACAAACATTGATTCAGCCTCAAGTGTCATATCTGACAACACTCAATAATGTATATATCAGTGAGACTGACAACAAGGGGACACCCAATACTGAGTCAGGTTTCATCCCCTTTGGCCCAGTCAGCATCACTGGCCTGTCACGTGGAGCTGAGCAGGCCAGAGAGCCACCACATTAATAGAGAACGCCACAGTGTTGGTTCATCACAGTAACAGGGGCCGACAGGGCCTGCAGCCCTTACGCCAGACGGGGCTGAAGCTGACTCATCTTGACCCTGATGCAAGGCAACAGTTGACAGCCAAAATAACAACTCTCTGTTTTTCAGAATCCACTGTCATTATACTGCTCTCTGTTTTGAGCCTGGACAGAGGCATGGACAAGACAACCCATGTGACAACTGATGAATCAACTCTTTTGCACACTTTAGGCTGCCTTGTCAGGACGCTGCTAAATACCACATGCACAGTTTGATGTTCTAAGTGACCCCTTCCTTCATCACGGAGGCCATTATAAACTTAACAGTGCAGAAATGAAACCTGGTACCTACTCCAAATCCAGTGCACATATCTTCACATGTGTATACAACGCTACACATTTCACGGTAACACAAAGCCTCGTGGACTCAGAGTATTGTGGAGCTCACCTACAGTAGCCCAGAGGAAAGTGGCACCGGTAAAAGGGTGGGAGGTTTTCAGTGAGCAGATGACTTAACTTACCGCAGACTTACGTTAATTAACAATAATACTAACTTTCAAGAGACAATGGAGTAACCACGCAAAGGAAAGGATGCACGGGACCGGTTGCAGATTAGAAATTGTTAAACTATGTTCGATTAATTTGTGAAATAGCAAAAACTTGTTCCAACGCGCATTGTCTTCCTCCCTGGACGAGCGGGCTCCTTTCCGCAGCTCCTACGATGAAAACACCTGGGCTGTCTCTCGCTTATAAATGCTGTATGAAGTGCTGTAAAAGCGCGTTGCTTGACTACTGCACCACGATAGGAAAGGGAAAATCCACTACCTGACCCGCGTAACTAAAATGAAACATTGGGCAACCGAGATGGGCATGGTTTCGTTTTCTTTTCTGATGAAAAGTTAGGTTTCTATTGTTGGTCACGTGATCTGCAGATGCGCACTGAGCCCAGACAAACTGACAGAGATTGGGCAGACTTGATCTGAGCTTGTGGTGTCTCCTCAGAGTTCTGAGGAGACACCACAAGCTCAGATCAGATGCTCACAATAAATATAAAGGGGGGGGCTTATAGTAATGTAATACATTTTGAAGAGATACAAATATCATAGCAGGATCTTGTAACAGGGTTGTGACAGGAGAGAGAGGAGAACATCTAGAGGAGTACAATTGCTATTGATAACTTTATTTGTATGCATTTGTATTGTTAACATATTTCATGTAAAGATGCAGCCCAAAGTGTTTAACAAAACAAGATCAGATTAATAACAATAATAAATACACAATAGGAAAAGCATAAACAATAAATAGTAATAGGAATAGAAAATTCCCTTTAAATATCAAGAGAGTTCGCTGTTCTAAGATCCAAGGGAAAGGAGGTTTCACAGTTCAGTAACAACTATTAAACTGAAGAGTAGCACAGACACATGCTGTTCCTAAAAGAATAACAAAATTCCCTTTTCACACATGGATTTAACAACATTGCTTGTATTCACTCATTACAATGCACACAGCTGAACGTAGAAAGCAGTACAGCAGGGATGCGTGTACTCGCAGAAAGATGTGACTACATCAAAGTCAAACTTGGCATCCGAGTGACTTATTTAATTATGAATTATTTAATTAAATCAAATCTGCATCCAATTTCATTCAATTAGAGATATGTTTACGGTCTATTACCGTTGCCAAATACAAATGTACCGAATTGCTATACAAACCAGTGGATACATACAGTTAATATTACAAAGCCACGTAGCGTAGGGATGTATAAAATCATCCTACACACAGTTTCACGTTTGGGTATCATCGTTAACTTAATAATTACAACTCAACCTGACGTTCTGATAAAAGGTTAACAGGATGTCTAAGCAGCTGTACAAAAAATAAAAGACAGACATTCAGAAAACACTGATCATTTCTTCTGAATATTGACTTCATCGTAAACATCTAATTATTTGACGCGTTGAAAAAATGTCTCATTGTGGTTTTATGTGATGAAAACAGATGGATACGCTAGTATTCATCTCTAAAAGGGCTGTGGTTATGTTAGGAGGGTTAATCGCTTGCGAGGAAACGGATGACAGTCCTCGCTGTTATCCTTTGCTTTTGCTTGACGCAGACTTGGAAGGAGCCAATGGTTATTCTTTGAAGGAATAAAAGCTGTTACTTGAACAGCTGACGTTACAGGTAAGACGTGTTGCTGAAAATCGCCGTGACACGTGTTCTCCAATGTTTAACTTTCGAAATGTTACAGTGAAGCCATAGTAAAAGACGAAGCCTACACTTAAAAGGCAGCCAAATGAACATCGCTCTTCCTCCTGCTAACGTTAGCTAGTCTGTTAGCTCACCACTCGCAGCAGCACACCGCACTGGCACTGCACCATTTCCAACTACTGCCCGCAGCACAGCCTATTCCGTGTCTGTTAAAGCAAAACACATGAAATTCTCTTCGCCCAAGCCCTATCAATGATGTAAAGAAACGTACTCGCGTCAGTCTGTTACCTTAACTCGCAGGGCTTCGCCTCAGACAGCTCTTGTTGGTGTGCAATGATTTAATGCGGTGATACAAACAATCAAAGAACTGGTGCGCGAATAAGTGACGACTATCGGTTGCGACCGACACAAACAACTACACCTCGCGTGTGGATGACGCAGCTTCATCGGCAAGGTTCGAATATCTTTCAGGCGTGTCCTTCGCATGTGTTGGGTATTTAAACGGAGGGGCAGACTCGCAGTTTTCAGATTTCACACTACTGCAACCTAAACTGTGAGCTGGTGGGATTATTTCTGTTGTTTCAAAATCTAGCTGTCTCTTGTTATTTCTCCCACGCTGCCTTTGAAATCAAAATTGCTTCATTGACTTGGCCATAGTTAGTTAAAATTAGAGGTTAGGCAAAGCAGGTTAGGGCATTCAAGCCTTGAATGTTATCTTTATTTCCTTTGCAATGTCAGTTTCCCCCATGTATAGGTTTTGGTAATTTTGATAATTCAGTCACTCCATATTTAGAGTTCTCTTTCCAAACCTGCCACAAAAAATATATCATATCAGTTCATATTTCAACACAAGATATTTTCACTGAGAAATTACCAAACTCACCTTGTAACAGTAATACACTTTAATCAGAATAGCAACATAATGTTGAAGGTTTGGAAATGACAAATTGTTACTTATGATACAATTAGATAAATGCTTAATGTAAATATATTCTATATATTTATATGTTATTTTAAAAAGTTGTGATTGAAATAGTCATTAAAAACAGTCTGCAGGGACACAGTGTCACTGTCTCTAAATGTGTGGGTGTCACATATTTATTATAGGAGAAGAGAAATGATATCAGCTCATAATACAAAAAGAGAGAGGGACATGGTATAGACCATGTGATAAGGTGCCTTCCTTTACCACCCTAAAAGCAAGTTAAGGATTTTTTGAAAACTGTAACACAAAAAAGTGTTCTTATACTATAGTGAACTTTTAGGAGACCACATATTATGTTTGCACTTTATGATCATGTACAGTAGGTGTCAGCATTGCCCCGTTGATGTACTGATGTCAGATTGGACTAAGTAAAAAAGCAGCTTCCAAATATTTGCTATAAATTAGAAAATGTCAGAAAGCAATAACTTAAAACTGTTTTCTTTGTTTCGACTGATTTAAAATGTGTTCACGTTTCCTTGAAGGTCAGCAGTGTCTTTAAACAGAACATTGTTCAATATCTCCTTCCCAAGCTGCGAGTTAAAGACACATAAATACAACTGCTACTATAATTCCAAACTAGATCCATAGACTCTCTCTCAAAAAAACACCCTCAGTAAATCCAGGGTAAAATAACCGAGGATGACTGATGGGATGACAGATGAGTGCAAATCAAAAGGTCCGCAGGAATTAATGAGCAAGGAAGCATGAAGGATGAGTTTGAGCTGTAGGTCAGGGTATGTTCAGCTCTCAGTGTCTGACTGACTCTATAATGCACCGTTTGAAGGAGTATATTTTCACCCACTCTATCCCTCCTGCTTCGCTCGCTCTCAATTCAGTTCAAATTAGCTTTATTGGCATGAATGTGGAACAACAATATTGCCAAAGCATCATACAAAATCCATGCTCTCTCTCTCTCTCCCTCTGCCCCCTCCTTTCCCTTCCCTGCCACTGCCAGTATCACACTCTCTCCACTTGTTTTCCACAACCTCTTCAGACTCCGCTCCCTATCTCACTCTCGTTTCTTCACCCTCCCTCATCTTCTCTTCTTATCGTCTTCTCCCTCTTCCACTCTGTCTCTGTTAATACAGAGGAATGCAGCATGTGGCAGGCTGGGGCTCTCTGGCTGTTGATAATCGCGACTTTGCTTCGGGGTAAGTGCTTTTTCATTGGTGCTTTGAGTTAGACTGCGCTCGAACAAGTGTTTTCTACATATAGACTGTATGTGCTCTTGCATGTCTGTACCACAGAGCACTCTGTTCCTAATAACAGTGCATACAGTAAGCTCTTGTGTTTGTTGGTTTGCAGCCAGATGGAAAATGTATTTTTATTTTTATAATGAGCAAACAAAAGTATGAAATTTAATATTAATACTGCAGAGCTGTGCATGTATAAGACCATGCTATAATAGACAGATAGAAAGACAAGGGTGATTATGAGGCTGCTAGCGGTTAATTTACTATGGGTACACATTATGGACACTAGGGACTATTAATCTGAATTATTGGCATACCATCTGATATTAATTAAGGTCGAGTTAGTGAATATAGATTTGACACCAAACAGTAAGTGCATTAATCTAAGACTATTTAGCTCTAATGTATATAAAGTGGTATGCACTGTTTGGCTGGCAGTGTGCATCTTTTTAAAGTGTATAGTAGTTTTTAAACTTATTAATTGTGCCTCTTACATACACTATGATAGCTCTCTCTCTCTCTTCATCAAAGTGATTGCCTTGTGGAGAATGAATCAAGAGTAAATCAAAGGCCTAGCTTGGTGGAGTTACAGGGCAAAGAGATACAGTTCTCCACTCTCATTGTCGTGAGTGCTGTGTGTGTCTGTCTGGGGTGTTTCAGTGTTTAATGGCCTCACTATTTCCTGCATTGGAATGAAACTGACATTTTTAGAGCAGTGGAAAGACTCTGACTGTCTGCTGGCGATCAATCAGAGATGTAATTGATTAGGAGGAGCAGGATTCTTTCTCTCTGCCCCCCTCCCTTTTTCTTGCTGCCTCCTATCCTCTCTTTCACTCACACCCCTTATAGCCCACCCTCTGTTTACCTCCATGGAGCATGTCTAGTCTCCCTCTGTTAGTTTGTTTCTTACCTGTCTAACAATTTCTACACTACGGTTTTCTGAAATGGCCCTTTTATCATTGTAATTACACCATTTTTCTTCTAGTGCCTTCTCCTTGACACAGCTTTCTCTTTGTGACTCTCACTTTTTCTCTTGCTCTTCTCTTGTGATCCGACTCCATTAAACTCCCCCCCCCTCCTATTCAGTGTCAGTGCAGGGTCCTCACCAACGGTTTCTGCTCAGGGAGCTGCTGAGGGACTACAACCCCATGGAGAGACCAGTGGCGAACGACTCCCAGGCTCTCACTGTTCATTTCTCCTTCACTCTAATGCAGGTCATGGATGTGGTACGCATGCCAGGAATGCAGCATAAACACAAATATACGCTCATACAATACATTCAAACAAGAAATGCCCATATATACCCAGTATTTACATTACTGTAAATGTGAGTATCCTGTGATTATTGCTTCATGACAAAAGTATGAACATATCCTTTAAACCATTAAAACACCTATTCTCTTATATACTTTGTGTTATGCAAGGATGAAAAGAACCAGATCATCACCACGAATGCCTGGCTGCAGATGGTGAGTATAATGAATAACATTAATAATTTGATATTGATCTGTGTAGTGAAAATCTTTTTGTACACCCCATCCCTTGGAGGATCAGCAACACAGTGCCATCCCAGATGCTGGCTGGGTTTCAGGGACATGATACTGGGTGAAATCTGAAGACCTTTGTACTTGTAGATTCCATCATGCTTCTGCCCCAAACATGGCCTTATTCTTTCTTTCAGGAAAATGTGTTGCGTGTACAGAAAAGAGCAAAATAAAAATAGCTAAATTACAATGTGGAAAAGCAGACTCACTGTGTTTGTCTTGTCTATGTGTATTCATGCGTAGGGGTCATTTACACTGGAGATGCTGCCACCACATTTTGAAATGGCTGATTTTGTCCCCATCACTTTTTATTTGTTCTGAAAAACAGCTTGCACCAAGAAATGTTAACTAACAAATGAAAATGCTTTGAGAAAGGTTTATTTGCGCAATAAGAAAACACGCAATGTAATATAGCTTTCCCTCATATAAAAAAAGACATTTCCACCATAAATTGGAGCAGAGAAAGAAAATTTGCAGAAAAAAATGCAGAAAATTTGAGTTTAATGCTCAAAATCTTCTGGGGGAGTACCGCCAGACCCCCCACACTATTAATCTAAATAGTGCTAAAATATTCTTGTGTTGTTCTCGTGCATCTCATGACCCAAATGTATCTTCACGCCCCTAATCTGAGCCCTTATGTCCCCTCCACTTCTCAACACAAAGTGACGCCCATGTATTCATGTATGTCTTTATGTTTGTGCTCACATGTAAAATTTGTGTTGTGTTTGTGTCTCCCAGCAGTGGTACGACCACTACCTCCAGTGGAACCAATCAGAGTATCCTGGAGTTAAAAACCTCCGTTTCACTCCTGATCAGGTCTGGACACCTGACATCTTGCTTTACAACAGGTATGTGATATACAAACATAAACACATATGCAGTGCTGCTGCTGCTGCTGCTGACGACCTCTAAAATCTCTCATCGCTGTGTCTCTCTTTCCTCCAGTGCTCATGATAAGTTTGATGCCACCTATAAGACCAATGTGCTTGTTAACTCAAGTGGTTTCTGTGAGTATTTGCCTCCAGGTAAGTTTTTATTAATCAGCATCTTGTCCTCAAAACCAAACAACGTCTTCAGTCACTCTGCATACAGACACAGTATAACTTATCCTGAAGCAAATTAATTCTGTGAGTGTTTACTGCAATTAAATATTTTCTTCTTCACTTACTTCCAGATGGCTGCACAAAAAAATATTTTTAATCAAGTTTTTTTATCCTTCATTAGATCTTGGAATGATTCAACGGGACTTTGATATTTACTTTCCTTTCACTGTAAACTATTTCCCCTGTTTTCATCTGCTCTTCAAGGAATATTTATCAGCACATGTAATGTGGATGTGCGATGGTTTCCATTTGACATCCAGCGCTGTGAACTGAAGTTTGGCTCCTGGACATTTGATGGCTGGCTGCTGGACATCCAGATGAAGGAGGCGGATGTGTCAGGATACATGCCCAATGGAGAGTGGGACCTAGTGGGTGAGGCAGGTTGTCAAGGCCCTGGACGACAAATGGTGTTGCCTATTGTACTGTTACAGTACTGCAATGCAGTGCTGCATCATTTCTGTTTTTATATGCTTTTATGCATGTACAGTATGCAACATATTGCAACCACAAAGTAATTGGGAAACATCTGTAATATATAATTTGGGCACCAAGCGGACGCCATCCTTGATTTTCATAAAGTCACTGATTTTGATAAAATCAGATCTGTCCTACTCTCTGTTTCAGTAGTGCTTCATTAACATCTTTTTATGATGCGGGTCCTATGTCAGACTATTCTTGATAGGCTTCTTATTTCACAGCACTATACATCCCACTTCCTACTCACTCAGTCAAAAATATTCAAATTCACACACAGTTCATTAGTTATATTGAGTTACTGAGATTCTTTGTTTTCTTTCTTTCTCACTGGTGTTTTCTGCTTATTATGTCGTCATTGCTGCATCTGTGTCTTTCTCTGTCCGCTCAGAGGTCCCTGGAGGTCGTCATGAAGTCTTCTATGACTGCTGTGCAGAGCCCTACCCTGATGTTACCTTTGTGGTGACGTTACGGAGGAGGACCTTGTTTTACGCTCTGAACCTCCTTATCCCCTGTGTGCTCCTCTCCTCCATGACCCTTCTGGTCTTCCTGCTTCCTGCCAACTCAGGGGAGAAGATCAGCTTGGGTGAGGAATAATAAGAGAAGGTTAACAGTAAGAAGGGTTGAATATGAAAAAATGGAAAACAAGCAGTCAGTCTGCTTTAAGATAAAATGTATAACTTGTGAAAGCATGAGTTTATTTCTACTTACAATCTTACTCTGACACCATTACTGGAAAACCTTCAATAAGTTAAGCAGAGCTTTACTGTGGTGTAAGGAAGGCTGAGATGGAGGGAAGCAGAGACAGAGAAAAGACAAAGACAAAAAAGACAAGAGGGAAGATGAGAAAGACTAAAATCGAATGAGCTTTCCTTGGAGTGTCAGAAAGACGTGACGAGAATTCAGATGCAACATAGCAAATATACTGTTCCACTGACTGTACGCATGTGCTTTCTTCTCTTAAGGATTTTTTCTTCTTTTTCTTTACAACCCACTCACCGCTCCCTTGTGTCCTGTGTCTGCCTCCAGGCATCACGGTTCTGCTTTCTCTGACTGTCTTCATGCTGATGGTTGCAGAGATTATGCCCGCTACTTCAGACTCTGTACCCCTGATAGGTCAGTTTCTTTCTGTCTATGCACATGTGTGTATCTGTTTTGGTGGTCTTTGGGGAAACTGACATTTTTCATAGCACACAGATTGTCAGCGGTCTAATGAGTGAACTGTGCTTCCCTCCTGTCGTTCTCAGGTCAGTACTTTGCTAGCACCATGGTGATTGTTGCGATGTCAGTAGTAGCCACAGTTATCGTACTTCAGTTCCATCACCACAACCCCAACAGTGGACACATGCCACGATGGGTGAGTTTTAATAATAATACATTAATACACTTTATTTATGGAGCAATTTTCTAAACAATATAAAAAACAATATTCAAATTGCTTTACAACAAAACAAAAATAGTACTCAAAGTAGAGTGAAATACAAAATAAAACAAGAAAAGGATTAAAACTTGGTGGTTAAAACCAACTGAATAAAATAAAAGGGAGCCAAACTAAAATCAGGGAAAGCAACAGGATAAATGTGTGATTTAAAAGAGGGTACACATTCAGCTAGGTGGATCTCCCCAGGCAGATCGTTCCAGAGTCTGTGTGCTTTAACAGAAAGTGCTTCATGACCCCTGTCGGTCTTTATCTCTGACTCTGGGATTGCCAAAAGGTCTGTAAAGACTAAAAAGTTCAGTTATAGAGCTACTGTAGTTGCCTGGTGATGCAATGATTTAACAGAATTTCTTTTAAAATAAATTCTAAAATGAACTGACAGCCAGTGCAGAGAAGTAAAAAAGATGTAATAGTATCCAATTACTTTGGTCTGGTTAAAGGGTTAAAAGTGCATTACAATTGTTGTCTTTAAAACCAAGTAAAGGTCAAATATGAAATGAAATTATCCTAAGTTGATAAAAACATAATATAGTGATAAAAATTTAAGCTGGACTAAAATGTTATAATAAGATTTAACACTCATTAAGAATATTAAATGTGGTTGTACCTGACCAGCAACATTTTGAAGGATACTATAAACCATGAAGAACTCTTATTTTTCCTCTGATTTGATTATGTGTAAATATGTGCATCTGTGTTCTTCAATTAATTAAAATTCTTATCAGTATTTGTGTCCCTGTGTGTCAGGTGCACTTGGTTCTGCTGCAGTGGGTTCCATGGTTCCTGCGGATGAAGCGTCCAGGAGAGGCAGCAGAAGCGACTTTTTCCAACAACCAGGCAGACTCTCAGAGCAAGACCCTGTCCTCTCCGACGACCACCACTACCACCATCACCATCCCCACGCCAGTGCCCTCCAACCTCCCCCAGAGCCTCACCTCCTTGCAGGCCAGCCTGGCTCAGCTCAACCACCCTCTGTCACACTCACTGCCCCACCGGCCCAACTCTCAAGCTGTTATGCTCCCTAATCCCATCCACAGAGATCCCAGCCCCAATCCACATTCACAGCCCAACGGTCATCTGCTTTACATGGGCTTCCAGACTTTCCAGACAACAGCAGAGCTCGAGCCAGTTCAGAGCAGCCGAACCACAAGTCATGGGAGGATTAACAGTGGACTAGGTGGAGGAGAAGGAGAGGGAGCAGCAGGACCAGCTGGAGATACACCTGTCCATCAACACCTCGCATCTTCGAAGTTTGGGAGCACCGCACAGGAAACTCCACTGTCCCCAGACCCTGACGCATCAACCACATCGTCTGGTCCCTGCGGCCTAGAGGCGATGACTGGAGGAGGGAGATCAGCTGCTATACACACCCAGAGTGGCGTGATTCGATCTGTGTCCGTAGACAACCAGCTGCAGGCTCTTCTGGGGGAGGTGCAGTTTTTAGTTGAACGCGTTAGGGAGCAAGACCGCCAGCTCAGTTTGGCAGAGCAGTGGCAGTTTGCTGCAGCTGTCATCGACCGCCTGTTCCTGGTGGGATTCAGTGTTTTCAACATCATCTGTACCATCGCTATTCTCATGGCTGCACCCAACTTTGGAGAAGCACTGTCAAAAGACTTCCTCTGACAGCCCGAAAAACACAGAGATTTGAGTGGGATAAAGATTTTGATGGAAGCACAATTGCTGTTAACGATACTGGGACATACAACAGCAAATAATTCCTATTCAGTGAGCTAGAGTGGAGCGTGGAACATGTGGAGTGGGCTATGATGCAGAAACATTACCATTTTTCATGATGGAACACGCCTGATCACCCTCATATTTACTGTTGACACATTCTTTTTGGAATTGTTTTTGTTGAAGTTTGATTGATGTGTTTGTATTTCCCCAAAAGGCGACACTCTATTTTAGTACAAAAGTGAAATAATCATCTCATGCCTTGATCATTTTGTTGAATTTTATTTTCAGCAATTGGACTGACAACTAAATCTAAACTTCATCAGGACATCAAATGTCTCATTGGACTACCGACACGGTTTGTGGACTAATCAACAAAATCATCAGTGATTTATATTTAACAGTTAAATGATACATGATGAATGAGGATTCTAAAGGAAAATCATCCCAGAATTTATGTGAAACCCGGGAAGCATGACTTTATTAGATTTGTTATAAAGAATTTGTACTGCCAAATCGGGATGCTACATGAAGAAAGTCAGTAGAAAAAGTGGAAATGGATTCTGATAATGCTGCATGTAAAATGACGAGCTCGTGCAGGATTCCTTTCTAAGCTTACACTTGTAAAAGGACATGAGTTACAAGTGACAGTGTTTACTGTTTCCTGACTCCACTGATTATCCTTGAAAACTCTTTTTGTTACACGATCCCCAAATATAATGATAATTCTGGTACACACACTTTGTTACCACCGAGTGGGTTCTTTGCAGGATTTCATTATTCATTTTGGTAAAATTTCAATTTCATTTTCAATTTATTTTCCCGAGTGTGCTTTTAATAGGATGTCCAAAGTCATTGTGATCAGTATTTGTCCACAAGATTACTTCGTTCCTGATATTAACAACAGAAAAAGAAGAATCTTTGTCCCAATAACACAGCCTGAATAATGGGATGATGAAATTGGTGATGCATTTCTGCAGCACCTTTAACAATCATGTAAGGTTCATATTATGCTGTGTACTATAATGCAGAAAACGTACTAATATCCCTAGAAAAATGTGCTGCATACTGCCATAGGGATTCTTTTTTCCTTTGTCAAACTAACTGTGAATTGACGTGATATCTCAGCAGAGAGGGTTGGATAAAGTACTCTCCCTTGTTTCGGAATATAGGACACACTTTCACAGTCACAACTAGAACTAAGATTTCAAAGCTCTGGTTTAATTTGTGATACGGAGCATTAATATCTTTCTGTGTAGACACAGATAAGGTTCAGATTGCTAGCAAACTGTGAAAGAGGGAAATTATAGGTCATGTCATTTTTTATAAAGGCTTTTTATCTTACAGACACACACCGCAGCATACCTTCAATCATTCACTCACACTCTTTTACAAAATTATAATCCTCATGGCCCTGGCTTTGAATGTAAATCATGCCATTTATTTCGCAGAAGTGTTGGACACTCGAATGCCAATAGGTTGTGACAGACTGAGCTGTGAACACTGTGAAATAAACTGCCTAGTCTTTTGTACTCTCTAGCCGTCCATCAAACCGCCTATTCTCTGGCTTGCCTCCCTTCGATCGAAGTTTAAAAAGGAACGCAGAAATAGAGGAGAGGAGGAGTGATGGAGAGGGGGTATGGGAGGGAAAAGAGCTAGAGAGGGGAAGGGGAAGATGGAGGTAATGAAGCACAGCAATAAAGAGGGCAAAAGGAAGAAAGAGACAGAGGGAGCAATGGAAGGAGGGGGGCTATGCAGAGGCATGGAGACGTATAGGATGCAGAATGAAAGAGAGCACAGGAAGAACAAGGTGGCTGCGTGGTTGAGAGAATCAGAGGAGGGAGGAAACGATGTGCTGAGACAGCAAATAGGAGCCGATAAAGTTTTTAACTGATTGCTCATTAATGAGAGAGGGGGGAGGAAGAGAGAACTGAGTTCCCCCTCCTCTTCCTTCTCCTCCTCTGGGATGCTGCTGCTGCTAAACTGCACTTAGACCAGTATTTAGGGGTGACAGGACATATATTGTGAATTGGCAATGGATGTCTTTATCAGAAGTTATGTGAAAGATCCTGGCAAACAGTCATGTAAAATGATTGACTAAGAAATAATGAAAACACTTTATGATGATTGAATTTGGCTAATTGGTGTCTTGGCGTGGCTGTACTCCAACCTTTAGACCGGAGGCTATTAATTTGGCTTTAAACTTTTTTATTGTCAGTACAGTATGTGCAGGCAGGGCACTTCACTTTCGAAGCAATTCACCGTGCATTTCAATGGCATACTGAGCTCCCTTTTGTCTGTGTGACTGGATAGGCTTCAGCCTAACACAGCTGAGAGATGCAATACAGCGCAGGTAATAAATCCAAGATACACCCCTCCTCTGGTGACTCACTCATCCACCTGCTCTGTGTCGACAGCTCACGCAGAGCTGTTTGTTCAGAGAGAGAAGCAAACGGAGTCAAACAAAACAGAGGAGCGTGCTGCAGCGAGCAGAAGAGTGGGATGCAGAAAGCGTGTCTTTGGAATCAAGGGGCCACTGCAATGTGTGGCTGCAGTTGTCGCACATATTTACACCCACACCCACAGACACATGAAGCAGCGCAACCTGCAAACCCACTCACACATCAAGTGGTAAAGTGAGGAACCTGCTGCAGACCTAATGCAGTAACCACGCGTACTCCTAAAGCTCCACAGAGAATATATAAAAGAGGGAAGGAGTAATAGTTGATGTAATGTGGTGTATTTGAGGTTAATTGATTTTCTTGTTGAAAAAAGTACTACTGAAATGAAAGAAAGCTATGACTATACAATATTTACTTACTTTTACTAATCATCAGCTTTTCCCTCTTTCAAAGTGAAGAATAGGAATGGGAACATCCCAGACAGGTTTCAGTCCATCATAGGTTTTCCACAATCACAGTCCCTGACTTGCATGTCTTTGCAAAGAAAACACACACACACTACATACAAGTGAAACCAACTGAGACAATGACTGTCTCAGTAATGACTGAGCTACTGTAATGCACCAATGTTAATATTTCAGATCTCCAATGATACAGTTTAAGATCCTCAATTTTTTAGCTACAATTCAGCAATAGGAATATTATTCTTTAATTAAATTATAATTTAAACTACACATCAGCTTCTCCTCTGTGATCAAGGCGTGGTATGAAAATGATCAACACTGAATTTTGACCATGTGCATATCTCTCAGGACAGGACACTTAGCTTTTTTAAAAAAAAATTCAGATGTTCCAAGATAATATCCCACACCACCAACAGTCAATAGCTATTAATAACTGGCTGCAGACGCTCCATGCAGGTCGATATGGAACAGCTATTTCTCTGCCTGCTGGGTAATTGTCTCCCAGACGTCATTAAAAGACATTGGGAGTTGGTGAGAGAAGAGGGAAGCGCAGGAGAGAGGAAGAGAGAAAACAGATGTGGATACACAAAAGGAGAGTAGGAGAATGAAAGTAAGATGACCTTAATAGAATAAATCTCACTCTGCTAACAGATGTAACTTGCTTGTACTTGTGTGTAACTTCATAATTTTAGCAGCAATTGACTCTCAACCCCCTCCACCACACACAATTAAACAAAAAAACAATGTTGCATCAATAAATCGGTTTATTTAAAAGAATATGTTACAATTTATTACATTAAGCGACGTAACCAAACACTGTGTCGTTAAATTTTACATTTCAACATGTCAAAGAATCTGCAGGTTGTCAATCTCCATCCTCTTTTTAGTGTGGCTTAACTTAACATCAGAGACTCTGAATTTAACATTGTATCTTACTGAAATAAATAATGTTAGTGACATCTAACTTTAGCTAGGATGAGAGAGAGAAAGAGAGGGGGTGGGGGGTGGAGACAATCGACCGCGTCTGACACGGTCCAGCAAACAGAATCTTGGGAAATGCGTTCAGCCTTTAGGATTGCACATTGAGTCTCTCAATTCAAAGCTTGAGACATTCAATTAAACCTCCTTTACACACCCACCAAGCATTGTTGAAGCTCATTAATCACCCAAAATGGCTTTTTTGTGAACAGCACCATCATTATAACAAGCACTCCTAGTAAGAGCCATTGATGCCAATCTAGGACTCGTTACTTGCTTGTTGATAACAAAATACTAGATATTGAGAGTTGCAGCTGGGCGATAATTGAATCTGAATGGTGTACTCACTGGCATCATATCATGATCACATGGCCCCAGTGTCTTTGCTTTGACCATCCGTTTGATTATCTTGCATAAATTAGCCATATTATCATTTACAGTACATTGATTTTGGAAAATATTATTACCAACTATAATCACCCAGCACTAACAGGTGGACTCTTGTGAAATCTAGAAGCAACTGAACTTGTAATATCTTTCAAATCACTTTCAAAATGTAAGAAAAATGTCCTTCTAAATGAGTTGATAATGCAATAAAATCACTTAGATTGAATACGGTAGTAACATCACAATATTGTACTGAGCAATTATTCACATTTATTGTCAGCATTATGAGTGTCAAGTTTTAATGACGTAATAATCTGTAATTAAATTATTTCTTTATCAGTTTGAGTTATGTTTTTACATTATATTTCTAGGGATGAGAAGATTAACTGGGCTCATTTAGAGGGACATTAAATTACACTGTTTATTCCATTACACCGCAGCTATGTGATCAGTTGCCACAAAACCTTTAGAGAATGTGCAGTTATCTTCACATCTATCATTTTGATGAAGTATGCAAGCTGCCCTTTTTGCTAAAAAATTTTCTTCGTGCTTCTGGAGTGCGCGAGTGGTTCAACAGTACAGCAAAGTACCAGCCACAGAGATAAATAGTGCTGCAAGTGGAAAGGCCGCTTGAATTACTGGCCTATTATAAAGCCTCTGGGAGCTCTAACAAACAAAGTAATCATTGCCTGCAAGAGAGAAAGACAGGAAGAGAAGGACCCCTGCTGTCTTGTATGGGTAATGCACACTAAATATGCTGTACTACACTGCCACTTGTCTGATCAGTGCTCCACAACACTGCTGCTCTACAATGGCCTCAAAATATTTGCATGGAGTGTTCACATAATACTATAAATGCAGACATGTTGAATGCACACTGCACATACCATTTGATGATGCAGTAGATAATCATACTGTAGGCAGTCAAAAAGGAATATAAACTAAGTACAGGCTAATTCCAGTTTTACGTCCACTATCTGCTCCTTAGGTCACATTTCCCACATTTGGAGTCTGATAATACTGTTGGATAAAGTGCAACATTAGTCTAAAGTTTACCATGTTCCTGCTCATGGTTCAAATCATCACAGCTGTGAGGGAAAAATATGTCTAACAATCCTACAGAACGTCTGCTTTCTCTCTCTCTTCTCTCAAATTGCCACATTACAATGTTAAAAGTTTTCTTTTACAAATGCAAATTTAGCGGCAAACAGATGAAAATGTATGCGAAGTGTGACTTAACATCCTGAGGGCCTCGCTCTGGTTGGCCTCTTGCCTTTTGGGGCTCCCTGCACGCATACTTAACATACACAAACACAGTTGCACGCTAACAACTGGCCAAAAAGACAAAGAAGACACTGCCGCTCTGATCTATAAATTGAGAACCCCCAGTATCGCTGATCAGTGAAATCCGTGTTCCCCTTTCCGAGCACTGATAGCTTTCACTTCCCCTTGTTAGTTCACCAGTACGTCCTTATTCACTTCAGTTTCCTCTTCAGGTAGGACTACTTCAGAGGAGGCTTTTAAAAAACTCCTCATGTACATGTCATGTTCCACTTCAAGTCCCTGCCAGAAAGAACAAGGCTTCCATGAATCCATGACTTTGTTTAATGCTTGATTATGATGTGCTGGATTCAAAAGTTCTGGTTCATGTGTCTGTAGCGTTTTATGCTTCTGTTCATTCGATTTGTTCATTTGCAGATGCTTGTTGGTTTGCAAGCATCGGGGTGGAGGGTAGCTTCTCAGGTTGTAGCTGATGAAGTGTAAAGATAACCATGTAGTTAATAGCTGAGTGTTGCTATGTGGTGCTAGATGAGGGCCGAACTGAGTCGTTGTCAAGTTAAGAGGTAATGATCTCCCTTCCTAGGTGCCTCCATCCCTTCTGTGCCTCAGCAGCTGGAAAATATTCTGCAACAGAAACAGCAAGCAAGACAAAGACACACAAACTCAGAGAAAGAAAACAGAGAAATTCGCTCAGGCTATCACTGGCTCATAGGCTGGACAGAGGCAGGCAAAGCCTTACCTTGCCACACATACCATCTTTACTGCAGTTCTTATTGTCCTTGTCTGTAGCCTCCTCTTCCACCTGTACAAGCACACATATTACAGGTATGAGTTAAGGACACAAAGAATTGGCTCGTAATAGAGGAAGTTAGTCTGCTAATAGATTGTTCTTACCTCCTTCCTCCACTTGAGCTCACAGAAGACTCTCTCGAAGCACTCATGCATGTAGTTAAACTGAGTGTCGACCATCCACAGCAAACACAAAGACATAAACATGGATTTAGAGTAAACAACAAACAAGATTGATGTTGCTTTACATGTTCTAATTTAAACGAATTGTTTGACATTTTGGGAAACATGCTTAGTCGCTTTCTGGCAGAGTGTAACATGACCAGCTCAATCCCAATCCCATGTCTGTAAATATAAGGTTATAGCCAGTAGCTGGTTAGCTTAGCTCGGCCCAAAGACTAGAAACAGAAGAAAAAAGCTCGCCTTGCTCTGTCAAATGATAAAAAAAAATACACCTACGGGTGCCTCTGAAGCTCACTAATTAACACATTCTATCTACGTTTAGTCCTGACACAAATTGAAGAAATGAAATGTGCAGTTGTAGGGTTTCTGTGCCAGACTGTTTCTTGGCCGAAACCTTGAACTTCCTGGAGTCTCTGCTGGTTGCCTGGCAACTGCTCATGGCCAAGAAACATAGTAATCGAAGTGTAAATTGCATTGAGACACAACCTGTTAGCCAAGCTTCAGATTTGCTGGTTGGTTGATTATTTTGTCCAGCGTTGGTCCTGGTGAGCTAAGCTAACCGGCTGCTTGCGGTAGCTTCATATTTACTATAGAGACATTGTAAAAGTATTGTGTATTCCTCATCTAACTCTCAGCATAGGGCTGGGCAATAAAACAATAATGATAATTATCTCAATGTAGTTTCCCCCCCAATAACAACATAACAAATTCTTCAATAAATGCTCACTAAATTTTAAGATATTTATTTTGTTGAGGAAAAGGGACTGAACTATTTTTACTTAATTTTGTCCACACATATTTGTTGAAAATAGATTTTATCATAATTGTTTTGAATGTTCTACCTCAGATCTGTTAAGTGATCCACTGTTTGGCAAGTGATTGTAATGTTCTGACCAAGAATAGTTTTAAATCATAATTAATCTGGTTTCTTTCACTCAGGAGCAAAAAATCAGCCTGTAATTTGACATTCATCATGATAAATATCAATATCAAAGAATATTTGAAATGTATTTTTTAATATAATTTTGTGGCCATATCGCTCTGCCCTATCTCAGCAGAAAGCATTTTTTCCAAATGTTGAACCATTCCTCTAAATTATAGCAGCAACTCTACTGATCATGAGTGTTTTATCTTACTTAGAAGGTTACAAAGAATAGTAGGTTCTGAAGGAATGCAACGGGATACAATTACTGTATATCCAGCTTTAAAATGCTTTAAAATTTTTTAATTAAATTTAAAAAGCTGATATGAATGTTGCAGGCAAGAACCAAGAAATTGGTTATCCAAGAACTTATTCTTTAAAACTGAACACATGACCTGTTGAACATGGAGACTACATTCAATATCAGTATTAATACATTATTCACATGATTAATCCTTCCAAAACTCCACAACATGTTTTTCATGACTGTATGAGCTGTATTTTCACATGTACTATAGCACATGTGTAATAATGTGTGATACTCACATAGGGTGTAAATATCTTGACCCAGCGTGGTTTCTTCTCTCCTCGTGCATATTCAAAGCAGAAGGCCATGCCCTCTTCATCCGTGTCCCACCTTTGCATCTCCCCCCCCAGTCAAATGCAATCACCTGGTTCTGGAACAACACTGAGGCTTTAGTGCACTCATTCCAACTCCACTGTGCATGCAAAATGTGTTTTTACAAAAAAGCACACATGCTAACAAACAGTCGCCCTTGCCTCGAGTGTCCCTTCCTCGGTGCAGGCGTGCAGCTTGAAGTGGTGAATGCTGATGGCTGTGATGACGTGGCCTTTGCGTCGAGAGTCGCAAGAACAGTGGGGGAATATGATCTCATTGTAGCCCTCGCAACCCCTCAACAAACTCAGATACTGAGAGAGAAAGAGGCAAAGGAAACAAGATAGTGTTTTTATTATACAATGTTTTTGTATATATTTTTAGCCATAAAGCATAGTTCAGTCAGACAATATAGTTATAGTTATTCTCTGCAGCCCAACTGATCTGAAAATGTGGGTGCAAGTATTTATTTGCGGGGACAGGTTCTTTCAGGGTGATTTCTGTATGTCTATGACACTCAAGTCAAACCTACACTCTCACTCTCACTGTTAAACAACCTCCCCCCAGAATACTCTGTACTTTTCCCACTTTGTTATATCACACACAGTGACTGGAGACTGAACTGGTGGGAGTGAGGGGATGACATAAGACACACTGGACAACAATGAGTATCTCTAGCTGACTCTGTAAGTTGTTCAGGAGCAGCAGCAGAGTAACTGTGTGGTGTCTGTCCATATGTGAGAGACTGACCATGGACATCTTCTTCTGCTCAGCCAGCTTTTGCAGCTGGTAGGACTTCTGCTCTGCTTTGACGAAGCCTTTCTTCACATCATCCATGGCCTACAAAGACAGGGCCGAACAGGGGGCGCTGTTAAAAACACAACACACACACACATAAATAACCAAATAAATGCACCTGCCACAAAGACAGACACAAACCTGGTGAAAGAAGTAGTTGACAGCAAGCTGGTTGTCATTGAGCAGGATCTCCTCTTCTGTAGTGAAGAGCCACTTGCGCAGGGTGAGGCAGGTTCCTGGGATGGCTGAGGTATAGTTCTGTACATACAGTTTGTGGGGGAATTCGTTGGGGGCAAGCTTACGCACTGAAGAAGAAAGAGACAGACAAAGGGGAGGGAGAGAAAGAGTGATATCACATGGTGAGAAAACAGTGTTCAAAAAGTGTTCCGTTTTGACAACCTAGTTTCTCTAAATGTCTTGCTACAAATAATATTTCTTGTTTTGTTGCATGATTGTTTAAAGCTGAACTCTATTATCTTTCTGCATGTTGAAAAGATGAATTGTAGTAACTCCCCTGACTAGCAACAGGTGAGAACAGAGATGCAAGACCTAGAGTCAATTTCAAGAAGCGATCTAACAGATTTAGTCTAAGCTTCTCAGGCAGGTGTATTTGGGGTTAAAACGTCGGTGACATAATGTAATGAAAAATATCTTCAAGTCAACCATAAAACAGAGAGAAAATGCTAGAGGAAGGGTGGCAATTCATCATCTTGTTTTTTGCTCCAAGAAGAATTCTAGCTGTGGTCTCTCCTCCAATTTGAAAACAAGAAGAGACTTTGGAGAGTGGAAGGAATGCAAATATTTATGATAATCTAATCTACAACAGATAAAAACATGGATGGCATTCTGAGGGATAAAGAAAAATGCTTCGTTTCTAATTTATTCTTTGCATGAAAGAAACTATTTTGAACTCGTATGACCTGTATGAAAAACAAACAAAAAAAAACTATTTAAAAAAACCTTCTTATTTTTACGGCTACTGCACTGCTGCAGTCACAGACAGAGAACACTGTTCATAGAGAATAAATTCAGTGGTGCTGTATGGGTTGAAAATAACTACTTCTGATAGAGTTTCATTTAGTTGCTTTCAAAAAAGAAAATCTGAAACATCCTTGTACTGCAATAGCCTTGAGGAAGCGAGGACCAGCTGAAGTGACATATATGAACATTCACGTGCGAAGGCACTCAGCTGTTTATTCTAGATTATTTTGAAAAGGATGGCTGTTGAGGACTCCTAACAACGGTGGAAAACATTTTCAGTGTTGAAAAAAACGCATACATTCAAACTCCAAGGTCAGTGACATGTTCTTACTAACCGAAGGTGTGGTTGATGACCTCAAACAGAGCAAAGTAGCTGGCTGTTACGCTGTCCATCCCGAGTTTCATAACCACAGCCTGAAAGAAAGAGGGAGGCAGAATGAGAGAGGGTGAAAAAAGGAATACAAACAAGAAAACATTTACGAAGTGACTGTAAGAAGGTCGTGGTTAAGTTATACAGGCCTGTGTATGCGTTTACCTGATAGACCTGGTCTGTAGTTGAGTTTTTGCGAACTCTGACAGTGAGTGTGGTTTTATCGGGCATGGCTATTCTCAACTCCACATCCGACACGCCGTTATAGTTCTAGGTCATGAGAAGGAGGGACAAACTGTATGGTGAGTCACAGGCAGAGGACCACAATAACACACACACACACACACACACACATACACACATGCACACACCTTTTTCTTATTTACCTCATCTGATTCAGACAGGAACTCCTGCATGACATCACTTTCTCCAATTACCCGTACAGAGCACACTACCAGATGAGAAACAAATTATATTGGGTGAAGAATTTTCCATGTAAAATAAGTGAAATATCATTGGCTATCCGATGACATAAACAGTGTACTTTATAGTGGACAATATTTCTTCAAGACCTTTCCACACTTTTTGCCCTATTACTTTACAATCACCAGAGAGCATGATACTAATTACTACATTCTGACTTTACAAAAGGTTTTACAGAAACCCTACACTTCCTTCTCTCTCTCCCTGACCTTTCTCCAGGTATTCTTCCAGGCCTCTGCGTCGTGCGTCCAGCTGCTGCTCTGACAGGGAAAAAGGGCCATTTCCCAGGCAGCTTGGGGAAGGCAAAGTTGGCAAACTCCCTCTTCAGGTTTTGGTGTAGGATCACAAACTCACGGTAACGTTTGGAGCACAGCTGCCTGCCTGCCATGTACACATTATAGACCTGGGAGAGAAAGAGTGAAATGAAATGAAATGTCCTAAAGCAATAACAGGAAGTTAAATTTGAAATATTTTACTGCCACAACGATTATTTAAAATCCTTTGTTGGAAGTATGATAGTCTGTTCTCAAACCTGAGTACAGAGGTTATGTTAAAGCTATGGACACTGTGGTGAATCCAATAATAAAAAATCCTCTGTTTATGCTACACCCATCCATACGTGCACCCACCACAAACTTTTCTTGATTGAGCTCAGTGTGTTTGTAGCTCGGCACAGAGATGGGGACGGCCTGCTTGTCTGAGTAGTCATAGCAGGACTGGGATGAAACGTCGTCTCCGGGATCCAGGCAGTCGGCCTCCTGCGGTGGCACTGACAGCACGGCAAGCACCAGCTCCCTCTCTCCAGCCCTGATCAGGTCCACCACCTGCTTGTGGGTCGCTCCCTCCACATTTACACCGTTGCTGTTGAAAACATGGAGGAGGAGAAGTAGATGTTAGCGTGGTGAAACTATTATTACTTCACTTTTATCACTGTTGTTGAGTTTATTTTTTTTAATGTATTTTTGCACAGTTTTTTATCATATACTGCAACTTGCTTAAAATATTCAGTTTTTAATAGTATCACTTACATTGTTTGTGTCAACGGCACATTTTGAGGCTAAATCTGTGCTGGACTAAATTATACTGAAGGTTTTGCATATCCAGGAGTAAAAATACAAGACACATCTCACAGAATAAAGTTATCAAATACTACAAAGGCAGTATTAGACAGGACTATTGTATTTAAACACTTAAAATTCATCATTCATTATTTTGCTTTGTTAGCTTATCTCAAGGGGAAAACAGTGATGCATTGAATTATGAGATTCTTAGCAGAAGGGATCTCAGGAATTAATGAAAGCACTAAACAGTGAATTTATCCTGAATGAAATGGCAGAAAGAGAATAAATTGTTACAAAGTGTGGCAGAGTGACAGAGCCTTTGTCCTCAAAATCCGTCTTGGTTCACATTCTTTATCCCCCTCAGGAATAAGACCTTTGGTTTATGTCATTAGCACAACTGAGAATGAGCAACTCAGGGTGTGTGCCCTTTGGCAGGCATGTGTCAGAGGCATGACAGAGCTGATGACAGTGCTGTAGCACCATGACCCTATAGTTTGCTTTAACAGCCACAGCATCTCTTCTAAAAAACAAATTCAAGGGTTATGGGCACATGGCAAATAAATATTTAAACCATGCCAGAGAATGAGATTGAATAAATTATAGTATTCAGTGCTTTATATTTTGTGCAAATTTGTGAAGTTTTTTTTCTTTTCAAATATTAGCATGAATGAAGGTTGGCCCAACTTCTACTTTTCCCAAAGACTACCTAAAAAGTAACTTGTTATTTATTTGCATAACCTGAACACAACCCAGTCAACACCTTGGGGAAAATCTTAATCACAATTTGCGTGGTATAAAGTGGTCAGTCAAAGATAGCCTCGAATTTTCTAACACACTGACTTCATCTTTATTTTTGGCAAAATAGATTTTTTAAAAAGTGTTTTTAAAATATACTTTGAACTTCTCAGACAGAAAAAACTTCTCATCTTTACTTTCCCTACCAGCCAAGCCCTGTTCTCCATTTGCCTAATCATGAACACAAATTTCCAACGTTCTTTAACAGGGGTGTAACCATTAGTAAAAGGTTATATGCTAAGCCTACTATTAATAAAATCTTCAGATTATTCACATTTTGTATTCACAACATGCCTAACTCACAACCTGAAAGGCCCACATAATGTTCAGCTCTTTTTTATGAGAACTACTGAGACAATCAGTGTACACAATGGACACAACTGGCAGTGTTCACAGGTGGGAAGCCAGTGAGGGATCACGTCCTTGTCACTGGTGATATCACCTGGCAAAACCTTATCAGAAGTCGCATGTCTGTTTACTCCCTCCCCAGGTTCACAGTGGATTGAGCAGTGACGAAGACAACGGTGTATAGGAAAATGGAAACATAAATGCGAGGTGGAAAAAAATAGGAAAACGAGGAAAGAATCTAAATAAAACACAAATTCAAAATAGGACACTTTATCACACTGATGAAAAAATGCTGAAAATGCTAAATATTAAACTGACATAACGCAGTCCTGCTTGCACATATTTACAACATGTATACTATACGTGCTTAAGATAGAACTTGCGACTGACAGCTGATCTGTTATGTCAGCCATTATGTCACGGCATGGCTTACATTGGCAGGGTGACACACTGCTAAAGCTCAGTTGGCACAAGCTCTCTAATACCTAATAACGAAGAGATAATTTCACATGCAAGCAAATCAAGGGAGGCCCTCTAAGCCAGGGCACCCACAACAAAGCTGAAACCTTTTTGGCCGAAGAAAGATCATTATGTAGGAAGAAATAAAAAAAAACACACAAATAAAATAATTTTGCAGGTGTAGCGGGGAGAAAGAACAAATGTCTCCTACAACACAAAGTACAGACTAAGCACTTTGCCAGCTCTTTCATTCTAGCTTTATGAGTATATAATAAGCACCTGATGTAGTGGCCTTTGCACTTGCACTATCAGCACTTCTGCATATGATAAATAGTTTTTAAGAGACATTTTCCTGTGTGTCATATTTTCAGCTCTCCTGACTTTATAACTCAGGTTAGTACTTAATGTCTTTGTTTATTTTGATTATATTTTCTGTTTTGCACTCTATACATTCACAAACAAAGTTGCACACATACACGCACTAAAAGCTAAATTTACTTCAACATATGCTCTGCACCACTTAAATAGAAATGGGGTATTGTTCTGAGAGTCTGACATTATATTTATCATCAAGAAGGAGGTGGAAAAAAAGTGGTCAAGCACTACAGATTATTCTGTATCGAAGGCTCAGAAACAGGAGTTGTTTGTAAATGTGCAAAGAAGTATTGATTGCATAGAGAATAGGAGAGACTCTGTACTACTGCACCAAGTACGTAGGCACTGCACTGTGTGTATACTTATGTACTGTGTACATACTTTGCCTTGACAGGAAAGGGGAAAAGACTCCATGCATCAAAGTCACATTTTTAGCTTAGCACAGCAATCCATGTGTAACGTTCTAGTCATATTTGGGCCTGTCTTATCTGCTGCATAGGAGAAACAGTAGATGAGACCATCACTAATGAGGCCAGTAAAGCACTATAAGTTGGAGTCTACTCTAACATAGTGTAAAAGGGTAGGCATAAACATGAAAACAATTATTAACATTCATCACAATGAACGGAGACGATTATCAAAGGACTGCACTGGCCAAAATAACTGATAAAGGAATGTGAAATAAAGGAAAGTGCAAACACACCGACATATATCCACATGCCTGCGTACAAGCACACAGAAATAAAGGGGTCAACAAACTGCCAGGTTACTGAAGGCCACCCATTAACAAAGCAGTGTGCAAAAGCCAGCCAATGAGATGCTGAATTTTAGAGAGCGAAGCCAATCAGAACTGAACTGAAGGCATCCCTCCCTTTCTGCATCACCTTGATCCACACAAACAGACACACTGAGCCAGTACTGATGTTGAGCTGTATGCTGAGTTTTGCTCTCCATAGCAACAGAGCCTAACATCAGCAAGCAATCTCCATGTATACTAGTGAGGAGGACAACCACTAAATGCAGCACACACACACCAGTGCTCACTGATAGTAACATCACAACCATCAGTCATGCAAATGATAATGACTTGCCTTGTTTTAACCTTCGTGATTAAAGTAGGAAAAGCAAGCTACACTGGAGGCAAATAGTTCACATTGCACTGCATCTGGTCCCAGTGATATGAATGTGTACAAGGGGTGACTTGAGAATATTTGGCATGCTGTGGATGAGTGGAATAGGTTTCAGTGTGACACGAATTCCTAATGATCCCTGGATCTTTTCTCCCTGACACACACAGAGCACTCCTTTCATTAGGATGAACGGCTCTTCTGACCTGCAGGACCAGCATGAGAGTCCATGCACACACACAGGCTTTTTGCTGCCCGACACTGGTCCCAGTAAAGAGGCAGAGAATGATGCTCTCACGTCCTGCTTGCTTCGATTTTCATTGACAATCATTCTGAGATGAAATAGTCATTTGTGGGTTACGTGTGAAATGCTTTTGGTTAAGCAAAGACAGTAAGTTAACCAAGGTTAGCCACTTACACTTCAAGAATCCTGTCCCCCTTCGAAATACCGGCTCTGTCGGCGGCACCTCCCGGTAAGACAGCACTAACATGCTGCAATGGAGCGTACAGTTCCCCGTTAATGCTCCGAAGTTGCCCACCTTCACTAACTTGTCCCCGCACATTAAAGCCATAGCCCGAATCAGACTTCACTATTCGAACTAGCCGTGGGCCTGAAGTAACGGTGGTTTCCGTCTGGCAGCTGCCGCCGGTGCCCGGTGTAACGTTACCGCTACCGGAGCCGTTACGAGAGGAAGGGTGAGGCAACGGAGGGACCGATGAACAAATCCCTTCTCCCTCGACGTCCGCCATTTTTCTACACTATTTGTATCATCCACTTCAATTCAGCCAACAATAAATATCCTACAAACATTAGCTGGTAGTAGCAGGCTAATCAGCTTGGCTAGCTTACTGGCCAAGATCACCGGAAAAAGCCGACAGAGCCCGATGATTCACGAGACCGCCCCAGGAAGCGTTCCATGTGGGTCACTTCAGACTCCTTTTTCAGTGTGGATCGGTGAGTTCCCTAGGCTCCTAGGTCACATAATTGTTTTCAAGAAAGCTGAGTGTCAGTCTGTTATTTCCCGACTAATTAGCAATGTAATAAAAAAAAGTCTGACTGTAACACAGTGCTTCCAATCCTGTGGATCGGGAGGGGACCCAAGAAAAGTGTCAGGGCATACAACATTGGTATTTGAAAAAATAAATAAATAAATAAAATAATAATAATAACTTTCTAATATTAAATAAAAGTCATGTTGTGAATTTCCTAGTACAGGCCATATGTAGCCTATAATGTTTAGCCTATAGGCTACACGACTTTATATTCTTGTTCCTTATTATTTCAAAAGTAGGCTAGTTTAACACTTGGCCACTATATTAATGCCAGTTACATCAGATTCTTTTTGTGGTGTTGTTTTTATTCATTAAATCCTTGTGCAAGAAGCAGTCTAAATACCTCTCTAATTTAGTAATGTTAAGTAGCCCACTAACTTCTCAATAATTAGCCATTAATGCAGAATAATTAGGCCTAGGAATTTTGGGACCCATGACAAATTATCTAATTCGGTCCCCTCTGTGTAGCTGTCACCACATCTCTAGGACCTAAATGTCCCATCAAAAGTTTTACATAGCTCTAATTAAAGGTTTGCAACTGTCTTGTTTCTTGTAGTATAATAGTACTAGCACAATATTTACTGCTGGTAATTTGTATATGCAAGTCTGCATACAGTATGTAGTTCACTATTTGATTCAAGATTAAAAGTCACCATAAAAAATGTCCTTAAGGCCATCTTTTACTGTCTCAATGTATTTTATTGTACGATTAAGAGAAAAAAATCTCTTAACATTAACACCTATAGATGTCATTTAACGGCCAGAATTCTCTCTAAATGAACAACTAGATTACTTTAATATTGTCTGCAACTGACATGCAGGCTGAGGTAAGCTACTTACTGTTTCCAGCTGTCTAGCATTCAGTACAGACAGTAGGTTGTTTTTTTATTTGGTTTAAATAATTTGTGTTTGAATTTCTGTCATTAATATACATTTCATTTTCAATTAAATTACTACTTCAATTTTAAATTTTCCCCCAATTAAGTTTGTGAAATATTTGATTTGCAAAAGTCATTTAAATTAAACTATCCAAGATGGAAAAATTAACCACATGTTTTCATAATCAATTAATAATTTTAAGTAATTTTTTAAACATAAGTGTCTAACATGTTTTACAATAAACAAAACTGCTGCTTTTCTTTGTTTTATGTGATAGTAACCTGAATATTATTAGGTTTTGCATTGTTGTTTGGACAAAATGAACCATTTTAATTTTGAGCTGGGAAATTGAGATTTTCTGATATTTCTATGTTATTTTATAGACTATATTTTTTATAGACGATTACTCAGCTAATCAAGAAAATAATTGGAAGATGAATTGATTCTCAGAATAATTGTTAGTTGCAGCAACTAAGACAATAATTTAACTCAACTTGTATCTCAACCTTAATTTTACTATATTGCAGCACCTTTCAACAAACATGGAGCAACATTAAAACACTATAGACAAACAAAGTAAAACAAAAAAAAAACAAAGAAAGACAACAAAATGTCTCAATTTTTTTTAAATTAGAACAAATTGAGTAAGGTAGACTTTTCTGAGGCAAAAAGGCCAAAGTATTTATTTCAGTATATATTTCAAGCACATTTTATGGAGCGCACAACATGGTGAGGGTTGCCACCAAAACGACATACTCATTGAAATCCACAACACCATCTCCGTCGTTATCCAGAGCTTTGAAGAATCCGTCCACGTCAGATTTTTCTGGGGTCTAATGAATGAAGAACAGTAGGAGTTGTAAGTAGATTATAAAACATTAAGATTATGTCAAACTGGTATTCACAACTTTATGTTGCAATAGTGCTCCATCTTTTCTACTTACTGCTCCCCCGAAAATCTCAACCTTGAGCAGATCAGAGAGTTCTGTCTTGGTCAGCGTCTTTTTGTCTCCTTCTTTTCCAGCGTACTTGTCAAAAGTAGTCCTGACGATTTTCATTGCACCTGCGAGTGCTGACATGGTGGCTGGAAAGAGACAATATTGTTAACTATGTCTAGTTAAGTGTGCATTTATTTATTCATTTTACATGGTTGTTTAATGACCCAACTTCATCCAACATTTAAATTCATGATTTGACGCGCCTGCTTTGGAACATAAAGTTAAGACTTGAAGGTGCCGGTGAAGAGCTTGTCAAGCAAACAATAACTCAGATGCTCTGACACAAAAATTAAAAAGGATTCTGGTTTCTGTAGCTGTGTGTAAGCACGTCAATATCGGGTGACATTATCTATAGTGATAAAGTCGACGTAAGGAGGTTAGATGGGGTGGTAAAATGATTCAAACCCTGGGCTTTCACTCAGGAGAACAGCATTCGATTTCCATGTGAAACTAAATAAATTTTGAGTTATTTTGAGTGTCTGTCATGCGACCCTTTTACAACATTAACCTCGTTTAATGTCGCGTGACTAGGTCACGAGACTTACACAATGTAGTAAAGGTCCATTCTCTGACTGGTTTAGTAGTTAACGCTCATGTATGTGATTTTGGGAGGCATGGATAGCCCTTTGAGTATCTAGGATAAAGCACTATACCAATGTATTATTGTTATTATTGTTGTTATTATTATTATATTATTATCAGGTACCTATTTTATCATTTAGGTTGGAGGACAGGTGGCATTGCATTGCTTTTGTTGCATTGTCATATTTTTTGCATTGTCCCTCATTTTTAGTGACCATTGGTTTTAAACAAGAGACATGATTAATTATGAGTAGTGCAAAAGAGAAACAAATTGGACGGTTGCTGTGAGAGCAAAATCTGCCTTCACAGTAACGAATCAAGCCGTCTAAACACCATTTTGCCTTTCAGGATTGTTTGCTTGCCAGCTCACTGGTTGTTTCTTCTCAATGTCTATGGCTTACTGTTCTCACCCACTCACGTTTCCCAGCTTACTGCTTTTTAAACAACTTTTCATTTGTTTTATTTGATTTTACCTTTAATACTTGGTAACTTTAATTCCAAACATTTTTCACAATTATATAATTGAATTATCTACAATAATTTTAAAACTATAATCTGTTTATAATCTTACTATGAATTGACATGTTAATCCTATACAGAGGCAGTCCTCCACACAGCAACCCAACTACACCCGAGCTTATTGTATTATGCCACATAGTGCTACTATACATGTTATGTGTCATCTATTTAGATAAATTAAATGCAAAATGGTTAATGCTGTATTTGATAAAGGATTCAAAAAAATATTTCCACTTACCAAAATTGTATGACAAGTTGTGTAGGTCGAGAGAAATGAAGAGAGGGAATGTGAAGAGAACTTTCGCACAAACCTTTTTAAATAGAGGAGACACACCTCATTTTCAAGCCCAAACAATGTTGGAATGTATTCTTTCTTTTTTTCTATTTTAAAGGCGTCCCCTCCCATACCAGTTATACCAGTTGTGTAGGAAAGCTAAATGTCATATTGACAGTACATATAATGTTCATGCAAATAGACTTTTCATGTCACAAAGAAAGTAATGTTGGTCAATACAATTTCAGTTCACATGATAAGGGAACATCAAATACTCCATAACTTGTAGTGACATGTTTTATTTAAAAACACCACAGCAATATATCTGTTTTCTAATATCTTGCAGCTATAGAGTTTCAGTTTGTAGTTATAAGTGTCACAACTGAATGAATACATGTAACAAGGATAGCACCCAAATGCAGACAAATTCTAAAGATCACGATTTGTCAGGGACCAGATTAAGGTACATGGGTTTGCAGGAGGGCAGGTATTTCAGTGGCCACGGTGCATGGATCAGAGGCACAAAAACAAAGGCATGAAGCAACAAAGCAATTATGGCAATCTGGCAGGTATAGTAGAAAACACTGGGTGTATGTAGCCTTCTACGGGGCACATTAGGTGAAATGGGAACAGGTATGGAGGTGGTTGGGGAAGGCTTATTGCAGGGCAGGAGGGAGTGGCTGCATGTGGTAGGGCAGTGACTGAGACAGGAAAAAAAGTCAGAAGGGATCTGGCGCCAGTCAGAGGCAGAGTAAAGGGGCAGGACTTGACGCAAAGTAGGGGTAAGTTCAATGGCCCAGTCCCAACCTCCACCCTAAAGCTCAAACCCTTAAATCTCAAAGACTTCAGCAAAACCTCCAGCACATACGAACACATACATTGTTTGGTTTGTGCCCATCTTCAAATATGACCCACAGGAATGTTTCCTAAATGAATGCCCCAACGTTGGCAGCAACAACCTGTCCTCCAACTTAAATGACAAAATAGGTAGTCTAGTATACAATTATAGTATACATCACATTTATATAGCGCTTTATCTTAGTGTCCCTTAAATTTGTTTCTCACAACATTTTTGGTCACTAAACTATTTTACTCATCTGTCATTCAAATATCCCCTCAAAGGGTAATACTAACAATGAGGATGACCTAATCAGGATGAGGAGGATCTGATACAATTTTCCTAATACTTTTATGTAACAGTTATTTGAAAAATAAAATAGATAACCTTGCTTGTCCATAGCAACAATAAAAATAATAATAGACTACCAATCAACTACTATGGCGTCAACAGGTGGCATTTTATGCAAGGTAGGCTATCAAATGAAGTACTCTGCTGGTATCGGTATCACTTTAAGGGTACTGGTTTAGGTACTGGTATTGTAAAATTTTAAACGATACCCAACCTTAATCATCATACACTTATATGTTTAGTTATATGTGCTCCTTTTATGTGGCTTCCATTAGTAACCCTGTGTTTAATGTCACAATGCTATGAACTATGGGTAATTCCCTCAGGACAAGGCAAGGTGCACAACCTGCTTGTTTTCTTAAGTTTGGTGGGTGTGTCAGAGGTGTTATCCAATCAATCAAGATGTGTATAAACACACCCTATTAAAAAGGCAGTAAAGTGCTATGTGTTTGCGTACACAACAGGGTGTTTAAGGCATCACTGTTTCCCTTAAAACAAAGGTTTTGCTACGTTTCTGGGGCTAAACCCGGCCCTGGTGTCTGTCAAGTGAGAGCAAGGGGCTAAGTGAGAGTGAAGCCGACCAAAGCCTGCATGGAGGGTCCCATGTAGGGGTCCTACATAGAGGAAAGCCTGTATTCTCTAAAACAATTCAAGGCATCTAACTACTGTCATGCCTTTCAGGTCTGACTGCTTGCTGACTCACTTTGCTGTTTGTTTCTTCTTAACGGCTTTGGCACGGCGCCTTCATATACTGTCCTCGGTTCCTTTTTGGTTTCCATGCCTACTGTTTTTTAAATAACTTTTCATTTGTTTTATTTGTATTTTTCCTGAATCTTTGGGAGCCTTGATTTACTGAATTCCTACCAATTTCACCATTGTTGATATTACAACATTCACATTCTAATTGTTATTGACCTGTTCATTCAGAGGCAGCCCTCCACACAGCCCCAAAAACAAACTACACCTGAAGCACATTTGTGCCTATATATATATATATATATATATATATATATATATATATATATATATATATATATACGCTGCTCAGAAAATAAAAGGAACACTTAAACAACACAGTGTAACTCCAAGTCAATCACACTCCTGTGAAATCAAACTGTCCACTTAGGAAGCAACATGATTGACAATCAATTCCACATGCTGTTGTGCAAATGGATTAGACAACACATGGAAATTATAGGCAATTAGCAAGACACCCCCATTAAAAGGAGTGGTTCTGCAGGTGGTGACCACAGACCACTTCTCAGTTCCTATGCTTCCTGGCTGATGTTTTGGTCACTTTTGAATGCTGGTGGTGCTTTCGCTCTAGTGGTAGCATGAGACGGAATCTACAACCCACACAAGTGGCTCAGGTAGTGTAGCTCATCCAGGATGGCACATCAATCCGAGCTGTAGCAAGAAGGTTTGCTGTGTCTGTCAGCGCAGTGTCCAGAGCATGGAGGCGCTACCAGGAGACAGGCCAGTACATCAGGAGACGTGGAGGAGGCCATAGGAGGGCAACAACCCAGCAGCAGGACCGCTACCTCCGTCTTTGTGCAAGGAGGAGCAGGAGGAGCACTGACAGAGCCCTGCAAAATGACCTCCAGCAGGCCACAAATGTGCATGTGTCTGCTCAAACGGTCAGAAACAGACCATCCATGAGGGTGGTATGAGGGCCCGAGGTCCACAGGTGGGGGTTGTGCTTACAGCCCAACACCGTGCAGGACGTTTGGCATTTGCCAGAGAACACCAAGATTGGCAAATTCACCAATGGTGCCCTGTGCTCTTCACAGATGAAAGCAGGTTCACACTGAGCACACGTGAGTCTGGAGACGCCATGGAGAACGTTCTGCTGCCTACAACATTCTCCAGCATGATCGGTTTGACGTTGGATCAATAATAGTGTGGGGTGGCATTTCTTTGGGGGGCCGCACAGCCCTCCATGTGCTTGCCAGAGGTAGCCTGACTGCCATTAGGTACCGAGATGAGATCCTCAGACCCCTTGTGAGACCATATGCTGGTGCAGTTGGCCCTGGGTTCCTCCTAATACAAGACAATGCTAGACCTCATGTGGCTGGAGTGTGTCAGCAGTTCCTGCAAGAGGAAGTCATTGATGCTATGGACTGGCCCGCCTGTTTCCCAGACCTGAATCCAATTGAGCACATCTGGGACATAATGTCTCGCTCCATCTACCAACGTCACGTTGCACCACAGACTGTCCAGGAGTTGACAGATGCTTTAGTCTGGTTCTGGGAGGAGATCCCTCAGGAGACCATCCGCCACCTCATCAGGAGCATGCCCAGGCGTTGTAGGGAGGTCATACAGGCATGTGGAGGCCATACACACTTCTGAACCTCATTTTGACTTGTTTTAAGGGCATTACATCAAAGTTGAATCGGCCTGTAGTGTGGTTTTCCACTTTGATTTTGAGTGTGACTCTAAACCCAGTCCTCCATGGGTTGATAAATTTCATTTCCATTGATAAGTTTTGTGTGATTTTGTTGTCAGCACATTCAACTATGTAAAGAAGAGTATTTAATGAGATTATTTCATTCATTCAGATCTAGGATGTGTTATTTTAGTGTTCCCTTTAGTTTTTTGAGCATTGTGTGTATGTATGTATGTACAGTATGTATATACAAATGTGCGTATACTGTCAAGCGAGAGCAAGGGGCTAAGTGAGAGTGAAGCCGACCAAAGCCTGCATGGAGGGTCCCATGTAGGCTCCAAAATGACTTAATGACCCTGTGACATCCTGTTGCAGATGTGAAATGTAACCGTATTGTTTAGATAAGAAGCTCTCTGGGAATCTAAAAAAACTGTTCACTACTGGCTTCACTACTCTCCATTCAAAACAGGCTACGTCCAATAAGAAAGTTGTTGAAAAACTGGTAGGGGGAAAATTGCGTGACTGGGACAGGATAAAATGTCCGAAGGCAAAGAATAAGTTTAAGAAAGTGCAAATGTGGCTTGAGGGAGGGACAGAGAGGCAGTCTGTGACAACCCACCAAATCATTATACACACACAAAGTCAGCACATTTAACGTCCAATAGCCAACAAAATAACAAAGTTTACCTCCTCAGAACATAATGACATGTATCTTGCATAGATGACTGTAATACTAGTGCAAGTTAGAGCACTCTATTTTTTTTACTTAGCACAAATGAAATGAGGCAAGACGGTTCTGGAGGAAAGTTGTCAAAATATTTATTTTTAAGCGCACATCATGGTGAGGGCTGCCACAAAAGTGACATACTCCTGGAAATCAACAACACCATCTCCATCGTCATCCAGCATGTTGAAGAATTCGTCCACTTCAGCTTTGCTTGTGGCCTGAAGAAAGAAAAACAGTAGAAGTTATAAGTAGATTGTAATACATCAAAATACATTCACAGCTTTCTGTTGCAATAGTGCTACTTACTCCTCCTGCAATACCCTCACTTTTGAGAAGATCGGCAAGTTCGGCTTTTGTCAAAGTGTCTTTGTCTCCTTCTTTTCCAGCGTACTTGTCAAAGGTTGTCCTAAGGAGTGTCATTGCTTCTGTAATCCCTGACATGGTGGCTGAAACAAGAAAATATTGTTGCCAACACAACACATTTGTCGAATGACTAGAACTGATTTTTTAAAAATGTATTCAGTGTAGGATTAAATTCTTATTTTCCTTTTCTCTAAGTCTTGCTCTTTTGTTGCATTATCATATTTTCTATTTCCCTCATTTCTAGTGACCATTGGTTTTAAACAAGATTTAAGTACAGGTGGTGCAGCAGAGAATCATATTAGTTTGGTGTGAGAGGAAAGTCTGTATTCTCTAAAACAATTCAAGGCATCTGACCACTTTCATGCCTTTCAGGATTGACTGCTTGCTTGCTCACTTTACTGTTTGTTTCTTCTCAACGGCTTTGGCACGGCGCCTTCATATACTGTCCTCGGTTTCTTTTTGGTTTCCGTGCCTACTGCTTTTTAAATAACTTTTCATTTGTCTTATATGTGTTTTTCCTGAATCTTTGGGAGCCTTGATTTACTGAATTCCTACCAATTTCACCATTGTTGCTATTACAATATTCACATTCTAATCGTTGACACGTTTATTCAGAGGCAGCCCTGCACACAGCCCCAAAAACAAACTACACCTGAAGCACATTTGTGCCTATATATCTATACAAATGTGCCTATACTGTCAAGTGAGAGCAAAGGGCCAAGTGAGAGTGAAGCCAACCAAAGTCTGCATGGAGGGCCCCATGTAGGCCCCAAAATGACTTCATGACCCTGTGACATCCTGTTGCAGCGGGAAACTAATGTGGCTTGAGGGAGAGGCTGAGAGGCAGACTGTGACAACCCACCAAATCATTAGACACACACAAAGTCAGCACATTTAACATCCAATAGCCAGGCTTTTGTTTTAAACAAGATGTATGATTAAGTACAGGTGGTGCAACAGAGAATCATATTAGTTTGGTGTGAGAGGAAAGTCTGTATTCTCTAAAACAATTCAAGGCATCTAAACCACTTTCATGCCTTTCAGGATTGACTGCTTGCCGACTCACTGTACTGTTTGTTTCTTCTTAACGGTTTTGGCACGGCGCCTTCATATACTGTCCTCGGTTTCTTTTTAGTTTCTGTGCCTACTGCTTTTTAAATAACTTTTCATTTGTTTTATATGTGCTTTTCCTGAATCTTTGGTAGCCTTGATGTACTGAATTCCTACCAATTTCACCATCGTTGCTATTACAATATTCACATTCTAATCGTTATTGACATGTTTATTCAGAGGCAGCCCTGCACACAGCCCCAAAAACAAACTACACCCGAAGCACATTATGTCTATGTCATATATAAATATATTTATACTGAATTTCAAAAATGATTTAAAAAAAAAAACAACTTACAAATGTTGCATGAAAACTTGTGTAGGTTGAGAGGGTGGAAGACAGAGATTGTGAAGAGAGCATCGAAACCATTCTAAATAGAGGTTGACACACCTTTTCAAATCCCCATTAATGCTGGAATGTACTCTTTCTTGCTTTGTCTCTCACATAAGCACCCCCCCTACCGCCCCAGTAACACCAGCGTGGGAAAGCTACAAGTCATATTTGCAAATAAGGAAACACATACAAATAGATGATTGCATGTCATGTAGTAGGTAATAGAACTCTCCTTTCAGTCTACATCATAAGGGGACATCAAATACTCCAGGTACATGAATATCCATGATCTGTAGGGACATATTTTTTAACAACTCAAAAAAATGTGTGTTTAATGTATTTATTACAGGACAACTGTTGAATATAAATTTCAGCATCCTTTGCTTCATTAACTATCACATCTTGTTATTATCCCAGGTCAATAACAAACCATTGCATGCGACAGACCTGATAGATTATCACACTCTGTCCTGACTTGTCCTTGGTAAGCAAATTGTCAGAAGTGGCATGACTGGTTGTAGCACATCCCTCCAAAAGATGGTCTGAGATGGACTTCGATTTATTGTAAATCCCACAACCAACGTAAGAGCTGGTTACAAAAATAAACAACACAAACAACAACCGGATTAGCTACCTTAACATATAGTTTCAGAGAATTAGCATAGTTTAGCACCGGTGTTGTAGCCCTACTGGTTTTCAAACTAACTGGTTGGCATACGCGTGCGCGTGTTGTGCGCAGCAGCTGCGGACTGACTCCGTATATTCCTGGCGAGTTTCAAGTCGCATCTTTAATCTCCTGCGGCGATCATGATTGTATAAGTGAGCTCTACATTACAGCAACATCCGGAAATACAAATGAAAGAAAATAGACTTTTTACAAAATCGCGTCAAACTGGATTTGAACTCACCTGAGCCAAAAGGTAACATCTACTTCAGTGGCCACCACGTTACCAGCGAGCAACCCGAGCAATCACAGATACTGCACTTCCAGTCACGTATTCATTAAACACGTCAACATCCAGGTAACACTTTGTTTGGGCTGATCTAAAACAACTGGGCATCTTAAAAATACCAGAACGTGTTTTTCTCGGGGTTTCGGCAATATTGACCCCTGCATGACAGCCCCTACACACTATCATACGGGAATACTTCTAAATAGTCAAGATCAAACTTCGACAATACAGTGAAAACATGAATTTACTGTCAACACGGAGCCACAGGGAGAGAGAGAGTGGAAATATTCTGTCCACAACACAGCAGGCCTAAGGCATGGACTTAACGATTTACAGTCATCATCCAAGACAAAAAGCATAAAGTCAGAAATAGGAAACGAAAAAGTGGAATTTGTAAGGAACTTATGTCTTAAACTTGATAAACAAGCAGCAAATCCACTTCGGCGACGGGAGAAATTTAGGCTAATGTAGGCGTATGAAGATGAGCCTGAACAACAACTAGCAAGTTAAATGGGTTTTAAGTTAGTGTGTTGGGAAATAAAAAACAAGGCTCAACTTGCAGTAGGCCACAGTGTAATTTACTGAATGCGTGTGTGGGGACAGGAATGGGAACGCCTCCGAACAACTTGCCTGAGAATCCTCCGGTTTTTAAGATTTTTTCTGTTTCAAGGTAATTTACTCACAGTGGTCAGCACATCCAGTGGTACACAGCACAAATGAACCGTCCTCGGTTAATTCGGCGAACAAATGATTCATAGATTGAAATGTTTAGGTAATTTCTTATATCCTATTTCAGTGGAACACCACGCTGGGCTCGTAATTTGGAGCAGCCAAAGCTCCGCATGAAAACTCGGCATTCACGAGCAAGAGGTCCGAGTGTGTGCCTCGTATTTTACTATAGTCTACAATATGGGATGGATGTATAGGTCCATGCCTTAGGCCTGCTGTGTTGTGGACAGAATATTTCCACTTCTACTCTCCCTGTGGCTCCTGCTGTGTTGTGGACAGAATATTTCCACTCTCTCTCTCCCTGTGGCTCCGTGTTGACAGTAAATTCATGTTTTCAAAGTATTGTCGAAGTTTGATCTTGACTATTTAGAAGTATTCCCGTAGTGTGTAGGGGCTGTCATGCAGGGGTCAATATTGCCGAAACCCCGAGAAAAACACGTTCTGGTATTTTTAAGATGCCCAGTTGTTTTAGATCAGCCCAAACAAAGTGTTACCTGGATGTTGACGTGCTTAATGAATACGTGACTGGAAGTACAGTATCTGTGATTGCTCGGGTAGCTCGCTTGTAACGTGGTGGCCATTGAAGTAGATGTTACCTTTCGTTCAGGTGAGTTCAAATCCAGCTTGACGCGATTTTGTAAAAAGTCTATTTTCTTTCATTTGTATTTCCGGATGTTGCTGTAATGTAGAGCTCATACAATCATGATCGCCGCAGGAGATTAAAGATGCGACTTGAAACTCGCCAGGAATATGTTTGTGAATGTGTGACGAATCTGGGGACGAAGTCAGTCCGCAGCTGCTGCGCACAACACGCGCACGCGTATGGCAACCAGTTAGTTTGAAAACCAGTAGGGCTACAACACCGGCTCACAAGCCCAGCTATAAACAGCCGCAATTGTTCAAACTACTTCAAAACATCACCAACATGTTAATATTACAGCATTGTAAAAATACCAACCTTGTGCCTCTTTGAAGGGGTGCTAAAACATTAAATCTTTCACTGTGTGTGCATTTTACTGTTTCTCCTCTTTTCCGTCGCACGTAGCAGGAAAACTACTTAAGGTGCCAGCGAGTGGCTTTCAAAATAAAAGCACCTTTAGGCAGAACAGGAAGTAAGACACTTAAACCAGGTAAAATACATAATAAAACTGACTGAAATAACTGTTCAACAAGGATATTTCTTCTGTAAAGTTAAGCACATACTGGGTTATTTACACTGGTGAATACAGACAATAAGGACAGCACCCAAATGCAGACAAAGCAAGCAGCCTGGTAAAGATCAGGGATTTATTGACCAGATTAAGGTACATTTACAGGCAGGCAGCTACAGGCTCCAGATTTCACGATGAAGAGTCAAAGGTACAATCTCGCAGGTTACTAGTTTTATTTCTAATACAGAAATGTCGACCTTTTAAAAAGTTGAAGAGTTCTGGAAAAGGTTAATTTATAAATTCATTACTTGATCAACGATCCTTTGGCATGAATTACTTCATCAATGCATGGCTGAGGTGTTGTGAAAGCCCAGGTTACTTTGATAGCAGTTTTTAGCTCATCTGTATTGTTGGGTCTGGTCTCTCATTTTCCTCTTGACTGCTAATCAAGTTGATTTGACTGACCAATCAAGCACAGTTATACTGGAGTCAGCAAACCAGTTTTGGCACTGGCAGGTGCCAAGTCCTGCTGGGGGAAAAAAATCAGCAACTCCATAAAGCTTGTTAGCAGATGGAAGCATGAAGTGCTCTAAAATCTCCTGGTAGACACTGCAGTGACTCTGGCCTTGATAAAACACAGTGGACCAACACCAGCAGATGACATGACACCCCAAATCCTCACTGACTGTGGAAACTTCAGACTGGAATTCAAGCAACTTAGATTCTGTGCCTCTCCACTCGTCCTCCAGACAGGACCTTGATTTCCAAAAGAAATGCAAAATTTACTTTCATCTGACAAGAGGATGTTGGACCACTGAAGAACGGTCCAGTTCTTTTTCTCCTTAGCCCAGGTAAGACTCTTCTGAAGTTGTCTCTGGTTCAGGAGGGGCTTGACACTAGCAATGCAACACTTGTAGCTCATTTCCTAGCAATGCAACACTTGTAGCTCATTTCCTTGACACGTCTGTGCCTGGAGGCTCTTGATACTCTGAGTCTAGCCTCAGTCTACTTCTTGTGAAGCTCCCCCGAATCCTTGAATCAGCTTTGCTTGACAATCCTCTCAAGGCTGCGGTTGTCCCTGTTGCATGTGCATCTTTTCCTTTAACTCTCCAGCCAACGTTCCATGAATATGCTTTGATACAGCACTCTGTGGACTCTTCTGGACAACTGTCAAGTCAAGAGTCTTCTCCATGATTGTAGTTGTGTGTACTGTTCTAATGTTCTAACATTTTGAGATGTGGATTTTTTATTTCCATGAGCTGTAAGCCGTAATCATCAAGATTAAAATATTTCACCTGACATATTTCACTTTATGTGCAATGAATCTAGAATATATGAAAGATTTATTTTTTTACTTAAATTCACTTTTTCACGCTATTCTAATTCTTTGAGATGAATCAGCCCTGTACTACTGGGCTGGGAATTGGTACAGGTACAGATGTGGCTGGGGGAGGTCAGGTGACTGGGACTGGAAGCAAAAGGGGATATAGCAGTGCAGAGGGGAGTGACTTGTTAGGGAGGGCATCTGGTGGACAGGGAGAGAATAGCAATGAATGGGTTTGAGGAAGTGGGTGGGGCAGAGAGGCGTAATGTGAATGCTTGCACTAACTGTACCACTGTCCTTTATTGATTTATTATTTTGGTGGAAATATGGCTTTTTATACCACTACTTTTATTTCTCAGATTACAAATAAATATTTAACACAATAAGCCAAAAGAAATGATGCAGTGCTTTAGATTAAACTACTGTACAGAGTATACATTAGCTAGATAGAGCACCCACTTAGTAGCTGCATCATTAAAACACAATAAGACGACACAGGAGTTTTCAAGAAAATGGACTAATTTATTTCAGCTACAAGGCCACTGGGAAATAAATGGCATGGACATTTCAGAGTGAATAATCACAAGGGGGCAGCATTAGAAAGGCTGAATGAAGCATCTGTAGTGGATAAATGTTGAACATGCCACAATTGCATAAAGGTTACTTTAAGATATCACAGCTTTTTTAAAACCATTTACAGATGTAAAGCATCTTTGCCTCTACCCCAGTGTTATTTCATTGTCTATGTCTAAAGCACCCAAACAGTGAAATAATAGCTCACTTTTAACTTTGGCATGGTTTCCAGAAAGATCAGCGAAAGAAAGAACAAAATGAGAGAGACTGCCATTTTAGTTAGCATGTCATATGAAAAGATTATGATTATGTTTTTAAAGGCATGTCTGCATATTGGATGTGCAGAGAGAGTTATAAGCCGGAATTTGCGTAATATTTGTATTTAGTTTAGAAACACACAGGAAACGTTTATAAAATGTGACAAAAGTTGTTTCTTTATTAGTCACCTCTTACATTCCAAATCAGTGAAACATACAGTCCCACAAGCCAACATAATAACCAGGTTTTCCTCCTCAGAACATAATGACATGCATATTTTATAGATGTGACTGTAATTCTGGTGCAAGTTAGAGCACTCAGTTTTTAAAAATTTTGTACAAAGTAAATAACACAATAAAGATCTGAGGCAATGTGGCCAAAGTAATTATTTCTGATTGCAGATCACGGTGAGGGCTGCCACAAAAGTAACATACTCCTGGAAATCGACGACACCATCCCCATCGTTGTCCAGTGCTTTGAAGAATTTGTCCACTTCCTCTTTTTTTGCAGCCTACATAAAGAATAACAGTAGGAATTGTAAGTAAATTGCAAAACATAGATTATGTCCAAGTGGCATTCACAGCTCTCTGTGCTACAGCTTTTCTACTTACTCCTCCTCCAAGACCCTCACTCTTGAGCAGATCAGAGAGTTCTGCCTTGGTCAACGTCTCTTTGTCTCCTTCTTTTCCAGCGTACTTGTCAAAGGTAGCCCTGAGGAGCGCCATTGCATTTGTGAGTCCTGGCATGTTGGCTGGAACAAGACAACATTGTTAACTGTGTCCAGTCCCATGTTCATCTATTTATTCATTTTACATCAGTGTGGAAATCCAGTGATGTGGTTGTGTTTCATGCAACATATAAACACATGGATTTGAAGTTACTGCTTTGGAACATCCAATTAAAAGACTTGAAGGTGCTGGATGAAGAGCGTCTTAAGACCAGGAATGTTACTCATTTGTCTTACAACTAGAAATTAATGTTTTAAAAATGTATTCAGTGCAGGATAAAAGTCTTTTGTTGTCTTGTCATTTTTAGTGACCACTGGTTTTAAACATGAGACATGTTTAAGCATGGGTGGTGCAACAGAGAGCAAATTAGTAGTTTGCTGTTAGAGGAAATTCTGCATTCTCAAACAATTCAAGGCGTCAAAACACTATCCTTCCTTTCAGAAAACCACACCCTGAGGCTCATTCATGTATCTCTTTCAACATGATGCGACTGCACATATTAGCTGTAAACTGTTCAGATAAATGAAATGCAAAATGGTTAATGCTGTATTTTAAAAAAGGATTTTGAAAATATACTGCCACTTACCAAAATTGTATGAACACTTGTGTAGGTCAAGAGGAGGGAAGAGAAAGATTTGTGAAGAGAGGATCACAAACACAAACCTTTTTAAATAGAACCTGACGCACCCTATTTCCAAGCCCCACCCCTCTTTCTGTTTTTTTCTTTTTCCTTTCCTTCTTTTCTCCAGAAAACTTACAAAAAGTCAAAATGACGACCATGGAATTCACTCTTTCTTGCTTTGTCTCTCACATAAACCCCTTGCTGGTGTGGGAAAGCTACACTTCATATTTGCATGTATATATTGGATGTATATATTGGATGCTGATGCAAATAGACAATTGCATGTTATGTCTAACTATTTGAAAGACATCCATCCAAAACCCTCACTAACACATTATGTGTCCTTAATTTAACACTAAATGGGACCACTGTAATGGACTCTGCTACTAGTACTTCTTACTTGTTATGGAGTATTGTTCTATTGTACAGAATATCAGTACATTTGCTGAGTTACCAAGGCAAAATGGAACAGCAAATTTAATACTACTGCATTACTACTACTAAGACTCTTATCATAATTTATTCTACTACTTCATGTCAGCCCAACTTTGTGTCTCTGTGGCAGCATTGTTGTCAAACACAGTGCAAGAGACTGTGTATTTTTGTTTAGAACCTCAGCATCAATCAACAGCTTGTCTCTGCATGCACAGAGAATATGTTGCAACTTTGGGTCAGTGCTAATATCATAATCTGTGAGGGGTTGGTATTAATGAGAGACAGAGACACAAGTACAGACAGCGGGACAAAGACATAAGCAGAGTATAAGCGTGGTCATTAGACACCGTGACTCACTGGCAGAGAATGTTTGCAGACACAAAATGTGCCCTAAACAAACCATTCTGCGCTGTCCTCCTTTCACAAACACTCCAACATCTACTGAAAATTATGTGCTTAGTACATCACCCATTAAATACAGGGGGGTGGTTTCAGAGCTATGGTGATAATTAACTCTTTCACAGTCCAGATTTTTCCACAGATTCAAACAGACTAGGGGCAGTGTAGTTGGTAGAATGATGCACATAGAAGTTGTGTTTTGTGAGTCTCCATGGTTCAGCACAGCTGCTTGTGGTAGAGTCCTTGTGGATTAGCCAGTTAATTAGAAGTGTAGGCCGACGTCTCAAACATTAACTAAACCTCATTTTAGGAATGATTTTTAACCCGATTGTGTGCTAACTACAATACTATTGTAGTCAGTTAGGTTTTGAATAGCAAACAGCCCTGATAAAAAAAACAGACAAGTTTAGTCATTTGTTGTAAAGTTGGGAGGGAGAAAAGATTCAAGGGAATGCACCAGATGACCACAAGAATTTGTACAGACATTCATGGGTGCCAGGCTATGAATCCTCATGACTTTGGTGATCGCATGATTCTTCCTCTCACACACCATAAGCTTGACATTTGTGGATTTCACTGTGCCTCAGTAACGCCTCAGAGTCACCAGTGTGGCACACAGCAGCAGTATGTGTAGACATTCAAACTAAACCTAAAGAATGGTTTCACTTTTTAATTTCCAATATATGTATGCTGTAAAGCTGATGATACATGGAGCAACTTTTAGAGCAATGGTTCTGGGCAATGTTGCCGTCAATGGTAATGAGTAAAGATTACAGCCGTAATCCCCTTCCCCCACCACTCCGCCACCCGCCCCTCACCGCCGATATCCGTTCAAAACAGAGTTGGACTTCCCACCAGCAGGATTGCCCATCAACATTGCTCAAAAAGTTGCCCCGTGTATCATCATCTTAAATATTCTTTTTGAATACACTGCTACCTTTAAAAGTACAAGAAAAGGCTTAGTTTTTGCAAATACAAGTCCAGCAGCTCCAGCAAAACTTCCACTGCTGTCTAATACACTGCTCTCAGGGTTTAGAGCAGGACGGGCTCTCTGTTCTTGGCAAAACAGGAAGCTGTTGTGTGCCGTGCTCTCTGCCTCTCCCATGGTAACAACACCAAAAGTTTCCACTACAGTGTCTGACTGTGTGCGCGCAAGGACTTCACAGCTTGTTTTTTTCCTTGTGTTACTCCTCATTCTTTCTACGCCCTGTTCTTTTCATCTTTCGGTAAAGGTTTCTGTGTTTAGTGCTCTTTTGCTTAAACAGGCACAGAAAATGCAAAGTATTCTGATGCACACATGATGTGAACAAATAATTCACTTCCTGATTTTCTGAATTAATGTGGCTTGATCAAAAAGCTTGTAGCTGTTAAGCAGCTGCACTTGTGCAAGAGTGTGTCATAACTCGGTTCAGTTAATTATAGTTTATGAGCAATGGTTTGGCTGAATGTATTCCTGGAGCGGAATGATAGATTAAAATCGCTGCTTAGTTCTCTTGGCAGTTTTGTGGTTTTAGGGAAACATAGTGCTGTTGCTACCACGCACCTTGGTTTACAATGAGTTACCACTGGACAGCAGGAAATATGATCACAAAAAACTCTGAGTTTGCTTTGGGCATGACTCTCCTTTTCTCTGTTTTTTTCTTTGTGACTACTGGATCTGGTTTCCATTGTTTCTGTGCTTTGTCAGTTGTATTGTTGCTGCTTATGCTGAAGCCGTTGTTGTGCAACGACAATACGCTCATTTAAAACAAACAAACTGTTGGTAATTGGATTGCTTGCAGTATATTATTAAATATCCTATCCTACATGTGCAGCAAACTGTAACTCCAACAAGGCACCATTTATAAAAAGTAACATTAGCTGCCAGGGCTCTGTTCTGGCTATAGCTATTAGGTTTAGAGAGTGTTTTAGGAACTTTCATTTGTTCAGAAATTTCATTGCCTGCTTGTAGATGTTAATTAAAAATAGATATCTATCTGCTCTAGAGGCATTTTTTCCCTTTGTAAGACTTCGCAACAGCATTCTAGTGTACATGTGAGGTTTCTGTTGTGCAGTTATTGACTTGACTATTTAATTATAGATATAACTTCATGTTTGTAAAATACGTATTTTGTGTTGAAAATGTATTTTCCCATTTCCCATTTGGTCTCATTTAGTGTTAAATTAAAGACTAATTTATTGCCATCCATGGTATTACTTTAGTGGACTTAATCACTTGAGAAATACAAGATGAGTACTGCAATTAAGTACAGTTATAAGACATAGACGACATGTATGTTTCTTTTAAGCTGCCTATTATGTGCACCCCTCTCTTTCCTCCCTTTTTTTACACACATCAAGCAGCTGGGAGTTAAACTTAAAACAAATGCCTCACCTGCATAGCATCATGCCTCCTGGGCAGGGCGTTTTCTTCCCGCTGTCTGAGGTGTGGTCAGGTGATCCTTCTGGTGGGAGGAATTGCTCAACAATAGACAAGCTGAATCTGTGGCTGTTCTCAGAGATGTAACAACGTTTTATAATGACAGTCGGCAGGATTACTACATACTCTGAAGATAGATTTTTTTTGCAACATAGTATAGTCTTACCAAGAATTAGAGAAGAAGATGAATATCACTTTCATCTATGACTCCATCAATACAGACATACCTCCATGACATTATCTAACTTGTTCTAGGAAGTGGGGGGCATTTACAGTCGGCACAGAGAGTTACTACAACATGCATTCATTTATTCATTTAATTTACTTGCGTAGTCTCTTCTGGTCTTCAGGGTTAATTATATGTCTTTGCGGAGTAGAAAAGGCATTAGGGTTAATTTATGCTTATACTACCTTTGGAATAAATTGCTTCTGCAGCCAGTAATTTGGGTCCCTTGAAGACCACTTATTAACTTCATTTGTAACACAGAAATATGTTCTTGTTGTATCTGGAGGTTTCATGCCAGAAAGACTCTAAGAGTACATTTAAACGATATGCACTTGAAAGCAGGATTGTTTGGTGGCCAATAGTGCTCACAGACGTTCACTTCTATTGTCCCATCAGCAACTAAACCTGCACAACCTGTTCTAATTGTACAGCAAGTCTATTATTGGTTATATTAGATTAGCAACCCCTTTAGACCGCTGGAGTGTGAGTAAGTTAACACATTGTGGAGTGGATAAAAATCCACTTGAATTCAAATTAATTTTTTTTATGTCAAAAGAAAAGTTGTTTGTACCTGACATTTCTCCTGTGAGCAGGGTAGGTGTGCTATTGAATAATAAGCGTTTAACAACCAATTCTCTACTTACACAATGTAGTGCAACGTATATTCATTTTACAAACTGCATGTCTGTTTACTTCCTGTCAACTCTACAGTTATGTTACCTTTGCCTCCAATGATTACCTTACAGTTTTTCATCCTTGAGTTAGTTACTTAACTTTTCACAGTTAGCTTTGTACATATTGTTGATAGTATAAATACTATCAACAATGTAATTGTAAATAAAAATACTTTAAAATTACTGTAAATTTGATAATCAGTGTACCAACGTTATGATTTTCACAGGTTAGCTAGTGGTTGGAAAGATGCCAAACATGAAAGTGACTGACTTCTACTGTCTCGCAAAATTGGGCAGCTCTTCTAAGTACAGACTGTTAAGAGCCATAGCAACCTAACTTTAGCTAAATTAAGCTGTAAAAATCAGGTCATCATCAAAAACACCATATGAAAAATGTAATGATGAATACTTTCAACATGAGGATCTGTCTTCATAGGTCCTTGCATGTCTTGTGGTATTTTGGCAATGAAATCCACACACAGAAAACTCTCTGAAGCTGATCTATTCATTGTGGTTCCTATCCAGCCCCTCCATGGACTTGTTAAACACAGCTTGAATAATTTTAACTTGATTAACAGATTATTACAGTTACCAGCATGAAATACATCTGAGTGGTGAATAATAATCAGGATGTGGACTACACATTGTAGACTACAATTTGTTTTGGAGGACTTAAAGAACAAAGTATATAGGCTTATATATTTGCATGGTGCAACTATGTTGTGTTGTGATTGTTAAGTCTATTTATCTTTTAAATAAAACATTTAAATAGAGAAAAGTAAGAAAATGCAAGATACTGTAATGTTAGTAATTAAAGTAGATATGAGAAAGAATAAAAATGAATTCTGACATGTGAGGGTACGCGTGGGTGTGTATGTGTATACGTACTTCATGCCACACCCACAAGTCAGTGCCCCAGATGAGCCACCTCCCTCAAAAAAGTGTGGTCGCTCCATTATCTTCGGAGTATGTAGGAACACTGTGGTTTGTAAATGTTTACAGGGACAGCACACACACAATTTTAAAGGTGGAAGAGAATGTGGACCAAAATGCAGAAAAACACACGAGACAAGGCAGTATCTCTTCAAAGCATTACTTTGGTCAGTAGCAGGCAGGGACCAAAAATTACAACATAACACACAACCCAAGGCACATAGGCTAGGGCGGAACTACTTGGCAAAGACATTACAGTCAAGCACAGAGTGAAGAAGAGAAGGGTCTGATATACTCCCACTGATTGTGGGCAGCTGTGAAGACTCAAACTTTGTTTATTCTCATGCGAGACACCGTGATGTGGGCCTGCGCAGATCGCCTGAGAACTATGAGCATGCATAGTGGCGTATGCTCAACGTGTAGTTCAATACAGTAATCTCTGAAATACCAGGTGGTGTACAAGCAAATATCCTATGAGTAAGCAAGATGTCAATGACATGTTACAGAAAGAAGGTCATTATACAACATGGCCACAGCTCTGCCTCATAAAAAATAAAATGAAATGCCTGATCGTTGCCAGTGTGGTGTCTCTCCATGAATGAAGAGTCACTTGGCTGTACCTGTGGTCTCTCAAGGAAGTGTCGTCTACCTTCGAAGGGATCCATGTTGAAATGAAAAGCACACTGTGAGCCTAGTTACTTAAATTCAGAGGTGAATGACCAAGCGAAAGACACAGGAATGTCATTTTTGGCACGTGGACCCTCACTTTGAGGACTGTCCGTCAAGCATAAACCTAGCTTTAGCAGTTGGCTCTGAAAGATAGTACAGAGATTAATATCTGCCAGCATGAGAAAACAGTGCGATATGTCAAGAACAACTATACTAGTATAACAAAAATAACATTATAGTAATTAAAGTACTCTAGACCAACACATACAGTATATTTTAATTAAAATGGTATGATTAATTGTTGTTTTACTTGTGCTATACAGGACTCCCTTGTAAAAGAGACTGTGTCTCAATGTGATTTTATTGTTAAAATAAAGGTTAAATAAAAAATCATTAACAAGAATTCCATCTTGTTCACTTAAAGCTGCATTAGGTGACAATTAAAGATACAATGCAAAACCTTCAGCATCTCTCTCTGCTGCTAGTATCTTTCCAATAAGCCCCTCCCACCAAGCCCACAAAAAGAGCCGACTGCCCTGCAAAAATTCATCCTGGGCAGAGTTCGCTTCCGACGGCGAGAGACCCTGACCCGTCTCACTTTACCTCCTCTTCCCAAAGAAGGCAGCAATAACCTTAATCAAACGTGTCCTATAGCTGACCAGCTCAGACCTGAACAACAATCAGGAGGAATTTTGGACCATTCCTCTTTACAAAAATGTAAATTTGATGATGGTGTGCTGTGCCTTTTTTCCTCTACACATAAGGTTGTGTGTCCATTTCAAACAACTCAACTTTGGTTTCATCTGTCCTCAGAATATTTTGCCAGTAGTGCTGTGGAATGTCCAGGGGTTCTTTTGCAAACTTCAGGCGTGCAGCAATGTTTTGTTGGATAGCAGTGGCTTCCTCCGTGATGTTTTCACATGACCTCCATTCTTGTTTAATGTTTTACATATTCCATTCTCACTGCAAGAAGGTTGTGGGTTCAAACCCCGGTCGTCCTGGCCTTTCGGTGTGGAGTTTGCATGTTCTCCACGTGTCTGCGTGGGTTCTCTCCGGGGGCTCCGGCTTCCTCCCACTGTCCAAAGATATGTGGACTAGGTTAATTGGTGACTCCAAATTTTAGGTGTGTCCTTAGGTGTGCGTGTGCCTGGTTGTTTGTGTGTGTGGCCCTACGATGGACTGGCAACCTGTCCAGGGTGTGCCCTGCCTTTCGCCCAATGTCAGCTGGGATTGGCACCAGCCAACCCTGTATGCAGGATAAGCGGTAGACGATGGATGGATGGATGGATGGATGGATGGATGGATGGATGGATGGATATTCCAGATATGTCTGTAAGTCTTCAACTGACACTCTAGGATCCTTCTTAACCTCACTGCACTGTGTTCGTGTCATCTTTGCAGGACGGCCACTCCTAGGGAGAGTAGCAAGTGCTGAACTTTCTCCCTTTATAGACACTTTGTCTTACTGTGAACTACTGAACATCACAGCTTTTAGAAATACTTTTGTAACTCTTTACAGCTTCATGCAAGACAACAATTCTTAATGTTAGGTCTTCTGAGAGCTCTTTTGGACGAGGCATGATTCACATCTGGCAATGCTTCAAGAGAAAAGCAAAATTAAAATTGGTGTGGTTTTTATAAGGCAGGACAGCTCTAACCTACAACTCCAGTCCCCTCATTGATTGGACACCCGGTTGGCTGACTCCAGTTAGCTTTGTGAGAAGTCATTAGCCTGGGGGTTCACACTTTTTACACCTTGCACTGTGAATGTTTACACAGTGTGTTCAATAAAAACATCTATACATCCATTGTCAACTGCTTATCCTGCATACAGGGTCGCAGGGGCAATAGGCACGGTACACCCTGGACCAGTTGCCAGTCCATCGCAGGGCCAACCATTCACACCTAAGGACAATTTAGGATTTAGGGTCACCAATTAACCTAGCCTGCATGTCTTTGGATGGTAGGAAGAAGCCGGAGCACCTGGAGAGAACCCACACAAACAGGAGAACATGCAAACTCCACACAGAAAGGCCGGGGCAACCAGGTTTGATCCCACAACCTTCTTGCTGTAAGGCAACAGTGCTAACCACTGCACCACCACGCCGCCCTCAATAAAAACATGATTTTTATTGTTTGTGTGGTATTAGTTTAAGCAGACTGTGTTTGTCTGTTGTTGTGACTTAGATGAAGATCATATCACATTTTATGACCAATTTATGCAGACATCCCGGTAATTCCAAAGAGTTCACATACTTTTCATGTGGCTGTATATGCTGTTGTTGACAAAGGAGGGATGGGCAGATCCTTCATTGCTGATGGTTGTTTCTCAGTCGTTGTGTTTGCAAAACTTCTGAAGCCGCACTTAGGCTTTTGAGCTTGACTAAGTGAGAGCATCACTCATTTACTCAGGTTTCAAATTAAATTTGACGAAAAGACAGCAACATAAATAATTTGACCTTCATGATTACGCAGGATTGGTCGCAAAAGTACAGAGTACATTCAAAAATGTATCATAATATATGATATGGTAATAGTAAGAAACAAATTAAATACAATTAGGATGAATTCATTGGCCTCATGCCCAGTGTGAGCTAGGGTATGCAGTCCCCTGTGACTATGCACAAGATAAGCTAGTACTGATCGAAGCAAATAAAGAAGTGTTTTCATCATCATTTGAATATTTGTACAGTGGACAGGTGCACATGCATACATATACATTATACACACATATATCTCTATGAACACAACACACAAAGATGAGCAGTGATGAATGCTTTATCTATACAGAATGGCACAAAAGGACTGGTCAAGCTGGTTTGAGGGGGTCCTGGTTACCAGTATGAATCACCACATGCGTCTTTCTTTGTACATTTCTGTATGTACGTTTCTGACCTTGTGTGTCTGTGCATATGAGAAAAAGCTCTCCCCTCAGTCTTTCATCAATCTCATCAGGGATAAAGCTGGTGACACAGTCACTGTTTGCATGTGTAATAGTATTTACTTTCTCTCTCTTTCCATCTATTTGCATCCATTTGCTTGAAAGCACCGCCTTTATGTATCTGTCAGTCAGTTTAAGCTGAATAAACAGAGTGCACCTTCTTTGATCTCTTTATTTTATTTGTTTCATAGCAGTATTGGCATGATATTGAATACATTTTTGAATAATTGTATCTAACTTGGATTACTTATTAGTTTCTGCATGAGCTTTTTTGTTGATACCTTCACCACAAATGCTGCTTTAACATCAAGGAAAACTAGAATGAAAGTCGAGTGCAATGTTGAGACATTGGATGTGTTTGCTTTACAGGATACACAATGTAGGTCAAGTCATCTTGGAGTGGACATGTAGCAAGAGGAAAAACCAGTTCTTCTTGTCAGCAGTGTCATATTAAAGTCAGCAAATTTACTTATTTGCTGTCTTACTGAACTTTGATCCAAAGATCAATATAATTCTATAGCACAAAGACTGGAAGCAGGGGGACGAAAGCAAATAGAAATGTTTCCAAAATGTTGGAACTTTCCTTTAAGGTGTGATCGATAATGAACAATTATCGAAGCCCGTTTCCACCAGGAAAAAAGAAGAAAATTCATGACAAAATATGATAAAAAGTCAAAACTATGACATAGTCAAATTTTTACTTTGTATCTCATTATTGTTGACTTATAATGGTTGTATGGCCAAAAGTATGCTGGCAGATATACAGTATTATGATACACTTGCTCCACCTGGCAGGCAGTAAAGAGAATGCAGTTACAGTAATGTCTGCTGGAAGTCAACACATCATTTAGTACATAAGCGAGCAATGGGTGTGACTCTGATTTAGGAATTGGTGAGGTGGTAGTAAACACGTCAGCAATGCAGATATCCATCCTTTTGTTGGCTAACCACATAAAGTAACGGGTGACTATGAAGTCAATCTTGGAATAAATTACATGTTAAATCTTAAATCGTGTTGTTATATGTACTGCTTTAGGCTGTTGGTCTTTTTCATACAAAATTAATGGTAAACTTGCACGATCTGTTCTGACTGCACAGCCGTTTTCTGACAGGAGCCAAGCAGAGCAGGCCGGCGCCTCAGCCAATCACCAGTGCCTCACAGGGAGGCAGCAGCATGGCAAAAAGAACCAACAGAAAATCTATTTTTGTTTCTAGAAAGGCCGGAATGTGAGTGGGTTAATACTTTGTGGAGTGGATGAAAATCAGGATACAAGGTCAAATATGAACTGATGTTGGTATGAACACATTGTTAACACCACATCTGAGCAGAGCAAGTGTGCTTCTTCTCAATGGATTTTTTGGCAATAACAAAAATATTCTCATCACAGAGTGCCCTCTTTGTTTTGTTTATAAAAGATGATGAGCCATAATTCCACTGGGCACTGAGGGGATGACAATTTCATCTTTTTTTAAGAGTGACTTTTTCAAAAAGACAAGAATAAACATGTGGAATTTAATTCACACCTTTCTTGATCATGGCTGAGGTGAGAGTGTCATTTGATATACAAACATCAAAAGAGAGAAAGGCAGAAAAGACAGACATAGATACGTCCAGTTACTTTCTATGACACAAAATAATCTGATATGAGTGAAAGTTTTAACCTGTGAGGGACTTCAGTCAGTGGTATTAGAGCATACATTTCCATTGAGGAAACACTGATAGTGATGTGCGTGCTGGAAAACATAGCAGGTGATATCTGTTGAATGTTTGATGAGCCCATGCTTGTTTCCTTCCACAGCAATGACACCAGATACCTAGCAACAACTACACATGCAGCGATTGGCAAAAACAGACGAGGAAGCCCACAACAAATCAAATGTCACAGTTTTTATTTAATTGAGAGGTATTGAAAGGAAGGTTTTTTGAGAACCAGTTTACAGAGATGTGACAACAGTGAATACTGCAATACTGCTGCATAAATGTTTAGAACACGAGTAAAAGGCTTGATGGATGTGCAAATGGTCTAATACCAGCTGCATCTGTCTTCAGGTTCGGCTGTGTCACATATGTATATGCCATGAAATATTTTCAAATACGATATGGTGCATCAAACATTTTAAGGGTTTGGAGTTGATCTTCACTCTTCTTGTTCACCTTCTTCTTCTTTGCCCTTGACTCTCTTGCCACCTTTGCCTGTCTTCTTCTGGTAGTAGCATTTGGCCAGTACACACACACACCGGCAAAACTCTCGGAAGTTGACCTCACCATCGTGGTTTTTATCCATCAACTCAATGGCTTCATCAATGTCATCTGCACTGATTTTATCCTGGAGGATATATTCTTAGAGTTAAAGAACAGTGTAAAATGCACAAAAGCACACCTGAATGGTGTGTCAGAAGCAGGAATATGTAAGTCTTTTTATGAATAGATGTGCACATCATGTAAAAGTGGGTATTTTGAGTCTCTTACTTTTAACTCAGGGCTTTGTATTTCTTGCTGCAGCACCTTCTTGAACTCATCTTTGTTTAATTGGCGTTTCTTGCCTCCATCATCAGCATACTCCAGAAAAATATCAACAATGTTCGTGATGACCTGTTCCAGACGAGCCATGGCTGTAGTTGGAGAAAAACAGATTGAAATTGATTGTGAGTAATTAACAGAGGCAGGAGGAAATGCCTTTAAAACATACTGGATAGACAGAAAAAAACTCCTGCAATTGCTTTTGCAGACACTGTATTGTCATGAATAGTCTTGACAGTAGTTAGTTAGAGTCATATGTTGTAAGACTGATGTTTATAGACATGAGCATAGGATATAAAAGTCAGAGGCTCAAAATGCTCAGAGCTATGTGCGAGCACTGAATAAAGCCTAAATAAACAAGAACTCAATGTGAATAAATACATTTGCAGATTAATGGACAACATTTTTGCATTCCAATTGCATTTTCATGCTCAACAGCTATTTTCTTTCTTTCCACAAAACTCCCTTCCTTGACATCTTGTTTTCATCAGTACTCACCTTCAAGTTAACGTTCCCCAAGAGAGATCACGTCCGTGTCACCAGCTGTCCCAGGTGAGACTGTTGTCAGACTGAGAGCAGAGCCTCTTCTTAAAGAGCAGACTCCCACAAACACACACAAAAACACACGCGCACACACACACACACACACACACACACATATACACACACACACACACACACACGCACACACACACTTTCCCTGAAAATGTACACCACTCCATGTAAACTAACTTGTAAACTACTAGTTCTGTCTCACCACTGTTCCACACTAACTAGCACATACTAACTAAAGACAATGCTTTAGTTTGTGTTATACAATGGCTGCAGTTGTTGACGTGTGTGTTGGTGAACAGATGTAGTAGACTGAGGAGCTTCTCAGTTTAGCTTTCAGGAAAAAATATGTTAGAGGAAATGGAAAATTAAAGTGAGTGGGCTTTATCCCTGCCCAAAATGGTGGGTTTAAGTCAAAGCCGTGTGTGTGTGTGTTTGTGCATAGATAATTTGTCTCTGTGTGCATGCACATCATATCCTGTGTGCCCTAGAGGTTTGCTACAGTTCTATATTAATAGGCCTATATTTAAATTTCCTTTTGCAGCGTTTAAGATGTTTTGCAAATATGGGTACAGATGAAAAAACAGTGCTTCATGCTACTCTAGCTACCATTACAAAGTTAAAAGCTTTATTTTTTACTTTAAAAACTCTGGCTTTTGAACGGCTAAGAAAGAAGTAAGTGTTTGAGTCAAAAGTGCCAGTTTTAAACAACTATTTTCTTGCTTAGTCATATTGGAATAAAGTTGAATACACTTTTTAATGCATGTTTCTAACTTAAATGGATCTGTGGTTGCTGAATAGTGACATGTGCGCCTGCCATCATCACTGATAGCAATGGAAAGTGAATATCCTACTTTAGTTCAACTAATCTAAATAAATCATAAGCAGTTAGTCAGCTGAGTATGAGTCTCAAAGTACGTTAGTGTGAGTGTCTTGACTGTGTGCTTAATCATGTTGGATTCTGACGCAGGTCCCTCCCATTTATCCTGCTCAACTGTTATGTAACTCAACCTCCATTTTCCACTCATCTGTTCCAAGGCAGCAGAAAGGCGGCATTTTTTCCCCCGTCTCTGCCCCTCTCTTGCCCCCAGTCACTTTTATAGGTCAGTTCAAACTGTTCAGAGCCAGCCTATCTTCACGTTCGCCATATTACTTTCACTTATTGAATACGATCAGATTCTCTTTGCAGGGGAGGAAAGGAAAATAGAGACGATGGGTCATGTGGTGTTAATTACAAAAAAGTTCCTCTTTCCACACTCTGCTGGCCTGAGGTATGAGTTACAATTTCACTGCTGAAGAGGTTCTGTGCCTCTGCAGTGGTAAGTCTGCACTATGAACACCGTTTAGAAGAGATTACTAAGAAATAGCTTTAGACTAGCTTCTTAATATTTGTTTACCCATTCAGTCTCTGATGTAAGTTTTTAAGACAGTTTTAAAAGTTAAATTAAAGTTAAAGACATATAATAAATTATAAAACTCCATGCTGTTGTAGCTGTGTTCGCTTTGCAATCAAAAAGCTAAAAGCTAAGTGAAAAAACAACAGCAAAAAGTGGTAAACAACTTTCTAACACGAAAGCCACAAGTATGGGTGTGGAGTACCAGTTTCAATGCATTTTCAAGCAAGGAGGTAACATGTTTTCCTATTGTCAAGTTTAGTGTAATGAAGGCTAAATTTTTCAAGTACTTATACCTGTAAGTCTTACAAGGGATTTGGGAGAATACAAATATTTTGTTAAATGCTCTTGTAGAAACTATTAAACTTAAAATGCATGTGCACCTGGCTGCTCTGTCTGGCCGGTCAGTTGCACAGCAGTAATATGATCATCACGGCTTCTGCACCATCATTTATGGACACTTTGTGGATACTAACGCCACCACAACTTAACCACATCACATTCTTTAACACAACATTTTGGATGTATAACCTCCATTCAACTGATGTTCTTTGTTGGGACATAATAAAAAGTGTACATTTTGTATTTGTATGTTGAAATCAGGCACAACACACACTGACAGAAACCAGCAACATTTACTTTTTTTAAACAGTTTATTATCCTACCCAATCCTCACTAGTGGAGATCTCCTGTGTGAACCACTAGCCTGTCTGTTTTATAAGAGTTTTGTGACATCTAGTGGTGAATTATAGACAATACATGACCTCATGCTTAAAGGCCCAAATTACCAATTTTTAACAATATAAATCAGTGTGCAGTAGCAACAGCTGAGATGTTGGCTGAGCTGCATTCAACCCACTCCCCCCAAAAACTACGTTCAGCTGTAACTACATTTTTGATATTGAAGGTCCCAACGTCTTATTGTGGCATTCAAACCACGATTCATTTCACAGTTCACAGTTGAACTTGTGGCAATCACTACTTAATGGACAAAAACAACAGTATAAAACTGTGTTGTTTAAATGATATTCTAATGTAAGATCCTGCTGGCATACCTTCTGTTATTTGGATGATTAATTTAAGTAAGTAGGAGGTGAGTCACATTCTAAACTGTATGTCCGACAGTAATGGTTGACTGCATGTTTGATAACTTATATTTTGATTTGTCACAGTAGGAAAAGCCCAGGTGTAAATGCTAAAGCTAATGATGCCTGAATTCTGTTTTGCTGCTTTGATTTCATACTCTTCCACTTCTCTTGCCATGCTGTCACAGCTTGTTGGATCAGAACAAAGCCATCATTAATGTTGTTGGTAATACCTGGGCTTTTCCAACTATGACAAGTCAAAATGTCAAAATGTGATGGATCACCCAATGGATTCAGCACTGACTTTACAATTATTCATTTTTTTAAGTTTTACAGACATTTAGCATAGACATATTTATTCCCCCCTTTCATGCATTTTAGTGTTTGTGTTTCCTCTTTTCACAGCAAGATTTTTCTGCCGTTAAAGCTACCCCAAAAAGACATTTTGCTGTCATTGACCACATGACTTTGGATTAATGTTTGTGTTATTTGGTTGTAATGTAACATTAAAAGCAGTACTTAAAAGAGTTACTTTGTGTCTTGTAATATATAGGCCTACCTTATAGTACATGTACTAGGTCTATAGGCCTTATAAAGATGTACTTACTGATTCATTATTAGTCCATTACATTTCCACCTTAAGTTGGAGCTGATCCCCCACTCATATATTTCAGCATTTCACATTTCTTCAAAATAGTGTTATACAAAAATCTTCTGATCTTGTTTTTGAGCATTGTCAGGTCTCATGATCATGACACAAGTTTATCTCCGTGCCCCTGATCTGAGCCCTTATGTCCCCACCACTGTTAAACACAAAGTGATGCCCTTGCTTTTTGGCTGCCAATATCTGTGAAATGCCATGCTGGTTGGTGCATGTGATCCCTTCAGGGAAGTTCATACTTGGAATAAAAAGCCTACCAGTGCCACATATGTGAGATAATAGAATAATGTGTATGCAACTTGAAAACAGGGGAATGAGCAATTTGGCATCTAAACTGGAGGAGGGCCACGACACACTGCTGTCTAACTTGTGAACTCATGACATACTTATGAGTGCTGCACCTAAGTTCAAGTCCTATCTAACACCAGCACATTCCCATATTGAACCATTTACATACTGAATAAAAACTGCTGCTGAACTGAACAGTCAATGAGTATTTATGGGTAAGATTATGTGTTTCAGATGTGAACTCAGTCAGACAGAACTCTTCTCGATGTGTTCAAGAAATAGATGACACAGAGTATATAAAACTGCAACCAGAAGAAAGCTTCCTCAAGAATTAGAATAAGTGTTTTGTATATATACTAAAATGAATAGTGCAGACAGAAGGAGAAATCTTGTCAATGGTAGTTTTTACTTTTAGATCTGACACACATTTGTGCTATAAAAAAGCAACATCATTATTATCCCTATTTGCCCATCACTTCTTGCTCTTCTTCGCCTGAAGCATGTATAACTTCTCACAGGCCATTGAGAGGCCGGCGACCAGGGGAAGAAATTCTTCAAAGTCCAATTTATCATCTTTGTTTTGGTCCAAGTCTTTCAGGATGCTGTCCACAGTTTGGGGGTTCGACTGGCTCTAAAGGAGCAATAGCGAGAGAGAGAAGTTCAGGGTGCAAAGTTAAAGTAAGAGCAATAAGTTATAGTAATGTACTTGATCTATACTGAGGACAGAGATTAGATTTGATAGATGATCCTTACTTTCAAGAAGGAGGGTAACTCAGTCTCAATTAGCTTTTTCAGTTCCTTCTTGCTTAAGGTCTTTCCATCGCCGTCTGCATCAGCGTAGCGATGGAATATCTTAATCAGGGTCTCCATGCAAGTCTCCAACTCAGTCATGGTTACAGAAGCAGGTGCTGAAAGACGGAAAATGTTTCTGGGTTTAAATTTAACAATAGTTATATTTTTTCCCTCACAACAGGTATCTGACAGGTGTTGTGAGTTACTGTGCAGAATAACATTTTACATATAGATAGATAAGCATTCATTAGTGATGCTCTGCAATAGCTTCAACTTCCAAACATTATAAGATTGGCTCAAATACATATTAACGTATGAATAAGTGTAATTCAATATTATTATAATTGTTGTTGTTAATGGGTCATTCTGCATGTTCAGCACTTTTACTTTTTGTAAGTAATTTATTAAATACATTTGTAGTGTTACTTAAGTAAAATGTTTAATGCAGGACTTGTAACAGTGTTTCTTCTTGGGGTCTAGAGTACTTCTACAATTCGGAAGGCCTATTGCTACTTTACTCAAGTGAAATATCTGAGCACTTCTTGCACCACTGATCCTTCGTCATCCAAAAGTAACATATTGTTGAAGTGAGGATGTGGGTGTTGGTTTTACTGGCACTCAAAGCAAATTCTTCGGCAACTACATCATTTTCTGGCGCATAGGCTAAACTAAAATCCTTATCTGAAGGCTCCCACTCTCCCTCACATTCTTCCTTCCCCTTCCTTTTACTATTTTCTAGATGGAAAAAACGACACCTACAGAAATGAAAGGCAAAAAATGGTGAAAGACACTGAGGAACAGCTAAAAAACCGACTTGCAGCTACTAGTCGAAGTGGAAAGTTCTGCACAATGCGCCCAAGCCCACCCAAGAAAACACGTTGCCTATAATTTAACATGCGAAAAAAAGAGAGCCGTTTCCAGGTAGCGTTCGCGTCTCACGCTACATACACCAACTAAGATGAATAATCTTAAGTTTTCCTAATAACTTATCAGTTTTCTGTCTAAAACTCACGCAACTTAGAAAAGACCGCGAGACAACAGAAACAGAAAAGTGAACGTTGGAACAATTAAAATAAACTTACCAGGACACAAAAAGGCAGTAACTGTAGTTTCTGATTCAGTGAAGATGCAGGGGCTCACTGAAACTGTATTCAAGAATTTATAGTCAGCTGGGCAACGCCCAATATGATGGAAAGGAAAGGGCGGGACATGCAGACAGAAACAGAGGGGAGCCAAAAAAAAAAATAGAAGCCATGCGCAAATGCCATCCCTGCCCATGTTTTCCCACAAGACTGTCACAGCAAGAGGTACAGAGATAAAGCCATAACTCTAAATATGACAATTTCTTTCAATAGCCCGATAGTTCCTCGAAGATTTTTAAGATGAGTTCTCTATACAGAAATGACCAGGTCCAACTTCAATGTCCATTAAATCTGTTGTTCAACCTGTTCTAATATTACTCATTATCAAACTGGCAGCTCAGCATAATGACGCAAAGCAGTTGAATAACAGGTGTAGGACGCTGGGACATGATGCCAATGGACAAGCCTGGGCCTCTACAGACTTCCTGAGTCAAGATCTTTTGGCAACACTGTGGTCTATGGGCTCCATAATATCTATTACAAATACTCCCCCTGGATATGTTTTACAGAAGCCACAGCTTCTCAGATTTCAAACAACCAGCTCACATTAAATTGACACTCCGGTTAAAACAAGGAAGCCAGTTATGTCATGTTAATTATCTTCTTTAAGCCTTTATTTATCTAAGGAAGTTTCACTGTTTCGAACGCCCTGTTCACACTGACAGTCACACATGGAAGACACCCAGCACACCAGTCTGATCAGTTGGCCACTGAGCATCTTCACTGGAACTGTTGGTAAGCCACCATTGAGTAATAAAAACAAAATAGAGCAAATATCAATATCTATAACATTTTTTTTTAAATTGACATGAAAATCTGTCATACTTGTACTTTTACCACCCCAAACAGTATCACCTTGACATGATAAGCATAACTAACACCCTCTTTGAAGTAGACAGTTAACTGCATGTTCACATAGTCACAGTTGGTGTTGAACGCTCAGCCCATGGCCAGATCATCTCTAAACAATATCTCAAAGTTCTCAGAAATATTTCCCTTAAGATTAAACAATATGCTGTGTACATTACCATCATACATTCACACACCTGTATCAGTGCACAACCAGCGTACTTCTGATGACGACAACACAGCTGTGGTTCAGTTATGTTGTCCGGGCCATTTTGTCTACAGTTGGAAGACGAAGAGAATCAGGCTATGGTTTCTATCTCTCCTCTGCCTTTTCCTAAGCACTGTCCATCTATTCACAATTTTAGGCTACCACCACATCTATCATATTTACAACCTGAATAAAACTGGTTTGATGGAATAAAAACACATTTGAAGTCTTTTACAGTGTTTAATTACAAAATGAATTAAACAAAAAAGTAAGTTGATGTGCTGATGAATACACAAAAAAACACGATGGGATGTATGAATCTCTATGCAACCACTGTAAAAAAAAATAAAAAAAATAAAAGAGTGCTGAGGAAAAAGTTATCTGTGGAATGTAGGTAGCTGTTTGCTTCTTGTTTTTTTTGGCTTTACACATACCAGACATTTCTCCATGATTCAAATTGAGATCACTGTAAAAACAAAACCCCAACTATGTCATTGTAATGTTACAAACTTTATCACTTTACAAGTAACATTTCCAAACCAAATGTTTAATAAGGGTTATGGGTTTAAGAAGTTATTACAAAATATGCAACTGCTGTGTTGCACTGGCCATCAGCACTAATTAACTAGACGAAAGTGGAATCCCAGAGATTCATCAGTTCTTCCTTTTGCCCTTGCTGGCAGCCTTGGCTGGTGTTACTGTGGGAACGGCTGCTTGGTAGAGAGCAGCAGATACTTTGTTGATGTAGTACAGGGCGAAGAGGGAGAATATCAGGCTGGAACAGAAATAAAAGGCAAATCAAAGGAATAAAATACATTTAGAGACTACTTTTAACTGTGTCATATGAAGTTGAAGTAGGTGTGTGTGATCAGCAGAGGTACTGTTACATACCATGTGGTGACACAGACACGGTGCACCAGACCAGAGGCAAACAGTGACAGGCACAGGCATACCAGAACTGTTGAGAGAATTAATAATACAAGTGAGAAGCAGAGGCTGAATCACATATCGAAGCACAGGTATTGGAGGCTCCCAGATAACATGTTCATACTGTTTGTCAGGTGGTATATTAAATCACTGACTGATTGAATATTAAAAGGGTTCATTCCTATTAGGAAAGGCGGGCATGATGTTCGGATATGCTTTAATAATCAACTATGCTGATGTTTCTGTGATGCTGGACTCAGCAGACCACAAGAAAAATTTAGGTTAAACAACATGTAAGCAAAAAAATAAAAGAAATGTGGATGTGTTTGATTTCACTGCTGTCAACACTTACTCTCTGGGAAAATCTTGGCTTGGAATCCTTTCCCAAATATCAAGTTTTCCAGATTATTAAATGCCTGAAAGTAAAGTTATGGTGGAACACTCCTCAGTGGTATATGTGCATTTACATCAGGTTAGGCAGAAAATGGGATGCAACATTTCTGCTGGATAATTTGTACATAAAAAAAATCAACAAACATAACTCATGATTGGCGTACTAAAGAATATTGTTGTTTACAATTAGCAAAATGGATAAAAGCTGATAAAATCCATGCTGTCACAAATAGGATACAGTTAGGGAGCAGATGAAGAGGACTGAGCCCAGGAAACCTCCCAGGATGGTGAGCCACTCAGTAGATCCCAGCTGCTTACTGAACATCTGCATGCCAGCAAATACCAGCACTGACAGCAGACTGGATAGCACTAGAGAAGTGCCTGTGTTCGCCGCTAAAAGGCAAAGAAAGGCAGTTTTACTGTATAACGCCTTACAACACAGATGCACTTCAAAGTCCTTAACATAACGAGAAGAGTGAGGCTAGTTGCAGTATGATACATACAGGACACTTCAGACATTCACACACATAAGGAAGTTTTAACCAACAAGTTTTGCCTGAAGATTAAGAGCAAGTTGTGAAAAGACTTTCGTCTGCATTATATCATTATCATGTAAGTTTAAATATCGTCAATTTGGGAATATATCATCCTAAAGTTCAGTAACAGCATCTAAATCTTTATAGCGTAACGCCACGTCAGTGTTCGTTCATAAAGGCTTCCGATAAGTTGCCGTTAGCTTTGCGCTAAACAACCCACATTAGTAGCAAGAAGCCTCGGCTAATGTAACATTCTACACACACTGTATAATAAAGTGCATCCTTTGATGTTTTAGATTAGTACATACAATACATATTGCTACGAGATTGATATCGGTAACATAACGTAATAGATTTCTAAACGTTAGCGTTAACTAACGTTAGCATTAGCTAGCTTGACCATAGGAATAGATGCTAATATCTAACAATAATGCAAATTCAGGCTTTGTTGGTAAGATTCCTTGAATTATAAATTACTCGTGCAATACGTACCCATGACAAAATGTCAAATTACAGTCTTTGTAATGAAACAGAGGTGAATTAGGTTGAACTTCGTTGAGACAGATGATTGTCCCTGCTGTAGGAACTAAAAACCTCCCTGCCCGGACTAAATGACAGGTGGCACCAGAGGGCGGAGCCATGAATGCGCCGGTGAGGACATTTGTCAGCCGAATAAACCCACAGTCTATGAATAAACCACATCGTTTAACTAATGGTAATTTTATTACTTATACCCCATGACCCTGTACACAGGATAAACGGTTGGCGATGGATGAATGAATGGATGGACAAGAGAGTTCGGAACAAAAAGAAGAAGTTTAAGAAAAAAAAAGTACAAAATGTATTTGCGATTACAATAGCATTCTAAGACTTTCCATGGAAATTCTTAGAACAATAGGGGTGACGATGACGCAATGGATAAGACACCTGACTTTGGTGTGAGAGACCCGGGTTCAATCCCCCACTTTGACCCTTCCACCATTGTGTCCCTGAGCAAGATACGTAACCCCTAGTTGCTCCAGAGGCATGCGACCTCTGACATGTATAGCAATGTAAGTCACTTTGGATAAAAGCGTCAGCTAAATGAGTAAATGTAAACAACAGAAAACCCCATCAATGTTCACTGACAAATGAGCACTTTATTTCTTGACAATTACATTCTGGCACACTCCCTTTCTAAAGGAACCACTGTACAAATTAAATGTAAACATAATAACATATATGCATCTATTTCACTCAAAATATTTAGAAAACATTATGGACAGAGAGCAGGTTGTATATTCTATTGATGTTTGCTGGTGTAGTGTATGCACATACTTCAGTTAAAAATTGTTTTACAGTTCATTCCTCTGACATCATTGAAGAATCGCCACAGTAGCTGTTGATACACTGAGACAGATGTCCAGATCCACACTAATTTGTAACATTAAACATCAGGACTATTTTCATAATGGCTTCTTCTTCAGTCCACAAACAGCTATAAACAGAAGAATCTCCACAAAAGCAGGCAGCACACTAGAGGGAGAGACAGACACACATAGAAATTTGGAGAGAGCGTTTGAAGTCAGTGTCATGGCATTCATAGTGCATGCTTATTGATATTTCAATTTCATATTTCTATCACTTTGCTCTCACATGCATGCATACACACACACACACACACACACCAACCTGCAGATGGCAAAAATAACCCAATATGTCCAGCATTCCCACTTCTCAAACACAAAGAAAGACAAGGAGACAGATGCGCTGCAGTGGACAGCCAGTGCTGGTTATGATATGTGTCAGGGAATAAAACACTTTTGAAAAAATAAACACACATTATTGAGCATATATACACTAACCTGCAAATTGCAAGGATCCACCAGTAGATGTCACACTCCCACTGCTCAAATAGAAAGAAAAGGAGAGCTACTGAGGCATTGGAATGGGCTCCTGTAGCTATAGAAGGCGACGATACAGGAGTTCGGAGTCATGGAATTAACTCAAGACTAGAATTACTTTTTAATATCACTTATCTATTTTTATACTTTGATATATTTAGAGGGGTTCTCAAGACATATTAAATTTGACACCAATATCCTGGTTCGTGATGGGGCTATTATTATCAATTTTACATTGCACTTGCTGCTCTCATCTCATGGCTTTTTCTGCATGGGAGCCACAAACAACATCTCACTTACTAGCGCATAGAATTTTTTTAAGATTAGATTTTTGGCCAGTTTGCCCTTGTTGGACTATTGGTTATTGAAGAGTCAGACAGGAAACAACCAGGGTTGTAACAAGCAACAAGCGTTCCTGGCTTGAAGTGAATCAGGGATGTTCCAGTTCCATGTAGCAGCTGTGACCATTCACCTACAAGGGCACTCAACTGGACATCATATTAGACAATAAAAGATATTTACGGCAGGAGCTTGGTTGATCTTGGTTCTGTTCATCTATACACATAGCAATTGTATCATTATCATCAAGCTAGGGCCACAACTAACGATTATTGTCATTATCGATTAATCTGACGATTATTTTGTGGATTAATTGATTGATGCATGTTTCCTGAAAACTCAATGTGATTTCCTCAACTCTCTTCATTTGTCCACAACCCATATATATTCAATTTACTGTCATATAGGAGTAAAGAAGTACATAATAAAAAAAGATGACATTACAGAATTTCTTTTTCCTTGAAAAAAGGACTCAAAGCGATTAATGGATTATCAAAATAGTTGCCGATTAATTTAACAGTTGACAACTAATTGATTAATCAACCAATCATTGCAGCTCTATACCAAGCATCATCAATGAGGGGTCCACAGAGTCAGTGTAAAGGATACACAGGAGACCTTGGCTGCAGTTGAACATGGACACTCCTGAGAAGAAACCAGCCAACTCTATAGCAAACAGGCCGAGGGTGACTGCCAGGGCAACTACCAATCTAGAGCAGAGAAACATATTAGAGGGTCTGTGTCAAATTATTTCTACTGTGTGTGTATGCGTTTGTCAAATGTTTTCTTACTTGCTGTCCTCGTTGTCATACTGCTCTTGCGTGAAATCCAAAGGTAAACAAGCCTTTACGTTGTTCTCCTGTGAAACAAACATTTCAAACTGCTCAGAATGAAAACACTGAGAAACAGTGATGAATTGTAAAAATATTAGGTGACGCCACATAGCTAGCCATCACGAAAGCTGAGCCTAAAGTCAATCTGTTTTGTTCATAATGTCTATATATGTGTTCTCTAAACTGTAGCCTGTGTTTAATTTTATTACTGTATTATTGTGTTTTATAGTATTATTGTATAAGTTAGCACATTTTGAGCATTGATCCAGAGTCACATTCCTCGTATGCGTACACATACCTGACAAATAAAGCTAATTCTGATTATGGGATGGAGTGATTGAACGAGTTTTACTTACCCTCGACCAAAAGATCGTGATCACGATAACAAGGTGAGCTATGATAGTCAAAAATCGGGCTGGGACAAGACTGCTGACAGCCGACATGTTGAGATCACAACCAGTAACGTTAACCTAAAATACAATGCGCAAAAATGCGAGGTTATCCACGGCTATTCAAATATGTCTGGCAGCTAAACCAGATTAGATTATGTTAGCGTACTTTGCTCACTTAGCTAACTTTATCCAAGACGAACATAAACGGTGCTCGACGTTGAACGTTAGACGCAGACAAATTGAATTTAGCGAACATGTCGCTACTTCAACCAATATTTACTACACTATCAACATAACCAACAACAGATGGCTACAACTTTCACGTTGCTACAACAACCGATTCCACCAGCCTGTGCACTTATCATCACAGATCGGTCCCACCAACAACCAAAAGTAAAAGGTTCCGGACACGGACAACAATTGACAGAGGACCGCCATCAAACGATAACTGAAGGGACGGGGTAGGGAGACACCGATCCTCCGAAAACAGCTACGTTTATTTGAGAAACTCAGCTGCTGATTATCTAAACTGTTGTGAGTAAACAGGAACAAAAATATCTTTCTTGAACAGTGCATCAATCACTATGCGCACGCACTCAGCCAAACTCTCCATGATGCCAAACAGTGAATCACTTTACAAGTCTGAGGTAGAACATTCAAAACTATTATCTTTTTCAACAAATATGATTAATCTTTTTTCAGGCCTCTTTTTTTCCAACAAAATAAATAAGTATATTATATATATTTAATAGAAAAATTAAGTGCTAATTTGTTTGTGATTTAAATGAATTAAAGCAAATATTTATTGACACTATATTGAACATTTATTATATTATTGAGGTTAATTATATTGCGATGATTATGATTACTGTTTTATTGCCCAGCCCTACATTTAACTCATGCTTTGATCCAAAGTAACTTACAATTGCTGTATATGTTGAAGGCTGCACGCCTCTAGAACAACTAGGAGTTGTGGAAATCAAACACAGGTCTTTCGCACCAAAGGCATGTGTCCTATCCACTGCTCCACAACCAACTACTCATTACTGTATGTAGGCTTATTTAGGAAGTTTAGCTTTTGGGTGTAGTTTATTCAAAATCTTCCTCTTCTTGTTATTCACAGATGTGGTAATAACAATGTTCCAAAATTATGTGGAGTTGCATATTTCTTTATCAGAAAATGTTTAAATTTTACACCCTGCGAAATTGCAATGTGCCTTAAAATTTGGCACATTGTTGTAAACTCAGCTACTGGCTGAGACAAACCAGCCACTCCTCCTTCTACAAGTTAATGTTAACTGCAGGCAGTGAATAACAGCAGAGGGGAGGAGGAATGATACAGACAGATACAGAGTTTTATTCTCTCTAAACATCACTCAGTATTATGATGTAAACATTAATGTTGCTGCTCTAGAAACAGCATTTAGTTGGATTTAAAATAATAAATTCTAATCCTATAAATTTTAAAACAACCAGGCAGATAATACGCACACTTCAATATGTTTATTTATTGCAAGTGTTTATTTATTGCAATTGGTCCTTTCAATATATAACAATGTTATCGCACATTGAATATTTTCCTCATACCGTGCAGACCTACCTCATGCCTGTTGCCAACAGGCTGTTGGGTCTGGTCTTACCACATAACCGTCACCAAATAATACTAAAGTATCGATAAAGAATCGGCTCGTTAAGGAGTCTCGTACCCACACACAGATCCAGATCTGAATCTTGGGCCTGGTGATGTTCACAAAGGACTCTGTGCTCAACATCCTCAGTGAGACACTCAGAGGACACCTGTCCTCACGTCTTCTTCGTGTGTCCACCTGTCCTCGCGTCTTCTCCTTTGTGTGTCCACAGTTCTGTCTCTAGACTGAGAGACCTTTGTGCAGTACAGCACCTGGCAGCTGTTCCTGAGTCACAGTATCCCCCTGGAGACAATCATCCCTATCCTGTAGCACCTTAAATATAAAGGTGGGTAGTGTCCAGGAAAGGGTCACTGTCCTCCAGTCTGATCAGTCCTCTGACTCTTGTCTTTGTATTCCTAGAACACCACAATGTCTTGTCTGCTGCTGCTCCGCAGAGAGAAGTATGACAGGAACACACCCGAACACTCATCTTAGAGACTCCTGGGTCCCCTTAATGTCTGTGTGTCCCAGGCCCGGGGAGGAGATGGTGAAGATGGTCCTCGGTCGTCTTTGTCACCCCGAGGACCAGTTCACTACCACCATCCTGAGACACTGGGTGTGCAATCACAACAACACACTGGGAGAACACATCAAGGGCCAGGTGATCAAGAACAACAACCAGCCCCGCAAGAGGTGAGGACAGACAAAGACGGACAGACAAAGATGGACAGGTGAGGACAGATGGATGAGGACAGAAGTGAAGGCAAACTGGTGAGGACTGTCTCTGGGTACCTGTTGAACAGCATCTGTGTCTCTGTCCTCAGTCTTCAAAGTTCCTGCAGTAAACTGGCTCAGCTCACCCTGGAACAGATCTTGGAGCTCACGGACAACCTTAGGCTGAGCCTGAGCAACACCAAGAACAGCTGTCAGTGTACACAGTCGATTGATTGTGTCTGTCTCTGGCAGTCTTCACTCAGACCCCGATCCTTCAGGCTCTGCAGCACATTCAGGCCAGCTTTGATGAGGTCCACAAGATGAGAGAGGCACACACTCACACACACTGACATGTGACATCAATGCGGTGGCTGACAAAGACTCTTAGACCAAGCCTCCCAAGTCCTGCTCCAATCTCTCACTTCGCTCCTGGAAAGGAGCTCTGCAGCACATTCATGCGAGCTGTGACGAGATCCAGAAGATGAGGCACGCACGCACGCACGCACGCACGCACGCACGCACGCACGCACGCACGCACGCACGCACGCACGCACGCACGTACACAAACTGATATGTGACATTACTGCGGCAGCTGATGTTATTACTTCCTCCTCCTACAGGTTCAGCAACCTGTTTGCCCTGGTGGAGGAGTACGAGGACTCACAGACTAAGCCTCACAAGTCTCTGCACTCTCTCTCACACACACCTTTACTTCTGGTCTCTCACTGCAAAAACACCAGCTTTCCCTGTTCTGTCTGCTCCCCTGAGTTCATCCATCAGCAGTAGGTTATGTTTTATAAACAAGACGCAGAACTCTTTATTTTTATTTATTTATTTTTCTCCAGCGTTGATCAATTTTTCACGTCAGCAGGTGCACCGCATGCCAGCATCATCATCATGCATAGTCCGATGCCAATTTTGTGACTGCATTTCCTTTGCGTTTCTTTTTTTAAGTTGTGATATAGGTCCTAAATTTCATTCGTAATGGTCTTAAAGTCTTAAATTTAACCAGGTGAAACCTGCAGAAAGCCTAATATTGTTCCATTAGCTCTTCTACCTGACTTAACAGTGTGTGATCATTAGTGATCTTTATTTGAATGAAACTCCACATTTACAGTAAATCTCCCCTTTATATTACTTAAGTAAAAGTTCTGCTGATGGAATAAAATTATGCATAGTCACTTTTTCCACAAAACACAGTAAAGTAAGTAGTAAAACGAAATTTTATTTAGCTCAAGATTAAAGTTATCTCTTAACACCAAAAAATCTCATTAAGAATCTGGAAATGGAGAATGTTCAAAATTATTGCAAAAAAGAAACTCATTGATTATCAAAATTGTTGCTGGTTAATTATCTGATCAGTCAATTACTTAGTCTATTCAGGTTTATGCAAGATCTGCCTTATTTTGTCTGTTAAATGTAGAAAGGACGGAGATGTGAGAAGATACATACTAATAAAGAGAACTTGAATTGTAATAACAGAGTTGTATTTGTATTTTTTAGGACTGATATGAAAATGGAAATTTTAGCAATTTTAAGTTGACTAGTAGTAATTTTGTTGAGTAGTTTCCATTAGTATTTGAGTCTAGCACAATACATTTTTTGAGTAGATTTCCCTCAGAGTAAGAGTTAAAGTTGTGCACAATAAACATTTATTGAGTAAAGAATAAGTGGAATTTAATTTTAATAGGCATCAGTGAATCAATTTAATTCAGTATGCAGAAATTAAATGTTTATTAAAAACGTATTATATTTAAGTTAAGGTTTACTCAAATATTATTACCACTACTTCGGCTTCCACAAATATTTTGTGTATTTTGAACTTTTACCGTAAGGTTTACAGTGTAATCTTGGTCATCAGAATGTTTCTTGCTGAAGGAAAATATATAAAGCCACAATTCCTCTGTCTCTGATCGACTACTACACTTCTTTCCTGTTGTCAAAAAAGGTCCATTTAGGATATGCACAGCTTTTGCCCTACATGATCAGTTTACTCATTTTGCCATAGAAATCATGTTCAAATTTCCCATTAAATTTGGCCATAATGGAAACCAAGTAGGCTAAATGATGATCAATGTAAACCAGTAATCTTTTTAATAGCAACAATTTTCTTAATCATGGCAGAGGGCTGCGCCTGCGTTTGCCCATTGGCCCCAAAATCTACCCATTGAGACCAAGGAATTAAATGTGGTTACCAGCTCATTTTATTTAGGGCTACTTGTGTTATTGTGAGAGTGTGATACTAGCGTGGCCTAATGCTTAAAAAACCCATTGCAAAAAAGAGTCTGCTTGCAGTAATACTACTGGATTAATTGAGAAAATCTGCAAATTTTATAAATATCAAGGAAACACTATTGACAGCGAACAATATAGCTCCTCCGCTGCATACGGTGCGGGGTATTTTTCGGTCTGTTTTTCCGGATGCGCAAAGCTATGACATCACAACAACGTGATTGGCCAGTTGCAATAATGGTCCTGGAGCAACATTAATATATGATATTGTAGGAACAACACCAACACGGCGACATCAGATCGTCCCTCTTCCCCGACGGGTCGACTCGCTGCTTCGAGACAGGCAGCACGGAATCAGCGTGTGCGCATCAGCGTGTGCGCAACAGCACACTCCAAGTACAGAAAACAACCGACAGCAAATCTGTAGTAACGGTTCACCAGTCAAGGCCCAGGGTTGCTTTCCCTCGGTACGACTGATAACCTGCCCCTGGCTTTCCCCCAGGAAAAAAGGGGGTTTAGTTGTTGTATCGCAGAGACGCTGAGATCTTGGAGGCATGGCAGAAGCTACAGAATTAGAAACCTTTACCTCTATCATGGACGCGCTGGTTCGCATTAGTGTAAGTATGACGCTCATATTATTACGTTATTTATTTCAACCACGTGTGCTATTTTAAATCAGACATTTTTTTTCATCCATCTTCATATTTAAACGCACAGTGTATTCGTATGTCCTCTGACCCATCTCAGTGCACAGCTTGCGTATGTGAAGGAGGAATGTGAGGCACATTTCTCTTTTTGACATCTGTGGAATCTAAGAGAGGTTTTGGCAGAGCTCTGGCACAGTGGGTGGAAACATGAAAGCAAGGCCACAAATAGCATATAGCCAACACAAAATGTAAACCTTGTAGCAGCTAAAGCAGTGGATGGAGCACGTTATTATAACCAAAAGAATATGTTGGCTAACAGTAGCTTCAAATGCACAGGATGAGAAGGCAGAGGTGGTGAGTGTTGTCATAGAAACGAGATGCTGCGTTTAGTAGCTGCAACACTGGAACAGGGCCCACCACAAGGTAACATCTGCGTAAAGCTGAGGCCTGCAGCCACAAAATCTTATTGATTTCCCTCCCTCAAGATTAAAGCTTTCATACTCTGTTACCATGCTGTCCTATGCTAGTAATAATTCTGCATCTGCATTTCATATTCATTCATATTAATGGGGACTGGCTAACACCTGAAGTCAGGGAAATCTGTTTTTTCCTCCACATTTTCTCCCTGTGCTCTGTATATCCAACATCAGCCCATGTAACCATTTTCTGCTGCAGCTCCCCTTCTCGCTCTTGACTCCTACACATCCCATATACATTTCTTCTCAGGTCACAGGAGGTGCAGAATGTAAAGAGCAGTGGATTCTTTATTTATTCTAGTGACTCAGCCTTTATCGAATCTGACTCCTCACTCTTCTTGAACTTCTCCTGTCCTCCTCTCCAGTCTAACATGAAGAGTATGGAACAGGAGCTGCATTGCCCGGTGTGTGATGAGATGGCGAAGCAGCCCATCCTCCTGCCATGCCAGCATAGTGTGTGTCTGCTGTGTGCGGCTGAGGTATTGGTACAAAGAGGTTATCCTCCTCCAGACCTCCCTCCAGAGCCCAACTCACCAGCCTCCACGCCCAACACCCGCTCCCCACGGCAGGCGCGAAGACCCACGCCCAGGACTCCTGACCGCCTGGAACGGGTCCTCAGAACAGGTGGAGGAAGGATGTGGAGATTATGTTTGTGCGTGTATGTTTGATGCTGCTGCTGCTGGGGAATTTCAAGTGTGTCTAGCAAGAGGCTTTGCTCATGTATGAGAGAAAAACTGAATGATCTCAGCATTAAGCCACCTAAGAGTGACAGCATCATTAAAAAAAAAGATGATGATGGTGTGATATGACGCCACTGTCCTGTTACACCCAGAGCTTTATGTATTAATGTCATGACTTATTTAAGTGCATGTAGAGCAAGGGCCACAGAGGCAGAGAGTTAAGGAGGCAGAAAAGTCAGTACGCATCTGTCGAGCAGGTGTGTTTTCAGAGTGTGTGTAAGCAAATAGTGTCCCCTCTACAGTGAACTAACCTTTATTTATCACTGTTCTCTCTCTTTATCTCTTTATGTATTTATGTATACATATATGTAGAGATTTCAAATCTATATCTGTTTATATTTATATATATGTGTGTGTGAAGGACAACAAAGAGTTCTGCTTTTTACCTTCTTTTAGCAGTCTCTCTTAATTCCTTCATTAACGGCCTCCATGACTCTATGCCAATCTTCCATTGAGTAGATTAGTAAACACTTTTTTCTCCTCTATATCTCTGTCCATGTCTCTTTCTCCTTCATCTCCTCTCCCAGTGTGTGGGACATACCCAGGGCGGAGGCGGAAGGACGTGGCCCCTCCCCCCATGTTGTTCCCCTGCCCTTCCTGTCAGCAGGACGTGGAGCTCGGAGAGAAAGGCCTGACAGACTGCCTCCGCAACCTCACACTGGAGCGGATTGTGGAGAGGTATATGTATGCAAAAAAAAAAGTATGTGCTGTAGCAGACAGAGACACAATCAGGTGTAGTCAGAGCTGATACTGTTGTCTCAAACATGACTTGTGGTGTGTTGTTATTTCATCTTCAGCGCAACAGTAATCAGAAACAAAGTAATCAGGGGTTTAGAGAAGAAAATTCCTTTTACCAATCCTGCAGGCAATGAAAAAAGACGTGAATGAAGGGCTTAGTCAGTACAGTTTTATAAATGAGACAGGAAATCATTTGCTGGAATGAGTTTCAATAATGAATCTTTCCTTTACTCCTGATCCAAGGCTAAACCTTAGAGCAGAGATTGCAGGGACAGCTCAAAACTGCAGTGTACTGTACGACAACAACTGCGCTAAAATGGCTCAATTTTTTTTAATCAAAGTTTTGTTGAGGACGTTTGGACAGAAAGTTCTCCACATCCTTCTTTAGTGTTAATCATCCTCATCTCTTATCAGTTAAAGTAGTGAAGATCAAAGTGAGGGGAGCTGCTTTTAAAAAAAAAAAGTGTTCTGAGATGGGGAGAGAGAGTTATGGGCATAGGCAGTTTCCCAGTTTCACATGCAGCAGTTTAATGAGTGCAGCTGCTTCCTCCCCAGGCAGTGGTTGTGTTGGTCAGAAAAGTGTGACGGTGCATGTTTTACTGCGCAGGATGCACTAACAAGGCAGCTGCTGCTGGTGATGTATCCAGGTCAGGCAGTAAAAGAGTTGGACTCCTAACTACTGAAAAGAGAGCAAGGCAAACATGGATGAGCTCAATCTGTCCTTTCTTAAGTTTAAAGGACTCTTTCTTTCTTGCTTTCTTTTCTGCTGCAGAATTCCCTTAGCCCAGCCCTTATCTCACTGCCCCCCTGTCTGCCCTTTAGGTACAGGCACACAGTAAGTCTGGGCACAGCAGCTATCATGTGTGGTTTCTGTAAGCCTCCCCAGTCTCTGGAGGCCACAAAGGGCTGCGCTGACTGCAAGTCCAACTTCTGCAACGAATGTTTCAAACTTTACCACCCCTGGGGAACCCCTCGAGCTCAGCATGAACACATTCTACCCACCAACAACTTTCGACCAAAGGTATGTCTGTTTGTTTTTTGTGCATCACACACAGTAACTTCCTTTTGATTATTGTTGTGCCTTAATCCTCTTTTGTGTTCTAGGTCCTAACGTGCACAGAGCATGAGCAGGAGAGACTCCAGTGGTACTGCCGTAACTGCCAGAGGTTACTGTGCCCACTTTGTAAGCTCCGTCGTGTGCACCATGGACACAAAGTGTTGCCTATAGCACAGGCCTACCAGGCCCTCAAGGTGAGTTTGTGTGTAGTCTGTTTTGACTGTGTTAAGATAATAATAATAAACCTTAATTATAGAGCACTTATCAAAACACAGCACAATGTGCTTCACAGAGACAGAGAGAGAAAGATGCCACATTGAATGAAAGTAAATAAAACATTAATATAAGCAGGATAAAAGAAGAAATATAATGAGAATAAAAACAATAAAATAAGCAGGTGGCTCAGATAAAAAAGGTTATGCCTTCTGATGGCTTCCGAAGACTTTAAAGATGGCATGAACTCTGACAGCCTAATTTCCTTGGGCAGGTCGTTCCAGAGCCTCGAGGACCTGAGCGTAAAAGTTCTGTCCCCTTTAGATTTCAGCCTGGACTCAGGAGACAGGAGACTCCTCCCTGAAGATCTCAAACTAGGCCAAGGCTTATAAATGCTTTTTTTTGGCAATCTTCCTGTGGACATTGCGTGGCTGGCTGAAGTGATTTAAAAGATCCAAAATACAATCTGAAGCCAGGTCATGGAGAGCCTGAAAAGGGATCAGTTAGAGAAACTAACAGCAGGACAGTAACCAATAAGATCTTAAAATGAATAATAATAAAATATATCTTATTTCTGCATTATTTCTAAGGTGATAAGAACATGACTTGGCTTGGTGATGTGTTGCTCAAAAGATAAATTACTATCAAACAAGACACTATCATTTGTTGCCAGAGACTTGATATGTTGTGAGAGGCAACCAGTAGATGGCAGTATTTGTTTTATGATACGTTGGGATCCAATAAAAAATTCTGTTTTGTGTGGAATTTAGCCCAAGTGGGTAGCCTTGAAATGTCAAATGTTGTTTTGGTCTTACAGGACAAGGTTACCAAGGAAGTCAGCTTCATCCTGGCCAACCAGGAGACAATACAGAGTCAGATCACTCAACTGGAAGCTGCCATCAAGCAGATGGAGGTGAAAAATCATTTCTCTGCGCTATAGTTTTGTACAGGTGCAACAGTACTGTGGGACTGACACTGATCTACATCACACTGTAATTTAGAGAAAACAACATTTGTATTGTGCCTAATCCAATGTTAATCTACCCCAGTCTATCCCACCAATTTATGTTAACCTGAGTCTAAAGCTGCAACTGAAGGGATAGCCAGTATTAGTTGGCCCTCTAGAGGCCTGAAGCTCTACTGCAGTGGTACTCTGTGCTGGCAAAAGCTAAGACAGTGCCTCTTTGTCATTCCTAATCTGTCTGTGTTTTTTCACTCCACACTCTTTCTCCAATTCTCGCTACACTTTGTGGTCCCCTCTGTGTCTCTCTCCAGGCGAACAGCTCAGTGGCTCTGCAGCAGCTGACCCACTGTATCCGAGAGCTGGGTGCTGCCGTAGCAGAGCGTCAGGGGGCTTTGGCTCTGGCCCTGGAGGGATCTCGCAGCAGGAAGGAGGAGGCCTTGTCTGCTCAGGTCTCAGAGAGGCGAGGCCTACTGGAGCATGCGGGTCTGATGGCCTACACACAGGAGTTGCTCAAGGAGACCGATGCACCCTGCTTTGTACAGGCTGCCAGAGTCACTCACACCAGGTGCCACACACTTATTCAGCTGAATCCCAATCTTGGGAGGCTTGACATATCTTTATTTAACTTTTCTTCCTTTTTTTGAGTTTTTTTAATTTCTCTTTTCCATTTTTATCTCTATGATTCTCTTCTTCCAGGCTGGTGAAGGCCATAGAGAACCTCCAGTGCTTCACTCTTTCTGCTGATCCCTCCTTCAGACATTTTCATCTAGACGCATCCAAAGAGGTCAAGCTCATCCACAGCTTGGAGTTCATACGTGGTAGGCTCTTTGTTTCTGTGATATGAACCTTGTAAAAGTAAAATTATACTTTACTAAAGTAAATAAATGTAATCTGCATCACTCTGTTGCTTTGTCTCCTCCACAGCCCCGCTGGCTCCAGTCATTGACACACAGAAGACACTCGCTTATGACCAGCTGTTTTTGTGCTGGCGCCTCCCTCAGGACTCGGCCCCAGCTTGGCACTTCTCTGTTGAATACCAGCGACGAGCAGGAGGAGCTGCAGCAACATGGGGCGGCACTAGATCCCCTAATGCCGCAACAGCATGGCAGCGTATGGATGAAGTAAGAGGGACCAGTGCTGTGGTTGATCGACTGCAGATGGACAGTGTGTATGTGCTCAGGGTGAGAGGCTGCAACAAGGCCGGGTTCGGAGAGTACAGTGAAGAAGTTTACCTCCACACTCCACCAGCATCTGGTGAGATATGTACATGGATTATATTACATCATCAATTTGTTATTTTTTTTTACATTTCATTCACTGCAAACAATTCTTCATCTTTCCATTCTTCTCAAAACAAATGAGGCCATTCTTTGTATCCAATGCAGTTTCCAATCCGTATATTTATTTTAAAAAAGTGTTTAGAAGTTTACAATTTTTTTGTTTTAAAATTTGAGAGACAAGTTACTTTGCATCGGTACCAAAGAAAACAACTGTTGGCAGATACAGTATTTTAAGTTGGATATTTTTCAAGTGATTGACTAATCTTGTTATTTCTTTTTTTCTCCATCCCTTCATCTCCTCCGTTCCCACTTTATTTTTTATTTTAGCTTCCTTTTCCTTGCTTTTTTTGTTTTGCATTCCAGTTTCATCCCAGTCAGACTCTTTCCACTACTGTATTTCTTGCTACAGGTCTGTCCTTCTGCACTTTATATTGTCAGGTTTTTTCCTGTTGTCATGCCTTCAAAAGAAAGCATTTTATTCACAGTTCTGATCAGTTCAAACAATATGTAGATAGCGTGATTACCTTTACTCTGTTTCTCACGTTTCCTCTTCATGGTAAACCCACTTCTTCCTACTTTTTCCCCTGAACACACCTTTTCTCTTGATCTACCTCTTATTACGTGTTCTCCTCCCACTCTTCTTTAGCTCTTTTATCCATTATGTGCTCAGACTTGCTGTAGCCTGACTGTCCCAGCTTCAGGATCTAACCTCCCTCGTGACTCCTTTCCGCTACCTTCCTCGCCATCTCTCTCCCTTTCTACCCCTTCTTTCCATCCTGGAATGCCTCCTTTTCCCATCCTCACAGTGTTGAGTTTCTCGTTGGACTCACGCTGGGGATTGCACGCTGACAGGCTGGCATTGGGTCGAGGCCAAACCTACGCCCGCAGTGTGCCAGGCCTCTCCCTCCTGCAGGCCGCTGACCGCACCCTCACTTCTTGCCACTTGACTTCTGACCTGTTGGTGGGTGACCTGGCTGTCACTCAGGGCAGACACTACTGGGCATGCTCTGTGGAGCCTGGTTCCTACCTGGTAAAGGTGAGAGGAATGTTTTTTTGGTCAGCTGGTTTGTGTGTGTGTGTGTGTGTGTGTGTGGGGGGGGTACCTCATATGACTGATATGACTCTGTGACTGAAGCTGTCTGTCTTTCTGATTATCTGTCTGGCAGGTGGGAGTAGGGCAGGAGACCAAGCTACAAGAGTGGTTTCATCTCCCTCAGGACATGGCCAGCCCTCGGTAACTAAATCTCACTGTCTTAAAAATGTCAATATAGTCTTTACATTTAATGCATTGAACCACAAATGCAGCTGAGGATTTTCCTTTTTTCACATGACTGTTAGAGCTCTTGATGATGTAAGTAAATTCATTGACACCCCCCTATGCAGAGGGTTAGGCAATGCCACAATTGTTATTTTCTACATACTTAAAGCAACATTAATTGATTTTTAATAGATTTTTCCACTTGGGGCAGTGGAATACCCTGTAAACACAACATGTTGCTGCTGAAAACAGCGTCGGTAGGAGTGGTGAGACTGAACCAAAAGAGTTGCAGTCCACAAAAACCAAAACAATGAGCTAAAAGGTGCTCAAACACTCTGAAGAGCAGAAGGGAATGCAAGGTCAGAATGTATGTCCCTGTGGGTTCATTCACTAGGAGTGAATGCTCTACATGTTGACATTTAATCCACTGTTGTTAAAATATTGATTAGTGCAGTTTGTAGGACTAGTGCAGTATGTAGGACTAGTGAATAGTACATACTTCTTGTGCATACTGTTTGGTACATAAAATACACTATGTACCACATTCTTTGGTGCATCCAAGTAAAAGCTTTGATATGTAACCACATGTTTTATCACACAGTTGTATTTTCTTCTGTTGATCTTTTTGTTTCCGTTTTGAATGTCTCATGACTACATAGTCGCTGCAAAAAATATTCTTCATGCACTAACGTTGCATAACAGCACTGCAAAAATACAAACTAATAATATTTAGTAGTAGTTAGTTTACTCCAACAGTTGAAGAAATTCAACGCAGGTGTAAATTGGATATTTTGCCATTGAGTGTTTTACATCTTAAGGTCCTACTGTATTCAAACTTGCAGTTTTTTAAACAAAAGATACTTTTTCTTCCATTGCTCAGGTCTTCTCTTGTAAAGCCTCATTTTCTCTGTCCTTCTCTGCATCCCCACAGCTGTGATCCAGACAGTGGCCACGACAGTGGGGCAGAGGACGGCCAGGATTCTCCTCCTTTCTGTTTCCTTACAATGGGCATGGGCAAGATCCTGCTTCCTCAAGGACATGGTCACAATCAGAGCCAGGGGGACTGCCAGAGCCAGGGGGCACTGCACTCCCACAGTAGCAGCCACAGTAACCTGCCTCACCCTCATACTGCTCCTCTGCCACCCCGACTAGGAGTGTGTCTGGACTGTGACAAAGGACGTGTCACCTTCTACGATGCCCACTCGTTGCGGATCCTGTGGGAGGGACATGTAGATTGTTCAGCTCCAGTGTGTCCAGCCTTCTGCTTCATTGGTGGAGGGGCCCTGCAGCTGCAGGACCTTGTGGCCAATCGGACCATAGAGGAGCCACCGCCTCGGAGGGTGACTATCCAAACGCGGGCAACAAATCTCAGCAAATAATTTGTGATGAAACAGCAGTTTATGGGCACAGTTCACTCAGTCTTTCTCATGTCTGTTGCGTCAGAGGTGGCTGATGTTCACCACTTAAATGTGAGTTGACAATGAGTGGCCTTTGATAAACTGTCAAACTTCAATACTTGATTGAACTGTCACTTCTAAATGTGATTAGATTAATTCATTTTAGTGTCATTTTTGAGATCTAACTATAAATACCTGCTGTTGTTTTGCTTTTGCTTTTTGCCTGAAAATATCAAATCTCTCTTCTGGTTTTATTTTATTTTTTATTATTTTTAAATATTTTTTCCTGCTTTCTTTCTCCTGGATTTTGCAATCCTCCTATGGACATTGTGGCTGAAGTGATTTTAGACTATGCAGAATTCTGTTGACAGGGTGAGTTAAACACCTTTATAATGATTAAAGAATATGTTTGCAACGTAAGAAAAAACACCCATCCTTTTACACTTGTCCTAATTTGTCCCAGAATTATCGGACAACAGACGTTGCATGCAAGTGTAACTAGGATTTATAACTTACATATATGCAGATAATTGTACTTGTAAAAGCACCTCAGATTTACTGTACGTCTAATTTTATATCTTGATTTTTTATGTCGCCTCAACAAGTGTTAATGATGTGTGTAAATAATTCAGAATTAGAGAATGTGAATATTCTTCGGATGTTGAATTGTAAAGTTCTGCTGGCTCATGTTAGGATCACATGTCTTGGTGTCTGAACACTACCAGTTGCTTTTTCATTTGGTCGCAGTTTTGCATTTCAGAATGGACTTGAGTGGTTTTTCGGCTGGGTAAACTGCTGGGTAAATGCTCACAGTTGACTCAGTGTTTTCAGATTTCAAGAGAAATCCAAGTAAAAAAGGTTCTGAGAAATATTGTTGTCATTATGCTGTTTGACTTGTGAATACATTTCAGTGTTTTACATTTTGACGAAATATAAAAATGTTGATGACCTGTTCAGTATCAAACTGTGGTGTTTGATTGATGTGTACATACATATTCATGATGTGATGTTAAAGGAAATGGGTGGATGACAATGTAACAAGCTGAAGTAGGCTAATCAGAAGAGGTCTATTTTATGAGCTCTGGTTTTTTTTCTATAGCGTTTGTTTTTTCCTACTGCAACTGACATTATCTCATTTACTTATTGACCTAAGCCAATTCATATTTATGTTTGGGGAATGTAAGAGCCCAGTTATGTGTCATTTCAATGCAAGAGATTGTTTATATTGTAATATTTTCGAATCGACTGGCTCTGACTGTATTTTGATATATAATATGTTTTTTTCCTGTGTGTGTGTGTGTGTGTGTGTGTGTTTATGTGAGGTCTGGCTTTGACTTCCGTGCTTTCCATTGTGTGGATCTTCTCTTGAATGACTTGTCTATTCTCTACTTGTGTTACAGCACAGCACTTGAATGACTATAGACTGTAGCATCCCAATAATCTCAATCTCGTAATTTAAATTTAGCCTTGCTGGCAGAATGTTTCTATCATGTCTTGAGAACAACAATAAATGACTGTAACTGTAACATTGAGTCACTTTGTTTCAAATAATGACCCCACTATATTATCAGTAACTGTGATGTCTTTTCCCTGCTCTCATAAACATAGAGGTAACTGTACAGGAGCAATCCTCTCTTTCTCTTTAGTCTATGCCTTTTTATTGTTGGTCTTTTAAATATGAACCAGAGGACTCTGTTGTAAACCTGTTTCATTTTGATCATCGCTAATCATTCTCCCGCCCTATGATAAACATGTTTTTGGTCAAATGCAACTGTCAGTTTAATTGTCACATGCTATAAAGTTGTCACATTTTGATTGACTGTAAACAGCTGAACTGACTCCAAAAGGAAATATGAAAACAGACTCTCCTTGTTAATATGTCACGGAAAAACTGATGTGTGTCTGTAAGTGTGTGGTGCCCGCCTGCATGTACGGGCAAGCATGCCCTTAATCACTCTTTTGTGCCACAGGGTTTAAATATAATCAGCCTATTTTGTGTCAAGCCAGGGCACACCTTAGGAAACCTGATACAGAACAACAGCATCAGAAAGAAGCAGGCTTGGAGCTCAACAGCTGCATTTTACGTGAACAAGTCAAAAGAAGGGAGGAGGCTCAGTAGGTGAGCTAGTTAGAACATTGTTTTAACACCCAGAGAGAGTGACAAATAGTAATATAACGTATAATAGGTAATTACTTTGTAACACCAGAATGGGTGTCCATTTGTCACTGTGTTTTTACGTCAACAGGGAGCTGTTGCAATCAAACCAGCGTTGGAGCTCCCTGTAAGTCTGACCTGTCTGCTGCAGTAGTTTGCAATATTTAAAAAAAAGCACCATTAGGGGGCGACATTGTTTGTGCTTTGTTGAAAATCCTGTCCTCTGTTAAAAAAAAGGTTAGTCAGCAACAGGTGCACTATGTGTCAACACTGGCTTGTCTGGTCACAAATCTGTGATGACAGCTCAGATATTGCAAGTTAAGAGCTTTCAGCTTCTGTTTGGTGTCTCTGAGCGAATCTTTGTGCTATTCATTGTGTTACACCTTGAAGAATATTCTCTCCCTCTCCTTGTTCCCCATTCTCCTTTTAACATTAATTAAAACGTACATGTGCTAGAATTAGCCAAGACTGATTAATTTTCACCTGCAATCCCTTGACAGAATGCACCTGCAAAGTTAATTACAATTAGCTACATGGTGTTTACACGACACGTACTAAAAGTGACACAGACAACAGAGAGAGACAGAAAATCTCCCACAGAGCGTAACTAGAAGATCATTAACACCACATTTCTGCCCACTATTACTCTGAACACAGTCAAAATTGAATGCAAGACATGCCATTGAAAAAACATTTTACTAGAGTGTTTTATCCACCTCCTCGGGGCTCTGGTCCTGTTGTGGTTGCATCATCACTTAGTTACAGTTCAGTTTACCCAACAGAGCTCCTCCCCACAAAAAGTTGAGCCAGTATTTGTCTGTGTGTTTGCACGCGAGGGTTTTAGTGTAAACTTCACCTGAATTTCCAACAGAATTTTCTTGTGAAATTAAATTGTTTTTTTGTAAGATGACTGGATGGAGGGGATGGTTATCTGATGATGAAGATATGATGAATCAGCAACTAAACTATAGTGTGTACATATAACGGGGAAAACCTGGAGGTTTAGAATTTCAGATGAATACAAATGACAGTGGAATTAGTAGCTATTTTATCCATTTTGTCTTTATTCAAATATTTCATATATCTCAACATTTACATTTAATTTTTCATGGTTGAACTCCACTGTCACTGGCTGAGATTGTATCTTCTGGGTCATTATCTGGGATGGAACTACTGTATTTGAATAGCCAATTAAGCTTTGTTTCATGTGTTTGGAGTTGACTGAAGCAAAAATGCTGAGTGCCATGCAGAATAAGTTCCACACACAATGAGAAGTAGCAAACTTTCAAATGTGCATACAGTGCAGGAAGCTGCAGAAACGTTTGCTAATGCAAGCACAGACTCCAAGTCCCCTGAACAGCTGTGTCTCCTGTCGTTCCTCGGCACCTCTGCACATCACGGCGGACGTGTATGTCCTGCACACACAATCAGACACACACTCCCTCTCCCCCAACATTTCAGCCCCTGAAAACTCTACAAGTTCCAACTATGCTTTACACTTTTTCCAAAAGAAAAAAAAAGTCTATAAAACTGTCAAACAATATGGATCTCCACCGCTTGCTCCAAAAAACATTTTTGAATGCCTCTGCACCGAAATCCACACACACATGCAATCAAATCCAAATCCACACTTCAACTCATACACACACAAATCTTCCCAATGTGTGTTTTGTGGATGGAAGCCAAACTGAGAAAGCATGCTCAGACAGGACCAAGGCCCGTCGGGTTGTGTGAGTATTTATGTGTGTCATTTTCAGACAGGAAAAACATTAACTCTCTATAAAGTCGTTAACTGTACTGTACCATCTGTTTGGCTTGATCTGTAATTGTATTTTTCACAACTATATCCTTTGTGTCTGTATTTACTGGACAAATATTAGAAATGATTAAAAGATAACATTAGAAATGATTAATAGAGCATGACAAAAAAATAATATGTTTGCAAGTTTAATGCAAATAATTAGAACTTTTGAAACCAGCGAAATACAATGACATATGAAACTTTATTGAAATTAGTAACTTTGTGCTTGACCATAGACTGTGTACTGTGTACTTGACACATGAAATGCTGTTGTTGGGTCCACTGGTAATCAAATCTCTGACAAGTTCTGTTGGTAAAACAGAAGGATACCTGACAAATGATTTATATCAAAGGTGAGGTGTTTTCATCCGTGCTGACAGTATTTTGGTCCATATGGGCTGTCCTCTGACAGCTTAATGACTAGCTGTCCACATAACTTCATAGCGGCAGAAGCAGAGGAAGGAGGAGAAAGAAGGAGGAAGGAGGAGGGAGCAAAACAATCTAGGAGACAGAGACAGGACATACTGAACCACAGTATAACCCTTAGGACACACCGGGGGGCTGCCTGTAAATCTATTTCCGTGGCAGAGGTACAGAGCAAAGGTCTTTCAGCACCACAACTGGTAACAGTGAAAGAGCTGAAGAGTCACATTTCTGCATTTTTGTGTGTGTATAAGGAAAAGGAAGGTGGTCATTGTGTGTTACTTGTGTGAACCTCCCTCAGATGTGCAACCACCCGACTCTGAGGAGAAAATGCTGATTTTAAAATCAAAACAAATGTGGAGAAGCTGGTAAAACTGGGAATAGAAAGCCAGCTCCCTGCACATGGTTCCCCATAAATACCAACAGCACCAAACAAGGGAGTGCATGCGTACACATGCACAGCAATAAAATGCTATGGTAGAAAGCTTCAAAATGAATGTTAATTGGGGATTTGTATGTGTGGTGTTCTGTCAGTCTGGGAAATTTGCTGCATATCAAAATAGCTTGAAATGATTTTTTTCTTAGGTGAGAACGCTTTCCTCTGTCCCCTGCTTATAAAATCGAAATAAATCTTAGACTAGCTGCCAGTTTCCTGAGACCGACCTGATTGACACTGCAGATGATCTGAATGTGTAAAACATGGCAATTATCTTACCTGTGTGACTACTTGATAAATGTAGGAGCAGGACTGCAGGACCACCAAGTCATTTTAGAGTATGAAAGGTGGAGGAGGAGACTGATAAGTTGAGAAAGAGAGGGTGTAAGAAGATGTGAATGAGAGATACAATTTGGGAAGAGACAAAGAAAAACACAATGAGGAGACAGAAAGAAATTCGATAATAGTGTGAGAGAAGAGGAGGAACAATAGCTGGCCATGGGCATAATAAGATAAACAAGTAAAAGGAGGAGGGTGGCAGAGACGGCTGGGAAGGGTGAGGGGCTGACAGGAAAAACTATGAGAAGCGCATTCCTTCATTCCCTTTTCTTCTCTTCAAAACAGCAGCTGGGACAGGTGTGTTTTACTGATGGTAGAAAGTGCACAAGCTGCTGACTGCCCCCCAGTGTGCCGTGTGTACACTGTGTGTGTTTATATGCTGAGTATGCACACTGTCTGGCTGCAGACTGCATGTTAGCGGGGACTTTGTTGTGTGCAATTACGGGGGAAACAAAACCCATAGATCAGAATTCGCCCATAATGACAAAAATAGACATCTGAACGCAAGCATGGTGTTTGTGGGGGAGAGACTGTGGGAGTGTCTGTGTGAGAGACAACACACTGTACATACAATGTGTACATGCCTATGTTTAAAATGATGTGTGCGAAAGTACAACAGTCAGCTTGTGTGCGTTGTTTAAAGAGACGTTCGCTACTACAGGAAACAGAGGGATCCTGTTTGTGAGTTGTACTCATTGTTCAGCTGATTACCCCCCTCAACAACCCTACTCCTCCACACTCGTATACAAAACACAGGCCCCATGGAACTCTTTGGCTGCTGACCAAAGACGTGTACACATCAGCGCATCAGAGGGCTGCACTTTGATTTCCTGCCTAAACACTTAGCATGTTGTCTCTTCACAATATAGCCACACTTTGCAATGAAGGGTGTGTCCGACTCAGACCAGTCTATCTGACTCCATACATTGTCTTTCCAACCTTACTGATGTCTGTCTATTTTGACTAGATGAACGGACAACACCCACTGGTCTCTTATCTTCTCCTGGACTTATCATTGACTCATTTTTCTTACTGCTAAACCCAACCTTCCTTTTCCTCCTAAATGACTAATTTCAACTCACAATGCCCCCACGTTATCTTTGAATCATATTTTTGGTCAAGAGCCGACCTGATGAGTCTGACTCATTCATCCGAACTATCCTGTCAGTTTTTTTAATAATTTTTTTTTTTTTAAATTAAACTTGTTACATGTTATAACTCAATCACAAAATAAGCCAAATCCATTATTTCCTTACCCAAATATGACCTTTTTCTTTTTTTATACACCACCCCCTTCTGCTTTCTCATCCACTGACATTTTTAGCCACACTAGCACTGGCTCTAGGAATGGAAATGTCAATAGTTACATCACAAAGGTCCAGACTGAAATATCTCAAAAACTATTGGATGGATTGCCATGAAGTTTTGTACACATTCCTGGTCCTCAGAGGATGGATCCTACTGACTTCTGTGATTCCCCGACTTTCCCCTGATCCAGTGAAAAATCTCACCATCTACTAGTTGGATTGGCAAAACAAGATTCAATTCTCCCTCAGAATGAGTTGTAATCACTTTGGTGATCCCTTCACGTTTTATCTAGCACCATCGTCAACATTTTTGTATTTGTCCAATACTTTTGTTTATGACAAAATAGCTGAAAAACTAATGACATTACCATTAGCCTAAGCTATACATTGAGTGAAGTGCTAATAAGCAAACATTATCATGCTAATACACTAAATTAAAGGGGCTTTATGTAACCAAGTTTCTTTATTAAATTAATAACTTTTTTATTGCCTATTTGTGAACAGATTGTAACGTCACATAAGTGCTGCTTCCTATGTTAAGAAATTGGGTCGGACTTTCCACAGCTTACATAGGCTGTGACATTCATGCAGACTCCTGAGCATCTTGCCTACTGCTTCTGAACTCAGCAGCAGGTGCACAGCTAATGAAATGGAATCCGCTAACACCAAAAAATGGCCGGCTGTAGATGTTTTGCCTCTCATCCAAGGGGCTTCCTAAGTCCGGAACTGAAAGTATGAACTGTTCAATGTCAAGCTGATAAAAACGTAACGTTGCAGTGGGAGTTTACCTGAGTTTCAAGGATGTCATGTGAAAGCAGTCTTTGGTTTGTCAGTCTTTTTCTTTTGGCTCAATTATTAGATTGAGCATTCACAACCTTCAAAATGTAGACCCCTAGAGGCCGGTCAAAGCTACACATAGCCCCACTAATACGGTTTTTTTAGCTGCTAGCATGGCTGTAGACTCTAAATTTTTTACATAACCGTTTGTCATGTTACAAAAGAACTATAGAATAAGCCAAACCTAATTATTTTATTCTTGTCCCAGGCTTTAATGTTTCCAACCTCTGTCTGATTTACATATTCTTCCTGGTCTCCTGCTCAAAAATGAAAACACAAACTTTTTTCTTGTTCCCTTTTTATTTATCTCCCACCTCCAGTTCAACACTCAATTCCAGCACAATACTGTGTTGTGTCCGTGTGTTCTCTGTCAGGGGCAAGCTCTTTGAGTTCAGGAAGAGAGGCCAATGTAACACACAAACACACACACACATACACGGGATGAGAACCTCTGGCATGGCCTTTCCCACCACTGCCCTCTCTGTATCAACATACTCACACAAACAAGCTCATTCACACTGCTGAACCATCAAACAGGCTTTTGTCTGTTCTTACACAACCACCCCAATCACACACACACACACACACCTCCACACATCTGCATGTAAGCTAGCTCATTACTGTGTCCAAAACAAAACCTTCAAACTACAGCACAAATCTTCCTACTTCAAAGGCTCACGTGCAGGTTTCTCACTTTGCTGAGCTAAAGAAAATCTTTCATGCCCACCATGTTCACAACTTAACAATCAGCAAATAAAAATCACTGATGGTTAAGGTAAAAATGTATTTACATGGCACCTTTAAATATCTTACATCCTTCAGAAGGGAGTCACTCAGCACTGTCACTTGGCTGTTTAATTTGCACAACATATGTCCTTATTACAGAAAATGAGGAGACAAGCAAGATTTAACCATGACAAGCAGTCACCAGCAAAATAAACATACATTCTTGTAAACAAACCCTATGGTGTTAATTTCTTTTCTTATTTGATTTAATCTCATATACAACAGCTTATAAAAATAGCTTTAACAATATAGGTAGACAATGTTGGATCTTGGACATCAGCCAACATACAAATTCAGTAGAAAACAAAAAAAACAAATATATAGAAAACAATTCTGAATATATAATTTACTGTCACTGATGTGACTAAATATTCCATCTGTATGGTGACACAGAGGCACGAGTACCAAACTGAAACTGGGAAAAATCTGAAACTACATCATACATTATTCTATACATGGGTACCAAGGACCAGAGTAACTATATATAATTTTAAAATAGCAGCCAGCAAGTTACAACTCCACAAAATCTTTGGCTAGTATGAGGTGAAGGAGATTCAATAGCAGGTAGCAAGTCTCCCAACATACCAGTAAATCAGTAAATGCCATTTGTCTTTAATGGCAAACATGATCTAACAGAAGGCACTTGAAGGACACAGAGATGAGACACAGGTCACAGGTTTAACAAATAGCTGCAGACAAAAAAAAGTTTAACTGAATTGAAGATATCATATTTTCCCACTGATTAACTGATGTACCTCCCCGAAACACAAGAAATTATCTCCACTTCGTCAATGGTGTTGTCCAGTGACAATGTGGTCCTCTCTATGTTACTCTGGTCTGTCTGTATGATTAAAAATACAAGACAAGTGATGGGAGAGCTTTGCAGCAGCCCTCCATGGAGTCAAAAGCTCTGTCATACCCCCCACCCCTCCATATCTTCATATATGCATAGGTCTATAGGAAGGTGAGCTTTGATTTACGGCCGCAAATCTCCTGAACAGATAAAATCTGATGAGGCTGGTGAAGATTCCAGGTGTGTTTGGAACCTGGAATAAACACAAAAGAAAAGGCATTAAGGGGTTAATCAAGAAACAATGCTGAAGGGCTTTGTTTACAGGTGTGAGTCAGGCGATTCATTCTCACTGTGTCTTACCACAATGAAGTAGTCGTTCAGCTGGAGGCCGTAGAGGACCCAGGAGGTTGAAGTAAAGAAAGTGGCAACAGTCAGAGGGAAGGACAGGCACTGCACATTACCACTACGCACTATCTCCACCTGAAAGGAAGGAGACTGATTAATCGAGACAATAACCAACAATAATTGACTATGAATATGATCGTCAGTTTAAAAATCACATCATCACATCTGGGATGTTGAGTTAAAGATGGTGGGGATGGCTTGAGATTTACTCATTTAGTGTTTTTTTCCTTTTCAATAATACTTATAAGTGCAGCCATAAAATCGTGTAATTAGTAAGGAGAAAACAGTATGTAACCAAGACGAGGCACAAACAGACAGAGACCGGGAATAACAGGAAGACAGAGATGAGGGAAAGAAAGGCAGGAAACTGACTGCAGGTCTTTCGGGGCTGTGAGACAGATGGAGGGAAGGAGACAAACAGGATAGTAGACTGAGCAACAAGATGACACAAAGAGACAAAAGGAAAGAGAGACAGGGGTTTATCCTTCATTAGTAAATAGCTGCCTATGCAGAGTTGACACGAGGCAGACGAGACACTGAGCTGAACAGATGCTTCCTGGTGTCTGTACAGTAGTTGGTCAAAAGAAGACTAAATGTGCTGTTTACAGCTGTACCTACTGAATATCATCAGTGTTGTGACATGAGTTAGAAAAAGGCTTGGTGCTTAGACAAAACAACTCCCTCCTGCCAAAAAACAGGGTCTGTCTTGTGTTGGGGACTACGCAATGGTAAAACTGCACTTACAAATTCAACCAGTTGTCATTTGACTGTTTTTTCTGGGATTCAATGGGCGGAAAAACAGTCATGACTTATTATCGTGAATGATTGCTTACACTTTGAGCTGAGCAATAACTCACTGCTTTATCTTCTTTCAAAACAATTATTGTGCAATAAATAACTAATAATAATTAAACCCTAATATTAAAATGATTGTGATAAAAAAAAGCAAGACATCAAATTTCTTACAAAATAAGATATGAAACTTAATTAGGGAACATAAGACTTTATCTTACCTGCTATTACCAAGCCATGAACACCAATTTGATGTATATTAGGGTTGCAACTACTATGCTGATGTATGATTAGCTGATTAATTTTTAAACAGCACAAGATGAAGCTTCTAATGTGCTAGTTTTGTCCCACAGACACTAGCAATAAATTATAATATAAAACCCCAAAGCATCACAACCTCATTTCTGAAAGGATGGGACCAGCAAGCAAATTTTACTTGATGAAAAGGACTTGAAAGACAGAAGTGTTGATAGCTAATTTTCTATCAACTGAAAAATAAATTAAGCTATCACTTATGTATGCAAATTTGATAATGTGCATATTAGCATGTCAAAAAAAGATATTTTTTATGATTATCACGCTAACTGTAACTGCATTCCAAATTAGACCTAAATCACATTACATACGACACATTACAATACAAAAACTAACATTTTGTCTCTGCATTATATATGAATCCAGTGAGAGGAGTGAGTTCATTTGACTTTCTTTACGTTGTCTGTATGTTGTGTGTCTGTAATGCTGGTTAGCTGTACCAGGTCAGTGAGCGGGGACAGGTACATGCTGACGGTGACCACGCTGCAGGTGAGACCTAGCTGACTGAGCCGGGTGTCTCCCTCAGGGAGAAAGGTGGTGAAGTAGAACCAACAGCAAATCAGCACCATCCCTGCTGCTAAGGTCTGGGACATCACCAGCCTCTGAAACACACAGACGCTGAGACACTTGTGCACACAACACACTCAGATGGAGTTGAGTTATGTACTGGATGCCATGCTGACCTTTTGTTTTGTGTAGTGGAGGTACACGAAGATGTAGAGGATCTGGAGGAGAGCTCCAATAATGTTGACCAGGAAAATCGTCTGGTCTTTCTTCAGGATCCCATAATACAACCAGCCCAGGTTACTATAGAAACAGGAGGAGCATTAGATGATGGCGCTGCCAAACTGATCACAGTGAAAGATCAAGGATTGTACGCACACATATGGTACACACAAGCACAAACTCACTTAAGACACGTGGTGAGGAAAGGGAGAAACTGGATATTGTCAGCACTTTTGGACTCTCGCATCTTCTTCAGGTCGGTCCTAAACACACACACACACACACACACACACACACACACACACACACACACACACACACACACACACACACACACACACACAACACACAAAGAGAGAGAGACAGGGAGACAGAGAGAGGGTCAACGCATACAGAGATACTACTGAAATAAATTAAAAATCACTTAATTTATCTGGGACCATTCCTTCTGGCATTCCTTCACAGGCTTCGCTGTGGCTGAAATGAGTCCAGAAATGCAACAATCACTATCGTCTCCAAAATGTATTTTTATTGCCATCGTGTTGTCTACCACCCTAATGAAGCAACAAAAGGAAATGGGAATAAAAAATCACCATGCAGTATGACATTAATGAGCAGTGCAACTTACAGTCCAGTCGAGAACATCCCGACCGTGAACAGGATGCAGGCCCATGACAGAAGCTGCAACAAATCCATAGAACGGGAGAAAGAAATCAAACACACAGTCCGATTATGTATTTTGCGTGTAAGGTCGTACTGTTAATCACAGATGCTTAAATTGCATGAAATTAAGGATGGGATATAACTACGTTGGCGTCACTGTGTTTCCGTGTTTGCAGTCAGTGTACACAGAGTTTCTTCACTCTGATTGGCTACGTGATAAAAGGTGGGTTTTTTCTTTTGCTCCAATGGGGTGCTGCAACGATAGAAGACGTCGCGCGTTACGTCATCACGTTGAAATACTTCGGAAGGTCCAGTGAGCCCGCTGACGGCTCATTAATGTGATGGATGGAGGTGGATAGCAGGGGCACTGCTGCACAGCACTGGGATAACTTATGCAGTGGGAGTTAAAATCAGTTCATGTCAAATGTATTCATCCCAAAACTCAGCGGTCTTACATTCCGAGCTGACAGAGCGCAAGAAACGGACTCGAGCATTCAAAGTGGATAGACACTGTTTCCTAAATGAAGAACTTTCTATGTGAAGATGAAAAACATATTATCATCACTGCTGTTTACATTCTCTCATCCGCAAATAAAAAAAATGCACTGCACAATTACATGCAGGCCCCTAGGCTTTAAATAATATTGTTTTATTTTATTTATTTTATGTCACCATATTCTAGCTTAAGGGATTGTACAGCCTTGTGTTGGTCAGCTATCCTGAAACTGCATAAACATAAACAGAAAAGAAGAGGCATCAACTGCATATTTGCAAGTGAGCTTCTCAAAAGTAGCTGGAGTCAAAATGGATGTTGCTTTGGGAAAAGATGTAGATTGTTTCAGTTTATACTATATTGTGTTATAAGCATGTGCATGCATTACTTTCACATACATTTATGTCAGTAGTTCCCAATCTGGTGGTCAGGTTTGGGCAAGAAGGGTTAGTAAGGGACTTAAAAACTCAATTTCACTCTATAACCTCTTGTATTGTGACAAAATAAACCTACCTACCTACCTACCTACCTACCTACCTACATACATACATACTCAGCCTGTAAAAACAGTTGTGTGTCTTCAGTGGCTCTGAAAGGAGTTTTCTGAAGTTGGAAAAAGGATTTTGACCATTAATCTATCTTATGTGAGATCCTCATGGAAGTGCAATATGAAAGTATTTGAGTGACCCTTTAACAAAAATAGGAAAGCAGAAGTAATAGATTTCTGCTACAAAGAATTATCTTTCTTTTTTTCAGACTTTATTCTAGCATTTATTGTGAATTACTGGATATTTTTACACCTTCAGGCCTCATAAAAGTAATACAGTAATACAGTAATACAGTAAAATGAAGCTTTGTTTTCAGTCCAAAAAAAAAAAACAAACGAAAAATGATGCTATTCCACCAGTCAACTACATGCCCAAGTGACAAGGGACCAAATGTGATAAAAACAGGTTGGCAACACTAGCTTGACTAACTGGAGGAATCCTCTTTATTTCACCATTCTTTCAATTAGCCAGCTGGTGTTACAGGCATATACTGTGAGTATTCAAAATTCACAATGCAGTGATTTTACTGTATAAAATGACAATTTAAAAAACACTCTGCAAGGGTGCACCAGTGTAATTTGATTTATTTCTTCTCATATGCATAATTTTTTAACCAGTCAGTGGACTGTTCAGGTTATATTTACATGGATATTACATCCAGCAATTAAGATAAGGATTCATATTTCAAGTAGTGAATTAAAACCTTAGAATACAGCTGCCTTCATTTAGCAAAGTTCAGGTGACTTTAATCACCTAAAAGTTCGCATTAACCTCATGTGTCTAGCTGTCACGACCGGGCATCAGAGGGCTGAATGAGTTTTTTAGCAGTGCAGAATCAACGCTGTGATGCTCTTTACACAGACCCTTTTTCACGCTTTAGTTTCACAACAGTCTTTGATTTTTAATTGTATCCCTTATTCTCCTTCATTTTCTTTAAGTTCTAGCGCTAGCTCTTTTTTAAAGTTTGCATCTGTTTGACATTTCCTTCTTTCCCCACTCATTTTTAAAAAGAGGTTGAACAATTTTACATGTTTTTTGTATTTGACCTATCATTGCTTTTCTTTTTGTGACAGTGATTTTGAAGTAATGCTCCTCAAGTTAATTTTAAAAGTTACACATAAAACGTCTCTATTTGTTTTGTCTTGATTTTTAGATAACCATTGTCCTTTCAAACACATTTTAAATGTAAGCCAATAATGAATCATGTATATTTAGAGGCATTTAAAAAGTCAAAATATATTTCAAGTACATTTATGTATTTAATTATCCACCACTGTAACAGATTCACTTGTCAGAGATGAAAGTAAATATATTTTTTGTTTTATACTTTCACTCCACGTGCTAAGGGAAATATTGTTTCTTAATCTTTTTTAATCTACATTTCTTTGTATATCTTACAGTTGCAATCTGACTGCATTTCATTGATCTTTGCACATTGCTGCACGTCATATTGAACTAAAACATGGTGTGTTTGGTCTCTTCCATGAGGTACACTGAAAGGCTGTTCTGCATTAGCCATACAGATGCATGCGCGCTACACTGCAACCATGCAAAATTTTTGAGACTGTACGATATGATCATCTCCAGTGAATTTAAACTATGTTGTGATCACGGAAAAACAAACAACTCAGTTTTATGTTGTGGTTTTGAATGTATATGTTGCATGGTTTTACAGGGGATGGTGACTTTTGGCAGTTTTCAGTCAGCTCTGAGATTTGCAGGTATGAAGGTTTGTGCATTGTGCTCTTCTTCCATACCACTGTGTAGCTTTCCCTCCAAATGTACAGAGCAGTAAAAGAAAGGACAGAAAAGGGGGGGGGGGATTGAACTTGTGAGCGAGGAGGCGAGAGTGACACCTTCACACCCACTTGTCAGTTTGCTTGCTCTCGCTGCCGCTCTCTCGCTCCTTCATCGTCCCCCTCTCGGTTCTCGTGTTTGGTTTTTGGACTGTGAAATGTAAGCCAGGGCAAACCGTGTCATCAGGGATGAAAGACGGAGAGGGCAGAGAAAAGGGGAAGTTAGGAAAGACCTGGGGGTGGGAATGTTGAGGGTGCTGGTGAGATTTCATCGGACGAGGGATGGATAGCTTTGCCAACACATTGTGTCATCCATCAAAATCTCAATGACGTTAGCGGGATTTCAAAGTCCAAAGTAGGTTAGTACAAAAATAAATGTCACTAGAGCTGATAAAAACAGACAGAAATCTTTATGACATCACAATTCTTTTATTTCACTAAAGATGTTTCACTTCTTAAAACGGTTTCTTAAAGTTTTCTGTATATACAAATGTACATATAAACATTTATAAAATTACACAAACAAGTTCAACAAGAAAACAAACAACTGTAAATGCATTCTGGGAAGTCCTTTCAGCTTGAGGTTTGACAACGCAAGTGGGATCACATCTGCACATCAGCCAGTGTACCATGATACCGTCAAGACAGTATAGAAATAAGTGAATAACCAGAAGTAGTGAAGAAGCTCAGCTCCCTAAAACCCCTGTCATTTTTGTTCTATTGATCAGTGGCTCTCAACCTCATGAGAACAGACTGGCAAGGACATATGACACCAAAATTTATTTTTCTAGGATCCAAATGAATTCTGATACATTCTGTCTGATTTTTCTTATGAAATACCTATCAAATGTAAAAAAAAAAATGGTAATAGCAGGTAAGATGCCCACTGCATGAGGAGCAGTGGGCATCACTTTAAGGGCTCAGGAGCCAAAAAAACAGTTGAGAGCCACTGGTCTGGATTAGACTATTTGTTTTCTTGTATTGTTTTATAACTAAATTGATGTGTAACACCAGATACTTTCAGTGGTGTTCATATAAATTGCAGGGCCTGAATCAAATTATCTTTTGTATATTGTATAGTGTGAATTTGACAGTGTTACTTTGACAGACTCAAAGAGATACTGTATCACAGCAAGCCGAGTGCTACACAACAACATGACAAAAATCCTCCATAATGTATACCAATTTGGCTGTAGAAGACAACATTTCCAATACAAAGACTTAATAATCTCTCTTCATGTAGAGGAAGAAAAACAACATTGATGGTTGGAGATGAGGAGCATGATGCAAATCTGTACCCATGGTGTGAACATTTGAAATTCACAGGAAAATGAAGATAACATCCTCTTGTCATTTTCAATTTGACATTAATCCATTAAGTAATATTGATCTGTTTGTTTGCAGTTTTGTTCATTATGACTCAAAAACAGTGTGCATCTTAAATGATAAAAAATGAGAACTGCCATCCTCATAACAAAGTAATAGAAAAACATCTTTGAGGTCCTCGTCTTTAGAAACGATCCACGTCCCACACTCACACAAACAAACACGCAAACACACACTGATGGCACTCTCCATGCTCAAATAAAAAATCTGTATATAAAAAAATCTCTTAGTGTTCATGGTCCCAATGACCAGCATCGGGTTTAGTATTGTCTCTGTCATGGCGTCTTTGTCAGTCTTAGTGTAGCAGCAGGGCTAATAGGACTGGGATTGTGGTAAAGAAGAGTGGACGGGAGACCAGCTGTGCTCCTGAACTGCCAATGCTCCTCTGGACATTTGGTTCCATCGCAGCAGGGTCATCTGAGGAAAGAAAGGGGGAGGGAGAGTCAGTTTTGGATTTCATCATTCCGGCATGGTAAACACACCCAGCTGAGCTCCTCTCAGACATAGGACTGCTGTGACTATTTTACATCTGTCTGGTATTTTTTTGAAGAATCCTCACCTGCTGGGAGCCGGTTAGAGGGGTTGTGAACTCCTCCAGCAGCAGGAAATTTTCCTTTTCCTTCATCCATGCTTTTCCCTGTATCACCTGCCTTGGATTTATCTAAATGGGTCTTTCCAGAGCCTTTGTGCCCAACAACATCCACTTTAAGCCTTAGACAATCCTGGCCATGGTGATGCATTGGCTTGGCTGTGGAGAGTCAGACAGAGGGAAACGTTTAATACAAGAAACCTTCTCAGGATCCGAATAAGCTGATACAAATGGCACTGTTATTATAGATACTTACAGATATAATAATAACTCTCTCCCTGTCTAAACTCCTTGCCCAGGGTGAAGGGAGTAAAACGCTGGAATTTCTCAGAGAATTTCTCAGGAGCGTGAAGAGCGAACGGCCGTGAGCACTCCCAACGCAGTTGGTCGAAGGAGTGAGGTTTGCACACCTCGTAGTCCTCCTTCTCCACCATGTACAACATGTAGCGCTCAGCTGCATGCAATGACACCTCGCCGTGGGTGTAATGGGGGCAGATGATGTCCAGATAGTCATTGATATGCACTTCCACTGCATACTCATCCCACAGGAAGCTGCAGGGAGACAGGAAGAAAGAGGAGGTTACTTGACAAATGTCCTCACACAGCAAAATTAAATAACAACACATGTTAAACACGCACCCTGGCAGCTTGGCTCATATAATGTACGTGTTAAGAATGGCAATGAGGGCTAATCACACTTAGACACGCGCAGCAACAGAAAACAGACACTCACGCAAACAACATACAGGTCCACCTACTGGCGTGGAATTCAGGTATCATGTGAAGATGTTTGTGGTGACGGGTTTCAGACACTTGTGCAAACCCGTCACTGTGACAGAATTAGAAAGAGCCTGATCAGGCCAGACTTGTTCACTTTGTTTACAGACAAGAAAACACACCTTCTCGTGGAGCCCTTCCACCATCCCACTCACACGCACCTACTTGCTCTCTGCTAGTCTACTTTCGTATCTCTCCAACTCAGGGACTCTTTCTGTGAAGTAGCTTTAAACTACTTTCCAGTTTCTGAATCTTCTGTCTCTGTCTGTACCTCTGTCTCTCAATTTCACCCTGATTTCATCAAAGACAGAGACAGAGTGAGAGGAGACAGTCAGACTGTCGCTCTCTCTGTCTTTTCATCTTTACCCTTCATTTAGTTTTATGGCTCTTTTTAAGCCTTCCCATCTCCTCTTTGCTCACTTCCTCTGCCCCCCACCCCGTCATAATGAAGCATACAGAGATGGTACTCTAACCAGTTGTCTTCACTTTCAGTTTCATGTAACTAATATGTCTTTCCTTCAAAGTAAGCGTGATGCAGGTGAGGCCGTGCAGTCCTGCAGTATGTGATGTGCGGCTGACTGGCATGCTGCAACACTTGTGAGATCAGCCAAAAGGCAGGAGGTGAAGAAAAGGTTGATATTACTGTATTACTCCGGTTACATCCTCAGGGGTGACAGGTTCTAATCCTCAAAATCTGAGCTTAAATGGAATGACTGCTTGTGTTTAGTGTGTAGAGAGTGAAAGCAACGTGTGGGAGTGGGACGTGGTGTCTCTGACCCCCCTTGTCCTGTTGTTGTGACTCCTGTTAGGACCCCCTGGCCAAGTCACAGACACACTGGCTCCAAATGTGGGCCTCTAACCCCTCCTTCCTGCCTCTGTATGCATGTGTGTTTGTATGGGTTAGCGCTAACCTACCTGTCAAAACATGCTTTGTTAGCTAAGCACTGCTCTGCACTTGTTATCCAAGGCTAACAGGCTGATCACCACCCTCCTCCTGCAATCAATGCTCACTCTAAGAAAAGGTTCTTTGTAAGTGTGTACACTCCTGTGCAGGTGTACACGCCTTTGTTTGCGTGTATTTGCAAGGACAAGTGTTTCAGTGAAAGGAAAAGAGACTGTAGTAGCCTAATTGGCCAAATAAGCTCTACTCTCATCTTGTTCCTCTCTGCTCTGTTTTCTATGAGCCAGGCCAGTAATAATAGAGTCGGAGAAAACAAAACACTTTGAGATCTTTAGGTGCTCCCTCTGAAGTGAGGAATAGTTTTAAATTGTATGGGATACACCTTTTTCCCACACTGAGTCCTTGTTAGTAGCCTGGCTGACCTTTGTATGAAAACACAGGCTTGTCAAAAGCCAAGAAAACAGATAGATTCTGTTGCTAATTTAATTCACAACTCATGCTTTCAAGAAAGCTCTTCTTTTATCCTTCTCTTCACCTCCTCATTCCCCCCTCCCCTTCCTCTCCTCCATTGGTCTGGCTAATTAAAAGCTGTTAGGGGTCTGGGTCCAACGCGTTCTCTAGAAAAGTAGGGGAGGAGGAATGAATAGGGTGTAATTATACCCTATCCCTCCTCAAAGACAGAATGCCTGAAGGGCCCCTTCAACTCCTGTACCTTACCCCTGTGGAGCTTTCACTACCCTGACTGTTGTGGATGTGTGTTAAATGTGTGCTCATATGACAGTGAGTGTACTTTTAGTGGTTGCATTTGTGCTATTCAGTTGTTTACGCTTGAATTAGTCTCTTTTTTTTTGCTGTGGATTATGTGGATCTTTATATGGCTACAAGTCAAGGAACTGATAAAAACTCTCGCCCACAGATGCCTGTTGAACCAGTTTTCCAGCGCAAACATGTCTTTCACTTGTCCTCTCCCTCCGTCCTCCTCGCTCTCCCTACTTTACGTTTCACTTATCAAAGCTCTCCACTCCTGGAGACTCTCATGTGTCCCCACATCTACTCTCACCACTGACTGACAGTTCTCAGGGGAGTGAGAGTCACATTAACGTGATATCTATGTCATATGTAAGAGTGAGAGCCAGGTGTGTTTAGTTGTTGCAGACCTACTTTACACACAGCTTCTTCTTCCTGTGTGTTGGTTTTTCTGTGTGTGTGTGCATGTTTTCATGGGAGAGGGATTCTCTGAAGACCCTTATTCAGGGCGTCTCATGCCCAAGGCTCATGAGCACATCTGTTTATAAAGGGCCTACTGTTGCCTCTTTTTTCTTGCATGTGACTGAGGTGTGGGTAAACAGCGAGAGTTGAAGGTAGCTGTAGTCTTTCTTCCTCTCTGCCGCAAAAAGGTCATTTCTCACTGTGGAGCTATTCTAGCTTTTGCACTAGCGGGCAAGGTGTGTTTGTGTGTTACAAGGGTATAAAATAGTAAATTAGCTATAGCACAATAGTAGTTATGACACTAGGTGAGCTATTCAACACTTGGCCTCCTCACTTAAGCTTTGAAGTCTTACCATTGTCCTTGCACTGTTTTACTAGCTCTTCAGTTTTCTCTTTTTCCTGCCATCTCTCTTTCCTTTTCCCCTGCTCTCTGACAACTCTGCCGCGATCCCTCCATTTGTCCCCCAGAGTTCTTGCTGGTTTCGGTCAAACAACTGACACAGGAACTCTGTCTTTCGCAGTCTCTCTGGGGAGTGTTTTGAACTGGCAGCCGGGTCAAGGGGTTAGAGTTCAGGGTCGCACACACACTACCATCTGAGTCAGCACTGAAGAGGTTTGTTTCACGCACATGACACACTCACAGAGCGAGTCAGCACCGCTGAAACACTAAACAGATGTACCCCCCCCACCACCACCACCATTTGCTCCGCAGGTAATCAGTAGTAAGTGTGCACACGCTGGAATGTCACAACGGGGGTGCTGCGGTTTGGATAGTTTACTATGTTCTCACAAGGCGCACTCATCAAATTTCCAGTTGCACTCTCACACACTTTTACTTTAAGGTGTACACTTAATACCCTATTAATTTGCTGTGGTATGGCAGATTCACACCTCCTTTCACACAAGCTGAAGAGCTGTCAGAGGTTCTAATAGGTTTAGCTGCTCACTAGTGGGATACTCCATTATAGCCAATCTAATATCCACTGAAAGGTCTTTCTATATAAGATTCCAATGTAATCTACCTTCACTCTTCCTCTCCCTCATTGTCTTAATAAGAAACCCAGTGGGAATGATTCCTCTACTAGGCACCAATACAATATCTTGTCCCTAATTGGATTATAAATCCCTCAACTCTGTAGTTTCCACTATTTGCAAATTTCCAGGTGTTTGTATATGCATGTGTGATATAGTCAAGACACTGACAATCCCTTTGCAAGATGAGAGCTTTTTAAATAGTCAACACTGCTGTTTCTCACTTATTCAATTCCAAACTTCTCCCTCCATTCATCCATCACTGTCCACTCCCTCCTCCCTCCGTCTGCCTCTCCTTTATTCTTCCAAGAGCAGCCCATCCCCCCTCTCCCTATCCTCTATGTTGTCCTGTCTCTTAACACTGACATAATATACCAGCGCTCTTCATCCAGGCTAATTTCTCAACACAAATCCCTTTCTCCAGTTCACCCTTCTCTCACACCCTGCACCCTACTCCTCCTCCTCTCTGTGCCCAAAATCTTTTCACCCGGTCTCTCTTTTTGTAGCCTCCCATTCTGTCTGCGATGAATAGAAGAAGGCCAAATGGTATCATGCTTGGTTTAATATGTTTGGGGGGTCATGGAGAGTTAATCTGTGTGCCTGTGTCTGTCCGTCTAGCTGAGGGAGAGAGAGGGAACAAGTTCAGCAACTTCTAAGACTTTCCATTAACTTTTCAGCTTTTTTATTTGTAAAAAAGTTTTGAATTAATTGAGGCAAAACAAAACAATATATGAGCACATGCTCATCTGACAGAAATTGGTTGCCAATTCTGCCCTTTAGAGGGCGATGGTGGGCTATGAGCAGACAGCTATGCCTGAAATGCTATGAATGAGCTGTGTACACATACACACACAAACACACATGCATACTACACTAACTAACACTAGGCAAAAAGTAGGCCTCTCTAATGTTATGGGAGCCCAGGCTGAGAGGTGCTCTGTCCTCCTCCGGTGGAAAACTACTGGGGCAAAAACAGAGGAAGGTCTGTGAGAAAGAGGGGGACTGGTGGAGCGAGGGGAGGAAGTCTGGTCCACAGATAAGGAAGCGAGAGGAAGAGCAGAGAGAAAACAGAGGTACATGGATCCTGGGACGGGGGAGGAGGATGTCTACAAACTTGAAACGCAAATATATAGTTATACTGTAGTTTATGTAGTCTGGACTTGTGCTATTAGCCTATTTGTGAAGGTATGTGTGTACATTTGCAAGCCTTTTATATAAGAGGACAGCTATATCAGCAGGGAATGGACACAAATCCTTCTGATACTAAATGTACAGGATTCATATGGAGATGTATTGATTTTTGTAACTGATTGTTCTGGTGTAGGGTGAGTCCCATCTAGGAGATTATGGTGGCAACGGACCACTCTTACAACTACAGGTTTATTGAGTAGGTTAGCTACCTACACAGAGATACACACACACATACACACAGGCAGATTATAGAGGACATAGCTTAATGAAACAGATAGAAGTTACATCACAGAATCACAGAGGCATTAGTATATATATAGCATGAAGCCAGCTGGATGATGGTTTTGTGTCTATGGGTCAGATGGTCAGATTACAAGCCGTCTGTAATCTATGTCAGTGGGTGTGTGTGTGTGTGTGTGTTCTCATTCTGGTAAGATTAGAGGCCAACAACCAGACGGAACATGGGTTGGGGAGGGGCAAATAATGAGTGGAACGAGAGACAAGAACAAAATGTATAAAAAGCAGGAGTTAAATGATGGAGAGGGGGGTTAAGGGGACATCATCTCTCTTCACCCCAAAGTCATCCTCCAGGCCACAAGAACGTGTCGAGGCAGGCCCGGTTGCTTCAGTAACAGCAAAGGCAGACAGTGCCAGACACAGATGGAGATAAACAAAATATGACATTACACCCAAACTCCTGATAAAGACATCTGCACAGATACCGGGACCGTCGTATGATCCTTCATATGGCCATGGAGCACTGTGTTCATAGCATCCACATGTGTGCAGAGAGATCTTGAAGCTACTTGAATCAGTATGTAGAGAGGAAAAAGAAATGGAGAGCTCAGGGGCCAGCTGCCAGTCTGGGAGGAGACCCAGCTGTTAAAGAGAGGAAAAGGAGTGAAGATGGGGAGAGGAATAACAGGTACACTGAGAGAAACACACACAAACACACACTAACACACACAGCTGACAGAGTTGAGTATAGTAACAGCGGGGTGGAATGTTGGCTGTAGCTAATATTAACACCCAAGTCCTCCCTCTTGCCCCCCAGTGTGTGTAAGTGTGAGTCACACATTTATCATGTCTCAGTAAGACTGTCTACGGCAAAGGCCACTCCTTATTTCTACTCTGACGTTGGGGCACATACACACACGCACACAGAGACACACTAACAATCACGTACTCTCAGTCCACAACAAAATCAAAATCACTTCCTGTTAAAAGCTGATTGAGGGCAACACAAGTTCAAACTCTCTCTCTCACACACACACACACACACAGAGACACACACAAAGACAAAGTACACTCATATATTTGACAGGCAGAGACACGCAGTGTAAAAACAAGACCGGACCAGACTGAGAAAAACATGCCTCTCCACCTGTCACATAGAAACCTATACACACACACACACACACACACACACACACACACACACACACACACACACACACACACACACACACACACACACACACAAGAACACTCAATTTCAAATCCCCAGAGGACTTTAAGTACAGGATTAAGCCTTTATTGGTAAGTGGCACTGACATGTTGGTGAAAATCAAACACACTCATACATAGATTATAGAAAAACACACACACCAAAGCTGCTGCCAGTGTACCTCACATCTCTCCCCTACGTGAATCGGCAGACTGCTGCCATCTGGTCACTGTCCTCCGCCTAAGACAAATCACTACTGCTCACAATCACACCAAAAATCAATTATCATCAATTATCCACGGCCCTCTGCCGTCAAAGCCCGCTGATAGATCAATGAAATCCTCTGAACATGTGACTGATTGAACACCGGGGACAGTTCAGGGCAGGTGGGCTTTTAGTCAAAGCTGGAAACCAGAAGACAAGCGAGATGATGGAAGAAGAGGGGACGCAAGAAAGAAGTGAGAGTGAGAGGAGGGAGGTAGGCAGAGGGGGAGTCTGGGAATGAGGGATTATAGAGGAGTAATCGAGACTGTAAAATGTGGCAAAAACTATAATACGAGTGACATGTGGGGCAGCAGATTACAGTTTCATTTTGGCTTTTAGCTGTCATTATCCTCCTAAAACAAATTTCTGACGCTGGACTTTCTGAGAAACTCTAATTCCCAGTTTGAGTGTGTGAGTATTTGAACGACAGAATGAGAATGGTTCAACATGACAGACTTAAGAGAAGTATAGCCACATGTGTGTGATGTCCTAATTGTCTGTGTCAGAGTCTATGTTTAGCCTTCTAGATAAGGGGTTAGTGTTATACTATGATTTTTCTTCTGGTCATTCAACTCTCACATGACAGCAGATACAGGCTTAGTCCAGGGCCAGAGACCGCAGACTTAAGATCTGAGTATTAGACCAACCCAGTTCTCTCTGTCAGCCTTCCTTGGGTATCTATCAGCTTTCCTTATTTGAACTGAAACTCAGAGTCCCAGTTCTTCCCTTTATCCAGACATGATCAAGACCATTCTGATTTCACATTTCTCTCTATATAGTTAGGCCTACCTTTCATTTCTATCTCACCTGAACCAGAGTTTTCCCCCCTCTGTCTGTGATGACTCAGGTGTAAAACTCAGGTGGGTCAAACCCGAGCCTTTGAGTCACACGTGGACTAGCCCATGACACAAGCACTGCTCATTACGACAGGAGTTTTTCCATTAGACTCTTTATCCAATTATCAGGACAATCGTTTTCCATGTTGCAGGGCTCTTTTTAGCTCTGCGTTTATTGTCATTCTTAAAGGGCAATTAGAGAGCCAGTAATGAAATCAAGACACGACTAAAAGGCCATAATGGCTTTTGCCCTTGTTGCGGATTTTAATCGACCTATCTCGGCAGCAGAGAAGCGGGGACCGTCCTTCTGTTTCAGCTCGGTTATAAAAAATGCTGTCTTTCAAGCGTCGGGATCACTCGCTCCAAGATAAAAGCTCAATAAATCGCGCTGCGATATTGCGCGTCTGTCAAGCTCCATCGATTCCACTGAGTGGTCGGATAGCATTACATTTCTGACCTCAAAACAAAACAATCAGCAATATGTGCCTCCCTCTCCCTGACTGACACACACACACACACACACACACACACACACACACACACACACACACACATCACACAGTGAACACACTTTAACTAGGCTATCTTCCCCAGTGTAGTGTAAAACTGATTAAATTAACCGAAGTTTCTGATTCATTCTCATTTATAGACCATAACACGCACACACGGACACACACACACACACACACACACACACACACACACACACACACACACAGGTGCAGACCCTACAGACATCGTCACTGGCCAAGTTCATACTCGTCAGTCTATTTTCTACTATTAGAGTATGTCTGTGTCTGTGTGTTGGGGTTAAAAATAGTGGCGAATCGGTCCATCTGTCCGGGCACTCTCTCTATCTTCTGCCCTTGGTCACTGCTGCTGCTGTAGTCACTACAATCCTGTTAGAAGAGTTTACAAAGGTAGATCGACAGCACAAGCTTAAACGTTACACGAACCTTTGTCACATGAATGAAAATAACAGCAGCAGCGTTTAGTTTCTTTAGGAACACGGGCTTTACATGCGTGAAACTTCAAGAAAATAAAAAATGACAACCTCTCGCATCTGGAGACATCAGAGCATTCACACAGTCACAGACAGAGTGACTGATTGACCCTTCTCAACTACTTAAACATTAGACAACTTCCCGCACTGCAGGCACACACACACACACACACACACACACACACACACACACACACACACACACAATTTTCACTTACTTTGGGTTCGAGCTGTTCCAGTAGACGCTGTGTCTCTCCGCAGAGGCGAACCAAGCACCGATGCTCAGCGCCAAACACACTAGATACACCATATCCATAACTCCTCTTCTCCACTACAAGCTTAGCTTACCAAGTTCAGCTAGTAAGTGATAATTTTAAAATGCTTCAGTTGAAAAAAATAAGATTTAAATGAGTAAAATAAGCGTACGAACACAAATCGTGAATTTTACGCTCCGACTAATAATGATGACAGTTTAAAGTGCTGTGGTTCGCCAAACACTGTTGCAACTCCTTACTGGTTCACAGAAGCGCTACTTGTCTGTTTTGTCAGGCAGTGGGTCCATCCCTCGAGGTGCCACCAACCAATAGGAATAAGCTAATCTGAATGTCCCGCCCACCGTAGTCAGCAGAGACGCTCCCCCCATCTGCCCGACTTCAGGCCAGGAACACAGAAAAACAACTCTACTACTCCTATAATTGCTATAATAGAACCATCATAAACAAAATACAAGTCAACCATATTAGAATGATAAGATAACACACAACTCATAACTCATAAACAACTAAATGTAAAGAAAAAAACACGACTGTGACACATATCACACAGACCAGAACAATCAGTTATTTTAAAATTGAAGAGACTTAATTAGAATCAAGTCAGCTTTCAGCAGTTGGTAATATAAATCCAACTAAGAGAATACAAGAGAACATGTACCACACCAGAAGGAAAATCAAAAAAATGTAGGCTATTATAACAATGTGGCGGTGGTGATCGAAGTATTCACTGAAGTAAAAGTAGTCCCACACTATAAAAGTAGTCTGTTATAAGTCAAAAGTCCTGCACACAAAAACATACATAAGTAATATCAACAATGTTGATATTAATGTTGTAGTTGGTTGAGGTGGAGTTAATTGTAACTGCTTTATATACTTTTGGTTAGTTTAATCTGTAACAATGCATACTTTTATTTTATAAAGGAATCTTTTTTTATTGTAAAATCTCAACTTCAAAGTAAGCTTTGAAATAAATGTAGTTGAGTACAAAGTACACAAATTTCCTCAGAAATGTACTGGAGTAGAAGTATAAACAGAGTTAAATTTGGAATACTCAATACTTTGTACTTTCCACCATTGAAAATTTGATAATTTAATTTCAAAACTTAAGGGAATTTAGCCATATTGTTATGTTTTTATGTTGTTGTGACGTAACATTGTAATGTGTTACTGTTGAGCTGTGTTGCACTGCTTTGTGACGTACTGTATGTTGCAATTCATTACATTGTGTTGGGTTATTGGGTTGTTATTATGCGTTGTAATGCAGTTTGTCAACTTGAGTTTTTTGTTACGCTGAATTGCCTTGTTTCGAAATCTTTGTTGTTGAGGATTATATATTGTACATTGCTGCACCAATGCTGCCAAGACAGATTACTTTATTGTATTGTATACTAAATAGATTTAGGCTCTGGCTGTCCCACTAGATGTGTTTCAATGATTTTAGAAACCTCTGCAGAGAGGCGTGTATGTTCATGCAGGATGTTGTTGTCTAGGTATGCTGGTTGTTGTCTCAGATAGTAAAGAATTATTAACGTCTTATCAGTCAGTCTAATCTCGTGATCTCTGTCCCTAGACAGGTAACTGTAGAAAACAACCTCACAGATGGAGTGGATAAAGTCCAGACCATAGGTTGTCAGCGGGATTGTGGCCCCAGCAGGAGAGGGCTTCCCTCGGGCAGGGATGGAGACCAGCTTGGGTTAGATGGTTCAGAGTTCCATAGCTGCAGGGAAACAGGAGGGGGCATTGTGTGTACAATGCTGTGTGTGTGTGTGTGTGTGTGTGTGTGTGTACTTGTATGTGCATAAGTTGAGTGTCTGACTGTCCCTAGGCTTGGCTGGGAATGCATACACACATCCTGGCACTCTGAGAGGATCACACACACACACACACACACACACACACACACACACACACACACACACAGACTGTAGATCCTGTCGGCAGTGGGGGTTTAATCATGGCTGAGGGGGCTTTTCCATCCTATAATGTCTCCGCAAAAATGAGGGGGGAAAAGAGGAGGAAGAGGGGAGAGGATGTGATGTGATAAAGAATAATAGGCACAAGTGGTCAATTTAACAATTTTAAACATTTACCATTATAACATTATTATATGAACCTTACTTTCATATCACCTATACATGCATCTGTATCCTTTAATGCCCAACTTCTTCCACTTAGCTGTACTGACAACAGAAAATGCTTTAGACACAAGTATTGATTGCCTCTAAGGAATGACTGAAATGCAAATACTGTTCCAGCAGCTCCAAAACTAGCCAGTGATTCACAGGCTTCAGACTAGCAGCAACAGGATCTCCTAGTTTTCGCTCATACACAACACTAGGAGTGACTTCCAGAGTGCATTGCCTTCCGCTGCTCAAACATAGTATCTCCTCATGGTCCGTTCACCCAACAGTGTAGCAAGACGGAAACACATAATTAGATATTCACAACCCACAAATACACCTCCTCTCTGCTGCTACAGCCAAGTCAGCCGGCAAGCGTCTCACATCACATACATGCACACACTGTATGCTTACTATATGTGTACAGAAACACACAGACACAAACACTGGTGCAAACACATTTCCATCTTCTCTGCGGGTTATTGTGATGGTGTTGTAGCTGGTAGAAACTGTGGATGACTCTCAAAGTGAGATTTAATCCTCCCACAGCCCATACATGCACACACAAATAATCACAGACAGGGAAGACCAGGGCTTCTGAGAATGACAGTAAAGCAGAGAAAACGTGATGGCTCAAAAAAGAAACTCACAGAAAAAGTGTTTGAGGCGATGGAAAGCTTGACAGTTCTAGAAGTAGATTAAAGGAAGACCGGGGAAGACCCATCAGCCATACAAACTTTTCAGCAAACAGGAACCGGCTTGTTTATTTTCTAGGGACTTGTCTCCAGGCGTCACAGTATCTGCCGTGGTTTGTTCAACATGCTATGGAAATCCCACAATTACATAACATGCGTAATTGGGTAACAGACAACACTGAGAGCGTGCGGGGCCTGTACCTGGCAATACCTGATTTTCTCTTTCCTGCCCTCTCAACCATAGAAAATGCAATTTTTATTGGAGGGGAACATGTAGAAGAGTTTTGTGGAGTGAAGAAACATATAAAACAAAAACAGATGGTTTCAGAAGAAGAAAAGTATCAGTCAAGCTAGAAAATTGTTTTGATAAGAGATGTTAAGGATATGCAGGAGCCAGCCATTTAAAAGAAAACTGAGTCCCCGCAGACTGTCACATTTTCAGTCTTGCCTATCTCTTCCACTTTTCCCTCTCCACTCTCATCCTGTCGGCCCCCAGGGCAGGGATCAGAGCTGGTCAGGGATCTGTGTATCAAGATTTGGAGGGCTTTCCTGAGACACACACAGATATATGAAGCAGGAGTGTTAAATTGAGAGGAGAAGATAAGTCACAATGAGGTGGAGTGAAACTTTGAAAAGTAGGCTGTTATAGAGAAAAGACACATGGAAACACTGGGCGTCAGCCACACCGAGATATAACAAGGACCAAAGAGGGATGGTTTGGTGCTTAGTAGTTATTCAGGCGAGTATACGGGCACATCTGCCCAAAGACAGGCATGTGCCTGCACAGGTTTTTATTGGAGTTTATAAAGATGTGTAGGAGTGATCTGATCCCTGCTGCTCTATTGTTGCTGCATTAAAAAAGCAAAATGTTTTTCTGTGTATCACATTGCTGCGTCTTTTTTTGGCCTGACTTATTACGTCATCAATCGTCATTTCGTCGAGCCTCTGCCTCAGCTGCTGATTTGTGCCTAACATCTCCCCCAGAGAACAACCTTAGCTGGCAGTGGAAAAAAAAGGTCATCGGAAAGATCAACATTATGGTACAATGAAAAGGATATAAAGGGTCTTAAAGGGGCTAAATCACTGTAATATCCTGCGTATTGACTCGGTAGATCACAGACTGCATTTCAAATGGTTGCCTTTTGTTCACCCAATCTCTGTCATTACCGCAAGCTTAGGCTTGTTAACACTTGGCATTGTTTCATCTACACACGGACAGCTTGTCACCCTGCTGCCCTCTGTCCCTTAATGCCCGGCCTCCTGCGGGCCCTTGGCCCTCTGACTCAAAGCGGCACACTCTGACAAGCTGCTCCTTCTCTGGCACCACAAAGGCATGTCTCCCAGCTCCTATTCACACCCATTCATCTGCGTACAGGTGGTCCCCAATTCAAACACAGAGAGGCACACTTCTGCTTAATAGCGCTCCATGTGTCTAGAGTAAGCCCGGTAGGGGGCAAATACTGATTCTTGCAATGACAATGTCATAATAAGGTCACGTTTCTGCTCTGAGCATCTTCTGGAAAGTCGCCAGGGAGGTTGAGCTTTTTTCCAAATGTGCAATGCATAAGCTTACAGGGTATCAAAACACGCTATGGGCACACATGAAAAACAACTAAAACAATGCTGTATGTGTGTGTCAGTAGGGGGTAACACAGCCTCCTCCCTCTCTCCTGGTCTAACACACTGTCTCACTATTCAGACCACAGGAATCATTAACTTGCCCAGTCAACAGGCACACTCCACTCGTTCGCTCTCCCCTGTTCTCCTTTCTGTCTCCCAGGGACTTTCACTCCCACACCCACCCACACACACACACGCACACACACACACACACACACACACACACACACACACACACATGCACGCACGCACACACACGCACACAGCGCACAAAGGCACAAACAAACCCCAGTGAAATATTTAACCATGCTACTCAGCTTGCATTGCCATCATTTGTTATACTGTATCTCCTTGTCTGTCTCCCTGCCTGTTCTCTCGGCTCATCTGTTGTCTCTGCTGCCTTTCCTTCCTTCCCTTTCTTCTGTTCATCTGTTCAGTTATTTCCACTGAGCCCTCATCAGCCCCCGGCCAGAACGCACTTGGTACATCTCTCACTGATTACTTTACTTTCACATTACTTTGCATTGTCTTCTTTTCATAGCTCTTGAGCATCTCTCTTTCTCTTTACTCCCTTCCTCCCTTTCATTTCCTACTTCACCCCTGTCTTGGTGTGGTCCAGTTTTCATCTTGCTGCTTCCCCTCACACTAACTTTCAGTCTTTTCTTATCCCTGCCCCCCACCCCTTACAATTACCTCCGGCAGTGCATTTGTTGGGAGAGAATCCATTATCCTCCTCCATCCTCCCACCTTCTGTACACCCTCTCTCCCAATCTCTTTCTGTATCTCTCTCACTCTCTCTCTCCTCGCCTCACATGCTCCTGGCCCCAGACCTATATTCATTAACATAGTGTTAATGATCCCAGATGGACTGACATGTACTCTATGGGGGCGAAGTGTGAGTGGCTTCTTCTAAGGGTGTGCGTGGGTGGTTGTGTGTGAGCATGTGTGCGCGCACGGCTGTTGGGTACATGTGTGCATAATCGTGTGTACATATCTATGGTACATGTGTGTGACTGTGTCTACATGTGTGCATGTGTTTGGGTACATGTATTGCTTGTTTCTCTCCCAGCAGTAGATTGCTCTGTTATGATGATATGCATCTCTTAGGTGAGTGAGAAGAGCTGTCATTGTGCACTTTAAACATAAAGTCAAATGAGAGTACATTTGTTATTTTGACAAACTGAACTCAAAATGAGCAGCTCTGAAAGATCAACTTAATGTTTTATCACTATAAAAGAGGATAGCTTTGTCATGCAGGTCTGAGTCTCATTCATTACATACTGCTATTGCACTATTAATAGCAAGCTTGCACACCTTTGGGACCAGTGTCCTATTATTACATGGGGTCACCTAAGGAATTCTTAATTAAGAAAAAACTGCTGCAGAATTTTAGAATTGTTAACCACATGACATCAATCAGTATTGTCTGATGTGCGTAAGAACACGGCTGGCCTGAACGGAGTCCTGACGTCGACTTCATCCAGCACCTTTAGGATGAATTGGAATACCAGCTGAGAGCCCAACATCAGTGCCCGACTTCACCAATGAATGCTCTGGTGGATAAATGGAAGCCAATGTCTGCATACAGGTTTTAAAATCTTTCAGAAAGCCACGATTTATTCCAAAAATCCACATACTTTTGGCAATGTAGCTTATGTTAGAGCTACACATAAAATATACTAGTGATTAAACAATATGATTTTTTTGTTAAGTGACCCTTAGACTCATGCATGCTATGCTGAATGTGTCTCTGGATAGAACCAGACGATCAATAACTTATAGAGAGCAAGAACTTAAAACCCTGCTGCTAACCAAGTTTAGGTCCTGTGGTGCAGACTCACACACACACACACACACACACACACACACACACGTACACACACAAACACACAAACACACATAAACACACACGGTCTGCTAAGGTTACAATGTTACAGGTGCAAGGGCAAAGTGCATATATGTGGTGTCACGGATACGTTAGCATTCTCTAAATGCATAAGCACATTGCTTGACCCCCCTCCAAATATAGTTTACTGCATGCTCACTAGTAGCATAAATTCCAACCTCCACACCATTAAAGCAAGTTTCCATCCAACCTCAAATAGCAAAACATACCAAACAACCCAAATTTTTCTTTAAATCCTTGTCTGCAATACATCTTGTTTTTTCTCTCAGTTGTGTTTCTTTTCTTTTCTCAGCAATTTATCCAATCTGCCACACTGTCCTCTCTGCCTCCTGTTCTGTCTCACTGTTCTTTCTTTGTCTGTCATTGGCATGGTCACACTCATTGCATAACTGCACAGTTGCTTAATTATCAAGAACGCTCAGTCTAGCACTTGCCATGTCAGGGGGCTGTCCCTGTTCTTTTCTAAACGTAAACACACTCAACCCGGGAGCTCACACACACAAAGCGCACAAAGCACACAAAATGAAACACTGTTTTTATCTAAACCATCATCTCGGCATCTCTTGTTTTCTTCAAAAGTATGGCATAAAGCTAATAAGCCTCTCAAAAACACCTGTAGAAGCAATAAGAAAGAACAACTTCCACCATAACACAGCCAGAACCACTCACACTCAGCCACTCACCCAGTTATTATGCTCTTCTGTGTGTTAGATTTTATACGCAGTTTTTTTGTAATTTCACATTTTCTTTAAAGAATCCCTAAGATCAAATTGTGCAAATGCTAATAATGATAATTATACAAAGTAAAAAGAAGAATCACTCAGAATGGGAGCACAGATGTGATCCTTGAAGAGATTGTCTAATGAGAGACTTGAAATGAATTTAGTGAGCACATTCCATTAATAATTGATGTGCTCTCTAGTCAAACAGGAGATGTGTATTTGTTTGTGTGGTTGTGTGTGCACCTCTTGGCAAAGAGTGGTCACCATGGTGATCTTCTAAACTAGGGTCTCTTAAAATGAAGAAGTGGGCGGGAGTAATGCCTATTCCAGCTAACACCACACACAGGAAAATACACATATACACACAAACCGTTTTTTTCTATACTAGGGAGAGCTTTGTAGTGACAATGTATGCAGGAGAATAATTTACTCCATTTTTACAACAGGGCTTTTATCGTTATAATTCTGGTCATCAATCCTGTTGGTTATGATATTAGAGTACACACCAATTTTGATGTGTAGATCTGAGGCAAGTAGCAAAATTACTTCAATAATCCAGCATGGCAAGGAACATGTCCTCCCGGACTTTACATCCTAAACTAATAAATGGTGATCCTTCATTTAGTTATTTAACTAAAAAAGTTAAATAAATAAATGTAACTTTTTTTGGTTGTTCTAGGGGAAATTTGGAATCCTGTCCCCTGGGCCAGATGGTAGCCATGTTATCTAAACCACATATTTTTCAAGGTGAAAAAAAAATCTTTCTTACGCTCCCTCAAGGCAAAAAAAATAATCTACAACTTATGTAAGAGCAGAAGGTCAAAGTAAATACAGGAGATTTGTTTTGTTTTGTTTTTTGTGAATTTAGGTTTTTTTCTGCAACTTGATCTTCCTTGTCCTGGAATCTTCAAGCGGTGTTGCCTTAGATCTAAAATGTGAGTATTGGTGAGTAAAATGTTAGCACAAAACAAATGCATTCGCCTTTAAACAATGCAGCTACATGCTAACCACCTGAATCTGGCCACAACAATAATCCTTACCTAAACCCTTATCTCTGATCTCTCTCTAGAAAGAGTGGCCAAAAGTCATATGAGGACTTGCAAAAATATCTTTATAAACCAATATGTCCTAATTAGATCAGTGAAATGTTAGTCCTCTCACATGTGTATAGGAGCTAAACCAGACCACACACAAAACATGCCACACACACACACACACACACACACACACACACACACACACACACTAGGAGGTTTGGAAGATGGATACAGGCACAGTATGTTGCTGTGGCATTTTTTCCACATTGCTGCCAAACCTGATCAGCAGAGGATAATCCACACACAAAGATAGACATGCTTCACTTGAGTGATTTATGGAGTCAAAGGCACTGAAATTATCCAAGTTACCTAAGTGGGGACAGGTTGTACATCCAGTTTTCTGATGACAGCAGGTGATGGGTTGACGGAAGGTCAGGTCAGATTTTGGAGGTTATTGGGAGAGTTAAAACAGGCAGTGAGCAAGAGTTCAGTTGGGGCGGTGGTCTCCTTCCAAGCTCTTAACAGCTAACAGATGGTGTCCTCTACCAGAATGGACTAATGGAATAATATACCCTGATTCAGTTAGACACACGCACAGACACACATTGATCCTGCAAGGAAAGTGGCTCAGGGGGATCGGAGGGATGTTTTTGTGATCATTCACTTGCAAGGAAAGGGAGGTTCTTTAGGAGGAGCCTTTTCACCAGGGACTCTACTCATTCAAATAAAATGTACTTTTCTGATGTGGGCTTTTATAGCACTGTCAGACAGGGAATAGGCTCACGACCAAGACGTCTTAGTCACTGTGGCATGATGCACAATCAGTGCAGCCTCAAAAATGAATGTGATGCATTGTAATAAATTTTGCAGAATACACGTCCCTTGATCATACTTGATTTTGACAAAGAAAGTAGGACTGGAAGTGAACTCCAAACAAAATCAAAATTGGATGGGTTCGTGTTCTGTATAGGCCTGCTGGCCAAACCTGTCAAAATCTTTGCATAGTTTTCACACACAGAATCACAGACAGTGATAGGTTCCAGATTTGGGTGCAACACTGACCAAAAACTTCAGATATTGAATGATTATCCACTGGTCGGATTCCTACAGTATATTGTAGACTTATGTGCACATTTTTAACTTACACTCCTCATATGTATAGAAACTTTGCAGGAAAAAAACACTTTGTAAAGCCTCCATCTGAAGCCTAACTACTCCTCTTGGTCAACAATGGAAGCATGTAATCTAACAGCCCTCTAACTGGAGGTCAGGTTAACTGGAATACACCCAGTTAAGGTCAGGGGGGTTGTATAAAGAACAGTGAAAGAACAGTACTGGACAGGATTACTTTGCTCCTCAAAGTCTCTATTGTTACTCTTAAACGATTAAAGCCAATCCCATTACTGTGTCCACGTCTATGCGGGGGGATAAGGTATGAAGAGTAGGCGCAGTAAGTCTGGTTATAACAGGCTTACAGTTTAGGGCTGTGAGCTTCAAAACACTATGCATCATCTCTCTGAACTCAATATTTGTCATCTAATCTGTACAGTACTTCACTTCTAAAAGCTCACATTGGCTGCTATTGTTTAACTTTAACTAGAGAGGATATACAGAAGGAGAAACTGTAACATCGCTGAAAACTGATTTTATGGTTGTGTCAGTGCATGAGGGACCCTTCCTGTCTTTACTCTTCTCCTCTCCGTCAATGGAATAAAGGATCTAAATCCCCTTATTGGATATAATACTTAAGTGGGTTAACGTCACTGACTATACCTATCACTGGTGTGTGTGTGGGTGTCATTCTACAGTGTGTTCTAGTATAAAAATACAATAGGTTATGTCAGTGTAACAGTCAAAGAAAGATTTGTAAATGATTACTGCAAACCAAAACAACTAGCTCATGCCCTTCAAATCACATCAGACGGATTGCCGTGTGTGCAACTATGTTTGCATCTGTAACATGTATGTACATTCCATAAACAGCAATACAAAAATCATATATATGTGGATCTTTTAGATTGTGTATACAGTGTAATCTAATGCATGTAAGCTTTGTGCTTTTAGATGAGTCTTGGATTATGTTACTATTTTATCTTTGCAATGTGCCATTCTGCCTCTCTTTGTGTAGAGGAAAATTATCATTCTTCACCACAAATCATTGCTGTTTAATGTTACCCTTGACTTAAAGGGATTTCCAAATCATTGGGAGCCTCAGGTGCATTTAACATTCATGTTTTCCACTAAGCAACACTGATATGGATTTCAATGAAATGTCAACTTTTGAAAATGATTTGTCTTGCTGTCCTCCACTCCACAGTGTGTATGTTGGGAGCATAAAAAATTGGGAGAAATAAATTGTAGCAAACTTGAAATTTCATTAAAGTAAGCTTGGTGGATATGATTGCCAAATTAATCAGTGAACCTTGACGGCTCAGAAAAGCTCTCAAGTCAAGCTCTCTCAAGGTTGTCATATTGTGCAAGGTGTGTATGTTTACAGATAAGCAAGTTAACGGTACACTGCCTTTGCAATTGCAGGTTTTGCAGACATTTCAAACGGCATTTTTAAAATATGTTTAAAAAGAGAGAAAAGGTGTGTAGATTGCTATGACCAGCACACACTGTGACATGTTACTGTATAAGCTGTTTAATAATGATGACTATAGAAGTAGATTGTTTATTCAGCCTTTTTTTCACTATTCTTGGAAAAGTCTTAATTGCAGTCCTTCATTGTGGTTAGCTCACTGTGGTTCAGGGTTGTATGTGCTCACACTACTCTGACTTTCTGTCTGACACACACACACACACACACACACACACACACACACACACACACACACACACACACACACACACACACACACACACACACACGCATGGTCATGAGACTAATCCCGGGAGTTTTGCATCACCTCTTTACTGACCTCCACTCCATCACGACTGCACTGGAAATTATTCCCCAACTACCAACTGACTGCCAACAGGGTTGCCTGCTCAATTCCCTTTCCAGCTGTTTGTCTTGTATGTCGCTGTTGAAGTAAGGCGGAGAAATGTCCAAAGTTACACTTAGGTCAGCTCTGACATTTCTAATTACAGAACAGGACGTAGCAGAGAGAAGGCTGTTAATGCACTGTGGTCTGTTCAGACTGACTGCCATAATTACAATCAGGCTGGCATAGCCAGACCCCGTCTATAGGGCCGAGGTGTTAAACCACCCGTGGCTCTCATTAGAGGACATGGGCTAATGAGTGCACTCCACACACATATACTGGGAACACACAAAAACACACACAAGCTGTGTCCAGAGTTCACTGTGCGTTTACTGCATTCTGGCAGGCTTAATTTCACACTTTTGCCTCCAGTGACACACACACAGACACAAGCACCCTGAGAGGGGTGAGATTTTAAATAGAGTTGTTATGAATGGAGGTAGGAAAGAGCCAATTAAGAGTGTGTGATTCTAATTATGCCATTCATTTTACTGCGAGGCAGTCCACAAGGGAGCCAAGGAGCACAGGAAATAAGCGTGAAGGGGAATTTTAAGGAAGAAATAAAACGGTGGAAATAGGTAAGAGAAGAAATACATTTCCAAAGATACAAGGAAATGGGGAGATTTAAAAAGAGAGGCAGAAACACAGAGAAAGAGGGAGGAGAAAAGAGAGACCAGGGTGAGGGTTTAGGGGGGTAACCTGATCTCTGTCCTGATAAAGCCAAATATATTTTGGAGGGTAACAGAAACAGCTCCGTGTCACCACGCAGATGTATAGGGTTGGGGAGAAGAGGAACGTCAGAGTCTTATACTGTCAGGGAGAGATATAATATGAAACTTGGGTTTAGAAGATACACTAAAAAATCCAGTGTTAAATTAGAAATTGGAAATAAGAGAGAATAAGTGGAAGGAAGAAACCAGGGAAAGAGGAGAGGGGAATGAGTGAATAAAAGACTAAGATAGCCTTGTGTTGTCTGAGGTGGTTAGGTGAAGTCACAGCACCAATTATTGCTCTGCCACATGAACTAGAATGATTGACAGCAAGAAAGAAATTGTACATGGGAAGCTGGTGTTCTGAAAGCTGAAATCAACAGAAATAACACAGCAGCTAACAAAAAGAGAACAAAATAATTGGTGATGTCAGTGAATCACAGTTGAAGTATACACCCAGTGCACACCCAGTTCTGGACATTTACTGGTCTCTGGGGCCTGGGTGGTCCATTTCGAAAGGGTTTGGGTGGGGTGCATGTGCTTTTGGGTTGAGCCATGAGGTGTCTGACTCTTGTTGATCTTTGTGCTTGTTGGCACTGTCAATGTTTTTAGCAGGACTGGAATTGACTTTCTGCAGAGAATGACTTAATGTGTGGACCAGCATCACCAGATTGTCTGACCCAATATAGAAAACATTGGAAAAAACAAGGGTGTCTGTTCAAATACAGTATGTCCAACTTGGCAGTGTCCATCTAAATGGACAGCCCTGACCTACATCTTACTGTTGATGGTTTCAGACAGCTAACAGTGGGCTAAGCCCTACTTATGCCCAACATTACGGACACCTACTGCAGCTTAAAGGATGCTGGTCTGTTGCCATGAGTACAGTGTTAATACAGAGAATGAAAGCTGCACATTTGCTCGTGTGAATTAAACAGAAAGATGGTTCAAAGGGCAAACTGTATTGAGGGCAGTTTTTCGAGAAATTTAGCCCGGATTCCTGTGTCCTTAATGCTCCAGTCCACTAGAGTCTTCACAAATTGAGGACTAGTTATTACGGTCAAACCTGGTTCAGATTGCTTGGTCTTTGTGGATCATGAGGATCAGACGGATTCAGACCGACTATATTTAATTGACAGATGCATAAGAGACAGAAAGAGCAGACAGGAAGCACGCTGTTTCACATATCTTTCAAAAAGCCACATTCTCTTGTTTCTGTCAAGCCTGAGTTGTTGAGGGATGAAAGGATAGGGGGGATTTATGCAGAGAGAGAAGGACGCATACAGGGATGGAAAAAGGGTAGAGAGGGTGGCAGATTGTAATCAGGTTCTGCTTCTGACTGACCAGTCAGCCTGGGTTACCTTGGCAACAACAGACACATCTGGGTAGTATTATGGGATGTATGGGAGGTAGAACTGGTGATTCCCTCACATAGTAAGCCGCCAACACACATGACACAAACACTCATGAAGACTCAATCAAAAGACGCTAATAAATATAACATTGCAGGACAAAGCTGGTTAATAGAAGGGTGCATGGTGAACGTGAATAATCACTCTCTGCATGATGTATGTGCTATGCTGAGTCATGTGTGTAAGCGTACGTGCGTTAGGTCATGGCGAGCTCTGCATTTGTGAGAACTATTACCCAGGTGTGTGTGCACCTTGTTCCAGAAGAGATAAGAAAACCAGAGAGAAAGAGATATTAAACAAGAGAGGGAGAGTCTGTACACTTGTAGTCGTTATCATAACTCAATAAAACTTTTCAAGTGTAAAGTTCACCTCTGTTTCTCAAGAACGGACTTTGTAATTTGGGTTGTTTTGGCCGGTAGACGATGTAAATTGTAAACTCAGCTATGAATCCTTTCTTTCTGTGTGTCTCGCTGTAGTGGAATCCATTGAACTCCCACAGAGACAGGCACAGCAAAACTCACAAGGCTTACACAGGCACTATTGTCCCTTCATCAGACCACCATTGTCTCTGTGTGTGCATGCATGTTCATAGTTATTGCTTTGTGCACCAGTGGGTGGAAGGTATCTTTTAGTGTATATAAGCATGTGAGTTTATGTATGCATGCATGATGGCATGCAATTATGTCTTAGAAGAGGGAGCTCATAGAGTTTGGGGTCAGTAGACAAAAAAACCCCACATGCCATTGATGTGAAAATGTGAGAAGGAGAGAAGGCCGCTAACTAAAAATCTTACCCGCTTATCCTGCGTCGAGGGTCGCGGGGGGCTAGAGCCTATCCCAGCTTACATTGGGCAAAAGGCGAGGTACACCCAGGACAGGTCGCCAGTCCATCGCAGGGCCACACATAGAAAAACAACCACTCACACTCACATCCACACATTAGGACAATTTTGGAGACACCAATCAACACAGCCTGCATGTCTTTGGATGGTGGGAGGAAGCGGGAGCACCTGGAGAGAACCCACGCGGACACGGAGAGAACATGTAAACTCCACACAGAAAGGCCGGGGCATCCGGTGTTTGAACCCACAAAGCCATGTGAGGCAGCCGTGCTAACCACTGCATCACCACGCCGCCCAGAGGGAATAGCTCGAGAAATATAAAAAAGAGAGAAAATAGAAGAAAAAATAAAGCAAACCTTTTCACACTGAATAGATGTTGACATTGAATAATATGCTGAACCATTATACCAATAATACGAAAGAAGGAAGAAAGTCAGAAGCAAAGTAAAAGAAAAAAGAAAGAAACAACATATTAGGCAATGATCCCAGTGGCCTTTGTCTTATCACAGATTAAACAAGATGACATCATGCCTGCTGGTAAGGCGGGTCACTGATACTACACTATTTAGGCTACATCATCCAGAAACACTACTCCTGTTGACCTCGCCACCTGCTCTGTGTTCCTTCATCTGACTCAAACATCAACGTGTTGGAGTGTCCACTCCTGTATGATGCCATGGTGTTGTCAGCATTATTCCAGGCACTGAAACTTGAAACCTGCTGATTAGCGCCACAGCCTATGATACCTGTTACTCTAGTACACCTGCACATTGTAGCTTGTCTGTTCTTGTTGGCTTAGACTTTATTATTGAAGGTTTTATTTTGGTTTCAGGAGACAAGCAGACTGAGCTGAGTAAACAGAGAAATGCAGCAGAAAAGCAGTAGTTGCTGAGAGATCTTACTGAGAAGTGAGAATTTCTTTTATTATAGTGAATCTTTTTGCCACAATACCCAATGTGACAGTGAATGATTTAGTGATTTTGCAGCACAGAAATACTCATATCACAAAATCAACATCATTATGAAACTATGAATTATATTTTACATTAAAAACCTATTTATTATGTTGTTTTATGCTCATTATACTGGCAATCTAACTAAAAATCTAAAAAAAAGTGTATAAAGCTTATTCACATTCTTGCCAAGAGTTAGATCAGAGCATCATATCACTCTAATGTCTGTTTGCTAAATAGGAAGTTAGCGTCAACAGCCATAGTTTATCAGGACAAAAAGACTGCACACAGGGGGAAACAGCTAGCCTTGCTCCATCCAAATGTAACAAAATACACATACTAAAGCTCACTACTTCACAGCAAGTCTGTTTTCCCATGTTTCAAGTCTTTAGCTAAGCTAACAAGCAGCTGGCGGCAGCTTCATGTTTGGAGTAAAGACATGACAGCAGTTTCAATTTACTCATCTAACTCTCTGTAAAAGTGTATTTCCAAAATATCTAAGTTTTTCTTTAAATATATGATAAATATGGTAGGGACAAGAGAGCTCAAATTACTCTTTTGGGGTAGAAATGGAGAGTTGTGCTACATCTACAGTATGTACAGTAATTCTGACACCACAGGAACTAGTGTAGCTCAGCTCTGTGTCTAAGTCAGAGGAGATCAAAAGCTCAACTCGTTTCTCCCCTTTCCTCCCCATCATTTCATGCTTCCATCAATCACCCAATCTCTGTTTGGCTTCACTGCCATTTCCTCGCACCACAGAGCTTTCTGTGTCTGTCAAAACTCTGTTTGTTTCTACTCAGTAATGGATCTGAACAGAATTCTGTTTGTGTCCAAAGGGAGACAATTACTTCAGTGTGAGTGTGTGTGTGTGTGTGTGTGTGTGTTTGTTGTGTGTGTGTATCTCGTGAAAAGGGCGTTCAAGGCTGTCGCCAAACAAACTCATTAACCGGCCATTTGTTAGAGCCAAGACAGGACCAAACAAGGTATAAAGAAAAGGAGGAGAATAGGCTGAGAATTGAAATCAATGTGGGAGAAAGAAAATGGGGAAGGAATTCAAAACAGAAAGAGAGGAAGTTTGTTTGGGCTTAATGATTATAGAACCTCGGTCAATCACTTTGGTCAGTTTGAGAGTGCAATCAGAGTGGATGCAAACACATGTACACGCACACGCACACACACACACACACACACACACACACACACACACACACACATACACACACACACACACACTTCAACACACATATCAGAGTATCGCCTATAATTACAAATGATATGCATATGATGTTACACAGGATATAACTGATCATACTAATCAGTGCCTTGAGATCCTTTCACACCATGTTATTGTCAAATGAACTGTGACAACTGGCATCAGCGCTTCATCATGTTCCCTACATCTGCAGCTTTTCAAGGTCAATTTAACTTTCTTTTGTTGAAATTGATGGTAACACAAGCTCAATATCAGCCAAAGAAATAATAACCCAGCATGTTGGGGAATTTAGTGCAGCCACAATTCTATTCAAATAATGTACATTTGCCCTTTACTCCCCTAATAAAACATTTAAATACTACTGTTCTGTAGCACCAGTTAGCGTAAGCTCAAATCTGTGTTTAACTTCATGACTCTTTGGTGTAATTCACAAGTAAAAAGTGGCTGAACTATGGTCATGTGTTCTCTCCACAGATCTGTGTGCTAATTAGGTTAGCTACCAAGCTAATGAGGTAAATAAGATTCACGTGTTGTCATAAAGTTGATTTCTGATTCAACATTCTTCTAAAATGTGTTTGGAAAATTATGATATGAATTTGAAAGTATGGTAAACAGGTGATGAAATATCTCGAATTCCTACACCATGCCATACCTAGTGGCATACATTTCCTCGTGCTCTTTATACACAGACAACATACATACATACATTGTATTCAAGTGGTTAAGGTCTTTTCACATAACGTGTGTTGCCTTTAATGAAAAAACACAGATGTGACTAATAATATTAAAGAATAGCCTCGTTCTATTCAAAAAGAAAGATGGCTGAATGTCATTTAGCTACTTCAGTTTCAGGGTTGGGGTTTTGTGCAAGCATGCTCACTGTCACACTGTCATAATTTACTGGGATAGGGTTAGGTTAAGTGTGTAGAGCCTCTTTTTAGGCTCCTGTGTGGCTGAGTAAGGAAGGTTCCGTACTCTTAACTTGAGCAGCAGTCAAACAGTTCATTCATACAATATATGCTAACATTACCTGTTTTTATGTAAACTTTACTTGTGTAAGTGAGGGTTCTGGGCTTTTACGCCATGCTGCTGCTTGATGTTTTAGGGCAGTCAGTCTATTTCTCTCTGATGTAGCGCTAACTTCATGTAGTCTCAGTTAGCCTTATCATTGCTACTAGCCACTTACTTCTCACTGGAATTTGTGTCATGTCAGCTAGTCATAGTGGTAAAAGGATTTGGAAATGCAGGGACAAGTGCAGTAAACAAACAGCAGTGCCTTTTCTGCTATGACAAGTGAAAATGTCTGATGTGAAAGGCCAAAACAGGCCTCATCCTGTATAGCTAGTGGTAAATAATGTATATTGGTATATATCTTTGTTATAACAAATGAGGAAATGGTCTCAAATTATTTAGTAAAGTTGCAATGAAGATCATTAATGTGCCAAAAACAAATGAAGACAAAAAATATATTACCCTCTGAGAATGTAAGATCCAGGCCACTTACCATTTTGCACTGACTTTCAATGCTGCCAAACAAGAAATCCTGTCTAGAAGAAGAAGAAGCAAAATATCATATTCTTCGCTGACAGTAGCCTCAGAAGACCATGATGCAATACAGCCAAAACTCAAGTTTAGTTTTGGGTAATGGGCACAACAACTCTCATATTTTCCCAACGGGGAACTCTTGCTGTTACTATTCTCATTCTCACCTCCACTGTCACCATTTCAGCCGGTCTACACCTACATATAAACAGTAGCTGGATAAGTCCGGGCATGTTTGCTGAGGGATGGTGAAAGTGGTTCTGGGAAATGTAGGAAATATTAATGAGGTAAAATTAGACAAGAAGTTTCAGGATACTGAAAAAAAGGAACATTGCAACTCTTACACAAAAAAACAAAAGCATGAACAATAGCCAGTACAGTAGTGCAAGGAGGAGAAAGCTCAGCTAAAACCCGATCTTATCTTTGGGTCATGTTATAAAAAGAATTTATTCTCTGTAGAGACGAGATAGTGTGTTAGTGTGTGTGTGTGTGTTGTGTGAGTTTGTCAGTGTAAGACACACAGTGTGGCAGCATGTCCAGATGTTCCCAGATTATTACTTTTTTCTCTCTATCCTCCCATTTCTCATCATCCATCATCCGTCACCCTTCTGTCCTGCCCCACTGACTTACTGCTGTTGATATGTGTAATCCCCACCTTTTATCTCCTTTCTCTCTCTCTCTCTCTCCCTCGGCCATGTCTTTATTATGTATTTGACATAGCCATCACTCTTACCATTTAATCTTTTCTCTGAAACAAGTGGTATTTTTGAACTTGTCATGTATAACTCTTCTGTGGAGGGCATGCATGTATTTATAGCCTGTAAACTAGAATGGTATAACCCCCCCCAACCCCACTCCTACCCCCACAGATGTGTGCTAATGCCAAAATGAATCAAGGACAGCCTGCAGGATGTGTGTTAATGAGGTGTTTCGATTCTTTCTAATGTGCTGTACAATGTGTGTCAGTGTGTGTGTGTGTGTGTGTGTGTGTGTGTGTGTATGTGTGTGTGTCTTGGCTCTTTGTTATTTTATCTGGGTCTGTCTATGGGAGTATGTTACGCAAACTAATATGTTCGTCCTTTGTGAAGACCTAAGGGAGAACAAGGGATCAAATCTCCCCTAGTACACTAAATCACATCAGGAAGTTCTGCGTAATTAACCTGTTCTTTAGATGGATGTTTTCAAATGACTACAATGTGTGCCAGATAAAACTTAGAGTTAAAGGGACCTATTTTCAAAGACCAATGCAAAGTCCCTGGGTGAGTTAACTTTTTTTAGTGATTTAATGACCAACATTGTGACACCTCCTCCCTTTAAGCCACCATCCAAAGCCAAGAATGGATGCAGGTAGACAGGTGAGCAGGTCAGCAAGTAGACAGAAGTTAGGTCAGCCAATCATTGTATTTGAACTAAATGAAATAACTGGCGGTTCTTTTTACACTTAACAGCCACAACAACCACAGATACCCAATATTGATTTTTTTTGTGTCAGAGCATTGGATTTATTGAATACTGTCCGGATGTAAAGAAAATTTCAAGAAATATAATAAAACCTGCTTCTGAAATAAATTGCCGACCCCGGCTTTAACTTTATGTTAACACTGTCAGAATTAGCATTGTAGAACTGTTGCAATGGACTGTATTAAACTGCATTAATGTGTTTCTAATTAAAACTTTATTAGTGATTCTAATGTTATTTGTCCATGCTTATTTTAATACCACTGGCCCTGTGAGGTATAGGCACAGTGGTACTGAGTAGTGGTGGAGCTAAATGCTGACATCAGCATGAACATGCTGCCAATGACAATGCTAGCATGTTGATCTTGATGTTTACTATGTTCACTGTACTAGTTTAACATGCTATAATGTGAATATTTGGAAATCATACAACAGGTGTAGTAAAACTAACATTTCTGACAAACAATATGTTGATGAAGTGTCTATTAGGCATGATGGACGCCAGAGGCAGGAGATGGAGAGGTCTGGCTGGTGTTACCGGAAGTGGCATGACGCTAGCAACAAAGAACAGGCTTTTGCACAGGTATCCTGGAGTACAGGGAAAAACACATGTCAGCAAAAAACACAAGGCATCAATCACAGATAACTCAAAAGAAGTCAATGGACACAAGTAGGCTGAGAGTACACTTCCATAGGAGGTTAGGAACAATCTGGCAATGTTTTGCACAAATACACCTGATGTCACTGTCAGAACTGACATTTACAGTGATGTATCTGGAGAACATTTCACTTGGATTTATGAGAAACCATTAGGCTAAATTGTACATCAGGTTAAGCATTGAGGGACCTGAGGCCTTGTCCAAAAACAAAAGATCAAAACATGGGCTACATTTGATTGATTGTGATGGGGAAGAACATTAGGTAACATATCCATACATTAGATGTGCATGTGTATAATATGCATAACGCATTTTTGAGGAACCGACTGTCCGGCAGACCAACACCAACATCCCCAGAGCCACACCACTCTGACACAGCATCAACAAAACCATTATTTGCCTCACAAACATATGATATATTACATTGATGTTGTATTGGGTTGTATTGTTGGTGTACCTAATACACTGAGCACCATTAAAATTTCAAAAATCTTAACTTATAGAGCTGAAAGAAATATATACATATATGTAAGTCCTTTCAGGATACAGCCGTGAGGGCAGATGGCAGGATAGCTTACTGTAAGTGGAAATCACATTTCTGTAAAGACTGAAATATTTACCACTATGTTTTCTGAGTGTAATGATGCACATCATCAGGCTTTAAGTCAATGATGGTGCCTGACGCAGTAACCAGATGTGCGACTCCGTTTGAAGTGGCAGCACCAAAAAATGTTATTCCATTATTTTGCTGTTTGTGATTTATGCAATGCACCTGATTAAAAAAGCTGCCTTTAGTCACATGGATATGTAGACATTAATCTACACAATAATATGACTACCAACAATTCAACTGTAATAAGCTGATTTAACACTTTAAATGATTGCACAAACTGGCAGTTCAACATAATCATGCTGCTTGCATAACTGAAGTAAATAGTTTTATTTTGGAACAGAGGAAATTCTGGACCCTGTTGTTCATAGCAGCCATGGGAATCTGTGTAATGAATTTGACGGAGGCTATGCTACAGGCAGATGTTTTGGGGTAGCTATTGAAATGAGGTGCTGGGTTGCTGATGTAACCTCAAGGATTTCTGTATAAGGAATGTCGGAGGATTAGTGGCAACATGGAAACTCCTGTGTCCAGTCTGCCTCCAGGATGTCTCCATCTGAACTCTTCTCACCTGAAAACCGAAGGTGTATGGAAACAGAGAAGCTTGGTATCCACAATAACACCAAAAGACATTTTGTGTATGTTTTTTTGAGAGCCTGGTGCTGGTTTTACAAGACTATCAATGCATGGGGCAAACATGATGAAATTACAAATAGCACAGCAAATGGCACATTAGTAAAGCACATTCCAGCAGTAAAATTGACAATCACAATTACAGACAGAAAATTGAATTGGGTGCCTTAGTGAGTGCTGTGTTATGAGCTTCTTTTAGAAAGCAGCTAGAAGGAAAACCACATTTTCGCATAAGTACACCTGATGTCACTGTCAAAATTGACATTTACAGTGATATATCTGGAGAACATTTCACTTGAATTTAATGATCAACCATTAGGCTAAATTGTACATCAGGTTAAGCATTGAGGGACCTGAGGCCTTGTCCAGAAACAAAAGATCAAAACAGGGGTTACATTTGATGGATTGTGATGGGGAAGAACATTAGGTAACATATCCATACATTAGATGTGCATGAGTATATGCAAAACTCATTTTTTCAGAAACTAATGTCTCTAATACATTCGACTTAGGCTCTGTATTGCAGCACATTCATTTAATGAGACAATGCTGACAAGATCTATACAGTATTATATAATACTGTGACCTGAATGCACACTGTAGCTACACAGGTTCCATCTACTGTGCCGCCAGAGATTTATCACAATAATAACCATAACTGTGTTATACAATGGTCATAATGCTCCACTTCTCATTGTCATTATCAAAACAGTCGGCGTATTTCTGGCATCTGATTGATGTGAAGGTCAAGGGTCAAGGCAGAGCAGGGCCGTGAAAAAGCCCACAGGTTGGTTTATGAAACAACTTGAATGAGCCATAGGTTTCAAAGAAATCGTATCATGAATAGCAAAAAATGTCCATGGATTCTGCAGATTATTAAAGAAAATGGATTTAAATGTCTGTAACTTGTAGAAATAACTCCATCCCAGAAAAACATAAAATCTCCATTTTGTACATTAAAGGTCTCTAAAATCTGATATTTATCCTCACTTCAAAATCTTGACCACCAAAGTACAACTTTATTTCAGAATATACAAAGGACACAGATTGCCTGTTATATAGCTTAAGATAAATATCAAATCCTAAAGAGATTTTAAATGCAGACTTTGAGGGTTGATTTGAGGTAACTTGCCCCCATAAACTGAAAGGGCAGTCTGGGACACAAGAACAACAGCTTTGAGAAACTGAACATGATGCTCCTTCAACATTAAGCCAATGTTGATTTGTAATTACATGAGATAAGAAGATGAGCGGAGGTTTAGTGCATGTCTTGACATGCGGTTATTTGTGTTCCAGGGGGCATGGGATGATACACTCATTTTACAAGCTTAGGCCATTGCACTGTCTATTCAGAGCATCAGGGCTAAGGGAGGATATTTCCCTCAGTCTCTTGGTACTTCCATGTGCTAATAAATACACATGAAATTAAGCATAGAAACAAACACAAGTGTGCACATGCATATGTAATGAAATGTTGACAAATGTTATTTTTCCTTATTGGTTCCTGTTTGTTCCCTAAAATGCACAATAATCCACATTGTAATGATGCAGGTTACAGTCTTGGAGATGTTTAGTAGTCAGTGTCTGAGTGTGTGTTTGTGTTTGAAACAGAGAGAGGTATGAGCTTATGCTAAGTCAAACATATGGCTTTGTGTTCAGATCTGATTTTCCAGTATTACTGCAGCTGAGGCACTTGAAAGATCAAGAAATGACGCAGTAAAATATGGATTTGAAGAGACACTAGGAGACAAATGAAGAATAGGCGACAGACAAATAGGAGAGCTGAGGATAAAATGACAAATGACTGGCAAAAGTAAGCTGTCTCCTCAAAACTGAACTGACAAACAGGCCTCTCTGTGAATTTTAAATTCGCTGGATTGAATTAAGAATGAACGAAAGAGGGCGAGTAGTATGTGCGATGGTGGAACAGAGCTCGTGCACTGCAATCACTTGAAAAACGTTTTTTAATTAACTCCTAAGACCTTCGGTTCATTTAAAATTATATTACTGTGGAAACTGGCAGCATAAAATTATCTCAGTAAAAACATAAATGTTGAATGGGTAATTTTCATTTCACTCTCATGTTTGGCGTGCGTTCATGCATATATTTCCCAATTAGACATACAGTATGATGTAATTCCTCACCAGATAAGCATAATTCCAACAAGACTATAAATCCGGAGGTCAAAGTTTCAGGTGACTTAACCGCTTAAGAATAAGGTCACTTGATGACACAAGCTTAAAGAAATGAACACAGAGCTGCTGTAAATCAAGACCAATATTTAACAGTAATTAAACAACATCAATAAAAAAGCAGTAGAAAATACTCTTACAGATATATATATATCTGTCTTACAGATATATATATATATATATATATATATATATATATATATATATATATATATATATGTTAGGCCACTGCTCAGTGTCGTTTGAGATCTGACTTTCTAACACACATACACATTTTCACAGTGTCCCACTAGGACAGCGTGTTATTTTTTTCCTCATTAATTCCTCTATTTGGCTAAAGCAGTGCTCAGCAACTTGCAACGTGCTCACAGCTTCAGTTGTGCTCATCTGTGTCTGTGTGTGTGTGTGTGTGTGTGTGTGTGTGTGGTGGCCAGACGGCTCAGCTGTTTGTTTCAGAGTTGTTGGGCATTTGAGGGACCCGTGTGGATAAAAGTTGAAATGGGAGTCTTAGAGTACAAAAAAGGCTGCTTTTTTATGCAGGACAGAAAACTAGACAGATGAGACACATGAGAGATTAAGAGGAAATCTAGGGACAAAACAACAGCTAGACGACACACCATATGCCCCAAGGCCCATTATCCACTACTTCAGCCTTTTAGTCTAGAGTGCACAGAGTGATTTTCATAGCCCAACTTAGCCTAACAACAAGTAAAGTAGAGCATTAAGCCGTTTATTTGTTCCACATTTTCAGATGAAATAAAGGGACGTATACAAGTTCTTTCTTTCCGAAGGACACATGGATTCGCAATAATTCTTTGAGAATAAAAAGCACTCTATACAAGCTTAAAGTGACACTCCACCCAAAATGTGACTTTTGAGTATTATTGCTGACCTCAAGGCTTAAAGAGGGGATACTTTAATAGTTTAACATTTTGGGAAAACACTAGAGCTGGGAGTGGACTAGCTCAGTTTAGCATAAAGCGGGATTGCGATGGGACAGTGTATAAGCCACATACCTCTGATGTGTGTGACACTGGTTCAATTCCCACTGTGACATGCACCAATGTGTTGCGACCTCAGACGTATATAACAATTTTAAATTGCTTTGGATAAAAGCATCAGCTAAATGACATAAAGACTGGAAGTATAGAGATGTATGAGCTTATACTAAGTCAAACAGAAGGCTTTGAGTTCAGATCTGATTTTCCAGTTCCATTACTGGTGCTTGCCTCTGGAGCAATGAGGGGTTAAGTGTCTTGCTCAAAGACACAATGGTGGATGGGTGGGGGATCGAACCCAGGTCTCTCACACCAAAGGCATGTGTCTTATCCATTGCACCATCACCACCCCCAAAATATGGATTTGAAGAGACACTAAGAGTAGTCTTGTAGTACTCAAGGCCGATCTTAAGACCACTTTTTGATGGTCTCGGTCTCATCTCAGACTTGACCGCAAATGCACTCGGTCTTGGACATGGAGGACTCGGGATTTTATTTCTAGACTTGTCAAAAGCATACCTTTGGGAATATCAATATATTACTTTTGCATCATCTGATTTATTTGTTAACATCCTTACTTTGATTGGATGTAAAACGTACTGCTTCAAATGCAACCAATAACCCTGGTTAAAAATGTGTAGTTACCGTTAACGACTGTCACCCCTCCCGACAATTTCAGCTCTTAGTGTTTGTATCTTGGTCTTGGTCTTATCTCGGTCTCCATAAACTCTGGTCTTGGACTTGACTTGGTCTCGGTTTGGGCGGTCTTGACTACAACACTAATTAAAAGACAAATGAAGAATAGTAACTTCCAACTGGAAGTAGGTCTAGCTCTCTGCAAATATAAAGAATTACCGTGTGCAACTGTAAGCCAACCAGTCAAGTTGCAGTTTAATATCGATGTCCATCCAGACAATAATATATACAGTGAATACTTGGAAGGGACTGAACAAAATAAAAAAGTGTATTTTTTACATATACATAAATATGTATAATTTCAGCTAATAAACATTGTTGAACTACTTAATGAGGGATAATCTTAGATTACAATGTCTTAATGGATTCTGATAGAATATAGTTACACAAAATGTGGTGCGTTTGTTGTCTCCTTTTTGAGATGCAAAGGCTCTTTATAAAAATTCACTCACACAATAAGCTAGTTGCACTCCAATACTCTGTTATACTCTGCACTTACTAAATTTAAAGAAATTCCTTCAATGCGTTCCTGAGATATTGTGTTCACAAATGTTATGATGTCCCAGTGAAGTTGACCATTTGGATATAAAATGTTATCATTTCATCATTTAATTCTTTAAGACATTTGTGTGAAATTTAGACATTATTCCTGTATTAAATCTTGAGATATGGCTAAAAACATGTTTTGTGAGGTCACTGTAACTCAACTTTTGACCTTTGATTACCAATTCTAATTAGTTTATCCTTAAGTCCAAGTGGATGTAATGAAAATCACTCCAGGAGTTGCTAAAATAGTGCCATCATAAGAATCGGATGAACAGATGGGCGGTATAACTGACAACACATTGCTTTTGGCCACAGCTGTCGCCGGTAAGAAAGCATTAAAATATGCCAATATATCAGTTTCCTTATTGTCATTGGGCTCAAAACTCACTTAGAGATGAAGCACACGCCTGTTTTCTCCGTTGCTTGCATCAGCCACTATTCTGCTTTTAATGTGAGGTCTGGGGGTCGGATTCAGCCCTGTGCATGCTCCGGAGCCTCTCTGACTACAGCAACAACACGGCAGCTAACGACATACAGACGACTTACACCATGAAACAACCGGCTTGCAGCAAAACACAGGCTCCATGTAAGGATACAAAACAATAAAGGATTATGTGCTGAAGCCCACCACACCAAACAGGTTCAGATGATGTCGAGTAAGAACAAAGTGAGCATTAGTAAAGCTGGAGAAACACAGAAAGTCACGTTAGCTCGCCGGCGTACACCGAACAGTTGCTAATGTTATCTGGTGCAAATTTGTTTCGATTTACACATTTGTTCACCAACTAATGCGACCCATGTTACTATCCTGTGTACCACTGTTGATTTAGCCCGTACAAAAGAATGTAACAGCAAAAGCAAATGTGGAGCGATTACTTTAACGTAACGTTACCATACTCAGGTACACAGCTTCTCCACCTCTAAGTCGCTGTAACTAATGTGACCCACATAACAAAATGGTCACAACAGAGGAAGAGCCATTCACTAATACTAGTTACAGTAAAGTTACTTACTGCAGTCTAACTGTTATAAAGTGTGACACAATCTCATTATAATAGCCAGTCCAGCTCACTAACTGTTTCATTATCATCTAATACATGTAGCTGTAGCATGACATTGCTGAGCCTCCGGTGAGAGGTACACAGATAGTAAAGATGGTTATTGAAAGCAGCAGGCGAGCTAAAGATGTAGCACATCAGCTAAATGCAGTAAATGTAACGTTATCATGTAAAGAGCAAGGATTAGTTCAACCTACAGCTGATAAAACTATTACTGTAATGTTGCAGTGGTAGTTTACCTGAGTTTCCTGTGTGCGCTGTGTGGTCTTCCTGTCTGTACTATAGCCACTGTCACTCTGCCTTTTTTCGTGAGGATTGTGCTGATATGAGTCTCGCTGCGCTGAATGAAAGGTACAGAGCTGGTGTTGATCTGTCTGAGACGAGAACGGGAAGTAACAGAGCCTGAACATGTCAGGAGAAAAGCCACAGCCTGCATGCAGGTGTTCCTGCGTTTATTGTGAAAGCGGATGTGTTTTGGATTATGCTCACTCATGAGTTCAAGTGAGCACGCGTATGAGCACACACCTGGTTGCACTCTTAGAACCGCACCGTTAGTGGCCGCTGAAAACTACATAATGCCCCTTTAAACTTTACGCAAACCAAAATAAAAAATTGTGGTTTAAACAAACAAGATGTAATGTGTCAGTGAGTTGTAGAAATGCTAGTAGGCGTCTTTTTGAACTTTGACGTGACTGCCAGGGTAGTCGTTTTATCCTGCTCCCAGTCTTCATGCTAAGCTAACTGATTAGCACAATTGTTCATGCACGGGCATGAAAGTGGCAAGTCATTTGTAGTTTCCTCAATCATTCCAGTGTTTGCACAGCAGCATAAAAGTATAAAAAGTTTTACTTTTACTTCTCAAATCCACTTTTCTGGCTACATACACAGCTACAGCGCTCATGTTTTGCAACAGTGCCCCAGCAGTGATGGCAAGACCAACTGAAGCAATCCAATGGTATTCCATTTAGTAAATTGTAACTGTAATTGTTGTAATAATGTAAATTTTGCATTAGTAAATAGTAAAGGAGTGGTTGAAGAAATTTCTATGAACATTTTGGATACTTTTCCCCCCACGACTGAATACGTAGGGGCCACAGCTACTGTTCTCTGCAAGTCAAAACAATTCAAAATTCAAAACAAATGAAAGCCATCTTTCAAGTCTACAGGGGAAGAGTATTTGACATTTAAAAGATGTACTTTGGGTTTGGATTTCAAAATGTTAATTTGAGCACTTTTTAATTTAACAAACTAAAAAAAATCTGCAAGGAAATTGCCACATTTAACCAAACAACAACAGATTTGTCACATTCCTATGCTGATGAGCATCTGCACTGAGTCATGAGTCAGAATCATTTCTGTCATCCTTACCTGACCTTTAATTTTTTTTTTTCATGTGTGGCTTAAAAAATAAATTATGGCACAGAACTGGGTGCTGCTGGTGGTTGTACAGTTCTGTATCATAGATGTATACATGATCTCACATGAGAACAAATATGCAAATCATCAAAACACAATATGTCTAACCTGATGGCAGCCCTGTGTGCATGTGCATGTCTGTCACTGTTTATGTGTGCATATGTATATGTGCATGTGTGTCCCCGCTTTGACGACAGAGATGACTCAGACAAGCTCGTCACATATGTCTCACTCACCACACATGTTAATTGACGGTGCCAGTGTCATGTGTGGGTTATTTATTTTTTGTTAGTATTATACAGCAATGAGTAGAACTTTGAAAAGTTTACTATATGCCTCAGGAATTCAGAAATGGTTCTTATTTCCTTTGCTGGCCATGTATTTCTTTTATTTTTGTTAGAGGTATAATCTGTAGTATTTCAACGCATTAATAGCAGGTAATTCTGCACATATAATTGCAGATTTTGACTTAATAATATTTTGTTAGTTAATAGATCCTAATTGAAACTATATTGTGTTCGCAAACCAGAGTGATTTAAGCAAACCATTAACAACAGCAGAAAACAATAATAACATCAGCATGAAAGTTAATTTTTGACATTGAAAATAGTAGTTTGACAAAACAATCTCAACTCACGGTGCACTTACTCACTTTTTCTGGTGCTTTCATGCATATCATATGGTCAATTTGGTCATTAGCAGATGGAGTTTGCTCCATGGCAGTGTATCTGTTGACATGTGAGTTCAGTTGACGCAGTTGTAGTAGTTCTCGTCCATGTTAGCTTAAAGTTAAGCCTAAACTCCATCCACTGATGAAGACATTAGATTTTGTTAACTTTAGATGTTGTCTTGTGATAGTTTTGTAATAACAGACCTGTCAATCAGTTTGGGAGTGAGTGAAATAACAGACTGTACCTTTAAAGAGATGAGAGATACATTTCTATTCTTTAGCTACCAATCTCAATCTCAGGAAAGACACATCAAAAGGTACAGACGTCATATGTCACAGATACGGCACTATTCATCATCGTACATGGCTCACTTAAACAGGCAGAACAAGTTGTTACTGTTGTTCTCCAGAATGAAGACTAGAGGCCGTCACTCCGGAAATCTGTCAGATAATCTGCTGATTAGAGGATAAGAAAAGAGGACGTGACCGATTAGAGGTACAGTTAAACCACACACCTCCAACGCTCTGGTTGATTAATTAGATCTTAATCCATTGAGTCTATCTGATCGCATGTCTGACTTAAGGCAAGGTCCAAGATCTGACTGAACACTATTTAACGTTAATGAACACAATTAGACAAAAACACTCAAATATGCACAGTCACACAACATATGCATCCCTTGGGCCAACATACACTTCAGTTATACATGAACATGTTTTAATCACATTTGTGATGGTGTATCATAGATAAAATGTATGTTTTTCTGCAGGGATGAGTTGAAGGATAAAATTACACTTATAATTTATTTACTCTTCAGTGTCAAGATTTTTATTAATGAATCTTTCGTCTCCAGTGTGTACTTAAATGTTTGTACCGTGTTAAAATACATGTATATTGTATGGATGTGTGTTTCAGACAGAGACCGAGTAAATATAACCCTCCCATCTGTTAGGGGCTGTACAGATGCTGTCTCAGAAATAGAGGATTAGTGCTAAACTTAGAGAAGAGGGGGCATGTGATGAGAGGGGAAGGCCGGGCAGTGACTAATACCAAAAGCATAAATCGGGAGGCGATTGACAACGTCAGAGCAGGCGTTCAGAGGGAAGATGAGAAAATGTAGAGACGGCAATGCAGGCCGTGTAAAGTTGTGATGGGGCCAAGCACGTTGCCTCCGTGTGAGGGATGAGGAATGGGGGACAGGGGAAATGTACAAATAATAGAGATAGGGCAAGACAAAAAGAGAGAAGAGAGAAATGTATAACATTCACTATTCAGGAACTAATAGTCACTATTCACACCAAAGCTGCAGAGCATTTCAGAGAAATTTAAAGTGATAAATCACAAGGCACTGACTTTATTCATTTATTTAGTGTGATGCACTTTAGGCATTGCTGAATTCCATTGGTCCTTCAAATAAAATACATACCCAACTGGGAGGATAAATTTAATTCATCTGTTTTGCGCTTGTTAGGTGGATACATGCCATTACATTTGTAATGATGAAAGGAGGGACAAAACTCCAATTGCCTTTTAATGGTTGATGGCATGAAAAGAATAGCTGTGTACAAACCACAAGTTGAGAAGCCTTCGGGCTGTTCACATATCGCCCAAGTTCTCCACTGTTGTGCTGCTGACAGTGTGAAGATGTCAGCAGACTGTGATACCTGAAAAGTTTGTAAAACATTTTGTAAAATGACAAACAAATCCTAAATCAAGTAATGTCAAAAAAGACAAGTAGTGTTTGCAGTCAAGTTTCAGAATAAAACAATTCATTGTACACTATGTGGAGCTAGCAACTGTAGCTGAAACTCCACTTCTCTTTCTTTTTCTTTGGATTTTTTTGTTCTAGGTGGTCCTCCGGATTTCACCATTAGTGATCATTTCTGAGATTTCTGAGTTTTCTTTTATTTACTCCAAAGAACTCACAGTTGCTTCTTCCATAAACAAAGACAAATCACTTCCGGTTCACAGGAAGATTTTCCCACTGAAGGTCCAGGGTGAACAGGTTATTAGTTGATTTAATATATAAAACAGAAATGTGTTTATATGAATTGTATATGATAGATTACAATAAGCTTTTAGAGATGGAATGATCACCATCAGTGATGATCAGTTGTGAAATTTGCATTGTTAAAATCTGGTGGGATCCCTTGGAATCACTAGTGAGAGCCGTGTCTGGTTGACCAGACACGGCTATAAGAGTACCACATTTTAGATCTCTGCTTTTGATTTGAAAGACATGGAAGAGCCCCATACTGGTTTATGAATTTCAACTTTTCTTTAGAAGACTCTTCAAAAAGTGCTGGAGAAACCCCTGATGTCCCCCAGTTATCTTGGTAATATTTTTACCTCTATCAAAGCTTAATCAACCAAACAGACTTGATGATTAAGAAGGTGGGTGAAATTTTGAAAATTTGGCCCCAGGTGCCACAACATGACATCAGTGACTCAGCTAGCTTTCACCTTCTGTGGCTCTGGAAAGATGCTGCATTACTCAGCACACACACATACACACACACACACTTTACATGCCCACCACATACATGAGCAAACAACGCGCATAAAGTGTATACATGATGTTGACGCAGTCACTCCTTCTGTTCAGTGCATGCCTTGGACTCAATAGCACACATTATACAAGGAATACTGACTGAATTAATATGCAGACAAGAGTGTTTATGTGGGAGGAGCAGAGGTTTTTTTAGTAGTTTTGTATTGGTGTTAGCAATTGCAGTGGAGACAGAAAGTTCACTGTAATGTCGGAGCTTCATATTTACAAGCCTGCCCATGCGTAACATTGGTTTCTTGGTAAAACAAACACAATCAAAAGAAGGCAGAAATATTTCTCTTCAGCCTGACTCGTTGTGATAAATGAATGCAGACAGAAACGCTGCCTTGAAGTTCCTGACTAGAAGACCTTGAGTTTGAACAGTTATTTGCTGAAGCTTCGGATGGATAGTTATTGCATAATTTGTCAGTGACTTGTATGTGAGAGTACACGTCATTGCCCTCCACAGCCACATTCCCACCTTGGGGGAGCTAACCCTCTCCATGAACTCAGCTGCCACAACATGCTGCAAATAAACGGTTATATCATAACCCAGCAAAGTAAATCTGCATGTTTAATCCCAATGACTCCAGTTACACAATGGCCATTGTGGCTTTAATGGATTTATGTATTCAGATAAAAGATTACAAAGCAGGGGCATTAGGGAGCAGCACCTCAAAGCTGTGACTGAACAGCGGCACCAAGTGATGATTTTTTGCTACTGCACCATGGACACGGACAAAGATTTGTGAGGCCCACAAGAACTAAGTGAATTCCCAATAGTTTAAACTGCAAACTTTGATTTGAAATTTTTATCATTTTTTTTTCCACGCTCAGGTCATTCACCTTTTTGTATACAACTGATACAGCTGCATCAGCCACAAGATAGGAGTTAGTTATTAATGGGTTGCATTTTATCCCAATGAAAATAGCAAGCATGGAGGAGAATAATGGTTTGAGATTAATAAGAATTCAACAAAAATGGAAGCTTGATGTCACCAAGATGTGAGTCAGGGAGACTTTTAGAAAAGCAGACTTACTGTTTCCAGAAGATGGTTTGTTGTCATAACATTTATCCCTGAAGTACACTTTTCAAACGCTACTGACGTCTGATTCATCACCTGTATCCTCTTTCACTGGGATGATGATGTGTCTGTTTCCATATGGAAATGATAAGGATGCTTTCTTTGAAAATTAGGTCAGCAGGATGATAAGGACAGCTTGTATATTAGTTACTTGCAGTGTTAATAATGCAAACAACTGGACCATATGCCTCTGTACCTGATGAACAGCCAGTGTGGGAGCTTATAGTTTTTGTAAATGTAAGAAAGTAAAATTTAAAAGGAGCATTCTGCAGTGTTTTGAGTCTTTGGGAAGAGGTCACCATGCAGATTTTGCACTCAGCACCTGACAAGAAAGGTGTGGATGTGTTTTGCACAATGAATATTAATAAAGCAAAGAATGGGACCACATCTTCCACCATATCAATCCCTCATAGCTGCATAGCAGTTGGAGCCAAAACTGGTTCATCAAATAATCCCATTTTCCTAAAGCTCAAGGGGACATCTTAACATTGCCTGTTTTGTTCAAACAACGGGCCAAAAACCAAATTCAATTCACTATCGCATAAGATAAAGAAAAGCAACAAATCCCCAAGAAGTAAAAACTTTTTACAGTCACCTTTTTAGAGTGGTTGAGTTATATTTGAAAAATGGCTTTGTGTAGAGCATGTAGAGCATTTGTCCCACATCAGATTTCAGTTTCCATTAAAGCCCAAACCTCAACTTGCATGACTTTACTGCCGGAATATTGTATACCTGAACGTGACTGCTTATCTTTTATCAACCAGCTTTTGTCTTTTAAACTTTGAAGCTTCTTGCTTCCGTGCCTACCAAAGTGCTGACCAAAATCTGTCCATCTTCTTCCTCATGCTGTCCTGTCAGTCAGTCTCGAATACTCCTGTATGATAAAGACCTGTTGCATAAGATCACAGACTGCCTGGCTGCGCTCTGACATTAGCAGCGGATTTATTCCTCCATCAGCCAGTCCAGACATACAGGTACACGCTGCTGGCCTATTCCCATTGTCATTCAAATGTTGGGCTGGTGATTGAAGCGCTTATCTCTCCTAATCGGAGCGTGTAAAGGTATTACTGCTGAGGGAGAGCGTCGCCACACCAACTTTGATATGGAAAATCGCATCTGTGAGCTCCCAAACAACATTATCTACACAGAGAAGTGAATATACCAGGTAAAACCTTTCCTGCAACCCCTCAATCTGTTGTCTTGGATTAGCTCCATGCTTGTTCCCTTTTTTTTTCAGATCCTCAAAGACATAGAAAGCAGGGAGGGTGGTGGCAGATTAGAAAAGGGAGCCAAATAAAGAGCCAAACACACATCTTGTTAAAAGTAAGATTTGTAAGCTTATTATTTTGTTATCATGATCATTGTTATAACCTCTGTTATGGTTTGTTCAGTTTACAGTTTATTTTCAAGTTCATTTAAAGTCATTCCAGTCGAAGGTAAACATGATTGTAACTGTTGTTTCCAACACTATTAAATGCTTTTTTTTGTTTTGCCAGACAACAATCGGTCGCACTCTCTTGCTCACGCGCACATGGAAAGAGCAGAAACAAACAGACTGTCACTCTTCGACTCACACACACACACTCACACACACACACACACACACACACACACACACACACACAGTACACATTGACACCAATACACACAAAGACATACAGCATCTCATGCTGAAGCTCCTGAACACAGACATGAAGTGATTAACAGACATGAGCTCTGATTACACTCCCTGATACATACACACATTCAGATGGGTACACAAACTGACACACACACGCACACACACACAGACACACACTCGAGCACACTTGCTGTCGTGTCTAAGTTCTTAAGTGCAACTTCTTGAAAAGTGATTTAACCTCTGGCGCAGCTCTTCAACCCTCCCACTCCACATCAGGACCCTAAACCCTTCTTACCTTGCCCTCCCACCAAGAGCCACATATACACCTGGGTTGGTTGAAACACTGTATTGTACTGTAACATACTCAGTGATGCTACATATCTATGATCCTTGTTCATCTCCATAGGTATAATCTCTCGTCTCAGTAACAAGAGCCATTACATTTCTATTAATTCAAAAATGTGTGCTGTTGTTGTTTACTCGAGGCTGTCCAAAGTTAGTGACATCTCACTGACACACCTTTGGAAAAAAGCCACATTACTCCTGAACTACAAGCACACAGTGCACTCTAACTTCTTTAAAGTACATTTCTATATATCAGTGGTTCCCAACATGGTGGACTGGACCCTCCAAAAGGGTTGCAACACAAATCGGACAGGTGACATGAGATGGTTAAGAAGATAAAAATGAATTCTACTACACAAAATCTGCTGTATTATTTCAGAATTTCTTCTTATCTTTCTTGAGAATCACTGGTTGATTTTACCTGATCAGGAAGTGTAATCATTGCTTGGTTGAACCGATTACTATCTGGACTAGACATTTGCATCCTGTGTACAGAGGTTACAAACAGACAAACAGCATTGTTTTGGGGGGTTGCTCCAGCGATTTTGTGTCGCACTTACATAGAATTACTGGAACTGCAAGAAACAAATAATTATAAAAAGAAAATTGGTAAAGCACAGACTGTCATTTTCTGACTTTCCAAAAATGCTGGACCCAACACACCCACAATGCAACTCTGTAACATCTTTGTTAGTCCATCCCTCAATACCCATGTTTTTTAAACTTTATGACCTAGTCTGCAACTTGATTTTCTGGTCCTTAAAGGGGTCACAAGCCAAAAGGTTTGGGAACCACAGCGACATATGATCTTCATAGACTCATAGTGCATCCCAAGTTTACATATGGCTCAACCCACCCAATTTTCCAACTTTTCCCCCGTCGTCCCCCTTATGATAACCAAAAATACACCACAGCAAACTCAACAAAATAATAATAAAAAATATAACAACCATACGGAAACTGAGCTTCAAGTTTGTAAAAATGCTTACATCACATTCCATCTTGGCAAAGTTCAAGACATTGATATTCCAATTCTTTGTCCGTTGTGACATTTACAAGAGTACTTGAACGTCTCACACACTGGTTGGTGAGCCACTCTGTGAGCTGGTCGGCCAATGGTCGGCTCTCAGTCCATCATCATCATCATCACCTTCACCATTGTTATCAGCTACTATGGTAAGCCATGCCCTACTAGAGTCCGTCAATGGCAGGGTGGGGTAACCATGGTGAATAAGGTGCTAGTTGCTATGGAAACGCTATTCTGCAGCAACTGACTGGTACAGTTGTTTGAGTTTTGAATTGCCGCACCACCCCACCAAAGCACTTGGTTTGTATGTATTACTTGTTGCTTTAGTTGTGTTTTTTCATTTTTTTGTTTTTATTTAGCATTTTCACACTTAATAAGATGTACAGTATGTGGATGTATATTCAGGCTGTTAGTACCATTTAAAATAGTCTCTCACTCTCTAACACACACACACACTCAGACAATATTTTTTCTTACTCAAGCACACACACACACACACACACACACACAGTAACTGAAAAGAGTTTACATGTGGCATCTGTCAAATTGGTTTACAAAGATGAGAATGGTAGTGCAGGCTGCTACACCGACTCTGGTTAGTGGTGAGCTTCTTATTGTCCCGGACTGGATCTGTTCATAGATGCTTGTGTGAGTGACTGTCCTTCCGCCTTCGTCCCTTCCTCATTTCTCGTCTTGCTCTCCTCCAAACAGCCTGCAGTCAGTCGAGAAGAGGGCAGTATTGCTGAGTGTATCCATGGCTGCCCCATAGCCATCATGTGCTTCGTTAACCTCGGAGATGACAAAGGACTAACCAGGTACTTCATAGACAGGACAGAAAAGTAACACAGTAACTTATAATATCAACAAACCCTTGCAGTTTCTGTGTCAATGGCACATCTACAGTAACCCCCCCCACACTGATGTTTAAGTGAATAATTCATCATTTAAATGCTTTGTTTTCCCCCCTGACCACATCCAGTCCTGTTGCCTTCATTAGAGATGTGCTGAACACAAGATGACACAGCAGAGTAGAGATGATAACTAAAATACTGGCGTCTGGAGTCCGAGGGTGTGTTTATGAACTATTAGCTACTTTGACTAGTCTCCTACACAGGACCTGCACAGTTCATCTGCTGGTTCCTTTTTTTCCCCTCCATGGACTGAGACAAGATCCCAGCATCAAGATCAACAACAACAACAAAGATAATAAAAAGGCAATTTCAGTTCAGTTCTGCTGAAATTTGATTCAGTTCATTTGAGTTCAGTTTAATTCTTGTTGCAAGAAACTATGGCAACTAGCCCTAAGGAAGTGTTTCAGCCAATCTGATCCGGGGGAAAGTCTTCAAATGTTTTTTTTTTATTGGTTGGGTGGATTTGATGCGTTTTATCATGATTTCTGCCCCGCCTCTCCTGTCGTATCATATAAATGCTTTGTGTGGTGTGCATGATTCAACAAGCTCAACCTGTGGCCTGTTCAGACGCACACACACACACACACACACACACACACACACACACACACACAGTCTACCACACCTGCATCTGTATACACAGGCTGACTTTAATACCACATATAGTTCAGTCTGTGACAACGAGAGCCTGAAGGTCCTACATCTTCAACAAAACCACACTCTCTCAAACACACAGCTGTACAAACACACACATTCACACTGTGATGCTTGAAAACTCTTGCTCTTCTTGCCTTTTGCTTTATTTGTGATATCTGCTCCTCTCCTCCTATACCCCCCACCCACACACACACACACACACACACACACACACACACACACACACACACACACACACACACACACACACACACACTCCCACCCGCTGATACTGTACACCCTCCCAAGGCTAGTTGGCATGGTGACGCTGATGGGATGGCCGTTGCTAGGAGATGAAAAGAGCGGCCAAAAGGAGCATCGTCACGGTGAGGAGAAGGCGATCTCTGGATGGGCTGCTTCCGCTGACACTCTTCTCCAGCTTGGGAACAAATGGGTTAAATTCATCTGGAAAGAACAGAGAGAGGCACAGAGAGCAAGAAAGAAAGGTGAATAAATGATGGAGAGTGATGTCTTTATATCAGTTCATTACAGTGCTTAGCAGAGTTTTTTTCTCCACACTTGAAAGGAAAATAAGGAAAAAAATATGAGTTTATGCGTGCTTCTAATTGTCTTATAATCTGCTTACAGAGCACGGCTGTTACTAAACATGACCAAATATTTTAATGAAGCAGACTGTCTGAACAAAGGCAGCGTACAGCACAGAGTCACACTCCCACTTAAACAAGTCTGCTATAAGACAACACAACAGCAGTGTCATGCAGACTGCTGTGGCTGTTATCAGAGAGATCTTATTGTTTTAGTAAAATGACACATTTCCAGTCACATGCTTGCATACCTTTACACACAGACACACTATATATACCAATTCAACTGCACGTACACCTGGTGATGTCCTAAAAATAGTTTGCGGTCTTTTGTTGCCGGCAGCAAGCTGAGCGCTGTGTTCTAGTGAAAAAACATGAGCCACCAGACAGTTCACTGCATGCCTGCACTCATGAGACACACCTGTGGCCAGACATACCCTCTGTAGTCACTTGATTAATGAGACTGGAGACCAGACGGAAGCACAATTTTCTGTCTATACACAGGACAGCTGACGCTGATTAGGACCTATTGTGTTTACGGTCTGATGGCATTGAAGTGAAGCGGGGATACTGTCAGTGTCTCCACTCCTCACCGTATCTAACTGCAGAATATTTCCAGCTGCTCTGTGGGTCAGACAGCAGAGTAATGACTGGCTGACACCTGGTTTTAGAGATGGCCTGTTCTGGTATGCTCTGCCGGCCAATCTAATGAGGTCTATGCAGCAGTAGAGCTCAGGTTAAATGCTTTGACCGCGCTGTAACCGAGCATGCGGCGGTGGGGTCAGGACACTGTTACTTTACTTTACTACTGACAGAGGAATGTGATTTTGAGGACACAAACAGCTGACTGCAGAGCATATCTCGCAACACCGGTTCTGAAGTGTAGCTCTACTAACCGCCTCATTACACACACACACACACACACAAATAAACACGCACACACACTTGCCCACTGTCTCTCACTGACTGTCACAAGCACATAATTATTGCCATGCATTTTTGCCGCTGATTGTGCTGAGGGGCATGTGATGTACATCATGACCTTCTGACATGTTCCTGAGCAAAACATCAGTTCACAAATGGAAGCTGTCTGTATTATTGTGTTTGTGTGTGTCTGCGTGCCACATGTTGGAGCAGAAAAAGCAAGCAGCAGCCTGATAATTAGTAAGCTCAGACAGCCATAGGCGTCTATGAAATTGAATGTCATGTTGGCAAGAACAAGATGTCTTAGTCTCGGATTGTGTTTATGAAAGTATCTGTCTTTGTGTGAGGCGTGTGTGTTTATCAGTTGTCATCAACTGTAGTGGTTTGTCTGAGTAAAAATAGAATATATCACATACTTTTCTACTATAAAATATCTTAGACTTTTAATTTGACATAAGGTTATGGCCCGTTTTACACACATTTTACACAACATTATATTCAATATGGCAATTTAATACCCCAGATGCTGTATAATACCACTGTACATTGTTATGCTATTCAAGAGTCCTGGAATAAATATTTTATGAAAATAATTATCTCTAATTGTTGTAGAAACTGTGTCACAGAGGTTTTGATTCAACTATGTGTTAACCTTATTAGAAGTTATAATTTGTGGTGCAGCCAGATCAGAACGTCCTCATTAAGGGGTCATTGCAGTGATTTAGTATAGTTAGGGGACATCTTTGATTAGAGCCTCCCTGACTGGTTAATACCCACGTCTTTCAACTCAAAACTTAATTCCCTCAGAGTCACAAAAGACAATACATAACTGGCTTAGTAGACCTGCCTTTGAATAGTAAATTGATTTTGACATGGATAGATAGATTCACATCAGTGGTGTGCCAGTGTAAGATAAATACCAAATGTCTAAATATGGTTGGACAAACAATTGAATACCTACACCTAACTTAAAATAAAGTTTCTGACCTATAGGATACTATATATATAGGATAAAGGTCATTTTTAGTCCCATGATGTCTATTGTCACATCTTTGTACTGTGAAATATTGTACCAAGTCATGTTTTACATCCCTAATACACACCCAGGAGAAGACAATGTTGAAAAAAGACACTAATCTATGAGCAATTTCCAAAACAACAACAACAACAACAAGAAGAAAGAAGAAATGCGTTTGCCACTGGCAGATATAAACCTACCTTAAACAATGTTTGGTCAAAGCTTCTAAGGAAATGAAGTGGATTATATTTTGTTGCATTGGGTGTTGATATGTGTTGATGTTTAGTCTAAGACGCAGTTTCAGGTTGTGACATCCTCAGCCTAATTGATGAACCTAAGAAAACCAGCTGACACACCTGGTATTAACTGGCTGTTTCTTGATACCTATTGCAAGTAAAACAGGAAGCTTAACACTGCAACAATGTCCCGTTTTATAGTTACTGTACTCTTATGTTTCAAATATCATCGGATATCCTGATTTCTTGATGAGCATGTTCAAATAAATTAGCGTGTAATAAGTGTATGTTGTATGTATATGTCATAGTATTTTACAGCATATATAATTCCCAGACCTTCATATGGGGTATTTGGAACTGATGGAATTAAATCATATAACACAATTGTTTCTACAAATGTTATAAAAACAGAGGTGACATTTTGTTTATGCAGTGTTCTGCTCAATTATACTCAACCTCATGTTGCTGGCAAAGCAACCCAAACACACTGTCACTTAAAGGAGTGGTAATTGCTACAATAAATGCCATTAAAGAAAAAGCTTCTGATTTTCTCCACTAATGGCCGGACCTGATCGTCAGATGCAGTAACCTGAGCCAACAGGGTGGGTAAATGAGTATCCTCCCACTAAAAGCCATCAGTAATCACATGGCTGCATGGGGAGCTGCTCGCACCATTCCATCTGTGTTGCAAATGAGATCTAAATGAAATCTAATACTAGAGGCCGTATTCAGGAGGGAACCACTGTTGAGCTGTAGACACTGATTGAAAGGGGCAGCGCCTAGAAAATAAACTGTGTGCAATGAACGGGAGAGAGACAGTTTACAGTATGAGCCTGCAACATTCAGCTTAGTTAAACATTTTCAGAAACGGCAATCAGGCAGATATGAACTGAGCAGTTTGTGTGTGGCCTTGTGTTTGTGTGAATGTGCTGATCTGAACTTTGAATAACGGTAATTAAAACTATGATGTGATGAGTCTAATCGGCAGCCAGGAGGAGTGAGAATGAGGGAGGGGAATAGGAAACTCTACTGCTTCTTTGTTTTCAGTTCATTTCACAGCTCCCTGCTGATTTCCTCACTTCCTCTTGCACCATTTGGGTTATCCTATTAATTTAATTGGCAACACAGCACTACAGGTGAAAATGATCCATAGGGCCTGCAGCAATTCGGCGCTCTGCTATTGTGTCAGTTTTTCATTAAATATTGACAGTAATTTCATGTAGTCTACATTTCTTGTCTGTTAAAGTACATTCAGTACAACTATCCTTCTGTGGAAATAACAGTTGCTTTTTGGTATATTCTTCTGTGAAACTTGTAATTACATGTTTTCTTTCATATAATAATTCAAAAATGTTTCTGCTATTGAAAGGTTTTGCGTGTGTGTTTGCAAAACATGAAAAACAATACAATACAATTCCTCTATTTTAATACGGTTTACACTGTGATAGCATTAATGCACACTATAACCCTAAGATTAATATCGTTTTGTAAAAAACAATATGTTAAGAGGGTAAAACTCAATTTCACACATCAAAAGGTGAATAAACTGAGCTTTGGTGGCTTTCCCCTCCACTGCATTCCTACTTGTGCTCTAGGAGGAAAAATGGAGGATGGGAATTAAAGGGCGGGAGGATGAGGACGGCATGGAGAAAGGAAATGGAATGAGAGAGAGAGATGAGATGAAAGAATGTTGGAGAGATGTAAAAGAAGAGTGGGAGGGGTATCTCAACAAACTCATGACCTGCAGACATTCGTTGCAGCCAGTGATGAGTTTTCTTGGGATAGTTATGAGAGACGAATTTATTACGCAAGCTCATGCAGGTGTGCAAGTGCGCACACAGACGCATAAACACACGCACATTAACAACAACACGGCACCATATTTTAAAGGCTAGCCTTGAGTGTGAAAGCATGACAGGATGATGACTGATACCTGGTTGTGTAATGGGTGGCAGCTAGCTAGGCCGAGATAGCTCTACTGTTCATGTTGTTATTGTGCTGCTGTGCTGTTGTTGCCATAATACTGAGGAGCAAACACATGATCGTCTAAGAGATTATCCTACAGTCTGTCACTTACTGATTTACTGCTCAGCTTCTCCTTTAAATTGCCGCCAAATTTCATACAGTTCCAGTGCACATGATTCCCATAATTTCACCATTTATGTAATCCTGACGGGAGCAGGGAAACATAAGGGCAAACTGTGTGCACTTGCCAAGACCTCGCTGTTAACTGTAAGAAATCTGAATATGCCTAAGATTTTTTTTGGTAACTACACATGAAACTCTGTGTTCTTTGCTTATCTGGGTGAAAATGGAAAGTGTGAAATGAATTTGCATGTAGTTGTTTAGCGGGATCAGCAGCTTGCCAAGCCAGCTGGTGCCGTGAAGTTAACTGTGTTGAATGTTTTGAGAACGGCACATTTCAAGTTAGCTGGCCACTTTTGATGCTGCATGGCCAATGAACTGACCACTTTGCCATCAAATATCAATGAATGCTGTCAGTATTCCATGGGTGATCGGGCTTTCTGTTCTGCCGCTCCTCAGATCTGGAATCCCCTCCCTGACCATCTGAGGGCACCTCAGACTACTGAGACTTTTAAAAAAGGACTAAAAACATTTCTTTTTAGCAGAACGTATGAGTTTTAATTAACTCAAGCTGTTGCATTACCAATTTTTATTTTATATTGATGTTTTTACCTTGCTTTTATGATCTTTACTGTAGCACTTTGAGATTTGTTTCAAATGTAAAGTGCATTACAAATAAAATGTATTCGTATTATTAGTAGTAGTTGAGGTAGTATTTAAGGATAAGGCTAGTGATATTCTATATTTTTCTTATCCTTGACAAATACCAGGGAAAGACAAGTGTGTCATTTCCACTGAGGATGGGCGGATGCTACTTCATCACTTTATTCCATTGCTTTATTTTCCCTCATCTAAAAAATCATTAATCATTAATCAAAGATAAGTCAGGAAATGTCAGTGTTTTTGTTATAAGAATGTATGTTTGGTAAAAGAAGCAAATATATTGTCTTTATTTTTCTGTATCCATTATTCTATCATTTTCAGATATTAGTAATACAGAAATTAACATTTTGAATCAATTTGTTAAAGTTATTATGGAAGCAATTTTATCACTGCAGTGATAAAATTGCTAAGTTGATACAAATGCCTGTAAATTCAGGAAATACTAATCATAGTATTTTTTTAATTCTTTTTTTGTTTCAACAATAACTCTACTAACAAGTACTGCCTGTGTAGCTAAAGCCTACAAAGGCCTCTGTGTCTTAGGCCTTCACCAAAAACGATTAAAAAGCATAAATGAGCAACCCCAGGTGTGGGTGCCCTATTCCTTCATTACAATGAACACATGTACTGTAGTTTCCCACATATACCATCTTGTAGCTTTACCAGTCACTAGAGCACCATATGTGTATTAATCCGCCACTGAAAATAGTCTACAACAAATGCACCGTTTACTCCTGTTCGAGTTAAGTTTGCTAAAAGCTACAGTGCCCAGCTGTTTGGGGAAATTGCTGTGCCTTTGTGACCTTTTTTTTAAAGATTCACATCTTCAGCAAAAACAAATGGGCTTGTTACTGACTGGTATAGACAGGTTATGGACAGCGGAATGTATTGAGAGACGGACTAACACATTGTTGGGTTTTAGTCAGTTTATGGGATATGTTGAAAATAAGAAAAAAAAACCCTAATAATTATGATTTAACTTCAATATGGTAGCTTTAAAAGTGTGAGCAATATGATTTTAATGATTTAAGATTGACATGTTCAAACATGACTGAGTGTCTGTTTCTATGAGTCCAGACAGACGAGATAGATTATGTTCCGCACTTACTCAACTTCATGTGTATAAGTTTAAGTGAGTGTGTGTATGACTCACCAATATCATCAATTTTTAGGCCTGGTCTAAGCGTGTAGTCTGGTTCTGTAGGCTCTAGTTCATCATCCACGTCAGAGGCTGAAAGAGAGAGGGTGGGGGGTGGGGAATGAGGGTTAAACCATTGCACTAACCCAAAGGATTTTAATTACATCCAACTTGACATCTTGAGAGAAACATGTGAGAGAGCGGCAAGGAAAGGGTGTAGGGGTTAAACAAATCCCCCGCAGCAGACAGACTGACAAGCTAAAACATTACCAGCAGCCTTGAGAGAGAGAGAGAAAGAGAAGGGGGGGTGGGCTGAAGAGAGGCAGTGTGTGAAAAGGAAAGGAGAGCTACAGAGTCGGGGGGTGAAAGGGAGAAGAGGTTAATACTACAGAGCAATGGAAGTTAAAAGGCCCGGACAGGCCAGGGATCAAAGTCTGTGTTTGTGTGTGTGTGTGTGTGTGTGATTGAAAGTGAGTGCGAGAGGGTCAAGATATTGAAGGAAGGCAGGAGAGTGAGAGAGGTTAACACTACATATACATAGCCACCCTGAGTGACCGCACACAGCAATAAATGGATTCTGACAGCGAGCGAGGGAGGAATAGAGAAAGAAGAGAGAGGAGAGGAGAAGAAAGAGGCGGAGGTAAGGACCTTCAAAGCTGGAGCTGCTCCTTTCTGCTGCTGAAGAGAGAGAGAGCAGGAGGAAAAAGAAGAGAGACAGAAAAGGAGGAGCAAGGGGGGTTCTGTGCTGTGAGTGAAAATGCTGCAGGGGAAACTCAGCAGGAGTATTAATAGCTCTGCCGGTTTTAGACTGTATTTAGATTGTGTATGCATCTGTATGCAGCCGGTGTGAGTGAGTAATATGTGTGTGTGAGTTCGTGGGGAGCCCGGTGCTTGCCAGATGGGTGCAGGTACAGTCTGCAAACAGGTCCAAGCATTGCATTACAGGTCACACACTATACACACACACACACACACACACACACACACACACACACACACACACACACACACAGATAAAGTGAAAGACTCACCCGTGGAGCAGCAGACGTACACTCGTAGTCTCAGACAGCTGCGGCCGTGATGATGGGTGGGAGTGGCTGTAAAAACAAAAAATGCACAATAGATCAACATTATGCTATTTTGTATTCACATACATTTCTTGCATCCAATTGTGTGGCCTTCCTAAGCAAAAACTAACCAAAGTTAGTTTTTGTCTGTCCCTGTTCTGATAAGATGGCATTCATTACAGCACCAATAATCCAGAACGTATCAAAAGTAATGGGCCTATCCAAACAATCAGTTGTCCATATTTAACAGATTGGATTTCAGACAGATATGACAATTTCTCACATAACATAAAAGTAAAATTTGCACATGCCTATGATTCACTGTCACTGTATGGACATCTCCACAGATTGTCAGTTTCACAGTGAGGTGGTATCAAATAATATCAAATAATACCTTAAATCTAGGTATTAGAATTTCTATCTGGAGAGGAAAAAGTGGTTTTAGTGCATCATTAAACTATATTTATTATTCCAGGATGCACTGGAGCCATACCACAGCCACTGTTTGTGACTTAGAACCGTATTGTACAATTTACTGCAGAGAAAAATGAGCAACCCGTTTATGAAGAGGCAAACGCAATCAGTTCTAGTGGCGATCTCCTGTGCAAAACAGTGACCGTGGTTAGCTTACAAAGTGTTTTTAGTGCAGGTTACCAAATCTGGCAGGCAGTCAAAAGCACAGAATGTGGATTGCAAGACTATGAGAGCAGTGGTTTAAAAATGTTTGGTTGACACAATACAACACATTAATGGAGGTTCTTTCTTTCATTTATGTGGCCAACAAATTGCTGTCTACAAAAAGCACAGTTCAGGCAAATGAAATTCTCAAATTCACTAGGGACTATAGAACACTTTTGACACTGCATTTAACAATGTTTAGCACTCACATGAAGGGAGGCTAAGTTACTGGGACATTTGAATATAAATGATTATTAGTAACATCTGTGCCCTTCCTCCTGTGAGTCAAAATGTCAAAAAAGGCCAATTGAAGCTATGCAGGATTTTAAAAAAAACTTTCCTCTTTCAGTTCAATTTTCTTTAATTTAAATAAAATAAAAAAACAACTGTACCAAACATACACTTTAAATTTATATGTTAATTTGATATGATAATTTAAATATTTGAGGTTTTGCACCAGCCTGTAGAAAACCAAAAAACAACGAGAACAATCTTTCTGATTTTGGTGTTGCAGAACAAAACAAGTCATGCAGTGTAAATGAGTACCACACTCATTATATAGCCAATAAATGTATGAACCATTTATCCTTGGCCTGAAATATTTTGTTTTTAATGATTTAATGACAAGCCAAAAGTTCATTATTTATACAGTGTCTTATTGGCACAAGGTGTTGCAAAGTTAATTTGATTAGCTATCAACAAAATGGATGAGCCTGCTTGACTGCAGGGTGATATGATTAGATGTGAAACAGCAATTTATTATCCTGAAATTACCTGAGGATGGGCTTTCACTAATCTGAACTGAGTAATGATCAAATCCATTACTGGAACTGTTTTTCACATTACTGACGTCCTGCAAGAATAGCTAGCTTTTACCATAATTTATAGCATGGTCTGTTTTGTATTTTGAGGACACTTAATGGTGACATGATATTGGTTATTAGTTTGATTCCACTCACAGATGTAGTAATACTCCTGTCCAACGTGGAACTCGTAGCCCAGCGAGAAGGCGCTGTACCGCTGGAACTTCTCAGAGAACTTGATGGGCGCATGGGGGGCGTGGGGCCGGTTACACTCCCACCTCTTGAAGCCCATCTGTGGGTCGCAGTTCCTGTAACCACGGTAACTGACCATGTAGAGGACGTACTGCTCACCGGTGCCCACCATGCGCTGGCTGTCATTGTAATGAGGGCAGTAGATGTCCAGGTAGTCGTTGACGTTCACCTGCATTGTGTAGCCCTCCCTACGCAGACTGGACACAGGAAAGAAAGCAGGAACAGTAAGAATGTGTATAATCATATCATATGCCATTTCATTTAAAATTTCCTCTGTATCATTAGTCAAATTTATTTGTTTCATTTAGACATTTAAAATAACTACATTTTCATGAATCTGTCATCTTTTACAGGCAATTTCAATTCAGCTAGAGTCAACACATCATAATTGGACATGTACTTGATTGTTTACCCCTGCTAGAAATTCCATATATATTTAAGGGAAAAAATCTGAGTCAGTTTAGCATGGTGTCTAAACTACCCATGGAAATGAATGAAACTTTATTAAGCGTGCGCTTCACAAATTCATCAAAATAAATGTTATTAATATAGAACATGTAAAGCATTGATTGCAGCCAACGGTGCTTAGCACACACACAAAATAAATAAACCAATTAACATGTGGGATAAAACTCACTACTTTTATGTGCACAATATTTTTCACTATATCTGTTTAAATGTTTACACACAATAGCGCCTTCTCCGATAGCACACACACACACACACATATACAAACACACACAAACATAATGTAGCTACATTTGCTGTATTTTATCACCACTAGCATGAAATTCCACAATGAATGTTGTTTACTGGCTCCAGTTCCCAGTTATTCACACTACATTTTTAGATACACACAACTTGTTGGACGTTTACACATCACTCACAGTCACATACATCACTGCCAAGACAATATTGCATCTCACATCATTAATGGCATGCTGTGTTATGGACGCATGCATTTCAGCTTGAATGTTGAACCCAGGGTCAAAAAAATCTTTGTCTGAGAGTTATTGAGTTATTAATAACACAAAGCAGGTGTGTGTGTATATGTGTGTGTGTATTTGTGGCTGTAGGGCTGCTGCATGCACAGAATGCGGAGCTGGCTCTTCACTATGGACTGAAGGCCCCAGGGCCACAGCTCCTTCTCCTGGTGTCAGCGCAGCGTTGTCCCCTAACCCCAGTGCTCATACATCAACCTGAGCGCAACGTTGCGCTCATGTCAGCCGTCAACGTCCTGGCCACATTTCTCCCCCCCCAAAGCTCATATATCAGCGTCAACCCCAAAAAAGACTCAGCTTGACAGGAAGATAAGGTCTGAATCTGTGTCTGGGAGTGTACGTGTGTGTAGTTTGTGTGACAAAGTGAAATAGATTCTTTCCTGACATCCAAAAGCCCTCTTTCTCTTCCCATCACAGACGCAGGCCCATATCTGTGTGACAGAGACAGGTTGCAGTTGTAAATCATACACACGCCGATGAGCATGTGCGCGCACACACACACACACACACATACACACACACACACACGCTCACGCAGATTTTATAGTGGTGACATCATAAAATCACAAGGGGGCAGCAGTGTGTCATCATCAGCCTGATGCTGCCTCTCTCCCTCTTTGCCAGTTCTAGGTCACGTCTCCAGGGAGATTATTATTCAATTATTAAATGAAGATCGAAACACTGTTCCAAATGTCTCCCTCTCTCCATCACTTTTTACCGCTCTCTTTAAATCCTTCCAGAATTTGTCTTTCTCTCCGTGCTCTCCATTTCTCTCATCCCTTTCTTTCAAAGTAACATTAACCGAAGACGAATTGTTCAACATTCATCCTTTGCCCTCTTCCTTTTCCTCCTCCTCTGCTCTCCTCTCCTCACTTTCTCTCATTACATCATTGACTAGCCTGCAGAAGACTTTTACTTCTTGTGGTAGAAAAAAAGTGTAAAAGGGGAACTATATTTATAGTGAATGCAAAAGAGAGAGAGAGAGATGGAGAGAGAAAGAACAGAGCGAGAGGGATGAGTTTGGTTCCACCAGGGAGGTGTGAATGCAAATTGAGTAAAAGAGCCAGAGAGAGAGCCAGAATGGAGCAGACAGAAAAAAAGAGGAGGTTGGAGAGTTTTACGCTACAAAAGAAAAACAAGTTCTCCTAGATGAAGGGATAATGGAAGAAAAAAGACAGAGAAAAATGAGGGGGAGGGTAACTTGGAGCATCTTGAGTAATCTCAAAGTAAATCAGTTCTCCTGGATAAAAGCTGGCTTTAGGATTCCCATTGTGAATGTTTGTGTATGTTTGTGTCTATGTGTGTGTGTGCGGATGCTTTGGTTTGTGTGTGCGAAGAAGTATTTCTACGTGTGACATCAAAGCATCTAACCTTAACCTGCTGAAACTGTGACTTCTATTTCGTACAGGCTTTGCCCTATTTATCCGCTTAACGCAGATTATTGTGAATTCGCATTACACTTTTTCCTTTCAGACTGCAGCCAAGATAGCGTACGAATTCCGCAATGCGTGTTTGTGCATATTTGATATGTACCTAGGAACCTTTTGCAAGCACTGGTTTCTCCTTAATGCCTGTTGTCGCTAATTTGTATCATACCAACGTCATTCCTACATTCATATCTTTTCTATGACCTATAGACAAATTAACAATCTCCAGTCAATTTAGCATCAGCTTGAAAGCAAATGAAAACAATAATATAAAAATAATCACAAATACAATACATTTTCTTATTTGATTGTAAATAAACTCAGGCGTCAAGGGGTTAAGGGGGTGTGTCTCTAGTACACACTACAAAAAATACAAAAAAGTAGTAAGTTACCATGAGTGTCTTAACAGCAAATCATGTAAATATGGCATCATTGTAAGTCCTTGAATGCTGAAATAATCTGTCTAAGGGCACATTATGCATTAGTTCCAAGGCGTGGATAATCAAAAAAGACACGGCCAAGAGTGAGTTTGTGTTGAAGAGAGCATGTTTTTAGGGTAGGAGTGAAGGATTAAAGGTATTAAAACCATAACTTTGCCACCATACCTCTGCTAACTCATTTGCACAACATAAAGCAATCCAACACAATTCTTGGACTGACCCTTCATAATCACATAATTAATAAATAAGATGCTGTACATTTTAAATGTCCCTGTCAACATGTCAAAGAGGTGTTGCCATTCAACTATGAGGCTGTTGTTTGGGATGATGTTTTATTGGACTGTATGGTAAAGCATTATATTGGGCAGGTGTCTCTAAAACTGTAGCTCCTTGATGTTATCAAGTTGAAAAAATATTAGAAAAATATTATGTCCTATTCTACAACACCACAAAGTTTTCTGGTCACACAGTGTGCATGCATGTTGTCGTCAACATTACTCCTAAGGTTTTCAGTGGTATGTAGAATGGTCCTGGTGTGTACAGACAGAATTAAATTAATATACTCTATAAATAAATTTGGCTCATTGGCAGTGATAAAAATAATATTTCTGAATTATTTTAGACAACAGAATGAAAGTTCCAAATGGCTACACTGTGAGTTATGTTTTTGTGTTCAGCATTTAAGTGAAGCAGTTGGATATAAACTGTCTGTTGGGAATGTGCCCTTTCCTTTGTGCAAAGTTGATGTGACAGCACCATGCTATTCACAATCATATTCTTCCTTCAGTCTGCTTCAAGACAAAAGAGAATGCAATAAATATTTAAATTTTAAAAACTAGTTTCCGCAGGAATCGTGAAAGAAAATCCACTCTGACTGAGAAAATCAAGACTCTCATTTTATCTCAAAAAGTGCAGACCTATTTTGGAGGGTTTTTATTCCCCTTTATGATATGGGAGTTTATTGGATAGTAATGCTACCTGAAAATTCCAGATAAAGCGAGATGGAGAGACACAGAGATAGAGAAAGTAAGAGGGGGAGTAGCTTATGAAATGTCATGATGTGTTTCTTTCCCTGACACTCTCCTGATGCCTCCCTTTCCTTTTGTGTTGGATCACCACTCATTTCCTCTCTCATAAGTGATACCTGGCAGGGAAGAGCCAAGAGCTGGAGCGGTACGTCAGCAACACAACTCTAAGGAGCGGAGCTGAGGCTTCCAGGAGCAAAAGAACACATATATACAGGTCCACCAGAGGGATGGAGCGATGGAAAGACGGCTAGAAAGATGGGAGGATTTATAGGATGAGACGAGGGGTAGTCGGGGTTAAAAGCTGCAGAGTCTGGCCACCAGGGAGCAGAGGGTGATAGCGGGAGGGAAAGAGAAGGAGCAACAGCTAAGAGCAAGATCAAAGTGGGCCGGGATCAATGTCACTACTGTAAAATCACATCAGAGAGTGAGAGAGAGAGGGAGAAAAGAGAGAGAGAGAGAATATGTTGCCTATATAAATCAGTCATAGGCAACATAATGCCACAGAGTTACTCCCTGCCTGCCTATTATCTGCCTGGCCTGTTGCAGCACAGTACATCAATAAAACACTTTGACAGTAAGAACAGTCATTCCTTTTTGTAACTAGAGCTTAGAGGACCAGCTTACTCTGCTGTTCTCTGTTGGTAAGATGGTAGATATTGTAAAGAAGGGGTGGAGGGTGGGGGGCTGTGGCGGACTGGAAGCTCAAAGATTTAAGACAGCGTGTGTAGTTTTTTTCTGTTCAACCATGACATGGTGTTTCACTGAAAACATACCATGTTTTTGCAACAATAGCACATTGGTCAACCACATAAGCGACGAGGACACCAACATAATCTGTGATTCAGTGTAAACAATATTCTGAATTGTTTGAATTTTCTAAACCAATCAGAATGATCATGGGTGGGTGTGACAGCTCCCCGGTGCTCCAGCTAAATATTTTTAGGTGGGAAATGTTAAGTAAGGCATATTTTACGAATGGCTTACAAACCCTCTTGTGTTGACAAGTCCCCAAATGTGGAAGACGGCCCCTTTATAGCAAAATATTTTTTTTTTTAAATATTGTCATCAGTGACCATGAAAATCCCCTTGGAAACCATAAAAAAGGAAAAGGGAAGCCAATGGGAGACTTAGCTGCTGTTAACCTTAATGAGAAGTTTGAACTTTTGGTGATAAATAACAGTAAATTGTTTCATTACATAATCTGTGGATTCACACATTCTTATTAATATGTTCTTTTTAGGGGGTATATTTTGATATGTCACAATAAAAATGCACAGGTATAAATAATAAAATGAATGATGGCTGAATTCCATTTAACTGCTTCAGTTTCAGGGTCTTGGTATGAAGCATGCTGGCTAACTGTCAAACTGTCATGGCTTACTGGGATGCTTGAATACAATAGAGCCATTTTTAATGTAATTACAACAACACCTGTGCTTTTCCTCCTATATGAAAGGTCAAAATGTCTGCTGTGAAAAAGATCTATTTCTTGATTTTTCTTTTACAAAAGAACTCATGTTTTAGAGCAATTCCAAATGACCAACCATGAGTTCATCACATACACAGTCATTTTTAGCAAGTAGTGTGCAACCACTGAAAACAGTGAGAGTGGTTACTTGTTCTAAACATTTTGACACAATTAAAATTGTCAAATTGTCAAGGCCACATATGGACACAGGTATAATTTATAATATAGGTATAACTTTTTATACTTTCTAACTACTAAGTACTCACCAAAGTAGAAAACCACGGGTGGCTGATTGGTTTGCGAGGGTGTAAGTATGTGTGAGTATCAGCAAACTACAAAAAAAAAAAACAGGCACTCCTAGATAAATCAAGGTTAAAGAAATCAAAGGAGACACTGCTGATGGGCACAAGGTTGGGCTGGATTAAAACTTGTCCAGCAGTGTTACAAATGATTGCCAATCAGGATTTAAAAGTCACTCTGCCTCCTGAGGTCAGAATTCTTAATCCCACCTCAGTTCGCTACAGAGATGCTAACATTGTTGCGGGAGGACTCCAGTCAGCAAGCGGAGCGGTAGGTATAATTGAATGGCTCCCCCGCTGAATGGAGACTCCCAGAGAACTGTAGCATCGAGGCCCTCATCAAAAATAGACAGGAGTCCTTGCTACTCTTCCCACTCCCTCTGCTCTTTTGTCTCAGTCTGTTCCTAATTTCTCTGTTTCTGTCCAAGTTTTGCTTTCGCCTGAGAGAAACCATGCAGACAAGAAGAACTTGTGTGTACACATGCCCCTCATTGATGTCATCTAATTTGATATTAGATGAAGATATTGACACGTGTGACTACTGGTGAATACCATGTTTCTCTTATTTCATCTTCTGTGTCTGTTTATTATTTTCTTTTCCATCCCTTCATCTCTTGAAACCACTGGAGGAACATGCCTGGAGGTGCGTGTGTGTGGAATTGAAATCAATACCTGTCTAGAGTGTGTCCAACAGACTGGAATATGCTGCCTCCTTTCAAGGCCGACACACACAGACACACACACACACAGTCCTACCCTGCAGAGCGATGGTTCATCATTGGTAATTGATCAAAGTATTACAGCTAACAGTGTTTCTTGCCAAGAGGCCTCACACGCAGCACTGACATGATCCCATAACATGAGCAGCATTCTCTGATTCTTTCTCTATTTCCCCCCCTTTCTTACATCTTCTCCCTCGTTTGCTCCATTTGTCCGCTCTTGTCTCACTCATCTCATGCTCTTTAAACGCACTTTACTCGCCTTCTCTTCTCTCCTTCATCTATTCATCATCCCTCGCTCTCGCTCCCTCTTCCTCTCTTTCTCTGCCTGTGGATATTGACTATGTGGTGTGAGAGAGTGTTCCAGCAGCACGAAACCTAATTGCAGGCGTTATTAGCCCTTTGAACTGAGCAGTCTCGCTCTCACGCAGAGCCACATTTGATAGACACTCTAAATAACCCATTATGTATACGACGAGCATGTTCTCTTGCATATGCATGTTATTTTGCAATTAATCATACGTGCTATACTTTGTGGGATTTGAGACAACGGAGAAAGAGTAGGAGGAGAGGAGATCAGACAAGTGGGAGGATAAAAGGGATGAACGACAAGAACAGGAAGGAGGAACGACAGAACACCTCGATTAAGAAAAATGTTGTTTAACCTGTGAATAAGTCCGGGACTTGTGGTCTTTACCTTAATTTGTGTGTTCATTGATTTTGTTTTCAACTTTAATTTATCATCCATTTCACAACCACCCCACCCAGCCTATTTTACGCTCCAAAGGGTTTCTTCCCTTTAAGGCTTCTTCTGTCTCAAACCCCAAGTGTCATTCGCCAAGTATCTGCCAATACCCAGCAATCGCTCCCTCTTATTCTATCACTTGGCTCCCATCAATCCTTCACTCCCTACATCTCCCTCTGTCTCTGTTCCCAAAGCCCTTACATGAGCAATAGTGATCCCATCAGACACCAGGCCAGCAGAGGCACACACAGAAGAGAAAGCGAGTGTATGTTTCCTAAGCTCTCTCATGATTGATAGTGATCCTGTCTGATGGCTGTGTATAGACTCAGCACTCAGTGAGACATTACCCTCTGACCCAGCTATTGATTCTTGCATTCGCTGCCCCAAACACACAACACTAGTCCTGACCCTGCCCATGCAAAAATCACACAAACACACACACACACACACGCAGTGTGTACAGTCCTACAAAGTGATAGTTTGGCAGTGTCCTGTGAAACCTGATCAATCTGCTGCATAACAATCATTCTCCTTGCCAGCCTCAGCCCACTTCCTGGACGAGTCACATGGCACCTGTGTCCCGCTGACTGATGTGTTTGGGTCAGGGTCTGAAGGCTTGAATATCACGGCTGCGGGGAAAAGAGCTCCAGCACTGAGATGAGCTGTTCTCAACAACAACAACAACAACAACAACAACATTACTCAGATCCCTCTCCTGAGCCAAATTTAATAAGGGATCCAAGGCAAGAAATCATGCTTACCGGACAGAAGGACAATGTACAATGAGAAGTAGTGCCATCCATCAAGAAGACCTGGGTAAGAGAGTATTTGCAAATAACTCTTTATCTGCTTGCACTTGTTGTAACCTACTTGAACTGCAAGCTGGGTGGGGTCTACCATAAAAGATATCAGCTACTAAAGAAAACCATTTAAAACTCACTTTGCTTTTTGTCTGTGCTGTGGCCAACTGTGTCTGTGGCCATCTTGGCTAATATAAGAAAAAAAGCCCCTATCACGCACTTCAAACAGGGAGAAAGAAAGGCTCTGAATGATTTGCAAACCGTTTTTTGACCCATGTCCGATATCACAGACACGTTAAACACGTAGAGGATATTTTGGCCATGTTAACGCCAAGGAGGCGAAGCCAGAAAGAAAAGCGAGACAGAGAGGGAGGAGTGCCAACTGAGCTCCAGCCTAATGGGCTTCCAAGACAAAACCACAGCTGGCTTTCAACATTAGTCGCCATGACGACAGAAGAAGCCCTAGCTATGGTGCTATTGTAGCAAAAAAAGGGGGCTACAGGGGTTCACTGCTTTGTGGAAAAACCCATCTATCCCCTCTTTATCCACCATCTCTCTTCTGTCTCTCTAATGGCTAATTAAGTACCACTTATTACTATTCCACATTATCACAAATCATCAGCTATTACTGTGGCAAATTCTGTTTCACATCATTTTCAGGAGGAGATTTTTTTTTGGTACATCCAAGTTTGGCTGCAAAATGAAAAAAAAGAATTAAGGCTAAAAGCAGAGGGGGAAAGCAGGGGTGTGTTGCTAAGGGCTCCAGGCAAAATTTGGATTGGTCATGTACTGTATGAGTAGCTAGTTGTGCAGGACTGTGTGACTTCATGTGTATACTCGAGGTGAAAAAGGTCAAAAACTCAAAGGTGAAATAAGAACTGAATTAAATATTTCAATACAGTTAAGCCCTTTCTACTTCGGCTACATTGATGAAAAAAGCACCATTCTACGATTCTACTATCCACTAACCACTAGTTCAACCTCTCAAATCTTTTAATTTGCTCAGAAAACACAATGCGGCAAGGCCAGAAACAGAAACACCATGTGGAGTTTTAGGGGGCAAATTAAAACTCTGTAACTCTAAGGGTAGGACAGATGGATAAACATACACAAACACACTCACACACACATACACACAAAAGGGCAGTGAGTGACTTGGTAGGATAAGCAGGCACCAGCATGAAGTGTTTAAATGTGTCTGGGTATTGTTGTCAGATAGAAGATGACATTGAGCTCTAACACTTCAAGCATTATGGATGTTCTATTAATGCCCTGTGACATGAAGAATTAATTAAATGCATTCACATATACTCGATCACGAAGGCCTGAAATTAAGGCATGCCGATTGAGACACAGTGCTAATCTAAGCAATAAGTGCTCAATTACCCATTTAGGAAAATAATTTTGCTGAGTGGAATCAATGGAGTAAAACAATGAAAGGAGAAAAAAATGCACTTAAAAAAAGAAAAAAGAAACAATGTTCAGCCTCACTGTATCTCGAGAAATTTAAATTTTTATTCTTTATCAAAGCAGAACATAAAAGACAAGCACAGCACAGATGTTTCAGCCCTCCACAATGTGCAGGTCCAAGTGAACAAAAAGATTTTTTTGGGTGATGAATGAGGCAAAAATCTATCAGTGCCAGATGTTAACTCTGCACACAATAGGCTTACAAGCAACTAGTGGAGATGCACTCAAGAGTGGAAACATGTATTGGGGGTGTTACAAATGCAACAGGTATAAAGCTCTGCTCTTCTGTGTTCAATTATTCCTATAACCAGGCCTGAGACATGTTGCCAATGCTGGACTCAGTTACCTGGAATGGAATTATTAAATGGAATTATTTAGCAAAGAAACAAATTTAGCCCAAGCAAGGACGACATCGGCACACACGTTCCTAGTATGGCAATTTAAATGTACAGTGAGTAAACCGAGGAGTAGTTACAGAAAATCTGTTAGTGTACACTTACGCACAATCACACATTAAGCTTTAAATCCTGTTGATTTTACCAGCTTGTGTATCTGTGTGTGTGTTGTGTGTGTGTGTGTGTGTGTGTGTGTGTGTGTTTGGGCATATTGGTGTCAGTATTTCATGATGTGGCTGACTCTCTCCACTGAACATGAGCAGACTCTGTCAGACTCGACAGTCTATCAGTAGAACATTCCTCTCCCATTTCCCTCCAACTCTCTCTCTCTCTCTCTCTCTCCCCCACTATCACTCGCTCTGCCCTCCCACTCCCCTCCTCTGTCTCTCCATCCTTATCAGTCTCCTTCCATCCGTCTCTCGTTCAATTTTTCTTTTCAGGTTCAATCTTTTTGACGTCCTCTCACTCCTCCTCCTCCGACGACATCTCTCCCTCCCTTTCTATCTTCCTCTACTGGCCTGTCAATCTGTCGTCCCCGCCCTCTCTCTCTTTCTCACTCACTCATGAAATCAATATGCCTCTCCATGTGGCGGCTCACCTGTCAATCATCATATGACAGTCAGCAAAAAGTGCATTCATGTGGTCCTTGTGTATGTGTGCTTACACAAGGGGGGGCTTTTCCAAGTGCATCTGAGAACATGTGTAGTAAATAAAAAAATCAGAAACCAGAGTTTGTCCATCCGATTACTACTCAAAGGGAAAAGAAACGCTCCCACCCTTCAATATACTAAGAAATAATGTACCTCTCATCTTAGTCTAGTTTACACATGTTTATAAGTTGCATGAACTTGATTTCCCACATAATAAGCAGTTCTGTGAATTTGTGGGTGTGAAATAGTGTATCATGGACTTGGACACAGCAATTCCACCATGCCAAAAAAGGATTTTTTTCTTCTAGTGTGTTTGTGTATGGGTGCACTGCATGTGTCTGTGCTCATGCTGGAGCTTCACTGTGACTTACTGCTTTAATTTACGTGATAATCCACATAGACCTTTACTTTTATTTTGGCAATATCTTCCGAGCTACCTGATCGTTGCTTACTGTAGGTGCTTTTGCCCTGCACTTTCCACAAAAAATAATAATTAAACAACCCCTTCTCTGAAATATGAAACACTGTGATGCCTTTTTTATTGCATTCCTTTTGATGAGATTTGAGTTTCTGTAGGTTTTGCTCTTTTCTTTCATTCTAACTATTGAGCTCTTCATTTGTTTATTCCAAAACAAACTGCTGCTGCTGCTGTCAGAAGCATAAAAGACATCGCTTTCTGTGGGCCTAGGGGTATTTCTCAAAGAACAGGAAATGAAAAAGGTATCGGCTGAATCACAATTCTGCTTTATAAATGGGAATGGAAAGTTAGTATTTATTCATATAAAGATACTGCGGGTTATTACTTTTACTTAGCTACTGTCCTGAGTGAAATGCAAACATGCACCATTGACAGCAGCAGTGAATCATACAACAGGTAGCCACATGGGTCTGTTTAAAATCTGATATTCCATGCGTGACATTAAGGTTTATGGATATGTAGGTGTCTTTCTGTAAGGGTTATGAAATGTGTTGTATTTATTTGTACTCGGGTATTTACTCAAAGGGGACAAAGCAGTGGGATGTGTATATGAGCTCTCATAAAGTCAGCCCACGTCCCAGTGCAACATCCTGGCCATATAAGCAATGCCTGCTCTGCTCTGCTTTGCTGCTGGAATATGAAATATGCATGGCCCATAAAGAGCATATGGACCATCTATCTCAATATCCGCTACACCAGACCATCAAAAAAGATCATTAAACCTAACACACACACAGGCTGGCTCGCACACACACACAAACACACAAAATGGCACATAAACATGCACTCCCACGTTGTGCATAATGGTTTATCAGTTTCAGTGCCAACTTTCTGCTGACAGTGCACACACAATAGCGGGCAAAGGCATGTGGGCACTCAAACAAACAGACACACACACACACACACACCCAACACACACATACACATTTAGAAAAAGGAAGAGATTTAACATTTGTGTAAATTGGCTCACTTCAAATATCTAGTCTTAATCTAAGACAGCATTATATTACATACTACATTACAAACAGCTGTCACATAACAGTGGAAAATAGTCTATACATAGAGAAACCTGAACATATGTCTTTTTTCCTCTCTATCACACACACACACACACACACGCCACCCCTCTAAGCTGTCACTCTGTTTATATTTTCTTTACCACACCTCTGTCAGGCTCTGTCACTATCAGGCTCTCTGGCCCTCCACTGCAGGGAATTAAAATTTAATATGAGACACACAAGGAGAGAGAGAAATAGCGAGTGACAGAGAGAGAGAGAGAGACACACACACAAAGTCACAGTGACAGTAAATCAGAAAAAAAGCCCAACTCATGACCAGTTGGTTTTGCACAGAGCGACAGCAACTGCACAGAAAGAGCAATGTCAAGGAAACTGTTAACAGAGCAGCAGAACAAGGGAGGGAGGGATGTAGGGAAGGCCAAAAAGTGAAGGTGAGGGATGAAGAGGACGAGGGTGGAGATAAGGAAGAATGAGTCAGGAAGAGAGTATATTCTCATTGCCTCAGATTTGACAGAATTTACAACTTAAAACAGACTACCAGTGGATGCGCACCACCGTGTCTAAATCTATCTGTCCTCCTTCATCTCTTTCTCTCCTTCACTCACCCTCTCTCTCTCTCTCCTCCTCCTCCACCCTCCCTTCATTTCTCTCACATCTCTCTAATCTCTTTCTAACTACAGTATGTGTCAGCAAGGAGTCTGACACTAAGTCAGCGTCATATTCTATCACCCATGCAGACAGAGACAGGAGCACACGCAAACAGGACAGCTACAAGACGGGCTTCGTCTTTATCTGATCTTTTTTTATTCCCTCCTTATCCCTCCATCCCACTTCCCCCTAACTTGTTAGCACAGGTGAAGACAACATCAATCTGCTAATGGGCACTGCTCATTGTTAGTTCACACTGTGGCCTAAAAACCCGGGCAGTGAAAAGACACCGGAATGATGCAAGAATAAATGTTGGAAAAAATGTGTCTGTGTAACTTGTAGGACTTTCCAAATTCCACCTTGTTTTCACCTTCACAGTAGAGGGCAAAAGCTGGGGAAATTCAATCTTTGTTGCTAAGCTCTACCTGGAGGTGTAATAATTTACCTCTTCACATATAAAGGTGCAAAGTTGGAGGAACTGCTGGTTGTGAAAGTATTTTTCACCACTGTCGATTTCTGGATAATTTAACAACAGTATAGGTTTATGTTATTATGGCCAACATATTTACACATTGCAAGGTCATTTCTAAGAAATCTTGTGGGGTTTTTGTTTTGTTTGTTTTTTTTTACATCAATTTGGTTTGACAAATGGCTCTAAATACTACAGTACCAATGAGCCTCAACAGCTGTTGCTGTGGACAAGAGGCAATTCGGAGGTGTGTGGTTGGAATACTGCAGCACAGTATACAGATTCATCCAAAACTGATACAGAATCTAAAATTTAACTGAATTTAAGCATAAAGGTGTGTTCAGACTGAAGCAAAGCACATTTTTGCATCCTGTCATTCATATGTGTTTGACCACTGGACAGTTTGCGTTCATTCGCCCCTTTCGCCCCATTCTAGTCACCTAACATTTCCTATGCACAAAATGAACAGGACTTTTACTTCCGGAGGCCTGGACACCCAAAATATCTCCTCCCACTACACAACTCTATTCCTCAGAATTTACCACCCTCCTCCTTTGTGGATACAATACACCCCCAGCTGGCTCCATTACACCTCTAGTGTGCTGGATACTGCCAAAATGTGAGCGCAGGAATACGCCGGGACTGTCATTGGTATACTGCTGCTTTCTGGTTTGAAATTTAAAAATATCTATTATGAAACCAGACGTGCCACCTGTTCACCTCAGCTGCTGCGCTGCTCATTTGACGGGCCGACTACCTGCCTTGTTAACAGCGATTTCATTCAGCCAATTTCTGGAACATGAAAAGGCGCTGTTATGTCTTAGGAGGCTGTTGTTGTTGCCTATGAATGGTTGTGTGTATGCGTGCAGCTCGCTAAAGTATTGATGCTGTATGAATTGGTGAGCGCATGCAGTGTGTGGAGAAAACACAAACAGACACAGCGGACGCTACAAAAAACACACGAGTCAACAGTGTTTGCTTTTTGACGTTTTTGTCCCCTTTGGCAAGGACTTTCTTCCTCGTTTACTGTCCTTACTCCCCTTCCAACACTTTCTTTTTCAGTCTTTTCTGTCTGTCTGGCATCACCTGTTCCTCTCGCCTCATGCACCTCTCTGTCCTCCCTCTCGCTCTGTTTGCCGCTGCCGATCTATCCACCGTGGTGTAAAGTTGTAATCCTTTCCCCGCTTTCTCTCCTGTCGTTTACTTCCCTCTCTATCTTAGTAATTATCTCTCCGCCCTGTCCCCTCGTCGCACCCCCTGTCATCCATCTATCTGCCACTATGTAAAATATCTCCATCTGCTTTCACTTTCATCCTCCATTTCTCATTCCCTGCCCTCCCTTATCTCACATGGCTGACCCCTGCATCTCTCCCCTCCTTCCCTCCATCCTTCTATCTCTCCTCCTCTCATCAGCGCTATCCTTCTGCATGCCTGCCTCCATCTTCCCATCCCTCCTCCCGGGCACGAGCTGATTGAAATTCAAACCTGTGCTTTATTGACGGTCTGTGCGGATGGTGATTTGCTTAGCACACATTCCTGTCCAGGGCCGTGGAGGTTGTGAGCAATCTGGTGTTGGGTGTTGAGAGAGAAGATAAAGCAACATCAGAGGCCGCGGCCGCCACCTCATCCTCCCTTTAGTTTGCTGTAATGTTTATCATTACGACTGAGCTAACAGCAGCGGTGGCCAGCCAGCACTGGCTTGTCTGTCTGAACTCTGAACTTAGTTTGTCTCTCAGAGGCAGAGTCACATTTAGCTCCCCTCATGGCAGCAACTGTGTTTCTCCCGCTCTCCCTGAGCCACCTTCATCAATTCACTTCTATTTCTTCCTGTCAACCAGTCCTTCTTGCCTTTTCTGCTCCGATGTGCGCGTCCCATCATTTTGTCTTTCTTTTTCCTGGACATTAGAATCCCTAAGTAAATCACACAAAATGAGAACATAAGTGGAAATGATGATGGTCAACATTCAGGCAGACAGGTGCGCATGTGTAGAGCTGGGCAATAAATCAATGTAATATCAATAATGCGATATAAGATTCAATATTTATTATAAGCAATTTGGTTATCATTAACCTTTTCCTGGCCTTAGCGAAAGAATATTATGATGTTATTTGTATGTTTACCACATCATAACATTACTAATAGGGAGGTATTTAATTCAAAATATGACAATATTTGAGTTTGTGCTACTGCCAACTCCCATCCCTTTTTTTCTCTAAAAACATATGGCTTCTCAATCGAATTTTCAGAAAATATACCTTCACATTCATGAATTATCAAGCAAATAATCTGTAGCTTAACCGATCTTGTAAATAATCAGTACTTACTATAATTTTATCAGCCATTCCTGTGTACAGTCATTGGGCAGATTGGAGCAAAAGCTATTGGTCCAACCACCTTTTCAAACTAGAGCAAATGAAGGTAAAACTGTAGTACCCGCAACATTGCCTGTTAACGATGAGATGATAACCAGATGTTGTGTATCTGTATGTGTGTGTGTGTGTGTTGGGTAGGCAAGAGAAAGGGGCGTATGTTTTCTACAGACAGGTTACACACACAAGTGTTGGAGCAGCTGCAACAGCCTGACTTGTCTTCATATGTGTATGCCTACGACAGCATTTGCGTGTGTGTGTGTGTGTGTGTGTGAGACACTGTCATGTGCAGGACAGCTGCTTCAAAGATGGCAGCGTGAGCTTTTGTTATGTCTCTTCAATCAAAGTGCTTCCCTACAGCTCGGCCTGCCAGACAAAACCAAAGTCAGCCAACACCGAGCTCTGAGCTTGGCTCAGTTGGACTAAGAGACAAACAGAGAGAAAGAGACACAGTGAGGGAAAGAGAGAGAGAGACAGGTAGGTGAGAGGCCACAAGGTCTGTTTCTGTCTCTGGTGCAATGTGATGAAACCGGCAGGCAGCCAATCAGACATGACGATGAGCCAACCAGGGAATAACCTGCAGGTCAGCTAACACGCAGGCATGGACACACACACACACACACACACACACACACACACACAACACACACACAACACACACAATCATCCACATGAGCTTGTTTGAATTGCAGCATTGTTCACTGAGGTCTAAGCAGACCTTTTCTTGATATCAAGTGTTGCATGTAGAAGGTAATTGGATTGGTTGTAATTGGTTGTGGTCGGCTGGTTTGAATAGCAAATGCTGGCTTTGCATAAACACACAAATTAAATCCTTGTTTATGTTGTGTGTCTTTGTGTGCACATGCCACTACGTCGCTGTTGTTATATCTGTTTGTGCGCTGATTGGAAAAACAGACCCTGAGCTACATTTTGTGCATGTCGCAGGGAGAAAAAGATGCTGGTTTGAGAAACTGGCGAAAAAGGAAGAAGAGTGAGTGGCATGTGATACAAAAGAGCGAGAGATGGACTGAGAAAGTGAGAGTGGTCAGGGAGGGAGAAAGAGACAGAACGTGAGGCCAGAGAGGTCAGGGAGAAAATGAAGGGGGGGGGGGGGGCTATACCAATGTTTCCAGCAGCATAAACCTTCAAGGCTTGGTAATGCGTTGCTTGTGTGCGTGTCTGACTGTCTTGGGCAGTGCTGTGTTAAAATGAGTCATGCTAGCTGTAATAAGGAACAGATTGCTGTTCATTTATATGTGTCTCTTATTAAAGGTCTTCTACGTGCCAGCGACAGTCCAAATACGTGTCTCTGGCACAAACACATGGACACACACACACACGCCTATCAGCGTTGTGTTATGAAAGACTAAATGAGACAAAGACACTTCAGAAGTATACGAAACACACAACACTTTGGACCTCCCACTGAGTATGAATGTGCAGTGTCAGCCTTCATGCCTCTGCCTTCCCTTTATTACTCTCTTGTTTCTTACCTCTCTCTTGCTCAACTTCTTCACTTTGCTCCCCACTTATTCATTACCTCAGTCTCTCCTCCCTTTCTCCCCCACGCGAATCTATGCCTCCCTCTCTGTGCGGTCGTTAAGGCAGAGAGGGAGCAGTGGTGTCACGTCATCATGTTCTCCCAGTGCAACTGTGCATATATGATGTCGTTTATACATCTCACTGCTCCCCTTGCCGTCCGTTATAGAGGGCTAAATATACTATTTAACAGTGATGTGACAATGTGACTATTTGATTGGTATTTTACATGTGTGTGTATACGTGCTGGCAGTGAGAACATAATTTCTTTACATAACCACCGTGCAAGGAGCAAAGTGGGGCAGCTACAGAGACAGCAGAACATTAGAGTGTGTGTGTTCTGGCTTTCTGTGTGTGTGTGTGTGTGTGTGTGTGTGTGTGCGTGTGCATGTCAAGGGTTAGATCAACAGGGAAATGTTTCAGGAAGAGAAATGCTGAAGAAATGGAAGGGGACAGGCAGGCAGTCTGGACTGCGAGAGCAAATAGAGGAAAGGAGAGATGTGGCTTTTCGTCTCCGCCACACTACAACATCCAGCTTGTGTGCTGGAAATCGATCAAGACCCTCCATTTTCAAGGACATTTTGACGGGTTATCAGAGGGTGAAGCTTTCTAGATAAGCCTGATGAGTGGATACACAACTGCATCCTATGCGGAAGTCTTTAATTGGAATGTGTGTCGTGTACAACGACGCTTGGCTGAGCAAAGGCATCCCACTTAACTAATATGTGTTGCACTGACACGTCTGTCCTCGCTTTGTAGTCTCTTCCTGGTCTTGTAAGTGGGAGGAACAAAGGAGAAAGGAAAAGGATGCAAGTGAAGGAAGTTAGGCGGCATAAACTGGGAATTCAAAAGAACCTAATGGAAGCAGCAGCGTTTGGGTAATGATGTAGTGTGTATGGTGTAATTGATGACTGTTTATTAGCATTGTTCCTTTTACTGATTATGAAATCACTTTCCCCTATACCATGTGCAATGTCACATTTGAAGTCAAAATGTCTGTGCACTAATGTAATCTAATCCATTTGCTATACTGGTTAATCTACTGTGGAGATTTTAATTAAGTTTTCATTTTTGATTCTTTAACTTTCCAGTAAGAGTTATATCAGCCTGCCTCCTACGGTCTGGCAAGACACAACTAAATTCATAAAGACAAAAACACCAGCTGAGCGTGTGCGTTACAGTCCAGCCACAGTCTACTGCCGATCAGCTCTATGTGATCAGCACAGGTTTAAAAGAAACCTCCACCTTGTTTGCAAATTTCTACTTACAGAAGGCTGTAGTTGCTTTCCAATGCCTTTTTAACATAAGTAGTTGTAGCTCAGGTGATAATAACAGTTGTTACAGAACAGTTTCTTCCCGACTGCAGAGCCTGGGACCCCCACTGACACTGTCTGTTAGCGCCCCTTGCCCACATGATAACGTAAAGTATTCCCATCAAACTTATTATTATCTTCGCACTTTGCACGTTTATCTTTGACATATTTGTTATTGCAAATATAAATTTTACATTGATGATTCTTTGCAATAAACCAGTTCTGATTCTGATTCTGGTCTGGGGGAAAATGAAAGTTGTTTGGGACAAAAGCTTCTGCCAAATGAATAAATGTAATGTCATGAAACTCATTGTCTCTTTCGTTCATTGGAATAGCTTGTTCTGAAATAAACACTGTATAAATATTACAAAACAGAGATGTCTGTTTTAAGTTACAAAATCTAGACCTAATTAACAGCCAGAAGTGTCTTGCTCTGGTTTGTCTATAGATTTATGTTGCCAGTGTGTTGGGTCATGGTTTTCCAGAAGGCAGACTGTAACACAAAGAAGAGATTGTTTTTTTCTTGATTCACAATTTATGCATCCTTGTCTTCTCTGTCTGCCTTCCTCCAGCCTGTGACCCAGAAATCAATTGAGGGCGACCATTTTTTTAAGAAAGGAAAGAGCGGGAATCCAACTAATGATCAAATACGAACCTTAGGTATATTTTTCAGTATTTTGCAGTGTTGTGCTTATTCACTCTTCAAAATGTGTATGTTTTTATGAACAGGCAACCTGAACTTGTTTCCAAAGCTGTGTAGCCTAATGCCAGGGTGCTGATGCAACACTTTAAAAAACAATTATTGGCTTCTCATTCACACTGACTGATTACCATCACTGACTGAATTAGACGTCTCTGGGGTTTTCTGTTTGTAATTGAATGGGAATTAATGAGCCTGAGAGGTATGGCGAGAAGTACTTAAAAATGTCCTTAACTGTGTGTATTAAAAGTGAAGGGATGAAAAATGTAAGATATAAGGAAACAACTCTAGTCACATTGGAATCCCTCCGTTTAAGTGCCTTGCAAAAGAGCACAAAACAGAGATTGTTAAGTGAGAAAAGAGCATTAGGTTTAGACCAACATTAAATTTAAAGCACTCTTTCATTTCACAGTGTAGCAGTGTGAATGCAGAAGGCTCTGGCCAGAGACAATGTTGCATTGGCCAATCACATATCTGCAAGCACACATTGTTTGTAGATTAGTAGTGTGAATGCAGTAATCCTGTTCTTTATATGGTGATGATCATTGATATCAAAGACAAAATGATCGTCGTAACTTTCACAACTTACATAGTTCATTATAGTGTTATGAACTGCTGTGTCTTCAAATTAATAGATGACTGATTGTGTTTTATAGTCTCACCTGCCTGTATCTGAGGCAACATCTCCCTACCAACACAGCTCCATCTAACTACAGCCAGCAGTGGATTAGCTTAGCTTAGCACAAAGACTGTAAATCACTTTTATATCTTGTGTTTTTTGTCTAAATTAAACAAATTAGACATAACATGTTATAGTGAGCTTTAGATGGGTTGGTAGGCAGATTTTGTTACTTTTACACACAGGCAGGCTAGCAGTTTCCCTATGTTTCCATTCTTTATTCTAAACTAAGCTAACTGTCTGCTGGCTATAGTTTCATATTTAGTGGAGAGATATAAGAGTGGCATCAATCTTATCTAACTCTGGTTACTCAGTCACCATCCTCTCCTGCATGTTTTCTGCCAGTTTAAGGACTCAAACCTGCAGCCTTCCAGCTTTAAACCTAGTCTTCTCACTGGGCCTTGGCTACTGCAGCTCCTATGTCATTTCAGAATGATTATCACACTGCATGTCGCTCTGTTCTTCTCCATATTTAAAGACTTTATTAGGATTATTATTCAGGAAGTAAAAGTTAAAAACTGATGAATAAGGATTACGCTATCTGCCATTCTGTGACAGGGAGTGGCAGTCATTAGCAGGAGATATTAATAGACAAGCTATTAGCTTAGGTCGGAGCTTTGTGTCAGACTCTGTCAGTTACACTGACTTTCTGTCTCCCTTCTCTGCTTTTCTCTCCCTTCACTGCCTTGACCCTCACCCCAAAACCATCTCATTTGTCCTCCCTTGCCCAACTCCAGCTCATCCACTCTGATTTCCTACCTTGACTCGTTTATGTCTTTTCTCTCTTCCTTCTCTCTTTCACTTTCGTACATTGGCCCTCTCTGTCACTTTTCTCACTCACACAGTTTTTCTCGCTATAGGCCCAAACCGCTTCCCCACGGCGTTGTCTAATCTTGTTTTCCATCATTCTGCGCTCTCCTCTCTTTTCTCACATTCACATCATGCTATCTCTCACCATAAATCCTCGCCACGCATCATTTAATAACACACTTTGTCCCTCCTCCAACCCATCTTTTTCTATCTCTCTCTCTCTCATTCACTTTAGCCATGACCACACTAATGCAGATTTATTTGAGAGTGCAGTTTTTGTGTCAAACAGGCTTCCGTCGACACTTGCACTTTTACAGAAATTTATTCAAAGTTTTGCCATCCATGCTAAAATAATTGAAAAAAAAATGCTAAATCACTCAGTCGGCAGATTAATTGGGCTGATATCTGGCATTTTGAAATAATCGGCATCGGCTAACATCTGCACTCACAAGGCCGATGAACAGAAAATGTCCGCAGTGTGACTGCTTTGGAACGATGTTAGTGCTCCCCATTGTGAGTTTTGGGAAGGCGGTGAAAAATTTAGTTTCAAGCCCTAAATTTCCTCAGTCACCATCGTCTTTTCTAAATGTTAACAAATTTCTCCCATCCTAAATCTAATCTAAAATCATTACTGGCTAGTGTTAAATACATATTGTCATACTGAAGAGAATATTGCAGTTGAATGATATCACTTCTGACAAACTGTAGCCCACTCTCCCTTAAAAAAAACAGTCACGTTCTAAAATCTACAACATAACCCAATGTTTTTTTCGATTACCTTAATTAATAAAAAGATCCATCTAAAACAATACATTACTGGCTAAGACAACCAACTATATTAGATTGTACTCTGCATGGAAAAATTATGCATGACTTTTCATTGTTTTCATAATATCATCTGCCTTTGAATAACCCATCTAAGTCAACCACTAAAAGATGTCAATAAAGAAAGAGACAGTTGGCTGCTTAACGTTGCTGCCTGACTGATGTAGGGGTGCGTTACATGGATAAAATTAATACTGCAATGAATACAACACCATTAACTCAAATTGTGATGAGAGTCCAAACAGGGTGATCTACTTAAACTACATCCCGGGTTGTGTGCTCATTTATTCTTTCACTACTCTCTAATAGTCACTCAGTAGTAGCAAAAAATTGATTTTGGACAATCACACAAAATCATCATTTTGTGTTATCACTGACAGGTGTTGTGTAGCACCACATATTTTTTACATCTAGAAAATGTGATGCCTTGCATTGTGAGATTAATAGCACAAAGAAGAACATAAGCCATGGTCATTACTATTTATTCCATTTTGGGATATTTTAGGGCACTATATAGTGTGCATATTTCACACTATGAAAAACAATAATCTATTTTATAATTATTGCCCAGTTCTTGACAGTGTCTGTGGAAGGGGGCACTCAAACGCTTTTTTAAATGTGTCCACTTTTGAGAGTACTTTCAGAAAGCTTAATTTTTAGGTCGGAAATGACCTGCTTGGTGTGGAACAACAACAAATCCTTGCTCTTCATCCTTCATCATCCTTCACCCCAACACTCTGTCTCCTCTTAATTCCTCACTAACGACCTCTCTGTCCATCCCTCCATCTTCAACAAATTCCCTCATTTCTTCCCAATCATCTTATCTCTCCCCTTATCGCTCCTCCATTGTAGAGCTATGACCCCCCGAGAGAGAGAGAAGTAGAGGGAGAGACAGTTTGGAAGAGGAGAAAAAAAGACAGGGAGAATGGTAGAGAGTGGCAGAGGGTAAGGTTTCGATTTCACCACAGACAAATAGGCTGACTTTACGTAGGTAACCTCTGTAAATGGGTTTTCGATCTCTAATTCTCAACAGATTCCTATAAATGATTACATAAAGACACATGTTAGAGAGAGAGGACAAAGAGAGAGAAAGATAGAGAAGCAAAAGAAGAAGAAGAGAGAGGGAGACTCTAGACAAACACCTACATAATAATTGACAAATCACCACAGAATTTCCCGGTTGTTTCTCAGTCTGCTGAGTGAGTCAGAGAATTTACAGTCACACTGACTCCTACATTTAACAACACATGAACAAATCAACAGTTAAACACAGATATGCACATATGGCTATCACCCACACTGAATATGGTTGAAGGTCTGACCTTAATTTGTCTCCGTCTGTTTGTTAGTTTGCCTGATGTTGACCGGATTTTAACACGTTGAGAAAAGATGACAATGCTTATTGTTGGCTTTTTAAAATATTAACTCCACACGCGCTGCTGTGATTTAGATTAACCTTGGAAATTATGCATCTTACTGTGTTATAGCATTTTTTGTAAATTAAATTACACAGCCATACAAAAGGAAAGTGTTTGTTACTGTGTGGCTGTGAAAGAGATTTACTGCTAACTGCTGCCTTGTTGGTAACTGGTACTTCACTTTCTAAAGACTCGCTTAGTGCTCACTGAGACACAAGCAGAAACACACAAAGACATTTACTTTCTAGCTAACTTGTTCCTTCACTTACTTGCTATTAGCAAATTGGTATATTAAAACGTTACTCAGTCTTTAAAGCAAAACTCATTACAATACTTTGTTGCAAAACACATAGTAGAATACACTAATATGCATAAGGGAGCAAATAATATCACATATAGCAATTTATAGTATGCTTCATAAATATGTTTGGTTTAACATCTCTGAAGTCTGTTATATATATAGACCTACAATTTGACAACACTGTTCTATGAAATGTTCCTTTGGTGTCATTTTCTAAAAAAAATGGGAGAAAAAAGTTGCTTTTTACTTCTTAATATCACTGATTAAATATATCTTTGGACATTTTAGTAAATAAAAAAAAATCAAGAAAACATCACCTTGGGCTCTGAGAAATTGTGAATGCACTGTTTCACAATTTTCAGACACCCTATAGAATAAAGAATTTAACAACTAAAAACTTCATCACCAGACTTAAATCTATGAAGCCTCATGTGCTCTAGAGCAACACTTTACCTCCTATTCCAACATACTCGCGTAAACATGAACATAAATCCCCTCTCTCTAATTTCAAGGCGAATTTCTCTTCGGTTCGTCAGTCTATGAATCAGCAGATATACAGCAGTCATACTGACGAGAGATCTCCCTCTTCTCTTAATAAGCCTGATCTGTACTTTCTGTTTATTCCGTCTCAGGCCAAATTGCTTCTAGGTGCGGCTTGTTCAAAAAGTAATTCTCCTCCACCGTATTTAATTGTTTTATTGTGTCATTACTTCATGTTGCCAGAGCATTAACGCGCCATGCATTCCACTATGCCTATTAAACTATAATGGCTCTACAAAGCAATATACGTTGTGATCAGATGTACACACACGCGCACGCAAACACTATAAAACGTACACACACACTATTAAGCGCCAATGGTGCCAGAGAGTGATATGAGGCAATATTGCGGGAGAGCAATCTGATGAAGTGTGCAGAAACAGTCATTAGCCGAGTCCTCGTCGCCGTTCAGTTTACCACACACTTAACATCTTAACAAAGGAGCTGCATTGCTTTCGCACAACAACTGCTTATAATCACTTTCAGGAACACCATCAGAATTATAACACTCGCGCACACTCTGCTTTGTCACTCATTTATCCATCGTGAAACACAGACAGCTTCGCTCGTTTCTCTCGGCTTATGAGACAAACTGTGGAGAGTCTGAGAATATGTGCATGCATTACAGCGCGCGCGTGTAAGTGCAAGCTGTTGAGAGAAAGTCTTAAATGTTTCTGAGTGGGTGAGAGGAAGTAATAAGTTGAGTGGAGTGCGTTTGTCTGCTGAGAGAGGGATGATGGATTGTTGAGGAGAGTCAGGTGAAGCTGAATATCTCCCTACAGCGCCGGTCATAAAGCAAGAGAGCAGCCTCTCCAACAACACAGTGAGATCAAATAACCTCCAGTGCCTCTAAGCACACGCACGCACATGCA